>CM073579.1:17553686-18299824 GCA_037074715.1 Magnolia kwangsiensis | reverse complement strand
GACTAGAGTACTTTAGGTTTAAAGCTTATGTTTTCTCACATTCTTCAACCTTCATCTGACTAGCTTCCTCTATCGCATCTAAATCATTAATTTCCTCCAATTATATGTCAAACTTTGTCTCACGAGTCCCAATCACTTCTTTGTTCTAAAATTTTATATTCTTTTAATAGCTTGAGTTTTTTGCTTAACCTCAATCCGGCGAAACCCTCTAACGCAAAGGAAGACCCTCATTAAGTAACCAACTGCTTGAAGCCGACAACCTTCAACCGCAAAGGAAGGCCACCATTTAGGCTGTTTCAAACCTAAAAGGTTTAGGACCCCAATTCTTTTCTGTCACCTCAAGCAAAATGGGGTGATGATCAGATATGGTTCTTGACAATCCTCTTTGACACACATGAAGAATTTTTTCAATCCATTCTGAAGATGCTAAAAATGCTTCTAACCGAGAAAGTGTGGGATTCTTTCGACCCTTTGACGAAGTGGATTTAGCTCCCCCCATTGGTAAATCCACTAGATCCTATGAATCGACCCAGTCAACAAAATCTTGCATATTGTGGGTTATGCGCCCCCCTCTAGATTTCTTTTGTGAAAATTTAACCACATTGAAATCACCTCCAACGCACCATGAAAAATTCCATTTCTGTTTGACTTTGAGAGCTCATTCCACAAAAATTCACACTGCCCAACAATGCAAGGCCCATAGGCCATAGGAAAAACCCAGAGAAAGTCAGAGGAGATATCTTGTACAACAACATAAATTGATAATTTACCTACCTCCTTGTCTTCCTTTATATCACAAAATTTCAGGTGATGATAATACCCCTCGCTGATCCCATAACATCCAAAGAAAGTCATTATGTACATTTACTCCCCTAAACAAAATCCATTATGTTGTGTCCATTGACTGTATCTTTGTTTCTTGCAATGCAATGACATCCGCCTTATATTTTTTACACATCTTCTGGATCTGAACTCTGATGCGGACATCAGTGGTACATGCGGCATGACCGCCCATGGGCAGATTTTACACCCTGTCGCGTGGGTGTTTTAGTTTTAGGTGTTTTTTTTTTCCAGGGGCTTTAATGCACTTTTACTTTTTTCACGGCTTATATACATTGTAAGAAATCCTATTTTATTTTTTATTGAATGAATAAAAATTCGTATATTTTCTTTCTCTTCTATCAAGAGATTAGAGTTTCAGGATTGACCCTTGGGTGTTGAGGATTCCACTCCGGTTTAAGGTTTTCTTCTTTCCAGATCTTCGAGGTGCAGGAAAATGTAAGAAATCTGCCTTCTTTTCTTTTAATGACAAATGACCCGTAGTTTATTCATCTCGAATCCTCCCTTCTTCATCCATTAAGTTCTTCTGGATATTCTCTTTTGATTTAAACGGAAAAGAGGGATGGCTAGTCAGTAGAATCAGATCCAAACTTGACGGTAGATTGACTTATGCTAGATCTGGGATATCCTCATATTCCTAGGTCCTTCCCTTTTTACTGTTTATTTGATTTTATGCTAAGGGGCATGATCTTGACAGAATGATCCAATCTGTGTGTTGAGATTTGCCTAATCCCTTTGATTAAAAAACAGATGGTTGATTAATTGATTTACTTAAATCTTGTTTTGAGTAAAAATGGATCAACCAATAAAAATGAGGTTAGGTTGGACATCCGTGCGCTCCACGAGGTCGGTCAACAATCGATACGACAAAGGGCTAAACCTTAACCTCGATTTGAGTAAGAAAGGAGATCGGCCTCGGGCTTCTAACACTCCCTGAAAGCAGATTGACTAAACCGCTAATCTGCCCGACGCCAAAAGGAGCTCAGCAACGACTCAAGGGAAGAACCCAGGTTGGACGAACCCCTCCTCCGAGCGACTTCCCATCTCGGCCTCCCATTGAGCCCTTCTACCGGTTCCAACCTAGAACCAATTGCCCAGGTCTTACCAAACTTATTTATCCGAGATCTTAGCCGAAGATCGAGGGAGACGATTATAACACAAATCTGCTTGAGATCTTCGCCGCAAACCTCGGGAGATCAGCATGATTCGCTTGGGATCCAAATCCCACTACAATACGTCCCTACTAAACAAGGATATCACCTCCTACGCCACTGCCCTCTCCCTCTTATAAATAGAAGCATCCCTAATGGTGAAGGGTATGCACAACTCTCCATTCAAAAACCCTACGTTCAACTAGAACTAGCTTGCCTGTTTGACTTTGGCATCGAAAGGTCTCCTGTTGCAGCCAGGGTTTCCATCTTTGTCTTCTTTTGCAGGTCCTAAGCGGTCTAAGAAGGACATCCATATTTCTACATCAACAGTTTGACGTCGTCTGTGGGAACGACATTAAAAGCCGTTCTCATCACTTACATGAGTTCAACCATGGTGAAAGGGAGAAAAAAAGCTCAAACCGTCACCGTTATGCCTAGCCCTGTGCTACTAGAATAGTTCGTGGATCGCTGGGACTCATCTTCCCAACCTCAGGCTGATTCTGCTCCTATGGGCCCAGCACAACGATCCCAGAACTGGGGAGGTTGGCTCGTTTTTCTTGAACATCAAGTTGAAGCCCTGACTAGCAACCTCGATCAGATAAAGTGAATGCTAGAGCAACAGATCCCTCCTCCCAACTGGGGAGCTGAGGAAGTTGTTGCTAGGGCAACTACAGAAGGCTCTGCACAATCTTGAGCACTTGTTGGCTCTCAGAGAAGTAGACAGATCGGCGCAGTGCCTTCCCACGCTGGCTGCCTTCGACTTATGTCATAAGTTGGAGAAGAAGAGGTGTGACAAAGATCTAGAGGTCGTGACCGAGGAATAACTGAGAATGAGGATCCCCGGGAGGCCGAGCTCAATGAACTACGAGGTCAAATCGACGGCATATGGAGGGCCTACCGCGCACATGCTCCGACCTCAATAGAAGCAATGCTGGAAGAAACTGAGCCACCATTCATCACTGACATCATGCATGCTTAGCTCTCGCCCAGATTCTGGATGCCGCAGATTACCCATTTAGTCCGGGGTCACTGACCCGGTCGAACATGTAGAATCTTTCAGCGCATGGATGGAGCTTGATGGTGCATCGACTGCCATAATATGCTGAGCATTCTCCTTGACTCTGTTAGGGGCAGCTCAGAAATGGTTTCGACAAGTGAAACCATAATCCATTAGTTCGTTCACGCAGCTCAGTAAGGCTTTTATCACCAACTTTATCGCAGGAAAGGATAGGCTGAAACCTACGACTTACCTCCTCACCCTCCTCTAGAAAGATAATGAGTTGTTAAAGGATTACATCAAACGCTTCAACATGGTGGCAATGCAAGTGGATGGCTATTTGGACTAGATCGCCATGATAGCCCTTCTAAGGGAAGGGATGTTTTTTTTCTCGCTCGGTAAGAATTCCCCCCACAACCTTGGCCGACCTCCTCAACCAAGCTCAGAAGTACTCCAATGCCGAGGAGCTTTTTAGCTCGTGAAAAGCTACAAGGAATGGAGGAAGCTCAACCAAAGAGAAACAACCCAAGGAAGAACAGATGTCAGCTACCAGCAACAAGCGGAGATGAGACGACAACTCGACTAAGGGTCAACGTCCGAGCAGACGACCTGAGAGTAGATTCAACTCTTACACCTCCCTTCAATGCAACGCCCGAACAGAGGTTCTCATGGAAGTTCGGGACAAACGAATCCTCAAATGGCCGAACTGAATGAAATCCGATGCCGACAAGCAGGATAAACGTAAGTACTGCCACTTTCACCGCGACCACGACCACGACCACGATCACGACCACGATCACTCCACTAGTGACTACTTCGACCTTAAAGAGGAGATTGAAGCCCTCATCCGTAACAAACATTTGCGAGAATATGTCAACATGAGGGAAGAACGGGCGGATCGGAAGAATGAGCAGCCCATCAACAATGAAGCTACCGGAGAAATCTGTACCATCTTCGGTGGACCTGCTGGAGGAGGAGACTCAAACCGAGCACGAAGAGCCTATGCCCAAAGTATCAGTCACAGCTGCTCGGAATATGAAGTCCACATCACTAGCAGACCTCCGAAGGAATAGAAAGTAGCATCTCGCGAGCTAACATTCATCGAAGAGGACGCCTGAGGTGTCCACCACCCTCATGATAACGTAATGGTGGTGGCCATGACTATAGCCAACCGCAAAGTGTTTCGAAATATTGGTGGATACTGGCAGCTTGGCCGACATCCTCTTCGTCGAAGCCTTTGACAAAATAGGGGTTGGGAGGTCCCTACTTCGACCTGTCAAAACTCCCTTGCTCGGGTTCGTAGGGGACAGAGTCACCTCCGAGGGATCCATAAAGCTCCCAGTTATGGCGGGAGAAGGATAGAACTAGACAACGACTATGATCGACTTTCTTGTAGTCAACTACCCTTCCGTCTATAATATAATTCTCGAACGACCATCCTTCAACGCTTTACGAGTAGTAGTGTCAACTCATCATCTCGTAATGAAATTCCCGACTGAGCATGGAGTTGGGTAGGTCAAGAGAGACCAGCAGGAAGCTCATCAGTGCTACTCTATGGCGCTAAGGACATAGCACAACGCGATGACCATCACCTCCCTCGATCCTCGGGAGGACTCGGTCGAAAGGGGATGTCCAATGGAGGACCTCGTGAGTGATGTGCGTTCGAACTAGAACGGTACGCTATCATTGTCGGTTGGATTTTTATTAACTTAAATAAGTTATGAATGGATTTAAATCAATTTAATAGTTGAGGAGATTTTCATTAAAGATTCATTCATAGGTATTGTCTTCCACATTTTTCTAAGTTTGTGAATTTAAGTATTTGACTCGATAATTGGGTTGGACCAGATTTTGTTTCTTTGCCTATCTTTACTTGCATAAAATATAAAAAGGAGATATTTGGGGCTTGCTACAAGTACTGTTCGGTTCGAGGATCATGCATATGTAGTAAAGAATTATATGTATTTGGAGTTATAGATGTTGTATGGCATATTTTTTTGAATAAAAAAAAAAAAAACGGTTTTAATGAGAAACCTCTCACCTTGCAAAGGGCATGAAGGGAAGCAACTACGTATTTGGGTGTGGGAGTGGGGAAGCTTCTGTTTCAAAATGTGAACGAGTATAAATAACCAAATAAGTGGGAGCAAGAGCATAGTCTGAAGTGTGATTTGAAGTGGGAGCGGCCCCTGGTTGGAATTTTGAAGGTTCTTGCAACTAAGAATCATATCTTTTTCCTCTTCGTTGTTCTTCTCATATTCTTCTTTCTTCCTGCAAAATCCTTCCAACTACATCATTTGGCCATGTGTAAGAAAACTAGAGATGGCTCCATTATATGAGGGAACTTTTATTAGTGTTGAAGGGTTTGAAAGGAGGCTGAGAAGAAGACAAAAAGGACTTTGATAGAGATCGGGAGTGTTAATGACAAAAAATGTGAGCTGTACAGCCCCACCTAGGTGATGGAAATGAGGGCCATATAGCCATACGGCCCACCTTGGCTTTTGTATTGGTAATGTAGTCCCTTAACTTATTTGGTGCATCTAAATTGGGTAATATACTCTGTACAAGGTAAGGGGGATGTTGTCATTTTTGCTTATAACTAAAAGTATATACGAAGTGGTGGGGAATGTCATAATCCTAACTCTTTTTCCTCTCCCATTTTTTCACTTTCCTCTTCTATTGCTTTTCCTTCCCTCTCTCCTACAACTACAGGGAGAAGGGTATGTAAGTTTTTTTCACTCACTGAAGATAGGGCCTTGGAATATTTGGCAAAAAAGGATTTATGGAGCTGACCCCAAATAGTTGGGACAAGGCCACGACAATCATGATTCTTTGGTCTTCTTCTTTTTTTCTCAGCGTTGTCTCTATTTCCAAATTTCACTGGATTCAGTTGTGCAGGTTGCTTTCAAAACTGGAGACTTCAAACAACAAGTTATCTTTATTGGGGGATTGACGGATGGATTTTTGGCAACTGAGTATGTTGATGTACCTCTTCACATCCATGGCTCCATGCTTCTATTTTTTTGCTATCATTACATTCACGCAACTGTTCATTTTTCTTTTTCTTTTTTCCTTTTCCTGGCAATAGCATATATGATATACCGCTATGTATATCATTCCATGCTTGAAATCTTATACTGAGAAATTCTAATAATGTACATGGGACATAAGTGAAAAACAATTTATAAGTTCTGTAGACTTGTAAACTTGTTAAAAAGCTCATCTACTTGCATATAATTTTTCATCGGTTCTTACGGCATTGACTTTCTCTTTTGTTTATAGTGAGCTATCTTTTAATTGAGCTTTGCTAAGCATACATGTGTGTACTAGGTAGCTCATGTGCATGCATGCATTTGCCTGTGTGGGATGAGATCCACTCCATTCATTAGAGCACTACCACTGTAGATGTTGTTGCCCAAGAATCAGGTTGGTCCTCCTGGTTGAAGCTTTTTTTTTTTTTTTTTTACTGTCCAACTGCTTTGAAAACTGTGGTCCACCTATTGATTGAACCAGATTTGTTTTCATGCAAACGCATCTACATGGTCAAACCCACTTGAGACGGTTTGGATATTGCACCTGTACACTTTGTTGAGAGTCTTGAGACACTGTGTCGTGTGCATGAGCTGTGCATGAGCTGCCTTGCATACAAATGTGGGCTTCGCAAAGCTCCTTTCATTTTATTAGCCTTTAGCCTGCATTTTGTGCCATGGGGCTTTGTTGATGTATGTTATCATTGGAAATGAAAAGCCACAGAGATGATTTTCATTATTTAGTATCACTATGATGAACACTGTTGCAGATGTCAGGGATTTATTGCAGGACCCTTCTAGACAGGGCCCTGCTCCTGTTCACGTTTCAGAATCCTGCTTCTTACGTGTTCACACTTCTAACATTTTAACAAGCAGATTATTTCTTTTGGCTTTTGGTCCGCCTTAGGGGCTACCGTCCTTCTCTAGGTGAGAGGGATGAGATGGCGTGGAAAGAGGATAAGTTGGGTTGGTTCTCTGTTCAGTCGTTCCATGGGATGGTTCAAGGGTTCTCGGTGGGAGTGTATTGTGGTCACACCTCTTTTGTTTGGTTCTATGGTGCCCCTCCTAAGGTAGCGGCTTTTGTGTGGTTGGTGGGCAGGAATAGGGTGCTTACTATTGATAATCTTCTAAAGATGTCAATGGTTATTCCCAATATCTGTGTAATGTGCATGTTGAATGTGGAGTTGATAAATCTTTTGTTCATCTATTGTTCTTTTGCTAGAGAAGTGTGGGAGAGATTATTCGTCTCTTTCAAGGTGTTGTGGGTGATGCCGGAGTCCTTGGGAACTTGTTTCTTGCATGGCACCGGGGTGGGATTGGCAAAAAAGGAAGGGTAGTTTGGAGATTAGCCATGTTGGCAGTCGCTCGGGCTCTTTTGGGGGAAAGGAATAATCAGTGCTTCCGGAACCGAGATGGGTTGGCACTGGAGGTCTTTAGAAGGGCAAAGCTTGCACGTTTTGGGAGCCCACCTAATGGATATGGATTTGGGCCATAAACCTAGCACCTTCTCTTGTCTATTCTTTAGTTAAATTGCATTAGAACTCATAGTTAGGAGGAAGGGGAATTTTTCGCTTTTGTTACTTTGGGGTGTTTTAGTCGTTTTCACTTGCTTATGATTAATATAAATAGGAAGAGAGGGGAGGTGCAGCCCTGGAATCCTCCTTTCCTTTCTTTTCACCACTCTCTCTTCTCCTCTTGTTTATTCTTCTTTCTTTCACTTATATTTTACAAATCTACATGGTATCAGAGTTGGGTTGTTTCCATCTACCTTATCCTTCTTTCCTTATTTTATTTTTTAGGCTCTCTCATCCCTTTTGTGCTGAAAATCTTTTAAGAAACTTGGGGTTTCTTTTCTTTCTGTTATGTTGGGCCTTTGTAATGGTCCGTACGTGAGAAGGGGATGAAGTGTTTGTGATCATTGCCTCTCATGGGATGCGTGAACGTGTGGGCTGATTGCCTTCGTCACGTTCCATGTTCATGATCATCGACACTTGTGATTGGTTACTATGGTTAGAATGTGTGGACTAGTGTTTTAAATAGCATGTAGCGTATAGCCGTATAGCGTAGCGTTTGGCCCTCTATAGCGCGTAGCATAAGCTACACAATAAATAATAATTTTTAATTAAAAAATATGATAAAATTTACAAAATGCATAATTCCTATGAGTTATTGACTGTGAATCTGGATCATCAACCACATATTTCCATGCAAAATCTCCATTTCTTTGCCTTTAGATGTTTCTAAGTGTGACCTCTTCTTTTTTTTTTTTTTTTTTTCCATTTATTGAAACATCACAAATTCACAATACGTACCACAATTTGGATGGTCTGGATTGATCTAAGTGCTCTATCCACGATATGGACCACAATTTGGATGGTCCGGAGTGATCTAATGTAGTGCCACGTATGGTGGGGATGAGTCACCACCATTTTAAAATAGGTTTTGAACTAGCATTAGAAGAAAAACTAAAAAAAAGAGGGGAGATTCCAGGTAGCATACGCTACCTACGCTACATGCTCTATGGCTTACGCTACATGCCCCGTAGTTTACGCTACTAGGGAGTTATGCTACTTGCATACTCTACGAGCGCTACCGAAAACACTGGTGGGCTGTATAGCTGTACGGTTCATATTTCTCATGTGTTAACAATAAGAAATTAAAATCTTTTCAACAATAACTGCAATGCCATACTCCTTACTTGAGAAAATCTGCCAGTTACATTCCAGACAAGTAGAACACTGCCTGAACTGTAATTTTCCAAAAGATGTGCCCATATTCCTTCCACACTCCAGCTGACCAGCCCTGAATCAGATCACTGACTGAGATTGGAAATACCCATTGGATACCAAATTGACTCATCACAGCAGGCCAAGTACTCTTAGCAGTCCCGCAATGTATGAACAGGTGGTTAACAGACTCCTCACTTGCATAACACATCAAACAGTGATTGGAGATAGCCAGTCTTTTCAGATGAGCAACTGTTAAAATCTTGTCAAGGAAAATGTTCAACTTTTGAAACCTTGTCGAGGAAAGCTGTCCAAATGAAGGCTCTAACACTCAAAGGAATCTTAGCTGACCAAATCTTGTCAAATGGATCCCCCTTGTTCCCCACCCACAAGATAAAGCAGCAGAGATCTGACCAAGAAATTGCTGTCGGATTCAAGAGTCCATATGCGCCGGTCAGCACCATTTCCTGGAAGGCAAATGCCCTTGAACAAATACGGTCACACCAGACAGCTCACCAATCTTTCGTTCCATCAGATGTCTGTGAAAAGATGGCAGCCAATCTGTTTTCTCCCCAACATGCTCGAAACAAATGATCAATGCAGACCACTATTAGTTACTTGCAAGAGAGTATAAACCTTCAAACCTCTTGCACAGTGAGACCTTGCTGCACCAGAAGACTTACCAAAAATGTATAGAGCTCCTGCTGCCCACTCTAAACCCGAGGAAAGTTGGAACGGAATTCCATTGCCCAAGAAATGCTCATCCAAACAAATGGGCCATCCCAACTAGTAGCTAGATTGATGTCCCATCTATTGGAGGCCTCATCATACTTCTCAAGCATGGACTTCAGCAGTGAGAAGCTTCAGTCTCCAACCCTCCACCACCTCTTGGATAGCAGAGATGTTTTAACACTTTTGCCATATCTCAGACCCAAGATCCCAGCTGATGTAGGTTTACAAACCCCCTCCAATCAACTAAATGAAATCTGTGTGTGCGCCATCTTCGTCGTTCTAGAAAATGTTTCTGTTTAGTTTCAATGCAAGCCGCTACTTTTATAGGCAACCTGAGGATCGATAGCATAAAAATCAGCAAACTGGATAGGACAGGCTTAATCAACGTGATCCTGCCCCCTATGGAAAGAAGTCTCCCATTCCAAGAGGCTAATCTCCAGTGGAATTTTTCGATAACTTTATCCCAACACTCTGCCGGAGGTCTGGGCCTAGTTACCAGAATCCTGAGATGTTTGATTGGAGGGCAGGAAACCACAACCAATCTTCCGAGCCAAATCAGATATGCGATCAACATTGAGATTAATTCCTGCACAGTGATTTTTGACAAATTGATTCTCAGCCCAGAGACAATCTCAAAACAATAGGAGGATGCCCCTGAAATTCTGTACTTCCCTATCTGAGTTGTCCTCAAAGAGTAATGTATGATCTCCGTATTGGATGTGCGTAATCATGTGATCCTGGACCCCACCTACATGACGTTAATGATCCTCGAGCTCTTTAGAGTGGAATGAGTTATGCTGTGTGCTTGATTTAGGAGCTATTTTTGGTGCGCATGATGGCATAAGGAGAGTAAAAACTGATATTTCTTAAGATGGCCCATCCTCCTCACCACTTTGGACAATATGGGTTGAATGCACCAGTAGGGGGTTCCAAGATAGTTCAACTCTCTGAGGGCTGTCTTTTTGAAAGATAGAAGTGACATAGGACAACTAACCACTTGCTCTGAAAGCTCTAATTGATAAAGTGTGGTGAATCAATCCCTTTATCTCATAGCCCAGGTTAGGCCCTCGGTGACCCCCTAGTGGGCCCCACTTCACATGGGGTCTCACCTCACGAGAGCCAACTGCGTCGCACGGGCCGCTTACCCCGAGTGTGCCCCCACTTCACATAGACCACCCCACTTGAGCCCGATGTGAAAATGCCCATGCATTAATCACTCTCAGTGAGGAGTCTCGAACATGAGACCTCCTGCTCTAATACCACTTTTGACGTAGGACAACTAATCACTTGCTCTAAAAGCTCCAACTGATAGAGCGTGGCGAATCAATTCCTTTATCTCATAGCCCAGGTCAGGCCCTCGATCAAACCCTCCTCGTGGGCCCCACTTGACATGAATCTCGCCTCACATGGACCACCCCCCCTGAGTGTACCCCCGCTTCACACAGGCCACCCCACTCGAGCTTATTATGAAAATGCCCTTGCATTAAGAAGACTAGTTATTGAGTGGGCTAGATAGCTCATACTCTTTGTTGGTAAGCCTATTGACTTTTTCTAGGATTCTTGGGGGTTTCCGCCTTTGTATTGCCACGGATGATATGATGCCTTATTGTCACCAACATAGGGAAGTGGAAAGCGTAGATCTTCTAGTGTGGAGGTTTCATCTCTCCTGTTCCTTTGTCGTTCTTGCTATATCTTGTATTGCCTTTTCTTTTGCAACGGAGTTTTATCGCCATTAAAAAATGGCAGATCTTGCTAAAAGTAAAATGGGTTCATGCACATGTTGTGTGTGCTTTTGTGTGTTGCCTGCAGACACACACATACAAATGGATCTATGCATGTATATCTAACCCTGTTAAAGGCTTGTTTTAGATAATTTTGCCTTATATCTTAATGGAGTTTTTTTTTTTTTGGGTAATAACTATTGTACAGGTATTTGGAGCCTTTATCAATTGCTTTGGAAAATGAAAAATGGTCATTGGTGCAACCTTTGTTGTCCTCTTCTTATATCGGATATGGCACTTCCAGCTTGAAACAAGTAATTTATTTCTTGATCCTATTCTTTCTTGACTTTTAAGGTTGTGTAACCTATGCTATCCAAAATAGAGATGTTGATGTGAGAACATTGGAATTAATTGCTGATACATCTCTATTGTTGCACTATTGGTTCTTTCATGCATGTGGTTTGATCTCTAGCTTTGTGTCTTATTCTCTTATATTGTTTGTTTGTTCTCTGTTAAAACACAATCCTCTAAAAAATACGATGTTCCATGGATATCTCAGAACTTTTTAGTTAAAAAACTATTTTTTGAATTTTTTTGTTTTTGGTTGATTCCTACTTGCAATCCTCATTAGAGAACAATCATGCATACTTGCCAAGCTCCAAGTCTTTCATTTAGCTTAGGATGGGGAATGTAGCAAGGTGGTGTGCAATTCAAGATATTTCTATGCAGTATGCACATAAACGTTTCTCTGAAATCTAAAGGATTTGATGGACAGGATGCTTCTGTCCATGAAAATAGAAAATGCTGTAACTGCTCAAATTTATAGAATTCAGAAACTACCTCGTCTTCTTGAAATCTAAAGCAAACTCAATCCAGTTCTTTTGGCTGATGGAGGATCTCAGAACAGAACTTAGAGAGCATGCTAGGATCACTCCGACATGAGTGGCATGCGTCGTGTCCAAAGAGTAAAAGTGGAGCAACATAGATGAAAGAATTTATACGTTTGGATATATAAACCAAAAGGTTCTGAAAATTTGCCTAAGGTTCTGCATGTGATTGGCTAATCGCCCTCTTATTCGGCTCGAAGTTGAGATTCTAAAATGACAATGAGTGATTGGCTGATGTTATGCAATAACAGCTTCTAAAGGGCCATATTGAACTGAAAGACCCTCCTTTAGGACGTTGAATGGTTGATAGTCAGTAAATGAGTTAAGAAAAATGATTCCACCAGCAGAATCGTAGAGCCATTACTGTGTTGACTTCGTAAAGAAAAATGATTCCATGAGCAGAATCGTAGAGCTGTTACTGTGTTGACTTCGAAAGCAAGCAATAACGAAGTCAGATGATTCCAAGACATTAGATCATTTCTCTTCCAAATTTAGAAAATAACTCTCATCTTACAAGAAATCCAAACAACAGAGGCCAAAAGACATGCTTCAGTTAGCACATTTTCACGCTGTATTTTCTGCACATATATTATATACAATATATATTTGTGTGTTAATTTGACGAGATGCTTACGTTATACACATTGAAGGATGCAATGGAGCTTGACCAGCTTATTGGCTATTTGATCAATAAGGAAAACTCTGAAGGCGTGGTTCTACTTGGGCATAGTACTGGTTGTCAGGTGAATAATTCTGTTGTAAACTAACATTCTGTTGAAGTTCGGTTTTAGTATTTTCTAGTTACACATTTAGGGCCTGTTGCATTTACATAAAATTCAAGGATTTGAATTGCAAACAGTTTCTCACAACCTGCCACATCGGCTCTTTCTATTATTGCTTAGTGGAGAGGAGGTGCATTTTTCCAATTGTCTTTTCATGGCCCCATGCAAAAAAAAAAAATGATTTGAAAGGCAAGATTCTTCTCAGGAAATGACAACATCTAGGACCGGTATGCCATTGTCAGAAACTGTCTGCAATTCAGATCCCTTTGTTTCAGATTTATGTAATGCAAAAAAGCTTTGAGAGAGTAGAATCTTACTTAATTGTCTTTTACATGCACAAAATTCAGGATATCGTGCATTACATGCGAACAAATGCTGCATGCTCTAGAGCTGTTCGTGGAGCCATTTTGCAGGTTCTTTCTTTCCGATATATGGGATTAGTCTTTATATATATATATATATATATATATATATATATTTATATACAGATTCAGAACCTTCTATGCATAGGGTGTCTCTAAATTAGATGGAAGTTGATAGGAGTGCTTGCAGTAGTAATTAGTTTCCAGCGTGAATTAGAAGTAACAGATGTAAGTAAAGCATGCCTACTATCTCTTGCATCTTTTGTATTTGGATGAAGGATTGGACATAACCGTCGGAATTTGCTAATCCTGTGTTGAACTCTAGGTTTTTGTTGGTAATATACCCGGTCATATCATATCTGCATGTTCAGTTGTTAGCTTGGTAACTTGTATTATTTGATAATAATGGTGATTATCTTATATTTCATGCATCTATGGATACTGTTCTTAGGAGGTCTACTAACTCTGCTATTGAGGAAAAAAAAAAGAATAGGAAAAAAGATGTAGTAACTCTCTCAGCATTCGTGTAGTCGTGGCCCTTGATAAGAGTGGAACGGGGGAATAGAATTTGTGTAGCTGATCTCAATTAGTTGGGATGAGGCTCAGATGATGATGATGCTGAACTCTCTCAGCAAAAGGTCATACTCTAGAGCAAAATGACCTTGGCTTGTAACTGAGCTTATCAATTAAGCAGATATTTCAGAGGATACTTAATAGGCCTGTGTGTGTGACAGAGATCACCATGGGTTGTCATTTATGGAGAAGGGAGACTACCAAACCCAAAATGGCTGATGGTTCATAACATATCATATTATATGCTACATGGCGCAAGATTGTCATGTGACGAATAAGGGCCAGGACCATGCAATGGTGTATTTATGAGTGGGTGCTACTTTGGTAGCAACACAGTCAATGGAAGAAAGACATGATACATGGTTACAGTTAGATCTGTTGATTATTGTGATCTTTTGGTGTTCGGAAATAAAGAATGATGAGCATGGTAGATAGATAGCATGCAGTACTCTGTACTCTTTTATGTTGTTTGTTGCATAGAAAAATGATTATCTTGTCATATTTGTTTCCCAACTGGAGTATCGTGGAAACCGTTAATGCTCATTGTCCGCGTATTTCAGTCAATGAGTGGAATTTCATTTTACAAAATGGAAATATACCTAGATCTTAATACTCAATCAACATATGCAAACACGTTTATCAGGCCATCAGTGGCATTGATTAGATTTTCAGTTTCCCACATGGTATTGGAGCCAAGCAAGAAGGCAATCTCAATCTTCTCTTGAGCTCTGAAATTCATGTAGGATCAAGTGCCTTTCCAAAATCTGTAAGTTCTAAGCATCACATATTCAAATTCCAAATGCCTCAGCAATATCACTATTCCTTTCAAAATTCTATTCTCTTTCTTCTATGCATATCATCACCCTATGCAAAACTTCCAATCTTGCTCCTTTCCCATACCCAAAACATCATAAACCTGAATTGCCCTTATGATCAACCCAAAGCCCAAATGCTAGAAGTTCAATTAACTATATATATATATATATATATATATATATATATATATATATATATATATATATATATATATATATATATATATATATATATAGCGGAACGCTCACCTGCGAACCGGTTCGTACGTACTACGTCCGAACTTTTTTGAAAACCCATCATACGTGATGTGGATACAAAATCTGAACCGTTCATGTGAAGCAGCACCTCGTGAAACCCCCCAGGCCGAAGTTTTACTTTGATCTAAAACTTGATGGGCCACGAAAAATAAAAACAGTTTCCTCCCTTGATTTGCATTTCTCTTTGCTATGGCCCATCAGAATTTTAGATTGGGGTAAAAATTTGTCACATGGGGTTTCGTGGGATTCCGCATCACATGAACCGTTTAGATTAGACACACATGGCACGTGTGCAAAGGTGCGTACGTGCGTAGGTGCGCAGGGGAGCATGACTGACACTCTCTCTCTCTCTCTCTCTCTCTCTCTCTCTCTCTATATATATATATATATATATATATATATATATATATATATATATATATCTTGAGTGGGGGTGCTAGGGACTGGAGTTACAAGAAGAGCTTGGCCCTTTGACTAAATGGTTGTAAGAGCGAAGAACTAAGCACTAGGAATAAGGTAATGATAAGAAATAGATCCTATTGTCACAAATTTCTACTTGTTCATTTTTCCATGACCTTGAAATTGTATTGTGGTCGTTGCATGTGTGCTTCTTTGCCTTATTCTCTGTACCTAGTGATTGAACTCTTGAGTCAGGAATCAATTTGCTTCCAGGTCCTTATTCTACCCAACAAGATCGAATTTCTCATCCACCCATTTAGAATAGCAAGTTGAAGCCCACTTCTTAGACCTCTTCTACAGGATCTTTCATAAAGATCTCATTGTCTGGCCTTAAGCTCGGCAATCCTTAGTGGGCTTCAGTTCTAGCCTAGCCATGTGTGATTCCTTAACCTACAATATACCTAGGGATTGTTTGGCATATCGAAGGAAGATTTGACTTGAGAGGAAGTATACCCAGATAACCTGTGAAAAAAATGATAGCTTGAACAACAATACAAACATATTAAGAAAATCAATGGATTGGGCTGCAGATTTGGAACAGGACACATGAATCTCTCACATGCACATAAACTGGTCATTAAGCTTACTCATGGGAGATTGATAAGTCTAATGACTCTCTTTGCTTTCATCTATGCATGGCTTGTTGTTATTGTAGCCGATTATCACGGGGACCAAAGAAACAAGTGACAATACATTGAAAACCAAGGACATATTGTCTATATTCCTTCCCACATATTATGGGGTCATCAACAAATCATGAGCATTTCCACTTCGTGTTGAATTCTTCTGGTTATTCAAACACATCAATATCTTATCATCTGAAATCTCTAGGAGGAACCAATAGGCAAGGTTACGTCTGACAATTTCCCATCTCTTGGTAATTGGATGCACATGTTCGATAAAGAGAGGATTCATTGGCCATTTATGGAGGAGAATTTTCAATCATACATAATGTCAAAGGAATGCATACATGAGTCAAATTAGGAAGTGATTTCACCAAGAGGAGGATTGCATTTGCATCCCCAAAGCACCTTGACATTATTCGTCAAATAGTTAAAAACGTTGACCATAAACTCGAAAGGACTATTTGCTAGATGGTTTTTCATCTTGAACTGTCTTTACAATTTCCAGCATGATGTCCTAGAGCCTAAACAGAACAACATCTCACTACCAGATTACTTGGAAAATCAAGGTTAAGGTGAGTAGTCAGGATCAGATAGAGTGGAGGTGGGACCCCAAAAGGCCACTTTTCTTCCAAGGCCTTAGATGCTCAAAGGAGGAGTTGACCAACACCCTCCTTGTTCCAAAGGCTAGGGAAAGCATATTCTATCGAGGTTAGAAGCATTCATTTGGACAGTCTGACAAATAGAACTCTGCTTGTGACAATTTTAAAGAGGAAGATTTTCCATGCACTCTGTAATACATCTGCTGGGAAGATGTGGCATCCAGTGGACAACCTATTTGTACATCGGTCTCTCATTGAGGATATTTGAGATCATTTCCTATCCGCTTTCGACACTTATCTTAGGTTCTTAATGGTACTCTGGCGGAGCTCATTGAAGGGTGGCATGGTAGCTTCCTCCCTCATAAGGTGAAAATATGTGGGATATGCTCCCTTTCGGTAGTAGTGTAAAGAAAGGAGCATTTGTGATGAGTCTGATGACACTCATTTTCTGTGAAGCTAAAGATGTTATGGTGGATTTCTCAAGTATGGGTATTTGTTGGTTTTGGGTCTCAAGGTTAACTTTGCAAAATTAGAACTCTTTGGGGTCAATTTATCTAGAGAAGAGACTCTTAGCTTTGCTGAATTCTTTGGTTGTAGTGTTGGTTCCCTTCCCACTACTTATTTGGTTCTATCCCTCTGCATAGGCAAGCCCCGTAAGCACCATTGGGACAAAGTCTGAGAGAAAGCTATCCCCATGGAAATGTAATCTACTCTCTTTGGATGGTAGAATTACTCTCATTAAATCCTCTGTGTCCAACTTGCCTCAATACTACATGTCCCTGTATTCTTGCCCCAAGTCAGTTATTGCTAGAATGGACAAATTGCGTAGATTCTTTTTATGGCAAGGGGGTTCTATCTCAAAGAAATTCCCTCTTCTGATAGAGTGTGGTGAATCAAACTTTTTATCTCATAGCCTAGGCCCCACTTCACATAGGTCAAGCCCTCGGCCGAAGCCCCCTCACGGGCCCCACTTCACATGGGCCCGCATCACATGGGTCTCGCTTTGCATGGGCTGCCCACCTCGAGTGTGCCCCTGCCTCACATAGGCCACCCCACTCAATTCCGGTGTGAAAATGCCCATGCATTAATCACCCCTAGTGATGAGTTTCAAACACGAGACCTTCCTCTCTGATACCACTTTGATGCATGACTCTAAAAGCTCAAACTAATAGAGCATGACGAATCAATCTCTTTATTTCATAGCCTAAGCCCCGCTCACAAGGGTCAAGCCCTCGGCTAAACCCCCCTTGTGGGCCCCACATCACATGGGTCTCTCCTCACATGAGCTACCTGCCTCACATGGCTGCCCACCCCAAGTGTCCCCTCGCCTCACATAGGCCACCCCACTCGAGCCTAGTGTGAAGATGCCCCTGCATTATATTCTCAATTGGAAGGAGGTTTGCACCCCCTATTCAGAGGGTGGAGCTAGGATCAGACACCTGGAATTGGTTAATCAAGCTTTGTTAGGTAAGTGGTTGTGGAGGTTTGCTTTTGAAAGTTCCAACCTTTAGAGATCCGTTATAGCTACTAAATACGGCTTTTGTGTTAGGGTTAGAGAACTAAGTCCTCTCTTCATCGATCCTCCTCCTCCTTGTGGAAAGGTATTGTTAGGGTTCTCTCCTAAAGTGTTTTCTAACATAAGGTTCGTCTCGGGGAAGGGTGATCGTATTAGATTTTGGGAATATCCTTGGTGTGGGCCTTCCCCCTTAAAGGACTCTTTTCCTTCCCTTGCCCTCCTTAATCTAGATAAGGACATTCTAGTGTTGAATTGTTTTTCGAAGTCAGGAGATTTAGGTGTATGGACCCCTTCGTTGCGGAGTAACCTTTTTTATGAGGGACTCCAAGATCTTACATCTCTTCTTACCTATTTGCATGGGATCTCTCTCTCTCTCTCTCTCTCTCTCTGAAGATGAGGACTCCATCTCTTGGAATCTTTCAAGCTCGGGGGCCTTCTTAGTTAAATCCTTTTACAATTGGTTGGCCATGGTAGACTCTTCAGGCCCATTGCCCGCACAGGACATTTGGTCATATGGAGCACCTCTTAAAGTGGCGTGGCCTTTGGATGGCTGTTAGGAAGAAATTGTATTTTTACTATCGATTACTTCTGGAAAAAGGGAATGGTTGTGCTAAATGCTTGTTGCCTTTGCCTTCATCAGCAAGAATCTATTAATCATCTCTTGATCCACTGCGGTTTCTCCACAAATATCTAGTATCATGTCCTACAACTGGCTAGGATTAGTTGGGTCATGCCGGAAGATGTCAGACATCTTTTCTTGTCGTGGCATGGCGAAGACGGAGGCTCCCTAGGTAGGAAGAAGTGGCAGATTCTCATGCTAGCTGTTTTGTGGTCTATCTGGCTCAAAAGAAATATTGGTGTTTCAATAATAAGAGTAGCTTTGAACTTGGGTTTTCAGCAAAGTGTTGATCTTGTTTAGGGACTGGACCCCTTAATTGGATCTTGCCTCTTAGGGTTTAGAGGGGAGTGTTTAGCCAGGGGGGTTGGGGGTTATATTGTCTTGTATTCTTATTTATTTATTTATTTTTCTTGTTTTGCTTTGCTTTTGTATAGTTGTCATTGTGTGTTTCTTCCTATTTCTCTTTTAATAATTTTGATCTTTCAAAAAAAATTGAGTTACATATTTTCCATGTGTACAAATGCCGGTGCTTGCGTATCATTCATAGTAACTGCCAAATTATTAGATAACTCAAAAATCTTTTTTCGAGTTTTAACCCTCATTATTGTGAAATTTGGTTCTCCTTTAGATGATTATTTTCTGTAAGTGACTAGTTTGGTAATTTTGTCTAGAAGAAAAAAGGTGAAGGCCCAACTCGTGGTCCCCTCACTTTTGAGGCCATGTGCTTAACAACATACGAATGACACAAGATTGGTTCTAATTGAAAACCTATTGAGTTAGCTTTTAAACGAAAAGCGATCATGCAATTCTTACATGAATTGAGGATTATGACTAATTTAGTGAAGGATTATATAGTTGTGATGTTATTTAGGATATTTTACTCATTATTAATATTTTATTAGAGTAGGGATTATATGGTAAAGAATAAAGTTTATTAACTATTAGTCACTATTTTATTAAAGTATTTTGAATCAAAACTAGTGAATGGTTACGAATAAATTAAGGTTTCTTTTACTTTTGGAAAAATTTCTTTACATTTAGAAGGCTCTTTTGGATGGTTGAATGAATAATGGAAGCTTTGTTATGGCATCAAGCCAGTGACATATATTGTCAACACTTTAGGTGATTTTTATTTTTTATTTTTTTTAATTTTTTTAATGAATAACCAAAATCTTATTTAAGTAAAATAACAAAAGTTATAGATGTGCATGAGAATTGAGAAGATCTTGGATCAAGAGCAATGTTGGATGAGAGGGAGCGAAATCGAGAGTGATGTTGGATGAGAGGGAGAGAAGTTGTCTATAGGGGAGATTGAGAGGAAGATCGACAGGACGGACAGGAGAAAGATCTTACTAGAGGAGAATAGAGGTGCATAAGAAGATCATCTTGCATCCTGAAAGGTTGGTGCGAGAGAAAGGAGATTTGACAGAGAGTATTAACAGTGTTTTAAATATTGACGATATCAGCCGATATATCCCACCAATGCGATACAAAACGCATAAGTAGTGCAATATATCCCACATGTTCGATTTGGTGAGTATTTTTGAATTTTGGTCCTTTTATTTTCTGTAAATCATGTCAAATTAGTGTCAAATTGTTATTGTTATAAATTCATGATTTTTCATGTTTTGCATGAAAAATTATGAATTTGGAGCTTTGATTTCGAGATTTGGAGGAGATGGGCCGAGTTGCAAAAAATTGAAAAAACAAATCAAAATTTCCCAATTTCTCGCAAATCATTTGCAATCTGTGTCCAAACATCAAATCAAACATGTATGCAACCTAATCTAGTGATTCCTCTTTTGCTTTTAAATGTATTGCTTGTGTTTCCACATGTATTCTTACATTTATAAATTATATGAATAGACATTGAACACACTTGCATTAATTCAGTTAGATAACTCATAGATTAGGACCCCATACAAAGAAAACCTATTATGTGTACTTGTTTTTTGTAATGTTTTGATGTATTAATGTCTTTTTTAACAATTACCGAAGTTTCATTGAAAAATTCAACCAATTTCCCAATTGTTTCCCATGTTTCCAACAACAACGATACATCACACGATACAACCGATATATCCCATGCGATAACCGATATGTATCTGTATCCCAAGAATGTGATACGTAACACAATACCGATATTTCAAACACTGTGTATTAAGAGGTTGAGGCATAACATTGGGGTATAGAGCAAGGTTTTTAGGGGGGAGAGCTAGAGAGGGAGAATCAGGGGAGAAGGGATGTGTTAAGGGAGAGAGAAGGGGGGGGGGGGGGAGGGATAGGGAGAAGGAAACAACAGGGGTGGGAAACGGGCTATAGGAGGAGGATGCTGATCTAGGGGAAGGGTAAGCAAAATGATGGATCTAGGTAAAGAGGAAAAGAAAATTGCAAAACACGAAGGAAAGCACCCTGTAGATTTCATGTGTTATTAGAGCTTCCGAGTCTGTTTGTCAATTTTATTTTTTTTTGTAAAAGGGTGGATGGAATCACAGTTCATCAAGGCATTCAGGGAAGCAGGGAGGGTGAAGGAGGTTGCCGTCCCTCGGAAAAGGGGGTTTGTAATCATTCGGGGGTTTACATTTAATAGAATGGAGAAATCGAAAGAGGTGAATCATGCAGTAACTGCTCTGAATGGAAGATGCTTTTGGGGGAAGGAAGATTTCAGTGAAGAAAGAAAGGTATGGTTTGGAGATTGTGAATTGGGTATCGTCTAAGAAGGGGGAAAGAAGAGAGAAGGGTGGCTAGATCCAGTGTATGGCAGGAGATAGGACTCAACTGAGCTCAAGAAGTGGGGAGCTCAAAGGGGGAAGAGTCTAAATCATTCTGGGAGGTTGTGGTGGAAAATCCTAAGGGTGAGGAGTTGGAAAGAAGAAGAGGCTTGAAGGAGACAAGTAAGGTAGGCCAGGGGATACGAGGTGGGTTTGGATAGGAGACTTGGAGGGATCATTGGTGTGAGTACATCCAATGAAGGTCGAAAATGCTTGGGGAGTATATTAATGGAGTCTAGTGGCGTCGGTGAGAGTTGGGGCCTCATTAGAAGAGGTGGGGTTGTGGTTCTCTCGCAATTGTAGTATGTGGGAGCCTGATTGAGTGTTCTAGCATGTAGGAGGTGTGGTTATCGTTGCGCTTAGAAGCTAATGTTGATAAGGTCATCCTTGCCAACAATTTCTTCATAGATGACTTGGTCTTTTCGGTTTGCAATTGGGAAGATTGGTCAATCTTGGGAAGGGGGGATGTCTGGGTCCAACTTTGGGATTTTCCTTGGTAACTTCCGTTTCAGGAATTCTTCACCATCGATTCTTTGATTGAGAGCTGGAAGGATCTTTGGGTTGCTAAAATCTGCATCCGGAAGTTGTCTTTGGTGTTAGAGAAGGTGACGATAGAAGGCGAAGAGAAGCTATTCATGCGGGTGGTGAGTTAAGGGGTTTGGAGTGTAGGAGGAAATGGTGATGTTGTAATGATGATAGTGAACCTTGGTACATGGGTTGACGTTGAGGTGGGAGTTGAAGGACCACATAATTGAGCTCCTGATACATGCAAAATGTTGTCTTGTGAGAAGGGTGTAGGTGAGGCAATGGGTCGAAGGCTGCACTTGTACTAGCTCCATGCCAAGTAAGAGGGGAGGACATTGCAGGTGTCAACACGTCTCCTCTTTTGGGGGCACCACCGACGTCGGTGGTGTGTTTATGTGGCAAAGTTCTATGGGGCCCACCATGATGTATGTGTTAGATACCCAGACTATCCATCCATTCTACCAGATTATTCTAGGGCATGAGCCAAAAAAATGAGGCAAATCCAAAGCTTAACAGGACCACACCATATAAAACAACGGGGATTGAACGCGTACCATTAAGAAC
Organism: Magnolia kwangsiensis; assembly: GCA_037074715.1. Classification (NCBI taxonomy): domain Eukaryota; kingdom Viridiplantae; phylum Streptophyta; class Magnoliopsida; order Magnoliales; family Magnoliaceae; genus Magnolia; species Magnolia kwangsiensis. The sequence goes on along the minus strand of CM073579.1, from coordinate 18,277,275 downwards.
TTCTTAGGGGGCACAAAAGTTTTGGATCAAACTAATATATGTGTTTTCCCTTCATCTAGGTCTATGTGACCTTATGAGCAATTTGGATGGCAAATAAACGTCATGGTGGGCCCTATGAAGGTTTCAATGGTGGGTGTCATTATTCCCATTGCATTCTATGGTGTAGTCCACTTGAGCTTTGGATCTGCTTCATTTTTGGGCTCATGCCCTAAGATGATCTGGAAAATGGATGGATGGATGGTGTGGATATAACACATGCATCGCGGTGGGGCCCACAAAACTTTCCCACCTCAACACATTGTTGAGGTCAATGGTGTGCTACACTACACAATTCGAGTCCATGAGGGAGATCTTATTTGTGCGGCACATGTCCTAGCCAGAGGAGAAGTTAGTGGTGCCTCTACAAGGCATATGAATGAGGTTGATTGTGTGGTGTTGTATCGGGACTTTTCGCATGAGGGTGAAGTTTTAAAGGAGGACACATGCAACCTTCCTTTTTCCTTAATTGAGATAGGCATTGATCCAAGTCAATTCTTTGCTTTGTTGGTCTAGACCTTGGCAATGGTGAGTTGGAGAAAGCCCAAAAGGAGCTTGATCAGGAGAGTCCATCTTCATCTCTGATCCCCAGTGGCGACATTGAGGCTTTCGCAATGGGGCCTTCGTCGGTGGAGATACCTTCCATAGGAGTTGGGGAATTGATAGATTTGTAGGGAACCAAAATGGGGGAGCTAACGTAGAGACTGGAAGGCCCAGTGAGTAGTTGCGGTTCTGGGAATCTAGTGGTTGAACTCTCAAGAGCCTAGGATGCTCAGCGGAAGGACGACTCGTTGTTAGAAGCCATGGACATTGAACCTATTCAAGTGTCTGGAGGAGGAAGTAGGAAGCTTGTGAAGTGTGAGGGGGTGAAGACGTGATTGTACGATGCTCGTTTTGGGGGACAGTAGTCCCGTTTCCATGGCGAGGGGAATGTGTTGGATCAAAGAGGCAATAGGGCATGTTGGGAAGATGGTTGGGGTCACATTCAAGGATTGCAAGGACTACATATCTTTATTCAATTTTTGGAGGAGAGAGGAAACTTGAAAGTCCAAGAAGCTACTTAGGAACAAGCGAGCAGAGTAGCTAAGGACTGGAGAGAGTTGAAGAATTTGGCGTCTATCGTTAATTGTGGGGGGCAAGGGAAGAAGGATGAGGAAAGGTGTTTAATGAAGATTGTAAGCTAGAACATGAGGGGTTTAGGGTGCCCTTAAAAAAAGAGCTTTGCAAGAAACTAAATTGCAGTCTATGAGCCAGTCAATTATTAATGCAATTTGGGGAGGAAAGCCCGAGGATTAGTTGTTGTTGGGTGTAGAAGGGCCAATGGGAGGTATTATGATATGGGATTCCAATCTTTGGAGTCGGGAGGACTGGTGCTTGGTCAATTCTTGACTTCCGTTCTATTGAGGTATTCAACAATGGGTTTTAAGCGCTTCTTCACAACGATGCCAGATCCAAATACTCACGATCAACAGGTTCAGCTATGGGTTAAGTTAGACTCCATTTGCCATAGGTGGGGCCTGCTGTGGTGCTTGGGGGACTTCAACATAGTTAGATTTTCTTTCGAGAAGTCGGGAGGGGCCACATTAAGCAAAGCATAAGGGAATTCTCTAATTGGTTCAATGGAAAAGAACTCGTGGATTTGCCTATAAGGGATGTGAGGTTCACATGGTCTAATGGGCAAGATAGGGTAGTGAAGTCAAAGCTAGATCAATTTTTGGTTTCTTCTGATTGGGCGGAGAGTTTCCCCTTGTGTCTTAAGGTGGACTTCCGAGGCCCATTTCAGATCATTGCCCAGTTGTGTTAGAAGTTGAGGAGAATGATTGTGGTTCGAGGCCATTTAGATTTGAGCTCCTTTGGCTTGAGGTGGAGGGAATCACCTAGTCGGTGAAGGATTGTGGTGGTTATTCAAGGCTGAGGAATGTGCGGGACATGCTTTGTTTTAAAACCTCAAATTGCTAAAGGAAAGATTAATGTGTGGAAGGAGCTACGTGGGAATTGGGAGGCAGAGATAGAAAAATCCGTCGTGATAAATCCAAGCTTTTGACATAAAGGAAGAAGATGATGGAGTTATTAAAAGAGGATGAATCTAAGAGAATCTTATTTTAGATTATAAAAATCGCTTGAAGGAAGAATAAATCAAATAAAGAGAGGTCAAGAGCTACATGGCTAAAAGAAGGGGATGAGAATATAAAGTCTTTTCACACTATAGCAAGCGCTAGGGCGAGGAATAATAGAAGTCATAGTGTGGTGGTGGATGGGGTAAGAGTGGAAGAAAAGTCTTAAGGTGTGTGATGCAGTTGTTCAGATTTATAAGGAGCTTTTCACCTGTGAAGAGGGGGTGCATCCGAAGCTTAATAACCTCGATTTTGACGTCGTTTTGGAAGAAGTGGCCGCTAGTCTAGAAAATCTGGTTTCCGAGGAGGAAATTAAGGCGGCAGTGAATGCTTCGAGAAGAGGCAAGGCGTTAGGGTTAGATGGTTTTCCCATGGCTTTCTTCTAGGTGTTTTGAGAAGTGGTGAAGGGTGATTTTTTTGCTTTTATTGTGGAGTTCTTTGAGATCAACTGCCTTGTGTCTAAGTTGGGGGCATCCTTTATCACTCTCATTCCCAAGAAGGAAGATGCCAAATGTTTGAGTGCCCTATCAAATTCTTGCTAAAGTTATGGCTATAAGGTTTCGCTTGATGCTAGTGCACGTCATTTCCAATGTACAAAGCGCCTTTATAGCAAAGAGAAAGATCCTAGACAACGCCTTAATTGCCCATGAATGCATAGATTCGTGCAAGAGGGAAGGTAAACAAGGCATCATTTGTAAGTCAGACATCAGAAAAGCATGTGATCATGTGGATTTGAAATTCCTAGATTATATGATTGGAAGGATGGGGTGTTGTTAGTGATGGAGAGGATGGGTTCAAGAATGCATTCGATCAGCTAAATTTTTTGCTATGTTGAACAGGTCTCCTAAGGGCTTGTTTGATTTTCATATTTATAGGTAAATAGCCTATAAATAGATCATTATTTCTTTTTTCGGTAATTTGGTTTATGGAGTAATTACTTCATCGAAAATCATGTCAATTTCAATTGGATTCCATGTGTTTCTACACGCACAAAAAATATGGAGCCCACCATGATGAATATGTTATATCTATGTCGTTCATCCTTTCCACAAGCTCATTTTAGGGCATGCATTTAAAAGCAAAAAAGCAAATCCATAATTCGAATGGACCACACCATATGAAACAGTGGTCCTAAGTGTTGACGATATCGGATGATATATCCCACGATATATCTTGTATCCCACTTGTGTGATACAAAATGCACAAGTAGAGGGATATATCTCACATGTTCAATCTGGTGAGCATTTTCGATTTTTTATCACTTTTTTTTTAGTAAATCATATTAAATTAGTGTCAAATTGGATTGGGAGCTTCGATTTCGGGATTTGGAGGAGATGGGCCGACTTACGGAAAATTGAAAAAAAAAAAGTCAAAAATTTCCAATTTCTCACAAATCTTTTGTTTTTTAATGCATTGCTTGTGTTTCCACACGTCTTCTTATATTTATAAATTATATGAATACACTTTGAATATACTTGCATCAATTCAATTAGACAGCTCATAGATTAGGACCCCATACAAAGAAAACCTATTACGTGACTTGTTTTTTGTAATGCTTTGATTTACAAGTATGTATTGATGTCTTTTTAACAATCACGGAGGTTTCATTGAGAAATTTGATCAATTTCCCAATGTTTCCCCATGTTTCCAATAACAGCGATACAATCGATATATCCCATGCGATAATTGATGTGTATCTGTATCCCAAGGGTGCTATATGTAATGCGATATTAATATTTTGAACACTAGTCCTAAAGGACCTCATTTGTTGAAAGTCAATACCCATTGATGTTTATTCCTCTTCCAACCTGTTCATAAGATAATTCAAATACGGATAAAGGGAAAACATAAAATCAGCTTGATCCAAAATTTGTGGCCCCCAAGAAATTATCAACAATAAGGGTTCGATTCCCACTGTTTAACGCAGTGTGATTCACTTGGGCTTTAGATATGCCTCATTTTTGGATTCATGCCCTAAAATGAGCTGGCAGAACGAATGAACAGCTTGGATATGACCTAATACATCACCATGGTTCCCACGGTTTTTGCATCCAAAATATATTCGCACCTCTTATTTGCACCAAAACATTTTTCCTGTCAATGTCAACCTCGATCTAAGAGATGGAAATACAAGGGGAAGTAATGATGTCTAATTTACAATGCATTTACATTATAATTTGGAAATCAAAGAGGCCCTTAGAAATTCTTCAAGGCTTCTAGAGGGTTGTGGTAGGGAAATTCTCTATCTCCATTTCTGTTTTTTGTAGCGGCGATGGAAGCTTTGAGCAAGATGTTGGGCAGGTTATGGCAGCAAGTCTCATGAGCAGATTTGCGGTGTATAAAGTAGGGCCCCAAAGTTTTCATCTCCAATTTGCCGATGATACTCTCCTCTTTTGTGATGCGAAAAAGCCAAAGTTGGTAATTTGGTGCTTTGAATTTGTATTGGGTCTGAGAGTGAACATTTTCAAAAGCAAAATGCTGAGCATTTGTACTTCCAAGGAGAAGTTGAAAAGTTGGCAGAGATCTTGGTCATACTGCTGGCTCTTTCCCCTCGACATACCACGGTCTCCCATCATTTATTGGCAAGCCGGCAAAGCACTTGTAGGACAAGGTTATAGAAAGAGCTGAAAGAAAGTCGTTGAGGTGGAAATGTCAGCGGCTTTTGTTTAGGGGAAGGCCAACGTTAATCAATGTAGCTTTATCAAACTTACTGGTATATGTTGTGTACTTATTCAAATGCCTAAAGGTGTTGGATAGGTTGGGAAGGCATATGTGTGACTTCTTATGGCAGGGAGCAGAAGAGAAGCACAAATTCCATTTGCTTAAGTGGGAAGAGGTGCAAGTCAACCAAAGGAGGTGTGGGGATAACAAAGTTGGAAGTCATGAACATATCATTACTTGGAAAATGGCTACGGAGATTTCGGACAAGAGCAGGTTGTTTATGGAAAGAGATGATTGTGCGGAAGTATGGTGTGAAGGAGGGTGGTGGACTGGGGATTCTTCTCTTTCCCATAAGTCGGCTTTATGGAAATCAATTGTCAGATTGGATAAAAGATTCAAGGAAGGTATCAGGTTCTCTCTAGGAGATGGATCGAGGATCTGGTTTTGGGATAATATATGGGTGGGCGAGAGAGCACTTCGAGAAGATTTTTCAAGGCTAGCATGCCTATCCTCAGATACTAGCAATTCTAATCACCTGATGTTTCTCAATCTTAGGGAATGAGGTGGTGTGGTCCCCTCCGTGCAGGAGGAACTTGTTTGATGGAGAAGTTAGTGAGATCATTGGTGCTAAATCGTCTTCAAGGCATTAGCCCATTGCCGGGTGAAAAGGACTCAATGGTTTGGAATAAAGAAAAGTCTGGCCAGTTTTCTGTTAGATCTTATTACAGGTTACTTCTTTGGTGCTTCGTCAGGAAATTTTCACACCTTCATATGGCACTATGGGGCTTGGTTGGTGGGAAGGAATAAGGTTCTCACTATTGACAACCTGGGAAAGAGAAAGATGGCGATTACCAATGCTTGCATCTTGTGCATGCAAAATGAGGAGACGGTTGACCATCTTTTCATTCATAGCCCGTTTGCTAGCAAGTTGTGGTCCAGGTTTTTGTCTGTCTTTGATATGACTTGGGTTATCCCGGTCTCGATTGAAAGTCTCTTTCTTGTTTGGCATGGCGACGAGAATGACAAGAGAGGTAGGATTGTTTGGAGATTAACCTTTTTGGTTGGTATTTGGGCATTGTGGGGAGAGTGGAACAAAGGAAGTTTCACAATCGGAGCATGTGGGTATCAGATGTCTATGGGAGCCAAATCAGATGTAATAGAGTGGGCCTTTAATATTAAGGTTCTCAGGGATTGTGATTTGTCGTCCTCTTCTTGGATGGCTTTGTAGTTTGTGAGGCTTTTGCCTCTTTTCTTTAATAAAGTTATCACTTCTCATAAAAAAATAAAATAATTAAGAAAGGGTATACAATAAATCAAGGCAATGGATAAGAGTCCCTTGTACAAAGACTAACTCTATGGACTCCTTTCTTCACAAGAGAATCAATATTTGGGTGATTTCTAAACTCTTTGGTGTGATGCTCAAAGCTGCTTGGTTTGATGCTAACCATATAAAGGTTTGAAATTTGAATGACATTTAATGGTGTTCTTTTTAATGGTTGTGTTACTTTCACTGCTTTACCACTGATTTTTACAATTTTTTGTCTATTTCTAGAATTGCATTGTTATGTTATTGATGCGACTTATAGTAAAATAAAATTTCTGACCTAACTAGGTGCTATCCTTCTGCATCTCTTTCATCAAGTTGTATTATGTCATTTTGTGGCATTTGTATATTTAAGTAGTCTGCCATTCTTGAGTACCATAGCAATGGGATAATGTACCTCTTGATTCTTTAAACGGATGCATGTCCGCTAACGCTTTCCAAATACTTTTCTAGGAAACAGTTTCTCAAAGTAATAGAAGTACTTCATTCTCAATAATGAGCAGCTTGATCTCCATTTATGCTTATGGATAATTCAGGCTTTATTTCATACATCTTACATGATCACTTCTAGCTTTAGTAATAATGCTGGAATGACTGACGCTTTTCAGGCTCCAGTCAGTGACCGGGAATACAGAGCAACTCTTCCTGAAACAGCTGCAATGATAGACTTGGCATCAACCATGATAACTGAGGGTCGGGCAATGGATTTAATGCCCAGGGAAGCAAATCCGGATGCCCCAATAACCGCCTATAGGTGTGTAGCACATCATGTTTTTGTTTATCAGTCAACACTGATATATTTGAGAATTTTAATTACTTACTAATTAGAATGCATGCAATTTGGTTTTATAAACATCTTTTACCCTTCTCAATGGTTGTCAGTCCACAATTGTTATGAAGGAACTAAGAGGGTTGTCAATCCACAGTTGTTGGCCAACCAAGTCATCACTACGGCCTTAAATCCATCAATAAATAGCAACTAGATGCTAAAAAAAAACCATCACCTGAAAGACAAGGCACCCCAAAATAGGTCCAAAAAGGATCGTGTGACCAAGGCAGTTTGAGTGACCAGACCTTGTTTGTGCCACAGGTTGCACAACCAATACTGTGCCATCAGCTCTATGCCACCACCTCCGTCTAGCTATAGCTCTATGCAGCCACCTTTTTGCAACCATTGCCTGTTTGCGCAACTAGCCTGGTCACTTTGATGGTTTGTGCACAAGTTATTCAAAAATGGTTGACCATTACTCAACTGTAACAGTTAGAACCGTTACGCGTTACAGGGCAGTAACAGTCATTATGGAAAAAATTACCTGTTATGGGGCCGATACACCGTATCGTAACGGTAGTGAAGGTGGCTGTAACAGCCACCATTAGTGTTATTGAATACCTTGCTTGTGCAACCACTTTTCAGGTTTCATGACTGGGGGAAGTTGTAGCTGTCCCCAATATGGTCCATGCTCCTTTCTTGTATCCAACCACCTCCATCAAGTTGCCTGTAAACATACACTATTCTCAACAAATAGGGGGACATAAATTTGTCAAATACGCCGCTGCTCTTTTCGATCAAAGTCCTAAGCATCAGGAGGCCAATCCCAAGGTGGTACAAACCACAACTCGATCTTTTCTTTACTTCTTTATCTAGTAAATCAAAGTTTTGAAAGGAGTTTGAAGTTTAGGAGTGTCAAAGATACAAGTGTGTTCTCGATCCTTTGATTGATCAAAGCATTTTTAACTTATTTTTGAGCCACTAGAACCCACTCTTTTAGAAAGTGGTTCCTTTATTCTTGTAATATTCTCTTGTTCTTTTATTTTGTAAGAATTTAGAGTAGTCTACACCTTAAAAGATCTCGAACCAAGTTTGGTGTCGTTTGTGGGAATGTTCAAGACTCTGAATATACTCCAACAAGGTCTGAAGAAAAGTGGTATCTTGGAAGGGATAGCTCATCAAAACCTATGATCAAGTTCAACCAACGAATTTTCGAAGAAATTCTCCAGAGAAAAGCACAAGGGACCCATAAAAGGTCTATGAACATCAAATCGGGTCGAGATCTCTTTGAAAACGTGCCAAAAACCACCCATATCACAACTCTACATGGAACAAAAATGGTTATTGGAGAGCAATGTTAAGACTTGAGAGTATTAGTATCGTTACATGTATCAATGGTTGGTGATACAAAAACATGAATCAGTATCGCCAATATTATCGCTGATACTTAGAAAAATATTATCTGAGGAAAACATTGGGAATAGGTGGAATTTTTCTGTGAAATTTTAGATGTTAAAAGACACATGTTTAGGACTAGTGTGAACATGTCGGCATGTCAGTCACTAATGCAGGATGAGCAAAAGCATACAAAACTAGGGCTAGAGTCCCGACACCTCCTCAAGTATAAGATCTAGTCAAAGTTGGTACATGATTAAGTCAATATGAATCGGGAATGCTTAGGCATCCTGGTCTCTCTGTGTGTGTGTGTGTGTGTGTCTAGTATAGGACATAGTCGCCATCATCTCGTTTAGCCCGATGGTGGAGACATTCCATCCCAACTCATCGTCAGTTCCCTCAACACAAGATGGCTAATATACATTTCACAGATTGCCCAATCTTGCTATTGTGGTCATGGAATTTAGGGTACTAAGATCTAGGGCGCACAACCCTCTTTTGGTCAGTGACCATTGTGTCCAAACTCACATTCCCATAGGACAACCGGAGGAATGGGACAACCGGAGGAACCTCTCCCTTAACCTTTAAAATCACAGATAGATCATGCTTCCCACATTTAATGATGGCATCAATATGCAAACCAAACACGTAGTATCATTAATATTTATGATTATCACAATCGTTATTGGCTTTCCAGGGCACACTATACCAACATCACAACCTCACCACAAGCCATTGTCGCTCTTGAAACAACACCGTCATACATGTCTTGATGATGCCGATGTATGCACTTGAGACCCTTCTCGTGCTCATCACCAACGATGTAACCTCCCCAATTACTCTTTCATTTGCTTTCTCTAGGTCTATAGAATCTGTGTAAATTTCCTCTTTTCCTATGCTTGTGCATATATTGTCTTAGTAGAAAAGTAGCTTTAATTGTCAACCTCTTGAGATCCTTTTCCTAGTCATCATCAACCACATAATCTCTCGAATTACTCTTTCATTTGCTTTCTCTAGGTCGATAAAAGCTTTGTATTTTCTTCTCTTCTCTATACTTGTGCATGTATAGTCCAAGCAGGAAAGTAATTTTAATTGTCACCCTCCCTGGCATGAAGCCAAATTGATACTTAGATATCATTTATTCCTTTCATATCCCCCCCCCCCCCCCCCCCCCCCCCCCCCCCCCCCCCTCAAATGCTTCATGGTGTGATTTGGTCAGTATGATCCCTTGTTAGTTGGTGCAAGTGCAACTTCGTGGATCTCTTTTGTTCTTGAAGATCTCTTCCATTGTCTGCAAAATTTTGTTGAAAAGACTAGTCACTCAAACTCACATGATTTTGCCACACTTCTATAGGCATTATCATTCGTCCCCACTGCCTTCCTTTCTTCATACCTGTGAAGGACTACCTCTACTTCCCCGAATAGTACGATAATACACAAACCCTCTAGCCGTCCAAGGCCCCTCTCAGTTCTATAATTCTATCCACAAACTCAATATTCATTCAACAACCTTGAAAGTTGTCTGTCCATCTCTCCCTAATGTCACCTTCTTTAACTAAGACCATATGGCCCTTAACCTTGATGCTTCTAATGTAGTGTATTGAAGATATGCCAAAATGGTAAGTTGGTAATTGGTACGCATTACAGGACGGTATCATCCATAAAAGAAAAAATGGCCCATAATGGGGCCGAAACAGATTTTTCAAAAAAAAAGAAAAAGAAAAAAGTAACAGCAGTTACGGCTCGAATCGTAACAGTAATGGCTGTGGCTGTTACGGCCACTGTTACCGTTATGAAATACCTTGACTATATGCCTCTAGTTATCCTCTTCCTCAATTGTGCTAGTTTATAGATATCGTTCTCGCCCTTTCTAGTACTTGAATATCATACAATTACCGTATGTTTTACATTGGTCATACTGCTTTCTGTGCTTCCTTTATATCAGATTTGTATGTTTTGAGGTTTTGTATGTTTCCACCTTTCTGCTGCTCTTTTTGACCTAACACCTTTACGGTAACTGCCTTCTACACCACATCTCTTGATGACCATTTTTCTTTTTTCTTTTTTGAAATGTCATGTTTCTTTACATTTGCCTTTCTTGCCTTTAGATTCCCAAAGCACTTCTCCTTGGCATATGCTTCGGGCATCCTCTTGCTTTCTTTTATCACTTTCTTTCTAAATAATATTGACCTAGACAGTGGCAACATCTAGATCCATAGATTTAATTGGCAAGAATCTGTTGATCGAATGGTTAGGACTGATCTTTATAATGGACCTAGACGGTGGATACCACCTTGTTCAGATCTTGTTCATGAATGACATGAATTCAGTGATGGATCAAGGACATGGTTTCTTTTGTAAAATATCGGCATGCAAGTCTGGCTCATACAAATATATCTTATTCTAGATTGAATAAATCATATATTAAGAAATATAATTCTTTTACTGAACTAATTAATTTTTTGTCATGCTTAGTACTGGCAATGAGCCAGGTGGCTTGCTTGCTCGGCCTTGTAGGACTAGGGCCCCTATGCTTGGCCAAGGGCTGGGCTGGGCCCATGCCAATTGTCGAGTGGGCCACTGTCATATAGAAATAAGGATGGTTTAAAGACACTTGTTAGTGGTTCCCATTCCGTATGGATGTGAGGTTTAAAGACACTTGTTAGCATTGGGTCGGGGTCATTTTTCAATGATCTAAACAGTTTTACATGATGGAACCCATCATGTATGGAGGATACCTGAAAAAGAAGGTTCATAATTTGGATTATTACAAACTTGCAATCATTTAACTCTTTTCTTTACAGGGCCAAGACCTTGGACTGATTAGTGCCAGGGCCAAGGCTAAGGGCTAGGGCCCAGTTAGGACCAACCTTGGCTTGGTCTTAACACTGACTATTGCCAAAACCACCCCTAGTTATACACTTATCTTACCATGTATTTCATTGCGTGATCAAGCATACTATTCTATCTATTCTAGTGAATTGTATGCGTATTAATAACTTAGATGAAGTAACCATACCATACCTCATATTAGGTACTACAGACTGTATTCGACATATAGTTTTGTATTCCCACTTATGGGCTAGGGAGGGATATGGATGCTTGGTTTGAAGTGTTGACAAGGGATTTGAGAGCATGTGCATCAAGTTGTTGACAAGGGATTTGAGAGCATGTGCATCAATTTGTTGACAAAGGATATGAGATAGGGCCGTAGGAATGATTGGTGAAACATGAGTCCTAAAACCAGCCCCAAATAGCTGTGATAAGATTATGATGTTGTTGATGATGATGATAATGATGATTCACTGGTATGTGCAGATTAAGCGTATTACTATATTTAATGTCCAAATACAAATAGCATGTTATACAGTCTTACCAATATGGCACTTATGCATCCCTTTTCCCTTACTCATGTAGGTATCACTCGCTTTGTGCATACATGGGGGATGACGACATGTTCAGTTCAGATCTTAGTGATGATCAGTTGAGATTGAGACTTGGGCATATGTCAAACACACCTTGCCAGGTAGGTGGGTCTGATGGATTTTTGTCAGTTGTCATATGAAATATCTCGTGATGCTCTTCTAAAAGATAGGGAAATTTCTGGTGTACACTTATGTTTGTCCTGTATTTAAACTAATACAGACAACACTCTTACCTTTTTCTTTTCTTTTCTTTTTTTTTTCTTTTTCTTTTTCTTTTTTTTTTTTTTTTTTTGTTTTTTAAATGTTCACTTCTATACACGGTTATTAAGTGTAGCCAATTTACCTTATTTAAGACCAAAATGCCCTCTTCCTTATTTTCTACAGATCCTTCCTTATTTGGAAACTAACAGAAAAGTCACCCATGATATGTTGCTTTTTTTCTAGCCTGGATATGTCTTTATGAGGCAGCCATCTACACACCAGAAATATTCCAGTGTACATCCACATCCAAGCTGTTCACCGTGTCCCTCCATGCAGATATTCTAGCCCACTCATTGGATGATCATAGTTTATGAGACAAATGGATTGCGAAGAAAACTTAACCAAGTTTCTTAAACCATCAGCCTCCTTTTAACAGTGGCACACCTGGCACACCTGATGACTGGACTGTCCTGGTTTCTGCACCAGGTTATCTTCACGGTGGGACCCACCTAATGAATGGCTTGGATCTCTTACTCGCATGCTACAATCATGCTAGATGGATGGGTTGATTTATACACATGCATTAGCTTATAAAAACTCCATAATATGATAGGAATCCTCCTTCCACCTTATGTGTGGCATGAGTGAGTGGATTGGGATAGTCCACCTAGTGGCCCCCTCTGTGGATGATTGATGGTAAAAAAAACCATGCTACAAGGCAATGATAGCCCTAACCTCAACTCTCTTTTCCCTTCTGAATGTCAACCATTGACAAGTTTTTCATTTCGCATGCATTTTAAAGGCCACAAATTGGATGTATAAGATCATTCACTTTTTTTCTATTTTACCTTGAACCATCTATGGTAGGGCCCACTAAGTGTACCATCCTGCTCTGCAGTCCCTCAAATGGCATATGAGGTGGAAAGGGGGCTCTGAAATGGAGGTTTGCTGAGCCCACTCGCATGTATAATGCAGCGTATCTACACACCACCGTGTGTGTCAGCATGGCCCACGGGTGCAAGATCCAAGTTGATCCATTAGGTGAGTTCCACTGTGCATAACTTGCTTAAAATTCAGGCTGGTCCACTCATCAGATGGGTGGCGCCATTGTTACAAAAACATGATGATGGCTCTTGCAAACACTTTTCCTAGTTTTCAAGCTGTGCATTTGCATCATTAACAGTTAACTGTGGTCAACCAGTTGAGTGGACTGATCTGATTTCTGGGCCAAACTATGTACATGGTGAGCCTGCCTGATGGACGAGTTGGATGAAGTACTCTTGGGTGACGCTAGCACGTGGTAGCTTGTAGGTAGGCTATCTCATGCACTAGTTTTGCCTTTGAAAGGTCAGATGCTGTGCATTATTTTGCTGTGGAAGGATTTGTAGAAAATAGAGGCATTTTGCTCGTAAAAGTGACTAATTTGTTTGAGTTCATGACCGGGGGTATTGAAGGAAATGCTTCCATATTTAAGAGAGCTTTTGTAGAAAGTGTACATTGGAAAATTTCCCACACACACACAGAAACACAATTTCTTGTGGTGTCTCAAAAGAAGAAGAAGAAGAAGAAGAAGAAGAAAAGAAACGAAAAGAAAAGAACAGAACACATTGTTTGAATGATCCCAGGGTTGAGGACTTTGATGCTTACAGTGATAAACGGCCTACTTCGTAGTTTTTCATGACTTTGACCATGGTCTCTTTTTTGGCATTAATATATTAATAAATGGCAAAGATGGCATTTGTGACAAAGTTCTACACGGGTGCACTCCTATTTAAATCAGCCTTCTTGACTTCCTACTTAGCTGAAGGATCAGTGACACGGTATGCCTCTCTGTTGCATTTGAGATTTCGACGATGATGAATTATAGGATTGCCAACCTGATGATATCTGAAGTACACTTGGATTTTCAGTTTAACAAGTGGTGCATGTCATTCCATAGTCCATGCCATTGGTCTGTTTGGGCACTGCCATGGATGGACCAAAATCTCCTAGATAGTTCTTCTAAGCCCTTATCCCAACTAATTGTGGTCACATAAAATTTTCCTCAATGGCAAATAAGAAAGATCCTAAGCTTTGAATATACAGCTTACAAATAGAGTTAATAAGAGATGCAAATATCCTCATTCACCTAAAAAAAAGGGCCAAGACTAATGTTTAGGATATGCGAATATGAGAGAGTTTTGAGGGGTGGTCCATCCATGGTGAGATTCAACATATCAACAGTCATACAAATTGAAGACCAGAGTGCACTGTGAATATCCTAGCTTTGAGGATCCTATAGTTCCCCTATGGCAATTGTTGCACGAAGTGTAAAACCTTGTGAAAGATTGCTGAAAGACGTGTAGAGAAAGAATCTGTCTAGTCCAGCTGATTGCATTTAAGTAGTCCTTTTTTTCAAAAAAAATCCACAGAGTTAGGAGGAACGACAAACTTAAATATAATACAAAGACCTCTTAGTGCTTTCACTTGGCATCCATTTCATGGGTGCAGGAATACTGACCTCGAATACATTGCATGTGAAGGATCATACATGCCTATGTGTCACATGTGTATGACTTCTAATCCATGCAGAGGGCCTCACCATGAAGATTGCCTGGCGCAGCAATCAGGCTCGTCTGCTTGCCAGGCAGTCTGATTCAATGTACACATGTAGCCTGCCTGATGAGTGGACCAGCTTGATTTTTGCTCCAGACATATTCATGTTGGGGTCCCCCTTTTAAACAGATGTCATTCGCTCAGATGTTATACACATTTAGAGTAAAAAATTAACTATGCAAGCCATGAATCAGCTCCTAACTTGGGTCATTGCTTCTCCAACCAGCATCAAAACTAGGGATTTTCAATATGGGTCTTTTAGTGAAATATGCGTGTTTATTTGCAGGTAATCTTTTCCATGGCAGATGAGTATGTACCAGAGTATGTTGATAGGGAAGCATTAGTGGAAAGGTAAGATTAACACACGTGCACATCTCAGCATGTGTTGTACTGGAGTCTTGTAATTTGATGTTATGTCTTTCTTTGGTCCCAAGCAGGCTGTGCAAAGCCATGGGAGGAGCAGAGAAAGTCAAAATCGAACACGGCAACCATTCTCTCTCCAACAGGGTTGAAGAAGCAGCCCAGGCAATTATGGACTTTGTTAAAAGGGAAGGTCCCGCAGGGTGGGATGACCCATGGAGTTAGCATCCCTCATCTATCCCTTCCATCCAATTTTTTTTCTTTTCTTTTTTCCTTTTGTCAAGTCTCCCATTTTTTTATTTGCATTCATGCTGAGGTTGGATGAACTGAAAGCTATTGTCGTTTCTTATGTGTTATATCTGAGTACTTAACATTGAAGTTTGATGGAATTTTAGTGCTTGTTTTGATATTGTAATGGATGTTATAGGCTTGTAGCCCCTAATAAAAGGATAGAATGTAGAATATGGTTTAGTCGCAGCATTGCATCAAGCCTTCCAGCCAGTCAGTCACAGTCCAGACTTTGAACCTTGATTTTAATTTTTTTTTTTTTTTTTTTTTTTTTGAGGAGAGGATTTATATGATACTCTGCTGCACATGACGCTTGATACATAGGCACTTGGAAATAGCATACATGGCATATATTAACTCAAATTAAACCGACGAGATTGTGCATTCCTTTGTCACCAAGTCACAATCCCGAGATCAGATTGGTTGGACATTACTAACCTCTGATTCGCGGACACTTGTTTGTGGAAAAAGGACGATTGGATACTTTTCGATTTTAACTGTCCAATAATTGCCCAGCAATCCAATTGTTAGATAATCAAATCGCTTAACATGATGCACCAACACTGGTTACCGTAGCTTGGATTGTTTAACTGACTACTTGTATGCCATGTGTGCAATTTCAATGTAATTTCTAAGAACCTGCTTATCATCCATCACTCTCTGCTACACTATCAATGTTTTTCTCTTTGGCCTGTGGCCTACATGAATTAGGATGGTATTGATGATATTAACACACATGCAGTGTCTTTTCATCTCTGTAGTAAGAAGCAGAGGGTTTTTTTTTTTTTCATCTCTATAGTAAGAGGCAGGGGTTTTAGAATACATTGTAATGTCATTGTAATATGAAAAGTCACTATGCGGTGTTATGTACTGAAAACTCCTGTTAAATAAAGTTTATTTTCTCAATAGTAGCAGTTATATAATAGAATAACAGCCCTTTATCTATGCAGGACATTTTTTTTAATGATAATGGTGTTAGACTGTGGTAATAGTAGATACAGCACATGCAATGCACATGTTGATGAATTTATTTGATTTCTCTGCCTAAGTTGGATGGTTGATACTCAGGCACTCTGAAATTGCACATGGCCTAATTAAATTATCCAGGTTTTGGGAAGAACTATAGATAGGCAAGCATCCAAATTCTGATTGGTTCAGTGATGTTAACCTCTGATTAATGAACATTTTCTTTTATATAATTTGGACCGCTGACTGCTTTCATTTTCACAGTCCACTGAATATTGCACCAACCAGCCAATTAGGTGATCCAGTCGGTATATTTCTGTTTAAGAGCCATCCAAATGAGGGCCAAAGATTGTATGCCATGTCCAATTTCTTAGTGTCTGTGTATCAAACCACCGCACTCTCCCACAGCATCATAGTTCCATATTCCCTTTCTTTTCCTTTTTTTTTTTTTTAAAAAAAATAAAATAATAAAATAAAAAGCTGTGGATGGACCAATAAATGCTCAGTGTGACAACCGTTGATCAATGCTAGATATGTAATTTGGTTACAGATGGGCCAGGTATGTAGATTGTGTGCTTGATCAGGTACATCTGGCACCATATGCTTTAAAACAACAAAACTATAGGGTCCTGATTGCTAATGCGTCCTGTTGAACAGGTTAGCACCCTGGTTAGATGATCAGAGCCATCGAAATGATGGCACCACTACTTTTGGTAGACACCGTTGAAAGAGTTGAGATGACAATTGCTATTTCATCCAATATCTGGCATTTTATCTGGATCGGTGCTGTGTTCTTTGTTGAACGTCTATTTTCAGGCTACTTTTTAATGGATTTTGATATTCCAACTAGGTAGATTCTTGGATCATCCCCATCAATGATGGGTCCCACAAGATCAACGATTTGGATCACCTGGCTATTGGCCCCACCTGAATTAAAAGGCACATCATAACACTTCTCATGCTTTGATGCATCATTATCTTTGGGCATGATTGGTTTTCAGTGGCCGCGTAAATACCCGTGAAAATATATAATAATTACTTTCTCCATATTTACCTCCCTTATGTTTGATTTGATGAGATTTATTTTTACATAAAAATCAAGAACGTCACAATATATTTGTGGGTCTCACCGTGATGCATATCACTTATCCACACTATTAATTTATTATACTTGATAAATTTATGGCATGAGCCAAAAAACAAGACAAAGCATATCCAAAGCTCAAGTGAACCATGTCACAAGAAAAAGAGAATCAAACACTGATCATTAAAAACCTCTCAGGCCCACTGTTTCTTTTGGTGTGGGCTATTTGAGCATTCAATTTGCTTCATTTTTCAGCTTTGGCTCATGCCTTAAAATATTGTGTTAAAAGGACTGGACGGTATGGATTTATCATATACATAACATCGGAGTCTATAAATTTAAAATAATTCTTTTCAACCTGGGGTGAAAAGTGTGGTGAATTTTCAAAGAAAAATCAAAGGGTGAAATGGTAATAATTATCAATTTCATGGGTATTTACACCACCACTGAAAATCAAACACACCCTTGGTGATGATGGCGAAGGTGATTATTTCTGCATGCACAATGTTCATGTCCAAATATCGTAAAATTTCTAATATTTGATGCAACCGAAAGTACTCGTATAAATTTTTTGTTACGTTTTTAGAAAAAAAATACTTGCCCAGTGGTAGACAGGTAGGCAGGTAAACGTGCATGAAATCCACTCCATCCATCAGGTTATTCACCCCTTGTTTGGTTTTAATGCGAAAATCAGGATGATTCAACTCACAAGTGGGCCACATCCGATGAATAAAAAACCTATAGAGTCACTTTTTATGGCCCGCCTGAGTTTTCCAATACTGTAATTTTGGGTAATTGGACACATCGGATGAATGGATTAAATTGCGTATTAACACCACGGTGGGGCCCAAAAAAAAACACTAGTGGGTCTCCAATGCTAACTTTTTCCTAGGTGGCCTACCTGACTTTTGGATGGCCTTGATTGTAGTGTGGCGTACGACTCCGTCCTGGCAGGGCCTGTGGGGCCCACCCTGATGTATGGGTTGTATCCACGCTGTCCATCCATTTTTCAATATCATTTTAGGGAATGGGCCCAAAAATTAAGCAGATCCAAGGATCAAGTGGACCACACCAGGGGAAGCAGCGTTGATAATTACGCCTACTGTTGAAACCTTCCTAGGGCCTACCGTAATGTTTATTTGCCATCCAGCCCGTTCATAAGATTATGGATGAAGGGAAAACACAAATATCAGCTCGATCAAAACTTCTGCAGCTCTCAAGACGTTTCTAAGGGAGGGCGTTCAATATCCACTGTGTGGTCCACTTCAGCACTGGATCTGCGTCATTTTTTAGATCATACCCTAAAATGATCTAGAAAAATGGATGGACGGTGTAGATAAAATCCATACATCATGGTGGACCCCACAGGGCCCCTGCCTGGACCCAGTCGGTTCAGGCGGGCGCTGGACGCAATACACTTCCATATTTTGAATCCCTTAAATAAATAATGATTTCCAATAAATATAATAAAAAACTTTTACATGAATCGAGATATTTATTATTATTAATTTTTTAAAAAAAGGTTTATTAACCAAAAGAAAACGAATTTTAGTAATTATTGTACGGCATTTCCATGTGCTTGACGTACTCTCTCCCGGTAAAGAAACGTTAAAGACATCTACAATAATTCATCGCATTTTTAAGTTGTGGTGACTCATTTCCTTATATTTGGGACCCGTGTCAGCTATCTAAACCATCCGAATTGCAGGTCGCATGTGGATGGAGCGTATCTCTAATGCCATGAAAATCTAAAATCATGCCAATGAAGCAAATCTAACCCTCCCTTTGACAGCTATCTAATGAATGGTAAGAATTATCATAGTGAATGGTCCACATTTCAGAGGAAAACTATAATGGCCAATGCCATTCTGTCAGTGTAATTTTTTGGGCTCTGCTCTATCCACAGTTCGGTCACGGTTTTGGATGGTTTGGATCAAGTTAGCACTACTCCATGTGCACCGCTTTAAGGGTCACCACCAAAAGGTATTAAAATAAAACAAACATTTTTAAATTGGGAATTTCACAAGAAACCACCTACTCAGTATTGAATTTATGAAACAGTACCTTTTCCAAAAAAGATTTCAACGAGCTACCCCATTAATTTAAGTAACTCTCACTCAAGTACCTCCCCTTAGGTTTCTTAACGGAGCTTAGGTGGCCGAGCAAGAAAAGGGGTGGGCAACTCAGGTGGGCCCTACCATTGTATTTATGTAAATCTACCCCAGCAATTGAGTGAACCACCCCGTGTTATGCCCTGTATCCAAAAATTAGTCTCATGATTGTAAACGAGATATAAGACAACCCTTACCTTCCAAACTATTTTCCTTAGTATGGCCCACTTGAACAATGGATCGGCCTGATGTTTAGGTTATAGGTTTAAATTTTGGTGTGACATCTAATGGTTGGAGTAGATGTCATATAATCATTGCAGTGGGCCCTGTAAAAGTAAGGGTGGACATCTATTTCCGATTGTTTTCTTTGATGTGGTCCCTCTTGAATCACAAGCCAGTTCGAATTTATTTATTTTATGATCCTGACATGGATTACACATAATAATTAGAGTAGACTGACATAAGCATCATAGTGGACCCATAAACAATCAACTGTGGGCATTAATAAATTCCTCTCTTTGGAATGGCTGGGAGAGAGACGACTTCTTAGGATGCCCACCATGATACGTAGGGAAGCTATTCTCTCGACATTAGATGTGCAGTCCCATGTTATACCTAAGGCTAAAAAATCATGTTGAACTGTGCTAAGCGAACTTTATTGAAGCAAACAGCTACGAGTAGAGGTGGGCATCGAGTCGAGTCGGCCTAGATTAGGTCTAACTCGACTTGATCCGGTTTTTGAAGTGCCTGACTCAAACTCGATACGATTCGGTACCGAGTCTAGCAGGGTTGACTTGATCTAAACCGATTCCTTTCTGGCCTAACCTAAACCAAGTCTGACTCGGTCAAGTAAACCAAGTCGGATCGAATTGAGTTTGTTCGGTTGATTCAGACTGCGCTAAGTCAAGCTGAGTCAGAGACTCTGGTGCTAGGAAGAAAATATGGGGGAAATTGGGAGAGATGAAGAGAAAGGAGGAAAAAAAGAAGGAGAGGAGGAAAATCGGGAGAGAAGGAGAAGAGGGAAATCAGAAGAGAGAAGGAAAGGAAATCGGCTCGGGTTGCAGGTAGGGTTAGGGTTCGGGTAGAAGAAGGATAAAGATTTTTTATTTTTTTTAAAGAGTAAAATCTGACTTTACACTACCTGATTTTGGTTTGGATCGGATCGTATCGGATCGAGTTGCTACATGACCCGAACTCGACTCGGTTTGGCGTCGGATCCAAGTGGGTCTACTCAATCCGACCCAACCTCGGCTTTTGGTTCGGGTCGAATCAGATCCGACAAGTCGGGTCGGTTCCTGCCCACCTTTAGCTACGAAAGATATCCACACTTGATTTTTACATGGCTCACCATAATATGAAATCTAATCCCATTATTAGATGACACACCAAAATTTAGGCTTAGGACCTAAACATCATGCACATCCACATGCATACTAAGGAAAATACTTTGGAGGGTGAAGGTTACCCTTATTTCTAGTTGTGAGGTCCACTCGAATCACGAATGAAGCTAATGTTTGGGTACTGACATAGACATCACAGTGGGGCCCACATGAGCTGCCAAGTCCTTTGATGAAGCTACATAACAACAACTTCGGGTAAAAGGGTCTTTACTCTTGCCCTAGCCGTAAACTTGTTGGAGTTTCAATACGAGGTCAAGGGTTTGATTACCTATAGGTGGTGAAATCCTACTATAGCGTGAGTGTGCGGGTGTGTGTGCATGTATTAAAAAAATAAAAACCTAACTTTCATTAAAAACTACCAAAGGTACTCTAAGTGATAATTATTAAAAACTAGTGGAGTAGTTGATTGAATTATATATATATATATATATATATATATAGAGAGAGAGAGAGAGAGAGAGAGAGATGCTCACACACAACTAGTTGGACCGTCCAACTAGTTGTCTGAATTAATGCTAATTAATGTTAATGAATGATGCCCATGCAAAACATACTTTAAAGAGGAAAAGAAGTTACTGGCATTGAGGGTGTGTGCGTGTGCGTGTGAAAAAAAAAAATAAAAATCCCTCGCATAATGGTCATCTATGGCCTACATTTGGCGGACCCGATCAATACACCACCATCTCACGTGTCCTGTGGAGAGATTGCTCTACCATGTTACGGTTCTTCCTGTTCTACCGTATCATCCACGCACGTGCAGTGCAGGTGCCACCTTTAATAAGTGAGAACAGTAATTATTGTAATAATAAAATAATACAACTACCTATAAATCAGATCTTAGAAATGGGCTACCACTCGTTTGTTTATGCACCATTTTTTTTAAGAAAATGGTGGTGTCTCTTCAAACCTACGGCATAGTTTTACAGCAATCCAGACCGTCCGAATCACTGCTCCCAGATGTGACATGAGGATGACAACACAATAGAAAGTTACACTGAGAAGTAATATTAACCATCCGTTTTTCCCTTAGAATCTAGACCACTTGCTATTTTACTTTGGACCACTTATTTGATAGCCAGTAATTGGATGGTTAGGATTGATTGGTCAGTGTGGTTTTAGATAAATCCACTGTCCAAAGTAGGGGAGGGAATTAGGTGTTAGCTGCAGGGAACACCTTAGTGGATGTTACCCTTATAGTGAGGCCAACCTTGATAATGTATTATATATCAATGCCGTACATCCGTTTTGTCAGCCCATTTTAGTTCGTGCATTTAAAATTTAAGTAGATCCAAATCTCAAGTGAACCACACCACAGGAAACAGTAGTGATGAACGCCCACCATTAAAAACTTCCCAAGGCCCACCGTAAGTGGATCTATAATGTTTATTTTCTATCCAACCCATTGATAAAGTCAAACAGACCTGGATGAGGGGAAAATACACAGATCATATTGATCCAAAACTTTTGGTTCCCACAAAAAGCTTTTCATACTCATTTACTACTTTTTACAGTGGTGTGGTCCACTGGTGATGTAGATCTATTTAATTTTTGGAATAATGTAACGAAATGATCTGAAAAAACGGATGAACGGTGTAGATATAAAAAATATTCATCAAGATGGACCCCACAATTGGATGGAGAAAATGACCACTGTAGGCAAAACCTTTTATCCAGCGGTTTTTATCGAAGAATACAAACTTAAGTTACCAACTTAGACTAGCACGTGCGGACAGCGACTTTGAGAACGAAACTACCCCTCCTTTTCACTGCGAAGACGAGAGCTGACGCTCCTCCAACTGAGAGTTGTACGAACGGCTTAGGAGAGATCAAAGTTACATGGCCCCACAGCTATGTATTTATCATATCCACAACGTTCATCCATATTTCGAAATCATTTCGGAGCATTATCAAAAAATAAATAAATTTCATATCCATAGATCAATGGACCACACCACAAAGAGCAACGGGGAGATTGATTTTCGTAGTTAAAAATTTTGCAAGGCCATCATAACATTTATTTTCCATCCAATCTATTCATAAGGTCACAAAGGCCTGGATGAAGAGGAAAAAAAATTCCATAATGATCCAAAACTTCTGCAACCCCTAAAAGGGTTTCAATGGTAGACGTTCAATTCTCCATTACCTTTTACTATGTGGTCCACTTGAAAGCTAGATCTATCTTATTTTTCATCTCAAGCCTTAATATGAGTTCACCGAATAGATGGATGGTTTAGATATAATATATACCTTTTAATGGGATCCACAAAAATCGGTGGGGATTACAACAGGGAAAAGGGAAAAGAAAAAAAGAAAAGAAAAATAAGCCAGCGAGTTAGGGTCGACCGGGTGAACCCGGTCGATGAGGTTAGAGCTTAGCCTATGGCTACGGATTATAATTGTAGCCATAACTATAATGCTATGTACTTTTTTTTCTTTTTATTTTCTATTTTTTACATGGAGAATTTTATTGTACCTACATTTTTCTCTAATACATGTTTATATAAATATGTGTGTGTATACATTTTTTTTCTTTTTTTTTTTTTCATTTCTTTCTTTTTTCATGCAAGTTCAGTATTATAGAAAGAGATCAGAATTAAATCATGTCTAAATTTGAGGAATTTAATATAATTTTGCATATGAACTTTGAAAACATTCTTAGCGTATGCAATTTTCTTCGGAACATAGAAATGCAATTTTTAGGACAAGAGAACAACAAACAAATTATAAATTCGCATAACACAGTTTATCTGAAAATCTCCTTAAAAACAAAAATAGTATAATCACACTGAACATATACTGTCTGTTGACATGAATGCAAATATAATCAAGCAAAGGCTTAGAGCAAGAACATACAGATTTGGGCACAAATCCAACAGATCCAGGCATGTAGAGCTTGCATTGAATTATATTGTCAATTGTCCCTGCTGTGTCACCAATTTTGAATGCTCCAGCTTGAATGCCTCCAACAGTAGCAAGGCCAATAACAACCTGCAATTACCATCATTTAAAAAAAATATATATATATATATATTAAGATCTGATATGAGGTGAAATTTGTCAATTCCAACAAACTTTGGTGAAGAACCAACTGCAAAATACCATGTCAACTGGAAATATTATGCAAATTTTCAAAGAATTTATTATGTAACATTGCTTTTGATTTAACCTTAAAAAGTGTCCAGAATTTTATATGATTTTACCACCTTATTATTAGCCCGTGCATATGCAATCAACTGCTTGGTATCTGCTTCTGTAACACCTTCATAAGCATCAGATGGGAATCATGATGGAAAGCACCCACTAACACTTTATAAATCTTTTATCAAACTACCATCCACTTATGACCTTGCTTTTTCCATAGGTGTAGGCTAAGTGGGCCATGTGATGGGCGACATGAAGATGTGTATCATCTACACCTCATCCCTATTAACTGACATAATATGCACAAAAACCACAATTCTAACTAGCATTTACCTTCATTTGTTATGGAATCCATGATGGTCATGAAACGCTTGATCCTTGCTTGACTTTCCTTCTCACGACCCCTTGGCATCAATTCTTGACCAAAGCCAGGAATCATAGAGAAAATCTACATGGGCCAGAAGTTACGGTCTACTTTGAGTATTCATGCATCTTTGTAAATGAAAATCAATAAGAGGTAGAAGTTAAAATGTACTGGTTGCAAAAATATTTAGGCATACAGCTCAACTATAGGTGTGACCAACTCAAAGGGACTACTGGGTGATACATAATTGCCACAAGGTGAGAAGTTAATGTGAAGAAAAGGAGAGAAGATGCTAAAGAAGAGAAAAATCACAACTATGAGGAAAAGGAGAGATTTTACTCTATAGATAACCACCCAATTCAAGGGCCAAGAAGAAATGCTCTATCAAAGCACAAGTTTGTCAGTATAAAGTGAGGATCAGATTGATGAAATTCGTTTTCCCCCTTGCACCTCATATAGAACCACCGAAAATACTCATTTACGAGCCAATACAACCAATACAACTATTTTTTAGTATGGCCGATTTACCACGGCATATTACATTTTAGGGGATTATCAATACAGATACAATATGGCAGTAGTGTATCCAATATTTGGAACCATTCCCATGCACCTAACGAGTGGACTAGAGTCGCCAGATTGATTTTTGGTTCTAGGCATGTTCACATAGGCTCCACATAAAGAAATAGCGCAGATCTATCAAAAATGTGCCATGTTGGCACATTAACACAAGGCCTGTTCACCGTAGGACCCACATAAAGAAATAGCATATGGAAGGCACAAAATACTCTAGAGGTTTACAATTATTTGAATACTACAAAAGTCAAGAGGATCTATCTCTAAAGGTTGACATAGTTAACCTATATTATGGTGAACTAAATCATTACCAAAAATATCACTAATGAAAAGTGCTAACATAATTGTTAGATTTATAATTCTTCTAAGGTTTCAAATAGGTATGAGGGAGCATGAAAAGTTAGTTAAGTAAACAGTCCCCAATGCATGTCAAACAAGGGAAAAACAGAGTTTGAAGTGTTATTATAGTTGGGCATAGAAGTATAACTGATCAACTGTTTAAGATGGTTGAGAGTGGTGACCAAGGGCAGATGCAGTATAAAAATTCCAATGAATGAATTGAACAACTTCAGCTCTTTGTTACTAGGAACTAGGAACTTCCAGTGGTGCTATGTCTTTTTCAAAAGTGACACATTTTCAATAAAGAATGTCGTATGAGCAACAAACAATAATATAGTTGTTGAATCGTAGCATTGATATACTTTCAAATCACTATGCCCACTGTTTCCTGTGGTATGATCCACTTGATCTTTTGATATGCTTCAATTTGAAATATGGGGGCTAAACCCCTTAAAATAAATGAAAAAATGGATGAACGGCATGAATATACTACATACATTCAACGTGGGCCCAACTGAGTTTACTTGTGCAATAGGAGCGTACTTACTAACTTAGTACACAATCTGATTATGCTTACTACGCCCCACAATGATATTTTATTTGTAATATATCATGTTCATCGGATTATGTAATACCCCTCCGTTTTCATCACAATATGTATACACCAAAACCCCATATATGGAAGGGAACCTAGACATTGAGGGAGGGAACCTAGACATTTAGCTGGTCAAACATGAAGGATCAGCAGGGGAGACATTAAGATCAGCAGGGAAAACATGAAAGATCAGCGGGAGAAACATGAAAGACCAGTGGGGCAAACTAGGAAGATCAGCGGGAAAAACTAGGAGATCAACGGGACAGACATAACAAATGATTTCATGGCTTGAGCCGAAAAATCTAAACATATTTAATGTTCAAATGGACCCCACCACACGAAATTTTGAATTGAACTTCTAATGTTGATCATTTCTTGGGTGCCACAGAAGTTTTCAATCTATAACGGTGTTTTCTATTGATACATATTTGTATAATCTTATGAATAGGTTTGATTACAAACAAATATCATTGTTGGGCCGACTATAGTTTCAGCGGTGGAAATCACTATGCCCACTGTTTCCCGTGGTATGCCCACTTGATCTTTTGATATGCTTCAATTTGAAATATAGGGGCTAAACCCCTTAAAATAAATGGAAAAATGGATGAACGGCGTGGATATTCTACATACATTCAACGTGGGCCCAACTGAGTTTACTTGTGCAATGAGAGCGTACTGACTAACTCAGTACGTAATCTGATTACGCTTGCTACACCCCACAATGATGTTTTATTTATAATATATCATATTCATCGGATTATGTAATACCCCTTCATTTTCATCGCAATATGTATACACCAAAACCCCATATGCGGAAGGGAACCTAGACATTGAGGGAGGGAACCTAGACATTCAGCGGGATAAACATGAAATTGAACGCGACAAACATGAAAGATCAGCAGGGGAGACATTAAGATCAGTAGGGAAAACATGAAAGATCAGCGAGGGAAACTAAGAGATCAGCGAGGCAAACTAGAAGATCAGCGGGGCAAACTAGAAAATCAGCGGGGCAAACTAGAAAATCAGCGGGTCAAACTAGAAGATCAGCGGGGCAAACTAGGAGATCAGCGGGACAAACTAAAAATTTGATGAGTGTCGACCACCAACACCGTGCATTTGATGGGTCCCCTTTAAATTATGGGATATCCCAAAAATTAGCTTTATACGGAACTCAGGTGGGCCATACCATCTAAAATCATGTGAAGACAACGTTAAAACATATAAAAGCACTTGGTGGGGCTCACCCGAAATTTTCATGCGTCTAAAACTTGGTTTGAACCCTCATCCAAGTGATGGTGGTGCACATGTGTCGTGTGTATATATATATACACGTGTGTGTGAGAAAAGGTTCTATATGGTCGAGCTCATGTGAACTACCCATGAGTTCGAGTTGTGTGGGCGTTATCGTGAAGTATGTCAAACATCTACCCCATCAGTCAGATGCACCATTCCATGGTGGGCCTAGAGCTTAAAAATCAAGTTAATCTGTGACTTTTGTAGGCCACACCACGTACAAAAGTTGAGAGGGGTTACTTTCCATTAAAACATTTATATTTATTTTTTGGGCCCACTGAGAAGTGTTTCACAAATTCAGCCCATCCATAATGTGTGTCCCACTTGGATGAGGGGTCAGACCAAGTTTCAGACAAATTCAAATTTCAAGTGGGCCCCACCAAGTAATTTTATATGTTTTAGGCATGCCTTCACATGATTTTAGATGGCATGGCCCACTTCAGTTCCCTATAAGGCTGATTTTTCCGCTAACCCATAATTTAATGGGGACCCATTGAGTTCACGGTGTTGATGTTCGACATCCGTAATGGTAGGGTCCACACAGCTAGACCTCATGGGGAGTTCGCATGAGCTCGACCGTATAGAACCTTTTCCTTTAGTATGAAAATAAAAAAGAACTACATACGTTCTATGTGAGCCCAACTGAGTTTAAAATATACCTATGCTGCATGCTTTTTTCACTGGACCAACCAGATCTATAGCTCAATTGGCAGACTAAGTAGAGATACCTCATGTCAACACTTGAGGTCCTGGTATCGATTCCTAGCGGGGGTGGCTAACAGGGAGTGTGTATTGACATGGGTGTGTACAAACAAGGTAACCTAAAAAACCAAAAAAATAATAATAATAGTAAAATATAAAAAAATAAAAAAATAAAAAATATTGAGTTGGGCCCGCCTTGAATGTATGTGGACTATTCATGATGTACATCCATTTTTTCATCTAAAGCAAGGGTTTCAGTCCAAAATGGTGGCATATTGAGGTATCAGTGTTTCCATCGTAGAAACCTTATTATACCCCCACAATGATGTTTTACTTGTAATCCATCTTGTTCATAGGATGATTTTCGCATGGATGAACCGAAAACCAAGATGCGAGCTTCATTTGGCATTTCAATGGCCCACAAAAATATTATGCCATTTAGGTGAATGTATATCATACATGTCATGCATACTTTTTTTCGTGGAGGGACCAATTTTAGAAAAAAATGTGATAATGTTGATGAGTAGAGGGTGGGATCCAGCCAGAGCGTGGTGCGATCCAAGCAACACATGTAGCCGTGGAGTTTTCGTCCTTTTTTTTTTTGTTTTTTTAATGGAGCGAGAGAAGGGAGGGAGAGGAAAAGCAACGGCAGTAAAAAGGAGGGGTAGTTTCGTCCTTAAAGTCGCTGTCCGCACGTGCTAGTCTAAGTTGGTAACTTAAGCTTGTATTCTTCGATAAAAACCGCTGGATAAAAGGTTTTGACTGCAGCGGTCATTTTCTCCAATTGGATGGCCTGGGAAGTCGTACATCAGTGCCACTTGTGAGATCTGAGGAGGATGGATCACCGCCATTTTTTAAATGGTGTTAAACTAACACCGGAATCTCTATTTTAAAAAAAAACTAGAGAAATTTCCAACTGTACTACCCATATAAGGCCCACCAGCCTTGTTAAGCCCACTGCTTTTTAAGCTTCCAAAAATAAGTCTCTACTGTACGGACGCCTCTGTACACGACGAAAATGGCCTTACTCTAAAAATATGACTGCATGTACTCCCTTACACGCAAATACACGTCCGAACTCTCCCGCCATCCCTAATCCCTATTTTCACCCATTTTCTTCGTGAAATCTCCGTAAAATCTCCATAGAGTTCCCATCCGACCATCACATTACATCTTCTATCATCTATTACTCAAGATGAACGGTTTTCTTTTTCTAATAGGACGTGGATGCATTGATAAATTTGAGATCTCGAAGACTTGTCTCCAAAGAACGTGTTTCACACCAAGGTACTCTTATTATTATTCTCGAACAGGATTTTACTGATACGGCAGTGGCACGAGGTGAGGACGTTTAAATTCTTAACAAATTATCTAGAATTTTGTAGTCATTTTCTATCCAATCTATTCATTTGCTATACTCAGACAACTAGCTACGGATAATAACCGTAGCCATTGATAGAATAATCCGTAGCAATAAGGTGCATCCGGGGTGGGCGCGCCGAACTAGCAGCCCCCTACGCCACTCTCTGGACTGTCCGGCATGGCCACGCCGATCTGGCGCGCCCCCGCCCATAGTGTGGTTCCTATGACTATGGATAATAACCGTAGCTATAATCCATAGCAATAGTTTTTTTTTTATATATATTTTTTTATATACATGAAGAACTTCATTCTACCTATAATTTTCTCTAACACGTATTTATATAAATATGTATATATAAGCATATAAATTTTTTTTCTCTTTTTTTTCATTTCTTTCTTTATTCATTTAACAAGAATATCTTCTAAACTAAAATTAGTTACTTGATATACCCTATATGATTTTGGGGTAGGAGAAGCTACTTTAACCAACCAATCTGGTTATTTTTCAAGATTTCATCAGCTCGATGATCGAAAATCCATTTCATTCACTTAATGGTCAATTTCGTTCATTTCATTTGCATGCATTTCACGGTCATTTTGCTTTAATTCATGATCACTTCTATGCATTTCACGGTCATCCGAAACATTTTCGTGTTGATTCAAGGTCATTTCGAGGAATTTCGCAGTCAATTCCCTTCACTTCACGGTCATTTGCATGCATTTCGCGGTCAATTCGCTTCAAACCATGATCATTTCCATGCATTTCACGGTCGTCTGAAACAATTCCGTGTTGATTCACAGTCATTTTGAGGCATTTCACAGTCAAACTCCTTCACTTCACGGTCATTTACATGCATTTCGCAGTCAATTCGCTTTAAACCATGATCATTCTCATGCATTTCACGGTCGTCCGAAACAATTCCGTGTTGATTCACGGTCATTTTGAGGCATTTCACAGTCAAACTCCTTCACTTCACGGTCATTTGCATACATTTCGCGGTCAATTCGCTTCAAACCATGATCATTCTCATGCATTTCACGGTCGTCCAAAATAATTTCGTGTTGATTCACGGTCATTTCGAGGCATTTCACAATCAAACTCCTTCACTTCACGGTCATTTGCATGCATTTTGCAGTCAATTCGCTTCAAACCATGATCATTCCCATGCATTTCACGGTCGTCCGAAACAATTTCGTGTTGATTCACGGTCATTTCGAGGCATTTCACAGTCAAACTCCTTCACTTCACGGTCATTTGCATGCATTTCGCGGTCAATTCGCTTCAAACCATGATCATTCCCATGCATTTCACGGTCGTCCGAAACAATTCCGTGTTGATTCACGGTCATTTCGAGGCATTTCACAGTCAAACTCCTTCATTTCACGGTCATTTGCATGCATTTCGCGGTCAATTCGCTTCAAACCATGATCATTCCCATGCATTTCACGGTCGTCCGAAACAATTCCGTGTTGATTCACGGTCATTTCGAGGCATTTCACAGTCAAACTCCTTCACTTCACGGTCATTTGCATGCATTTCGCGGTCAATTCGCTTCAAACCATGATCATTCCCATGCATTTCACGGTCGTCCGAAACAATTCCGTGTTGATTCACGGTCATTTCGAGGCATTTCACAGTCAAACTCCTTCACTTCACGGTCATTTGCATGCATTTCGCGGTCAATTCGCTTCAAACCATGATCATTCCCATGCATTTCACGGTCGTCCGAAACAATTCCATGTTGATTCACGGTCATTTCGAGGCATTTCATAGTCAAATTCCTTCACTTCACGGTCATTTGCATGCACTTCGCGGTCAATTCGCTTCAAACCATGATCATTCCCATGCATTTCATGGTCGTTCGAAACAATTCCGTGTTGATTCACGGTCATTTCGAGGCATTTCACAGTCAAACTCCTTCACTTCACGGTCATTTTCATGCATTTCGCGGTCAATTCGCTTTAAACCATGATCATTCCCATGCATTTCACGGTCGTCTGAAACAATTCCGTGTTGATTCACGGTCATTTCGAGGCATTTCACAGTCAAACTTCTTCACTTCACGGTCATTTGCATGCATTTCGCGGTCAATTCACTTCAAACCATGTTCATTCCCATGCATTTCATGGTCGTCTGAAACAATTCCGTGTTGATTCACGGTCATTTTGAGGCATTTCACAGTCAAACTCCTTCACTTCACGGTCATTTGCATGCACTTCGCGGTCAATTCGCTTCAAACCATGATCATTCCCATGCATTTCACGGTCGTCCGAAACAATTTCGTGTTGATTCACGGTCATTTCGAGGCATTTCATAGTCAAACTCCTTCATTTCACGGTCATTTGCATGCATTTCGCCATCGTCCAAAAAGGAAGATTCGAAGTTATTATATTTAGAGTTTATTATATCAAGTGCATTGCATAGAAAACTATCAATACCATTTGTTTTATTTTATGACGAAATGACCAAATATATCACATGTAGCGGACAACACTAATGGTCCTTGATATCGTGTCATAACCATGGACTTTATTTTCATTTTCCATGTGTAATTTCCTAGAGGCATATTCACGTGAACAGACATTGCTTGTTCAGAAGATTGTTTGCAAGCATAATGGATCTGACTTTGTTTTTGTAGAAGATGCTGAGGCTAAAAAGGAACTGTAGAACGTAGAATGGTTTAAACCTATTGTTAGACTTTTTTTTATAGAAGGAATTACTTTAGATTTTTGTTTTAATCAAAGAAAAATTTGAAAGCATAAGTTCCCTTTTTGTTCCATTATCATGCTATAGTTTAGTTTAGCTTCCAAGAATTTAACCACACAGTTGTAATAAAGCTTTTGTCTATAATATATTCTCTTATGGAGTGGAATTGTAGCTCATTCCTTCTTCTTTTAATACTAAGCGGAAAAGAAAACAAACAAAATGCTAAATTTGTTGCAAAAGGAGGAGTTTTTGTACCAATATAAAACTACTCCAAGTATCCTCCTTTGCAATAGATTTTACTGCTTCTTTACTACCATGGTTCAGTGAAGTATATGATCATTTCCTCTTCAACTAGGGTGAATATTGCAAATGGTAATTATTTTAGATAGCCTTTGCTGGAACTGACAGATCGTGGCATAGTTACCAGTTTGCAGTTTGGTTCTAGCTTGGCTTGCAATTCATGATTCATAGTGTGCCTAGTGAGTCCAATTCACCAGGTTTGGTTATCAGCTGCTATGAATTTTGTCACAGTTTTGCAAGTTTGTGATCTTGATTTGGTCACTTTGCGAATCTGGGTTGTGTTAAGAAAACAACTTAATCTTGTTAGATTTCATCCATCTAATTCTTCTATAGCCTAATTCATCATCCGTCTCATGAGTTCTGCAACCTCTGAATTGTGAACTTTTGTCAAATTCAAGTGTTGGAGCTCCCAATCAACAATTTTGAACCTAGTAGTTGGAACTTATTTATTCAATTTATTCTGATGAAAATGCCAAACTGAGAAATCAATTTTGTTTCACTTAATTCTGAGTACTTAAATGCTATTTATGAAAAAGGACAACTATGGACCGTCCATGTTTTGAGTTTCCTTTTTAGGAAATTCGATTGTTGCCATAGGTTTTATAAATTATAACTGCTCTGGTGTTGCTAAACAACAAGCCTTTTTATGTACCAAGGGATATATTTTCTCATGTTGTTTCCCTCGTGTAATGGGTCAAATAATGAGTTCTAAATTTTCAGTACTTTAATAATAGGCACAACGAAGTTTATGTGCTTCATAACTGGTTGCTTTCAGACCGAAGTAGACTGAAATGGGTATGATTTGATTTTGTTAGCAACCAAACTTGGTTGGCAACTAGATTTAGCTTGTGTCATGTAAGGTTTACATCCTGGCTTCTCGGAACCTGTATTTTACTGTCCAATGGAGCACATGTCAAACTGGACTTGGGAAGAGTATATGGTGGTCTGATGCATGTAATCATTTGTTGAAGCACAATGTCCCCATTTTAAATCTGGTTAGATAAAAATCTGATTAGATATATTTAAAAATAAAGTGTTAATAGCATACGTCCTTCTGAGAGCCATCTGCTTCAAATTAAAGCTTCTTGATGTTGCTCTCATTGCGCATGAATGATTTTACCATCTTTAGCACTGTGGTATTCAAGTTGCTTTTTTCATGCTGGTGGAATGCGAATGACAGTTGATACTTATATCTAACTACTATAGGCTTATGTAAATTGTCTTATCCACCTTTAGCATTGTGGTATTTAGCTCCTCAATATATGCTTCAGGTGTCATTCAAGTAGCAATGGAAGATCATCTCCTTGTTCACTGTGCATTTGCATGTTGGTCTGGGACTTGCCGTTAATTGTTTGGCACTGCATCATTTTTGCGTACAAGGATTGGAGGCATTTGAATTTTGATTGATCTGCCGATATGGAGGTAATTTCTTATAATTCGTTGGGGTCTTTGGAGGGATTGAAATAACAAATTTTAAGAGGTGTAGAGAAAAACTTCTGGATGGTTGATCAATTTGATTAAAATACTAATTATTTCTTGGAACCTTGCAAATTGAGGTGAGGTGGTGTGGTTAAGAAGATGGTTGAATATAATTATAACTTGCAAATTGCACTGTACAGTATTTGTAAGCCCCGTATCCTAAACCGTACCGTTCCATAGACTTCCGCAGTTTTAATGGTCGAATTCCGGCAACCTTCGACTCTTAACCAATATTTGCGTGCGACCCTGATTCGTATGCTGTCAACCCGTATCGACTCAACCCAAGACCTTTACCATAGCGACCGCGCCGTCGCTGCGGTTCCGATGCCGCGACTTGCGCGCCGAGGCGATACCCTGGTCAAGAGATGTGGGCCAATGTTTGGTGCGAAGAAAACGCCGCGCATTGCGAAACCCAAGAGAATCTCTATGAGGTGTCACATCAATCCCATCAATCCATCAATCCATCACATGTCAAGTACATGTAAAGTACATGTCAAGTACACATCACCTTTCATCCATTCCCAAGCAACTACAAAAGTCAAGAATCTCTTACAAGCCCATACCTCTCTTACACCAAAAGCCCTCAAAGTCAAAAAGTTCTTACACTACCCATGGTTTTTTTACACAAATGGCCACAAAAGTCAAGATTTTCTTACACCCATCACTCACCACATCCATCACCCATCTCTCTCCCTTTACAGCTCTCTCTCTCTCTTTCTCATTTTCAAACTCAAAAAAAATCTAAGGAGAGAAATCCCATACGTATGAGAATTCTCCAAGCCTCTCCCTCTCTTTCAAAACTTCAAGTGTGGCCCACTTTCCTACCCCATGATCTCCCATCCTAACCATCCATTCCCCATCCCCTCCATTGGAATCAAAGCTAAGGTGCTAAGGAACTCATAGGAGCAAGAAGATTAAACGGTGGGTGCTCCTCTAGATGTAAAAAATCTGATTTCCATAGCCTAGATGTTTTCTTTCTTTCATGAGGAAAGTGTAGGACCCACCAATCAATGGTGGAGATCCCACACAATCCCATGGTTGTGGCTTAATGGCCTACCTTATGCATGCATGATCCATGCATGCGGCCTTTCTCTATGGGCCCCATCATGGTAGTTTTATTTCATATCATATTATGTTTGGGTCATCTAGACCTTATAACCATAGTGGGGATGGCATCCTCACCATGCATTTAATTATAAGCCATGCATGTGCAAGATCCATATTGTAAATGTAAATCTAGGTATGATGTGCAGGTGTGATTGATCTTGGGAGGGCTCGATAGTGGAGGAGCCCCTTTCCCTATGGCCGGATTATCCTTCTATCTCTCTTTTTCCTCATTTTATTTCCTGATGTGTGTGGCCCATTAATATATTTCCCTTTTTATTTAACTTATATAATAAAATTTATCTAAGTACATGTTACTGTCCAGAATTTTCTGGACAGTTTCTGGTTGTTTTTGGACCAGATTTTGGGACTGTTTGGGGAACTATTCATACTATTAAATATACTTTTCTGAAAGGTGGGGATATAATCTTAATGTCCCCCAAATTTCAGCCCCAACTGATCTTCATTGGGGTCCCAAAGGTGTGGTCCAAGTGAGGTGGATAGTCTGGATTTTCTGCACTGTTCCAGTAACATTACACCATGGACAGTTGGATTTTTGAAATTTATTAAAATACCTATGGGTGTTTAAAAATTATAAAATTTTTTAAGGGGGTGGCCTACTTATGCTAGGACTCACCTACAAAATTTTGGGGCTAATGGACGCCTGTACACACCATGGTGATGGCGGGACCGGCCCATTATAATATGGTTTCCAGATCAGTCCGATTTTCAGGATAGATTGATTTATGTAAATGAATTAAAATATTTATAGATGTTAAAAATTTATGAAATTTTTTAAAAGTTTGGTCCACTTATTTTAGAACCCACCTACCAAATTTCAGGGCCAATAGACCCCTGTACACACCGTGGTGAGGGCCGGACTAGCCCACCACGTTGGGACGTCTAGGTCTGTCTGATTTTTTCTGGACAGTCTGTTTTGTTTAAATTAATTAAAATACTTATAGATATCTAAAAATTATGAAATTTTGTGGAGGTATGGCCCACCTATGGAAGTATCACTTTGTGAAATTTCAGCCTCAAGTGATCCCGTTTGGGTATCCAAAAGAATGGGCCAAGATGGTTGGACTCCCAGATTTTTAATGCTGTGCAATCCAGCAATATGCCTTGATAAAAAAACCATAATTCAAAAATATTTCTTCTGATGGTGGGCCACCTTTTTGGGTTTCCTCTCATTGTATGCATGATGAGGGACCTTGGCCCTCAATTTTCAGAGTTTTAGAGGCCTTGGACCCACTCCAATGGAGTGCCCAAATTTAGGACAGTAACATGTTATAATTATGCTGGCCTTGGGCTAAAATTTTGAGGAGTGGGGCCCACCATATTATAAAATCTTAGAGGAAATGATTTATACCTTTAGTTCCTTAAATATTGGGATTAATGAATGCACTTTTGAGGCCCACCACAGTTGAATTTAATTGGGTCCATGAATGTATCTAGTTGTCGAACTATTTAAGGCCATAAAGTGGACCCATTTGATGTGTTCCAAGGCCCATGGGATTAGGCCCATTTGATGTAATTTAAGGCCCATAGAGTGGACCCATTTGATGTGTTCCAAGGTCCATGGGATTGGACCCATTTGATGTATTTTAAAGCCCATGGGCTTAAGCTCATTTGATATGTATAAGGCCCATGGGTCGAGAACCATTTGATGCAATCTAAGGCCCACGGGTTATGACCCATTGCAATGCACATAAGGCCCATTGGTGTGGCCCATTGATGTGGCTCATTTGATGAGTAAAAGGCCCATATGACATGACCCATTTGATGTATTTAAGACCCAATGGGGTGTACCTAAGGTCCATTGCAATGTGTGATCCCAACCTAGTTTACGTAATGTTATTCACTACGGGCTACACCTTAGGAGCAATGTTGGTTTGACGTCCACATTGCGAGTATAATATTGGTTAAATGTCCACATTGCGACTCTCCCTAGGGCCCATTGGTAGGCCCGTACTTGTTGTATGCAAGCCGTCTAGGCCAGATGCGTTGTAAGGATAGGGCATTACTTTATAACATGCTTAGTATAACTCCATGACGCATAGCCCATTTGTATCGGTCCATTTGATCGGCCTGCTTGTATCGGCCATTTAATTGATTTAGCCCATATGATTGATTAGGTCCATCTTGATATATTTGTGGCCTGTTGTTAAGGCCATATATGAGGCCCGTTATTGAGGCCCACCTTGATGTGTATGAGTCCCGTTGTTGAGGCCCACCTTGATGTGTATGAGGCCCGTTGTTGAGGCCCACCTTGATGTGTATGAGGCCCGTTGTTGAGGCCCACCTTGATGTGTATGAGGCCCGTTGTTGAGGCCCACCTTGATGTGTATGAGGCCCGTTGTTGAGGCCCACCTTGATGTGTATGAGGCCCGTTGTTGATGCCCACCTTAAATATATATGAGGCCCATGTTGCAAGGCCCATTGTGATGTATGCAAGGCCCATGGGTCATGGCCCATTGCAATGTATGTAAGGCCCAATTGGTGCGACCTATTCGATATATTTATGGGGTCCATGTCATTAGGCCCATCCTATTGTATTGGTGACCCGTCCATTAAGGCTCACCCGTGGTATATATTTGAGGCCCATGTGTAGGGCCCACCTATTGTGTATTTAAAGCCCATGGGTTATGGCCATAGTGATGTATATTAGGCCTATGTGATGTAGCCCATACTGATGTGTATTAGACCCAGGTATGTGACTCACCTGCGAAGTATATTTGAGGCCCATTGTGATATATCTGAGGCCCATGGGTGCGACCCATCCAGTTGTATTTGAGGCCTATGGGCAAGGCCCATTGTGATATGTGTTAGGCCCATGACCAGGGCCCACCTGTTTCGTATATTTGGCCCTTGTGTGAGGCCATGTGCCCATTATATATTTGATTATATGTGGGCCATTCCTTGGGGACAATGTTGGTTAAAAGTCCACATTGTCGACGCCGGTTATTGATACCGTTTATGAGTATGTGGCATCATAAAATCATGATACATGCCCATTCACATTATCTGCATGTTTGTTATGAGATGTGATTGACCATTGCATATGTCATTGGGCAGGATGATGTGAGACTCCCTGATAGGTGGAGATTATCTCACATGAGCGCATGACATGCGCAAGATTGATGCATGATTGGATTGTATGATTCATGCATCTTGTATTGTGTTGTGATTACTGTACGCCCTAGTGACATCAGGGCCGTAGCATCCACAGGCATATTGTGGATGGCCAGATGGGACACCGAAAATCTGTTCGAGCATCGGGCCACCATAGATGGCCCTGGGTGAAAATCTGTAAACACCCTCTTGGTTCCAGAGGATGCTCCAACGTCTAGACCGAGTGGGTAGATGAGCGTTGAGTGTCGATTACCAGATGGCTGCGCTCTCCATTGTGTCGTGGTCGGTTGGAAGGGGGTGCGGCCTTACCCGCCCGAGGGAGTAGGCATGACTAGGCTGAATTTGACTAGCTCGAGGAATGGGTCCGCTATCGGCGAGCCGTGTAGGTATTGGCAGACTACTGACAGGCAGATAGTGAGGTCTTTTTCACTTACCCAGTTGTGCGCTTGATTGGGGCGACAGGTGATGTGAAGTGTAATAGACCCCGGTGATTTTTTCAGAGAGGAACCGTACTGATATGAGGACTGACATGATATTATGACACCCCGTCACTGTTGTGCATGTGGGCGGGTGCACGTGGGCGGACGCTGATGTGGGCGGGTGTGATGTGGGCAGGGCTTAGGCCTCGGCAAGCTACCACACTGGGCGAGCTACCAGCAGTTGGTAGGCTACTGTGCTGATAGGCTACTGAGTAGGAGTTGCATACTCATTCATTCATCCATTCATTATCCACTCGGGCTAGTGGTGCGCAACTAATTGTTGTGTATCTTCGTTATGGCAAGGATTTCGGTTGGGCGCACGACTAACCTGAGATCAGGAGTTTACCATGTTAAGTCAGACTATCCAAATTTAGGTATGGGACTGGTTTGGATAGAGGTTCCTTGTGGTGGACCCCGTAGCCTGCGATATTACGTACTATCATCCCGACATCATACTCCAGCATGGTTATTCCATTAGCACCATATACTACATATTCCATTACATCTTCGGCGTGTGGCATTGTGGGTTGTTATGTTTCTGTATTCCTGCGACTTAGATGAGAGTGATGATATTTGTTAGCTCTTTCGAATTGTGTATTACATTATATCCTTGTCATTCGACATTTGATTATCTATGACTCATCATTTGTATAGCTGTCCTATATTGCGTATTCTGATATTGATTAACTTATGAACTTGTTCATACTTTCGCTTATTCTGTTATCGCATGATTATAATCTTGTCAGTATTTCTGTTTACGCTGATAATTCCTGCTCTTATCAGTGTTTCTGCTTATTCAGTCATTGTATGGTTTATGGATTAATAGCTTTTCGGTATTGTATGATTATGATATTGTATTGAATACTTGACACTTATCTCGTGCACACACTTACACCACCCTCTAAGCTTTCTATAAGCTTATGCATGATAGATGCGTGCAGGTGATGTTAGGTTGCAGCAGCATTGAGCTTGGAGCGTGCAGCTATTTTCTGGAGCTTTGATTTTGACATATATATTTTCCTTTCAGCATTGTATTCAAATGATTATATTAGTGGATATGTGATGATGATGTTGCCTTTATGATTTGGGTAAACTTGTGGTTATACTTATTACTAGTTAAATGTATAAAAAAAAATTCTCCTTGTAGGATCCCAGGATTGAAAATCTGGCATATGAATGCTAGGAGTCGAGAATGGGGTACTACGGAGGCTGTCGGCACCGGATTCGGCGATTAGGATTCCAGTGAATCCGATTTCTGGATTTGGGGCGTGACAGTATTTGCAGCATGAAGTAAATAAATTAACCAGAGTAGAGAACCAAACAAATCAACCAATTTCACAACCGATTGGGATCATTTCACAAGTGATGAAACACAGAATGCAAATCCTAACATGTATGCAACCCTGCCCTGACTAACTATTGGTACAACATGCATCCTCTGTTTCATAAGCCTGACTCATTCATTGAGAAACATTAGTTTGCTATGGAGATGCATCATTGGATCCTCTTAATTGGGTTTGAACTGATTTTGGATGCTTTAACTCTTAAGTCAGGGTTCCAAAAACTTTTCTTTTCCCAAGATTCAGTATGTTGCGGAAAATGTTGGCCATTTCTTGGATACCAATAAAATCCTGTGTTGCTTGGACATCTAAATAAATCTTGTAGACTGACTTTAGTAGTCAACACTAAGATTGCAAAGAGAACTTATTTTCCTGTTATTTATTTGTGTCGGTACTTCAAAAAGATGTGCATCATAATTTTATACTGTGACCTTTAGTATAGAAGTCATACTTTGATCGTATCTTCTTTCTGTTTCTGGATACTATGGGCTGTAATAGAAAGTCAACATCTAAAGAGAAATTTCCATCTATACAACTAGTATATGGCCCATTCCCGAGACGAAGCCCACCCCATTTTACTTTCCAAGAATACTCCCCAGGTGTATGGACGCCTTCCCAAAGGTCGAAAATGCCCCTACTTTTTCCTTCAAGCGGATTGGCTGCTATTCGAAGACAAGCGCTAACGCTCCTCGAACTCCGAGTTATACGAACGGTTCAAAAGAGATCAACATTACATGGGCTCCACAATTATGTATTTATTATATCCACAACGTTCATCC
The DNA here is from genome assembly GCA_037074715.1 of Magnolia kwangsiensis. Lineage (NCBI taxonomy): Eukaryota > Viridiplantae > Streptophyta > Magnoliopsida > Magnoliales > Magnoliaceae > Magnolia > Magnolia kwangsiensis. The sequence continues at coordinate 18,236,851 of CM073579.1, read as the reverse complement.
ATATTTCGAGATCATTTCGGAGCATTATCCCAAAAAAAAAAAAAATCATATCCAAAGATCAACTGGACCACACTATAAAGAGTAGCAGAAAATTGATTTTCATCTAAACCAAAACCAAAACCTTTACCTAAACCTATAACCTATAACCTAAACCAAAACCAAAACCTGTAACCTAAACCCGAACCCATTCTCAAATCCCAAAACCTATAACCTAAACTTAAACCTTAACCTAAACCAAAACCTTTAACCAAAACCTATAATCTAAACCCGAACCCATTCTCAAATCCCAAAACCTATAACCTAAACCAAAACCAAAACCTTAACCTAAACCTCTAACCTATAACCTAAACCAACACCTATAACCTAAACTTAAACCTTAACCTAAACCAAAACCTATAACCTAAATCCGAACCCATTCTCAAATCCTAAAACCAATAACCTAAACTAAAACCAAAACCTATAGCCTAAACCCGAACCCATTCTCAAATCCCAAAACCTATAACCTAAACTAAAACCAAAACCTATAGCCTAAACCCGAACCCATTCTTAAATCCCAAAACCTATAACCTAAACTAAAACCAAAGCCTATAGCCTAAACCCAAACCCATTCTCAAAACCAAAACCTATAACCTAAACCCGAACCTATTCTCAAATCTCAAAACCTATAACCTAAACCAAAACCTATAACCTAAACTAAAACCAAAACCTATAGCCTAAACCCGAACCCATTCTCAAATCTCAAAACCTATAACCTAAACCTAAACCAAAACCAAAACCTATAACTTAAACCCGAATCCATTCTCAAATCCCAAAACCCTAAACCTATAACCTATAACCTAAACCAAAACCTATAACTTAAACCCGGACCCATTCTCAAATCCCAAAACCTATAACCTAAACTAAAACCAAAACCTATAGCCTAAACCCGAACCCATTCTCAAATCCCAAAACCTATAACCTAAACTAAAACCAAAACCTATAGCCTAAACCTGAACCCATTCTCAAATCCCAAAACCTATAACCTAAACTAAAGCCTATAGCCTAAACCCGAACCCATTCTCAAAACCAAAACCTGTAACCTAAACTCGAACCTATTCTCAAATCCCAAAACCTATAACCTAAACTAAAACTAAAACCAAAACCTATAGCCTAAACCCGAACCCATTCTCAAAACCAAAACCTATAACCTAAACCCGAACCTATTCTCAAATCCCAAAACCTATCACCTAAACCAAAATCTATAACCTAAACTTAAATCTTAACCTAAACCAAAACCTTTAACCTAGACCAGAACCAAAACCTATAACCTAAACCCGAACCCATTCTCAAATCCCAAAACCTATAACCTAAACCTAAACCTATTACCTATAACCTAAACCAATACCTATAATATAAACTTAAACCTTAACCTAAACCAAAACCTTTAACCTAAACCAGAACCAACATGTCACGCCCCAAACCCGAAAATCGGATTCATAAGAATCCCGATTACCGAATCTGGTGCCGACAGCCTCCGTAGTACCCCATTCTCGGCTCCTAGCATTCATATGCCAGATTCCGATCCTGGGATCCTACAAGGAGGATTTTTTTTTATACGTTTAACTAGTAATGAGCATAACCACAAAATTATCCAATTCATAAAGGCAACATCATCATCACATATCCACTAATATAATCGTTTGAGTACAATACTGAAAGGGAAATACATAAATAAAAATCAAGCTCCAGAAGACCACTGCACGCTCCAAGCTCAATACTGCTGCAACCTAACATCACCTGCACGCATCTATCGTGCATTAGCTTATAAAAAGCTTAGAGGGTGGTGTAAGTGTGTGCACAAGATAAGTATCAAAGGTTCAATACAATGCCATCATCATACAATACCGATATTAGAAAAAATACTGACAAGTCCATAAGTAAATCAATAATAGAATATGCAATATAGAACAATTATGCAACAAGGAGTCATGAAGAGCCAAATATCAGATGCCGAGGATACAATGCAATATGCAATGCGAATGAAATGACCATGCTGGAGTGTGAAGTCGGGATGATAGTACGTAGTATCGCAGGCTACGGGGTCCACCACAAGGGACTTTTATCCAAACCAGTCCCATACCTAAATTTAGATAGTCAGACTCAACATGGTAAACTCCTGATCTCAGGTTAGTCGCGCGCCTAACCGAAATCCTTGCCATAACGAAGGTACACAACGATTAGTTGCGCATCACCAGCTCGAGTGGATAGTGAATGAATGAATGAGCATGCAATTCCTACTCAATAAGTCCACATATCAGTATGGTTCCTCTTTGAAAAATCACCGGAGTCTATTACACTCCAAACCAGATTGTCGTCCCATCGCACGCAACAAGGCGAGTGGAAGAGACCTCACTATCCGCCTGCTAATATCAGGCCCGGCTCGTCGATATCGGACCCATTCCTCGAGCTGGTCAAATTCAGCCTAGCTTTGCCCCCTCCTCTCGAGCAGGTAAGGCCGCACCCCCTTCCAACCGACCACGACACAATAGAGAGCACAGCCATCTAGTAATTGGTACTCGACGCTCATCTACCCACTCGGTCTAGACGTTGGAGCAACTTCTGAAACCAAGAGGGTTCTGGGACTTTCACCCAAGGATATCTATAGCACCCCATGTAGAACATATTTTTGGTGTCCCATCTGGCCATCCACAATATGCCTGTGGAGGCTACGACCCTGATGTCGCTAGGGCATACAGTAATCACAGCACACAATGCAAGATGCATGAGTCATTCAATCCAGTCATGCATCAATCTTGCGCATACCGTGCGCTCATGTGAGACAATCTCCACCTATCAGGGAGTCTCATAACAACCGACACTATGACATATGTAATGGTCAATCATATCTCATAACAGACATGCAGATGATGTGTATGGACATGTATCATGATGCTATGCAATCACATACTCATAATCAGTATCAATAACCAGCATCAACAATCGGCCTCGACAATGTGGACATCTAACCAACATTGCTCCAAGGAATGACCCTTATAGGGCCAAACACATAATGGGCCGATAGCCTCACACAAAGGCCTAATATACAACATAGTGGCCCTTACCCAAGGACCACAGATACATCACAAGGGCCTCAACTACGGGCCGCATATACATCGTATAGGTCTCGACAATCGGCCTTGGGAATCAAAATCGACCTCAACAATCGAAATCGAAATCGGAGTAGGCCTCAGTAATCGGAATCGGTCACGACAATCAGAATCGTCAGTCGGCCACGATAATCAAAATTGATCGATAGTCGACCACAATACTCGGAATCGGCAGTCGGTCACGATAATCGACCTCGATCGCTATTTGATCAATTGGCCATGATAATTAGAGTCGGTAATCGGCCACGATAATCGGTTTCAGCAATCGGTCACGTCAATCGAAATAGATCGGTAATCAGAGTCGGTAAATCGGTCACGTCGATCGAAATCGACAATCGGTCATGATAATCAGAATCGATCGATAATCAGAATCGAAAAATCGATCACGTCGATCGAAATCAGTAATCGGTAGTCAGAATTGATCTCGACACAAGGTGGGGTCCATAGATGGGCGGTCAATGATGGATCAACAATGTCAATGGGGCCCAAGCGTTTGGATTAACCCACTAGAGAACGATGAGAATGGGCCTATCCAAGCCTAAGGGAAGGTCACGATGTGAACATCCAACCATCATTGCCCAATGATGTGGCCATTAACTAACACTGCTCTCAAGGAGTGGCCTATACAAGGGATTCATACACAACTTAATGGGCCATACATACATCGCACTGGGCCTCAACCATGGGCCTTGAATACATTACAACGGGTCTTGTCCATGGGCCTCAGATTCAAGTAGGTGGGCCCTATCATATAGGCCTCGAATATACATCATGATGAGCCTTATCATATGGGTTTTAAACATAAACAGATGGGCCCCATTACATAGGGTAAAAGTACAAATAAGTGAGCCCCGCACATGGCCCAAAATACATCATAATGGGCCTCATAGATGGGCCACAATTATACCACATTGGGCCCCATCATATGGACCGCAAATACATCACTGCGGGCTACGCACATGGACGGCATGGATGTATAATACATACAACACAACGGGCCGCATGAATGGACGTTATAGATATACAATACACACATCACGACGGACCGCATACACGGGCCCAATACACATTACCAAGGACCATGACCCATGAGCCTCAAATGCATCAAAAGGGCTACGACCCATGGGCCTCAACATACATCAAGTGGGTTACATCAATGGGCCGCACTAATGGACCATCATATATGTCAAGTGGGTTGTGCTAATGTACCGCACCAACGGGCCATACCAATGGGCCATAAATGCATCACCATGGGCCCCATACGTGGGCCTCATGTACAACGTGTGGGTCACGTATCCGGGCCTAACAATACAAACAGGTGGGCCCCGCCCACGGGCCAAAATACATCCTGATGGGCCGCACCGATGGGCCATAAATACATCACATTTTGCCTTATATATGGGCTGTAAATACATCTCAATAGGCCTCATGCCTGGGCCCTAATTACATTTCATCGGGCATCATCAAATGGGCCACATATACATCAAGGTAGGCCCCATGATTTGGACGGTCTAGGTGACCCAAATGGCCAGACGGTTTGAATACAACACGTACCTCAAGGTAGGCCATATGTCCAAGAGGCGGACGACGGAGATATACAATACATGTACAATGTTAAGCCCCACATGACATCATCCAATTATTGTCCAACACCATCCAACACTATCTGGACGGTATGAATGAAATAAATACATCATGGTGGTGTCCTACCGTCCCACGTCCAGATGGACGGTGTGGGATCAAAACATACATCATAGTGAGTCTTTCAATAGATGGACGGCGTGGATTACAAAACATATATCACGGTGGGGTCCTCACAGATGAGTGGACAGTGTGGATTTAAATCCATATGTTAGTGGGTCCCACATGACTTGGGACGCCAAGATAGCCGCTAGTGTGAGGACTCAACCCTTCTGTCCAGCAGGTGGGTCCCACATGGGGCCCACTACATACAGACATACACACACATATATCTATATATATCATATATGCAGATACAATATAATATTATATTATTAATACATACATTTATATATATGCAGGGGGTGCACGGTGCGGCGTCCAGATCAGCTAGATTAACGGTGTGAATATAAAATAGAGACATCAGGGTGGGTCCCACATGCATGGCCCACCAGGGATGTGGATATGCCTCACGTCCAGATGGACGGTTGATAAGCAACACAAACATTAAGGTGGCTACCCCAAGCTCCTACCCGTCCCAGCTAAAAGGATGGACGGTGTGGATGGAAACATCCATCATGGGCCCATGTGCTGTACTCAGCACGTCACCAAGATGGGCCCCATGTGCACTTTCAAAATGGTCGGACGGTTTGGATTAAACACAACCTCTTGATGGGCCACTTGCTGACGTCAAAGCAATGGCCCACCGTTTCCAAATGGACAGCCGCTTGGATATACAACAGATACATCAAGGTGGGGTCCCACCTCCACACGTGTCACACGTGTGAAGTGGGTCCCACGAGCAGGGAGGGAATATAAATCATATGCATTCATGTTGGCCCCATAACACGTGCTGCATCAGTACAGCAACCTGCTGTTGTGAGGGACCCACCGTCCCATGCTGATGGACGGTAAGGCAAAACACATTAAGGCCCACGTGTGGGATGGGTACCCACCGTCCAAGCAATGGACGGTGAGGATATGAAACGTATGCATCGTGTGGGCCCCACACGGATGAACGGCTTAGATCAAAATGACCGTACCCATAATCAGAGCCATACACCAGTCAATCCGTCCAGCTATACTGCACGGTTGATAGCATCAAACATCAAGGTGGATCTTCACCGTCCAGGCCTTTGCACTAGACAGTGCAGATAAAATGTAGCATCAAGGCGGGGCCACGTGGGTGGGGTCCATGTCCCAGTAAGGGACGGACGGTTATGATAAAACCCATACCTCCTGGTGGCCCACAGACTCGCTGATGCCAGTGGAGCAGGTGGAGATGGTGGGGACCGCAGCACTCGTTGACGCCCAAAAGCAGCTGCTGCTGCGTGGTGGACGGTTAGGATATAATATATACATCATGGTCAGGGCCCTACCAATAGATGGACGGTGTTCACAGAACACCCACATCACGTTCTGTCCCAGGTTCTGCGAACGTACAGAGCGGCTCCTAGCTACAAGGTTCCCACCGTTCAGATGGACGATGGGATGCAACACATGCCTCACGTGGGCCACACTGTCCTCATGTGGACAGTGTGAGCAAAGCGTTCATTAGGTGGGCTCCACCAATAAATGGATGGTGGGATGGATCACATACATCAGGTGATGCCACGTCAAGGGCCCACCTGTTTTGGGTTCAAGCTGATATTTATGTTTCCATTTCACGCAGTCCAGCAGCCTCAGCTGCTGGACGATCCACTACTGGATGGTGGATTCCATACGTCCATCAAGGTGGGGTCCACATACATGTGGCCCAATCCATCTAGGTGGCTAAAAGAAAATAGAGAGAGAGAGAGAGACCAGGGTCCCTCATATGATCACAACACATGCATGAAATGGGTCCCCCTTGTCCCATAATCAAGGGTCAAGATCTACACAAAAGAAAATCACTCACAAAATAAAAGAAAAAGAGAGAGAGAAAGAAAGAAAGAAGCACCCACCTTTGATCGCCTATTCCTTCTTCCGCCTATGCACCCTAGAGCTCCAAGAGGACATTTTTAATGATTGAGATGATGATCCAAGGGTTGAATTTGGTGGTAGGAAGGGGGGTCACACCTAGCTTCTCCATGGAAGCCATGGATGGTTTCTTGTTTGGAGGATGAAAGAGAGAGAATGAGAGGGAGAGAGAGAGGGATGGGTGTGAGTGATGGGTGATGGGTACTTGACATGTAAGGGATGGGTTTGTAAGAGAGAGAGTTGACTTTAGGGGAGGGGTGGTTGTACTTGACGTGATGTGATAATTGATGGGATTGATGGGATTGATTTGACATGTTGTAGAGATTCTCTTGGGATTGTAAATGCGCGGCGTTTTCTCGAACTGAACGCGGGCCCACACCTTCTGGCTATCGTCTCGGTGCATAATACGCGGCGTCAGAACTGCGGCGACGGTGCGGTCGCTAGGGTATAAGTCTCGGGTCGAGCTGACTCTAGAATACGGAATATGACTCATGGTAGCACGCGACTGTCGATTATAAATCGCGAGTTACCGAAATTCGACCGGGAGGACCACAGAAGCCTATGAAACAGTACAGACTAGGATATGGGTCTTACACAAAACATATAACCTAAACCCGAACCCATTCTCAAATCCCAAAACCTATAACCTAAACTAAAACCAAAACCTATAGCCTAAATTCGAACCCATTCTCAAAACCAAAACCTATAACCTAAACCCAAACCTATTCTCAAATCCTAAAACCTATAACCTAAACCAAAACCTATAACCTAAACTAAAACCAAAACATATAGCCTAAACCCAAACCCATTCTCAAAACCAAAACCTATAACCTAAACCCAAACCTATTCTCAAATCCCAAAACCTATAACCTAAACCAAAACCTATAACCTAAACTAAAACCAAAACTTATAGCCTAAACCCGAACCCATTCTTAAAACCAAAACCTATAACCAAAACCCGAACCTATTCGCAAATCCCAAAACTTATAACCTAAACCAAAACCTATAACCTAAACTTAAACCTTAACCCAAATCAAAACCTTTAACCTAGACCAGAACCAAAACCTATAACCTAAACCCGAACCCATTCTCAAATCTCAAAACCTTTAACCTAAACCTAAATCAAAACCTTAACTTAAACCTATAACCTATAACCAAAACCAAAACCAAAACATATAACTTAAACCTGAACCCATTCTCAAATCCCAAATCCCTAAACCTAAACTTTAACCTAAACTTATAACCTATAACCTAAACGAAAACCTATAACCTAAACCCGAACCCATTATCAAATCCCAAAACCTATAACCTAAACCGTGAAGTGAAGGAGTTTGACTGTGAAATGCCTCGAAATGACCGTGAATCAACACAGAATTGTTTCGGAAGACCGTGAAATGCATGGGAATGATCATGGTTTGAAGCGAATTGACCTCAAAATGCATGCAAATGACCGTGAAGTGAAGGAGTTTGACTGTGAAATGCCTCGAAATGACTGTGAATCAACACGGAATTGTTTCGGACAACCGTGAAATGCATGAGAATGATCATGGTTTGAAGCGAATTGACTGCGAAATGCATGCAAATGACCGTGAAGTGAAGGAATTTGACTGTGAAATGCCTCGAAATGATCGTGAATCAACACGGAATTGTTTCGGACGACTGTGAAATGCATGGAAATGATCATGGTTTGAAGCGAATTGACCGCGAAATGCATGCAAATGACCGTGAAGTGAAGGAGTTTGACTGTGAAATGCCTCGAAATGACCGTGAATCAACACGGAATTGTTTCGGACGACCGTGAAATGCATGAGAATGATCATGGTTTGAAGCGAATTGACCGCGAAATGCATGCAAATGACCGTGAAGTGAAGGATTTTGACTGTGAAATGCCTCGAAATAACCGTGAATCAACACAGAATTGTTTCGGACGACCGTGAAATGCATGGGAATGATCATGGTTTGAAGCGAATTGACCGCGAAATGCATGAAAATGACCGTGAAGTGAAGGAGTTTGACTGTGAAATGCCTCGAAATGACCGTGAATCAACATGGAATTGTTTCGGACGACCGTGAAATGCATGGGAATGATCATGGTTTGAAGCGAATTGACCGCGAAGTGCATGCCAATGACCGTGAAGTGAAGGAGTTTGACTGTGAAATGCTTTAAAATGACCGTGAATCAACACGGAATTGTTTTGAATGACCATGAAATGCATGAGAATGATCATGGTTTGAAGCGAATCAACCGCGAAATGCATGCAAATGACCGTGAGGTGAAGGAGTTTGACTATGAAATGCCTCGAAATGACCGTGAATCAACACAGAATTATTTCGGACGACCGTGAAATGCATGAGAATGATCATGGTTTGAAGCGAATTGACCGCGAAATGCATGCAAATGATCGTGAAGTGAAGGAGTTTGACTGTGAAATGCCTCGAAATGACCGTGAATCAACACGAAATTGTTTCAGACGACCGTGAAATGCATGGGAATGATCATGGTTTGAAGTGAATTGACCGCGAAATGCATGCAAATGACCGTGAAGTGAAGGAGTTTGACTGTGAAATGCCTCAAAATGACCGTGAATTAACACGGAATTGTTTCGGACGACCGTGAAGTGCATTGGAATGATCATGGTTTGAAGCGAATTGACCGCGAAATGTTTGCAAATGACCTTGAAGTGAAGGGAATTGACCACGAAATGCCTCGAAATGACCGTGAATCAACACAAAAATGTTTCGGATGACCGTGAAATGCATGGAAGTAATCATGAATTGAAGCGAAATGATCGTGAAATGCATGTAAATGAAATGAACAAAATTGACCGCTAAGTGAATGAAATGAATTTTCGATCATCGAGCTGATGAAATCTTGAAAAATAACTAGATTGGTTGGTTAAAGTAGCTTCTCCTACCCCAAAATCATATAGGGTACATCAAGTAACTAATTTTAGTTTAGAAGATATTCTTGTTAAATGAATAAAGAAATAAATGAAAAAAAAGAGAAAAAAATTTCATATGCTTATATATACATATTTATATAAGTATGTGTTAGAGAAAATTATAAGTAGAAAAAAGCTCTCCATGTACAAAAATAAATAAATAAATAAATAATAAAAAATAAAAATTACAAAAAAAATAAAAAATCTATTGCTACGAATTTTAACAACGGTTAATATCCGTTGCCATAGGGACCACCCTATGGGCATAGCCCTGCCAGATTGGCGTGGCCGCGCCGGACAGGCCAGCAAGTGGCCGGGGGGCGCCAATTCGGCGTGCCCACCCCGTGTGAAATCTTTTGCTATGGATTATGGTATTTATGGCTACGGTTATAATCCGTAGCCATAGGTCTGACCATAGCAAATGTCATTATCATTCTGCTTTGAACGTCTACCGTTGAAACCCTTTCAGGGGTCACGAAAGTTTTGAATCATCACGAAATTCGTTTTTCCTATTCATCGAGGTCTTTGTGACCTCATGAATAGATTGGATGGAAAATAAATGTTATGGTGGGCCCTACAAAAGTTTCAACAGTGAAAATCAATTTTCTGCTGCTCTTTGTGGTGTGGTCCAGTTGATCTTTTAATGTGATTTTTTTTTTTTGGGATAATGTTCCAAAATGATCTCCAAATATGGATGAACGTTGTGGATAAAATAAATACATAACTGTAGGGCCATGTAACGTTGATCTCTTTTGAACCGTTCGTATAACTCGGAGTTCGATGTACATAACTGTAGGGCCATGTAACGTTGATCTCTTTTAAACCGTTCGTATAACTCGGAGTTCGATGAGCGTCAGCGTTCGTCTTCGAGCAGCGCCCGATCCGCTTGAAGGAAAAAGCAGGGGCATTTTCGACCTTTGGGAAGGCGTCCGTACACCCAGTATCTGTGGAAAGTAAAATGGGGTGCGCTTCGTCTCGGAAATGGGCCATATACTGGTCGTACAGTTGGAAATTTAATCGTTTTCCTTTTAGTCCCGTGAGCCTCCGGTGGACACACGTAGCATATGTACATATGCTTTATCTGCGCCACAAGTGGGAACGTGATCATGATCTGGACCGTCCATTCAATGTTTTACATTATGGATGGGCCACAAACCCAAATATTACTGATCGTATAGTCATAACTTTCCAATTACGGGTCTTGCAATTTGAATGTTGATGAACCAATGCCTGCTTTCGTTTCTAACCATCCATTTTTGAGGTCGCCATTTAGGCTGTTAAGGTTGTCTGGATAGTCTATTTTTGGGTTATGGCCATTCATTGTGGGAACAATAGATGAATGGTCTACATCACACAATGGTTACTAGTGGTGGACGCGATTTAGCTAGTGACCCTAACATCAGCCAGCAGGCTGATGTCAAAGCTCTGTGGGACCCACCCTGATGCATGTGTTTTATCCACGCCGTCCATCCATTTTTTCATCTTATTCTAGGGATGAGCCCAAAAGTGAGGTAGATCCAACTCAAAGTTGACCACACCATAGGAAGACAGTATTGATTGAACGTCCACCGTTAAAAACTTCCTACGGCACACTTTGATGGGGTCACACGGACCTAGATGAAGGGAAAACATACAATATCAGCTTCATCCGAAACTTCTGTGCCCACATGAAAGTTTGAAAGTTTTCAACAGTGACTGTTCAATCTCCACTGTTTCTCCTGGTGTGCTCCACCTAAGATTTGGATGTCTCATTTTTTGGTATCGTGCTCTCAAATGAGGTGGGAAAATGGATGGACGGCGTGGATAAATCACATAGATCATGGTGGAGCCCAAGGGGTGTAACAGAAAAGCAAAAATGAAAATGGTTGGACGGCGTGGATAAATCACATAGATCATGGTGGAGCCCAACGGGTGTAACAGAAAAACAAAAATGAAAATGGATGGACGGCGTGGATAAATCACATAGATCATGCTGGAGCCCAACGGGTGTAACAGAAAAACAAAAATGAAAATGGATGGACGGCGTGGATAAATCACATAGATTATGGTGGAGCCCAACGGGTGTAACAGAAAAACAAAAATTCCATTGCCGGGATTTGAACCCGGGTCGCCTGGGTGAAAGCCAGGTATCCTAACCGGACTAGACGACAATGGAGCTGTTGAAATATTTTGTGAGTTAATAATCACATTGAATAGAATATTCTTAGCTGAGAGAGTTAAATATGAACCATTAAAAATGACTTTTCATGTCCACATTCATCCACGACGCCTGCTTCGTAGAAGTTGTAACATCCCGGCCGTACACATGACAAATGTTTCAGGGTTACTGAGACCGTTGATTTGGTGGCCACATGTGAAACACTATTCATTTGGACTCGCCACTTTCCTTGAAACAAAAATAAATCTACAGCCCGCTGGGCACCATACCCTGGAATCATATTAGTATGAGTCATGTTATTAGCTGGTGACTACAGACGCTGATAAAAGCGTTTGTAATAAGGAGGGGTTAGGTATTTTTTTCTACCTCACCCGCGTAGTAGAATTTAAAAAATTTTGAAAGATTACTAATTCTAAAGGTTGATCATCTAATGTAGTCATGAACAAGATCCCATGCTAAAATAAATAAATAAATAAATAAATAAATAAAATAATTATTGCTCAATTATGCCATGATTAAGAAGATAGAGCGCTAGCATCAACGGTGGTCTAAAATACACTCCAAGTAAAGAAAGTAAAACTAATGCAACTTGATGGTGGTCATGACTTGGGAGATGATGCACTTGATATTGATTATGACCGATAGTATGTTATCACTTGAAAATAGAAGAAAAATAAAATTAAATACTCTTTGATTTTTTATTTCTCAGGATCTAATTACTTGATGAGACACAGAACATACGTCAGTGATAAAACTAACTATAGTAGGAGATCTGTTATGAAAAGATCCGAGGCTCTAAGAGATCCGGGAGTAACCGCCTAGTTAATTCGACTAAGTGTATGGGCATCCGAGGCTCATGCTCGTCCGACCTGAAGTAAACATCCCCGGAAGAGCCGTGCAATGAGAAAGTTCTTTCGCTTCAGGGCTGCGGGTTGGACGATTCCCGCATTCAGATCAGAAGCCATAAGCTCGGCTCGGAATGAGGAAGCGTCCCTGTTTAACAAGTTAATAAGTCAAGGCCGGTTGGCCTCACGACCACTAATCGAGCCGAGTCGACATATGAAGGCGGGTATTCCTGCCAAATTGAGAAACTGTCATAACCCAACGTGGCCGATTACTTCACTCATAGATACGCAATATCCGCCTGATATGCTACATGATCCATAAATTACGCACAATATCTCCATGATCCGGGTATCTCGCTGATTGAGTAAATTGTGCCGACAATAACGAACTCAGACCATCCAACAGCCAGATATAAATACATTACGACCCCACTGCTACAGGTACGCAACATCTTGCACTCTCTACTTAGACTCAGATTCTCTTGACCTGACTTAGGCATCGGAGGGTCCCCCGGCTTAGCCAAGGTCACCTTTGCCTATTCTGATTATATAGGTTCAAGACGTCGAAGGGTACCAGAGTTCGAGAGGCAAGAGGGGAGGGCCAACCAGATTTCGACCTCAACATTTTTTGGCACTATCTGTGGGAATCTGATACTAAAGGTCCGGTTCCCGTCTTTCAAATCCAATGGTGAGAAAGAAGAAAGCCGTAGCTATGAAACCAGAGCCAAACGAGCAAACTCGATCCTCTTCGCCACTTCATGTTGAGTCTGCACCAGAGCCTTCGCAGCGTTCTCGTAACCGGACTAGCAAATATCGAGTCATGCAGAATGAGATTCAGGCCCTGCGCGATGAAGTAAACAGGATGAAGCAACAAGGGGAGACACAGCTACACCCGATTCAAGATAATCCCATTCCCGAGCCAGTAGGTTTGTACGTAGAGACTCACTTTGTACCGAGGAGTATGAGGCCTGAGGCGCCCTAACACTCTCGGGCGCCGCTTTTGGGTCAGAATCCTCTTCTAGTGCAAGTTAGAGGCTCGGCATGGAACACCACCACTCGGGCCCTTACTAACAACTCTGTCACCTCAGCCCTGACACCCACATATCTCTGCCATCAGTTAGAGCGGAGAAGGGAAAGGAAGACTCCAGAGATAGAAGATGCCCCAGAGGTTGTTGCTGAAAATAAAGATCCCTAGGAAGCGCGGTTTGCGGAACTCAATGACAAATTCTTAACCTTGGAAAGGAAGCAGCAGCCGTCAACAGTTTTCGCCACGATTCAGGCGATGATGGAAGAGACCGAGCCTCCCTTCACCTCCGCCATCATGGATGAGGTGATGTCGCAGAGGTTTCGGATACCTTCGTCATCCAGTACTCAGGGTCTGGAGGCCCATCTGAGTATCGGAAAGCATATTGATTGTGGATGTAGTTCTAGACTGCGACGGATGCGATGATGTGTAGGGGATTTTTCATCACCTTGACAGGATCCGCTCGGAGTTGGTATCATCAGCTCAAACCTAGCTCTATCGGTTCCTTCGCAGAATTAAGTAGGTCATTCCTTACCCAGTTTATAAGCGGTAAGATAAGTCGGAAACCCAACACTCATCTGATCACTATCAAGCAAGGCTCGAAAGAGTCGCTGAAAGACTACATTGCTTGTTTCAACGAGAAAGTGCTGTAGGTCGGGACTATGAAGACAAAATGACGCTCGCTGCAATCTTCAGTGGTCTGAAAGATGGGGGGTTTACTTTCTCCATTGGAAAGAACCCACCAAAAATATTAGCGGACTTCACGGCAAAAGCTCAAAAATACACCAATGTTGAAGAATTCACTAATGCCCGCAAAGGTGTACAAATAACTGACCCGGCTGGCAAGGGAAAGAGGCCTAGGAACGAAGAATCTCAGCCGACCGATAAAGGGGTGGACGATCTCGCCTCCCGCGATCGCCGACCAAGCCGGAGACCGGAAGAAAAATTTCATTCCTACACCCCCCTCAACACGTCTACCGAGTAAATTCTGCTAAATATCCAAGAAGACAAACATCTGAATTGCGCTGTATGCATGAAAGCTGACCCAGAGCATCAAGACAAGCGGAAGTTCTATCGCTTCCATCGGGATCACAGCCATAACATAGACGACTGCGTGGACCTTAAGGATAAAATTGAGTCCCTCATCCATAAGGGACAACTACGTCAATATACCAGAAAAGAGAGGCCTTCTTGGAGGGAAGAACGACAACAGGAGCAGCCGAATAATTCCACGAAAGAGCCGATTGAAATTCGCACGATTTTTGGGGGTTCAGCTAGTGGAGAAGATTCCAATAGAGATCAAAAAACCTACTCCCAAAAGTCTGGTTCAGAACATTACATCCATCTGACCGAGCGGCTGAGCAAGGAGCTCCGGGTCAGTCCATGCAGTTTAACTTTTACAGAGGATGATGTGCGTGGAATCCAACATCCGCACGATGATGCTCTGGTAGTCACGATGACCATAGCAAATCACAAGGTATACCGCATCTTGGTCGATATCGGAAGCTCAGTTGATGTGATTTATTTTAAAGCCTTTGAAAGAATGAGGGTTCCATGATCGCGACTCCGACCCGTGAAAACTCCCCTGCATGGCTTTGCCAGAGAAAGAATAATCTCCGAAGGAGCCATCTCCCTCCCAGTAACTGCGAGAGAAGGACAACATCAAGTTACCCTCATGGTGGACTTCCTCGTTGTCAATGTGCCATCAGTGCACAATGTTATCCTGGGCAGATCTTTCCTCAATACAATGAGGGTAGTCATCTTAACTTACCATCTGATGATGAAGTTTTCAGCCAAGGGCGGGATAGGTTACCTCTGAGGCGATCAGCGCGAGGCTCGGAGATGTTATGCGATAGCAATCAAAAAAGGAGCCGTCAAACAAGCACTCACCGTCAATGTCCTGGATACCTAAGAGCCCGCAGGGAACTCATTAGTAGAAAATCTAGAAAAGGTGCCCCTCGATGAAGCCGACTCGTGTAAAACTGTTTAGCTCAGATCGTCATTAAATTCCGAGCAGCGGTCAGCAATGCTGGCCTTTCTGAGGCAACACCGAGATGTCTTCGCATGGTCACACACGGATATGTCAGGGATCCCCCCTGATTCCTTGGTCCATTGGTTGAATGTGGACCCAGACCACAAACCAGTAAAGCAAAAGAGAAGACCGTTTGACGTTGAGCGGTATGAAGTCATTGCCGAGGAGGTCTCCGTCCCGCTCGATGCGGGTTTCATAAAGGAAGTATTTTACCCCAACTAGATAGCAAATGTTGTGCTCATCAAAAAAATCCAACAAGAAGTGGCAGGTCTGTGTAGACTACTCAGATCTAAATAAGGCGTGTCCCAAGGATAATTTTCCATTGCCCAGGATCGATCAGTGGTGGATAGCACAGCCAAGCATGAGTTACTCTCCTTCCTGGATGCCTATTCCGGGTACAACTAGATTACTATGCATCTTCCAGATAGGCAGGAGACTACCTTTGTCATAAACAAGGGGCTCTCCTATTACCGGGTCATGCCATTTGGCCTGAAAAATGCTGGGGCGACATATCAGAGGTTGGTGAACTAGATGTTTTTCAAGCAGATCGAACGCACCATGGAAGTATATGTCAATGACATGCTGGTGAAAAGTACCAAAGTATCCGATCACCTTACAGATCTCGGAGAGACATTCAGTATCCTCCGAGAGTACCAGATGAAGCTGAACCCCACAAAATATGTTTTCGGAGTCGAATCAGGAAAGTTCTTTGATTTTTAAGTTAGTCAGCGAGGCATTGAGGCCAATCCTGACAAAATCAAAGCGCTCCTCAATATGAACTTGCCTCAGACCGTGAAGAAGATACAGTGCCTCACGGGAAGAGTTGCCGCACTCGGGCATTTCATATCCAGGGCGACAGACACATGCCTCCCCTTCTTTCAACAATTGAAAGGTCATAAGAAAGCAGAGTTGACGCCAGAATGTGAGCAGGCCTTCCAACAGTTAAAGCAGTATCTGGGCTCGCCCCCTCTCCTATCCAAGCCCGAAGAGGGAGAGCTCCTATTTCTTTACCTCACCGTCTCAGCATCAGCCATCAGCTTGGCCTTTATCAGAGAAGTCGGGGGCAAACAATACCCCGTTTACTATGTGAGCAAGGCAATGGTACCTGCAGAAACACGATATCCATCCCTGGAGAAGCTAGCACTCTGCCTTACCATCTTTGCTCGGATGTTATGACCGTACTTTCAGGCTCATTCCATCGTTGTACTGACTGACTCCCCTCTGAGATAAGTTCTCCAGAGGCCTGAGGTTTCAGGTCAGATGACCAAGTGGGCTATAGAGCTCGGGGAGTTCGACATCCAATTCCGTCCAAGGATAGTAATCAAGGGCCAAGCCGTGGCCGACTTCATCGCTGAATTCACTACTCCGAGCGCAGAGAAAATCAGCACTGAAGTCGAGATGACTCTGCCTGTCCCTCTGGGCGACCAAAAGGTGATGTCAGACTCGGGCTGAATTCTCTATGTTGAGGGATCATCCAATGCCAAAGGAGCGGGGGCCAGGATCCTCCTAGTCGCACCTGATTCTATGACTATCCAATATGCGATTAGACTTGGGTTCAAGGCTTCAAATAATGAGGCAGAATATAAGGCGCTATTAGTCGGACTTAGATTGGTTGCGAGTCTCGGCGTTCAAACTCTCCAAGTCTGGTGTGACTCGCAGTTGTTAGTAAATCACATCTCCACAGAATATGAAGCCAAAGAGACCAGGATGATCTCTTATCTCGACGAGGCGAGGAAATTGATCAAAAAATTTTGGAGTTGTACTGTCCAACAAATTTCGAGAGCCGAAAACTCATGGGCCGACGCCCTAGTAAGCTCGCCTCAGCCTTTGAAGGAAGGATCCCACGATTTGTCTTATTGAACATCCGAGCATCGGCCAAGCAGAAAGAATTAATCTAGTACGCGATATTCCAAGCTGTATGGACCCAATCTTTAATTATCTCACATCTGAAAAAATTTTCTCTGATAAACTGGAGGCTAAACCACTTAGAGTCAAAGTAGCTTGGCATGTCATACTGGACGGAGTGCTGTACAAGAAGGGGCATTCCCAGCCTTACCTCAGATGCCTCCGACCGAATGAAGCCAATTACGTAATTCAGGAGATTCATGAAGGAATCTGTGGGAACCATTCCGGCAACCAGGCCCTGGCCCTGAAGATACTCCGTCAAGGATACTTCTAGTTGACCCTCAAACAAGACTCAAAAGGCTACGTTCGAAAATGTTACAAATGTCAACGTTACGCGGTTGTGTCGAGGTAACTAATGGAAGAAATGACTCCCATGAGCAGACCGTGGCCGTTCGCCCAATGGGGGATCGACATCATCGGCCTCTTACCTACAAGGAAGGGGCAAGTAAAGTTCACCATCATCGAGTCGACTACTTCACTAAGTGGGCTGAGGTCGAGCCTGTAGCAAAGATCACTGAACAGAAAGTAGTCACTTTCATTTGGAAAAATATTATCTGTCAGTTCAGAATCCTGCGCACCATCGTATCTAACAATGAATGACAGTTCGATAATGATAAATTATGTGGTATGTGTCAGGGGCTCGACATCACAAACGCATATTCATCGCCTCAGCACCCATAATCCAATGGACAGGTGAAAGTAGTTAACAAGGTCATCAAACGCCACCTCAAAACGAAGCTGGAAAAAGCAAAAGGTAACTGGGTTGAGGAGCTCCTATTCATCCTTTGGGCCTACAGGACCACGACCCAGTCCTTAACCGGGGAAACCCCATTCTCCTTATCCTATGGCTTGGAAACAATGGTGCATGTGGAGATCAACTTACCTACTGCGTAGGTAAGGAATTATCAAGAGGACCAGAACTCTGAGAAGATTGCCGCTAACCTAGATCTACTCGAGGAAGTTCGAGATATCTCAAGGCTCCGAGTTATTGCTAGGCATTAGCAGGTGACGTGTTTTTACAACTCCAAAGTCAAGGTTAGGCAGTTCCGTCCTAAGGACTTAGTCCTTCGCCAGGTTTTTTAAAACACCGCTGAGCAGTGGGCTGGGGCACTCGGGCCAAACTGGGAAGGGTTGTATCGTGTGGTCCGATCGACCAAACCGGGCTCTTACCATTTAGAAGACCTCGAGGGCCGACAGCTCCCTCACCCTTGGAACTTCGAGCATCTGAAGATCTACTACCCCTGATGTAATGGCTTTTAAGGCCCCCAATAAAGAGTAACGCCTCCGAGCAATCAGCCTTTAAGGCTTTCAATAAAAGTCATAATTCAACTTCTGCGTGAACCAGTTGTCTACTAAGTTGCCCCATTGATATGGAGGCAAATGAGACGATCCGATCCCTTAAAGAAGGGGTCGGAGCGTAATCCCATGAAAACTTGACACGGCATTCCCTTTGAGTTAGGGATTAAGCCTAATGATGACCCGACTATTCGATAGAGTAAGCGGGTCATCATCCAACTAATGGACGGAACGGAGTCTTCTCGCCAATCGTGGGATGAGCCGTCCCCTTAGAGGTCCGGACTCAATGATGACATGAGCCAGGGAGGCTTAAAAAGTCTACCAAATGGCAATGGAGGGAGCTGACCCTTCAAGAGGTCAGCTTGGCCATGCCTTAGAATAAATCAACATGCTGACGAATCAGCTTGGCAATCAACAGTTAGTATCAATCATCCAAAAATTAACGCAAGTCATTCTAGAAACCCTTTCCAAAGACCTTTCCAAAGAGCCAAAAATTACATATCGTCCATTAAAAAAAAAAGAACAAAACAACAAAGAAGGAAAATAACTATGCAAGCGGAGGATCTTGAGAATCGAGAGCTTGGTCAGGGCGGGCTCCTCTTTAGCGTCATTAGGCAACAAGGGATCGAGGTTAAGGTCCGGATACAAACCCTGGACCGCCTCGATACAAGCGTCGAAGCTGTAGTTATAAAACTTTGAGGCTTCAGCATACTTCTCCTTAGAAGCCTTGAAGGTATCAATCGCAGCAGCAATGACTGCTGCCAGGGAGGCCTCATCTTCAGCCCGCTGAGCCTCCATTGCTTGAGAGATTTTCCAGCTCCGTTCTTCTGCCGCCTCGACCTTCGTCCATTCCAGGACTTCTCCTAACCGAGTGGTCTCCCTGGCCCGAATCCGCATGAGCCCTGACTCGTGTCAGTTCGGCTGCAGCTGCACCGTTCTGCACCTTTAGATCGCTCACAACCTTCTGCATCCGGAACCCCCGGATCTTCTCATCCTCGAGTTGCCAACGCAACTCACTCTGCTCCAATCTGAAGAGAGTCGCCTTGTCCCGCAAGACTCCCACCTCAATCTTAAGTGCCTCCATTTTGACGTCTATTTTCTGACACTCGTGCACTCTCTCCTAGGCTAGGTGAAGCCTAGGAACAGACTAAATAAAAATAAAAATAAATGAGGAAGTGCATCCAAAAAATGGAGGTTGAGAAATACGAGGGGACAGAGAATGCCTTGTAAAAGACTGCTGCCAGATCATTTAGGAAGGAGTCATTCGACTTGAAAAGCATACTGACGATCTCCTCTTCCGGAGCATGCTTGGCCGCTTAGTGAGTCAAATAAGACATATGGAAGCTCGACTCGTACCTTGCTCCGCTTGTCTCCACATGAGTCGAGCCTCCCTCCTCCGCAACCCCAGTCCTACTACCGGCCGATGCTTGAGCCTTGGATCCGAGGGCATTCCCTACCTCAAGAGGGGATATCATAACATCGGCCATCCGAATAGCCTCTTCCCACTCAGAGGACGAAGGAACAGCTATGCAAGGGGCTGCAGGGTGAGCCTCCGCACTAAGGGGAGTGGCGGTAGGAGGAAGGGTAGGAGTCGTGGTTGCAGGGAAAGGAGTTATGGTTGTTGCTAAAGCTGTAACAACGATTACTGGGACTCTAGCAGTAGCCGGCGCAGCAGCAATAGCTGTGACGGTAGGAAATGGAGCTGTATTCGGGGCCCCAGCGACCAAAGTCGGGCCTGAGGAGACCTCCCTATGAGGAGGGACCTGCTTCTTCCGAGTAGTTTTTGTCTGGGGTTCAGCCCTTAACATCTCTTCTGCTGTCGGGGCAGCCTTCCTTTTCCGAGAACTAGATGCCTCGGCCATGCTTGCACGAGAAACAACAGATAAAAAAATGAAGTTGTTATCGCCAAAGAAAATAAGATGACTACTTACTGAAGGATGTAGGCAGGAGCTGGGACTTGCAGAGCTGAGACCAGTGAAGGTTGGCTGCAGTGATCAAGTCCGTCCAGAAGCGAAGCTCCCTCGACCGCGTCCTAGCCTTGGCGATGCGGTTCTTCTAGGCCGAGTCAAGGAGAGGCGTACCCCTCTAAAAGTTTTAAAAAAGGGGGGGCTTTATCCCGACTGGAGCGAATGAAAATGAAAAATTTTAAAAAAACACTAATCAAAGTTGGACCTGGTGTCGTAAACCGGGTGGGAACCTGAGTCGACAGAGTCCCAAGCTCTACCACTGGCGCCTCCCACTAGTCTGCTGCCTAGAACCATTTATTCTTTTAATCCTTATTGGAGGATGGAAGGTTCATCACCAGCCCCGATTCTTTGCTACCTCTGGTTGCAAAGTAGTACCATGGTTCGTGACTGTCGTGCTTAACTAGGTACAGGCTCATCAGCTCCTCAGGGGTCAGCTCTGAATTTCTGACTTGTCGCCATATGATAAAGGTAGAGATTAATACCCTCTAGGTGTTGGGTGTAAATTATCCCAGAGCAAGTCTAAGGTAAGTGATAATTGCTCGAATGAAGGGGTGAAGAGGGAGCTGAAGTCCACACTGTAGCACACAGAGGAAGATCGCGACTTCACCCTCGGCAGGGGCACCATCGGTGTCAAGGGGCTCAGAGGCACTTATCTGAACGGAGTTTGAGATCTGAAACTCCGAACAGACCCATTCCATCTGAGACTCCGACAGGATGGAGCCTCCAGGGACTATCTACGACTCACGCCCACTTGTGGGCATTTCAGTGGCCCCAGCAGTAGTGGCCTGAGGGGCTCGAGCGGCCTTCTTTTTGTCAAGCCGTTGTTTCCGAGCCCCTGTTTCTTTCTATCTTCGAGGCAGGGGGTATAAAGGTAAAGCTTCGAAGGGGCTTTCAGAGGCTCCTCTCCCATCATCAGAACTCCCCAGCTCGAAGTCCTCATCATATTCCTGCACGGTCTCGAGATCGGATGACATTGTGAAAAGGGGTAGAAAGATTGATGAAGGAAACTCACTGGACAGTTACCGAAAATTTCTTCTACCGAAAAAGTGGGATTGGTCGGAATTGCCAACCAAAAACTTTAAGTCACCGAAAATCGCCTTTGCCGGAAATCGATCTTTCCGGTACATGCTCAAATTCGGAATGCAAGTGTAAAAAGCATATCTGAAAGTCATTTATATAAGCTACAAGGAATCTCGGCATTAATGGTGAGCAATAATGGTCACAACCAAATTATCGCGAGCCGATCCCCAAGAACATGTAGCTCTCAAGCTTTCACCGGATGGTATGGTTCTGACATTGAACAATGTGCTCCGATATACGAAATGACGCCTGAGCAAAGGGAGTCGTCGCATATACTCTTCCTCGGGCTTATGTAGCAACTCTTCATAAGCTGACGGTTATTCAGAATCGTAACCATCACCACGTGTCTGCCCGAGAGAAGCCTGTAGGGAAAATCCTGAGATATGATGCTTTGAATTTGAAAATCATTACTCCAATATGGGCAGGAGATCCTTTGCGTGATTACTCTCCGAGTTCACAAGTGAACTCGAAGAGTAGGGGGCTTCTGTTATGGAAAGATCTGAGCCCCTAAGAGATCGAGGAGTAAGCGCCAAGTTAATTCGACTAAGTGTATAGGCATCCGAGGTTCATGGTCGTTTGACCTGAAGTAAGCATCCCCAGAAGAGCCATGCAATGAGATAGTTCTTTCGCTTCAGGACTGCGGGTCGGACGATTCCCGCATTCCGATCGGAAGCCATAAGCTCAGCTCGGACTGAGGAAGCGTCTCTGTTTGACAAGTTAATAAGCCAAGGCCGGTTGGCCTCACGACCACTAATCGAGCCGAGTCGACATATGAAGGCGGGTACTCCTGCTAAATTGAGAAAGTGCCATAACCCAACGTGGTCGGTTAGTTCTCTCGCAGATACGCAATATCCGTCTGATACGCTACACGATCCATAGATTACGTACAATATCTCCACAATCTGGTTATCTTGCTGATTGAGTAAATTGTGTCGATAATAACAGACTCAGACTGTCCAACAGCCAGGTATAAATACATTGAGACCCCACTACTACATGTACGCAACATTTTTCACTCTCTTCTACTCTCCACTTAGACCCAGATTCCCTTGACCTGACTTAGGCATCAGAGGATCCCTCGGCTTAGCCAGGGTCACCTTTGCCCATTCTGATTGTGTAGGTTCATGACGTCGAAGGGTACTAGAGTTTGAGAGGCGAGAGGGGAGGGCCGACCAGATTTCGACCTCAACAAGATCTATGAGATGGAGATTATTACAATAATAAAGTGAATAAAATAAGAAAATAGTGTTGAAATTTGTGGTTTTTAAAAAAAATTAAATATTCAAAATTTCAAGATTTTACCGCCAAAACGTTTTTGGGATTTTCAAATTGAAAAGTGCGGTGTGTGCTTTTGCCCCATATCGGAAATGAAAAGAAAAAAATCGTGGTTTATATGAGGATGTTTATATAGTATTCTTACTTGAAGCTTTGGACATTGTGACGCTCGGGTTGCTTGTTAGAACTGGAACACACGAGCATGGATGCACGCTCGGGCGTGGGTGGGGACAGTGTGGCTGTAGTGGTGCTACTTGGTGCACTTTGCACTTCGCATGTATCATAGAGAGGTCGCGACCTTATGCGAGACGGTATGAGTAGTTTAGTATAATCCTAGGTGCAATGGATCTGAAATGAGCCAAGGCTTTATAGGCGACAGAGAACGGTCGAATTATTAATCCGAAACAGCTAGCTACCTTTAAAGCCACAACAGTTCAAAAACGGATGGGCCATGATGATCCAATGGTCAAATCTTCCGATCCGACAACCAAAAATGGCTGAAATTAATGAGCAATGGTCAGAAACATTTTTCAAATGTTCTAAACCATTAATAGTCACCTAACAACGGTCCACTCCCTAGTGCCTATATAAACTGGCCATTCTAGTCCAAATTTCATCATTTCAAACTCACATCTCTCCTCATTCATCATATCCTAATGATTGCATCTCCATTTTAGAATACTGTTAACACATCCTCATTTTGATTTTACTAGAAGATCTGCTGCGTTGAAATTGTTCCTAGGTGGACCCTTAATGATTACTGAATGCTGGATCCAAACAAGCTTGTCTTATCCTGGAAGCAATTCGCCTGTAACCCATTAGTAATTTAATAAAGGGACAAATCATGCTTTAAAGACAATGTATATTTTACGTGATTCAGCTTGGTGAAAGAAAATAATTTATTTTATTTTTCGGTGTTTCTAACAAATAGTAGGAGATCTGCTATAAGTCATCATGCACATGGAGATTTTCTAAGAACTCTATAAGGTGGGCCTTATTAATTAATGGTCTAAATTGATCTGAATGTTGGACTGTGTGATTATCTAAACTAGTGGACCCCACTTCTATGTAATTTACACAGATACTCTTCGTAAAGGGGTGGAGTGTTATAGCCTTACGCAGGACTGTTTGAATTGAACTAAGATATAGCAATGTGGAGCAGTGGGAGAGAGAGTCATGATGGGATTCAAACTCTCATCTCCACAGATTCTATATAAGAGAGAGCTAGGTCCCCAATCCTACACAACGACAAAATGCTAAGTCCCATCTATCATTTTGTATATTGGTGTGAAGGAAAGGAAGATTGCATGGGTCTTTTGGTATTCTAATCTGGCATCTATGGTGTTCTTTTGGTATTCTAATCTGGCATCTATGGCGTATTAATTAGGTAAGCCATCTAAACCCTAGATCTCCATGTCTTGTGCACAAACAGATCTCTATAATTTCCACATCCAGATAATCTTACAGTTGGTATTAGAGCCACTGTTCAAAGGCATGGATGATCAGATTCAGATTCATTCGTTAGAGATTCATATTCAAAATCAGATCTTTGAAATCCCAAATCAGGCAATTTGGGATTTTGAATTTTGAATAAAATTAGGGATTTTAATTCCCACATCCAGTATTAGGGATTTTGAATTCAAATCCCCAAATTCATATGTTAATTAGGGATTTTCAATTCGAAATCCCCAAATCAGTAATTAGGGATTATTTAAAACCCTAAATCCAGTTAATTAAGGATTTTCGAATCCCTGAATTCAGAAATCAGGCTAATTAGGGATTTTGAATTTGAATCCCCAAATTGGGTAATTAGGGATTTTTGAATCCTTAAATCCAGCTAAACCATTGTTAGGGATTCCTTCAAATCCCATCATCGTCAGGGATTCAAAACCCCAAATCCACTTATCTTGATCAGCTGGACCAGTAGCCATTATTGAACCTCATTCATTTAGACAATGTGATGGCTCTCAACCTCTTTTTCTTCCTCTATCTAGAGCCATTACCAGCGTCTCGAGCTTTCACATTCGTTAATGGCAGCCGATGCCCTAGCCGCAGCTGCTGCTTCCGATGATGTTTACAGAAATGAGAGAAACTCAATCTCTTCTCGTTGCATGAGGCAGACGGGGAGAACAGCTGAGATTTTCTCCCTATCTCTCCCTCTTTTCAGACGCTTCTTGCTGTAGGTTGAAAATGATCTAGTTTTTCCTCGTTGCAGGCATTAGGTCGAAAATGACCTATTTTTTCTCACAACTGGAATAAGGTCGAAGAACGACCTTATATGAGGTCGGGTCCTTGAACCCGATTTCATAATTTCGGGTCAGTCTCTGGACCCGCGACCGGTTTGAATTGTTTTGTTGGGCCTGTTAAAATACATGGGCCCATTCATGAATACTGGGCCCGTTCCATAGAACCTTTGGGCCATTAGCCTATTATAGACATTGATGGGCCCAGTCTTTTATTGGATTAATAGGCCCGATTTTTTCCATAACCATTGATAGGTCAAAACCCATATATGGTTGACATTGTAAACGTTATGTTTACATTATAAACATTGATTGATAGATCTAAACCATCTATGATGTATTACCTAGGCATCTCATATAGAATATTCACTAGGTGGGCGATCAAGGGTGTGTATACACTATAATTCAACATCATGTATGTAAGATTTGACCATAAATTTGAACTAAATGGATTATTTATTATTACCGTCCATCTTATGATAATTCTAATCAGATTATGAGTGCCTTAAGGATGAAGTATAGATCATACGGATTAAATTCTGATGAAATTGACTATTGGATCATAGAGAGCGAAACATATCTCACAGTTTCTCTCTGTAGTTTTCCATTGATCAAAATTGACCATCTTGTGGGATGCATCAAACTAATTTAGATATAATCCAATGAGAGGCAAGATTATAATCATGATCCTAAGTCTATCTTTGTAGTGTTCGATGCGGTTGTGTTGGCCACCATACTAACCTCAATCGATGAAAATTTTACAAGTACAGACTTGTAACATTGGGATTAAGACAATTGCATACAGTTGCATTTATATTTTCATGCGTACGGTAACGAAAACATAGACGATTACCATTTGGCAGTCATGTGAACGGGTGAAGTAAATGGTCCTAGTAATGTAAAGCTGAAAGACTCATCTCACGCACAGGTGTTGAGTGTCTCAGATTTACATGACTGACAACAATTAATTTCATGTTCAAGAGGATCACTGGCATGTTATTAGTACCGCCCATAAGAGGAATGATAATGATGTAATAGATTCTCACCAAGATGTGATGGTTGAGCCCATCTTCATCTTGGATGATTCAGTTGATGTCTCCCTTAACAATTGAATTGATTATCTGAAAAGGCCTAGCTATATGTCCTAGTGGGGGGGGGTTGAATAGGACAATGCCAAATAAAATTTGTAATAGCAAAAATTAAACAAATACGATATCCAACAATTAAACTAAATCAATCCCAATACAGGAATGTAAAGAATGTAAAGCAACCTCAAAATTCAGATCTTGAGAGGTTGATACAAATGTTATTCAAAGGACAACCTTATACCAAAAACCAGAGTTTATGGTAGGACAACCTTATTTCTAAAAAGGTCTTTGTATCAAAACTCAAATCGAAGAGGAAAAGAAAATTAAATGAAAACACTACAGAAGAATAAACTGCAATCAATTATATACTGTTCTAAGGACAACCATGCACCATAAAAATGGCAGGGCAACCTTACTAGAACAAATAAGAATGCTGATAAAGGAATCGAAAGAAATAATAGCTAAATTATTACAACATTCCCACAATTCTTGAAATAAATGATTACAGCATTCACATTAACATATACATCCCACAAATGAATAATAAAAGATATGAAATATAAATCATTCAACCATGAGACACAAGGGATTATAGTTGTTCGCCTGTGTGTTCACCAACTGTTCAATAACAGCCACACAGAATGCTACTCCACTCCTAATATCCTCACACAGGGGATATTAGCGTTCACTATCAAATTAGGTTTTTACAGGTTCACCTAAAACCTTACAATTGTGTCTTTCTATGTGGGCTTACACAAAAAAAACCTTCTGAGTTTTTCTGGCTCTCCTCAGATAACCATTATAATGAGATTTTTCTGACAAATCCCAAACAAAACCAAAATAAAAAGGAATTTATAATAAACTGTAAAATACCTGAATATCTCCTTTGTTGTAGCAGCCCAGAAAAACCAAGTTAGAGTAGATGATTGAATGTCCAAGTTTAATGTCCAAACTCACTTTACAATGGTTCTAGTTCTAATTGATTTTAAATGAAACCAAATTACGCGTAGCTCTATTTGATTTCAATCCCAAGAAGAAGGAATACAACATTTCCTCTTTTCAAATTAAATTAGAATTCAGAAACAAAATCAAATAATGAAAGCTAATAAAAGAGACTAGAAATTATACACAATGTAGCTTAAAATGAACACTAACTTATCTCAGAGTGGGACTTTGAATATACTTGTATTACATATAAAATCTCTGAAATTCGTGTTCAATTTATAGGCAAGCAAATCACGTCTTCGACTGGTCTTAGAACCAACAGACTTTTGAGATTTCGAGCGGGATAAGATAAGACCGTTTCATGACTGGTCTTGGGTACCCTACGACTGCTCATTGGTCACCTTCGACTGGTCGTAGGTTCCACACGACTGGTCGTAGACCTATGAAAATCATTGTCGGACTTTGAGTCGAAGGTCTACGACTGGTCGAAGATCCAGTCGACAATGTTCCTACGACTGGTCGAACAGTCACCAGGACTGGTCGAAGATCCAGTCGACACTGTTCCTACGACTGGTCGAATAGTCACCAGGACTGGTCGAAGAGTAACCAAAAAATTTTAAAAATTCTTAACAACTTAGGACTAGTCGTGAAATTTCTTGGACTGGTCGAACCAGTGCTAAGACTAGTCGAACAAGGTCTAGGACTAGTCTTAGAATAGACCAAATTTATAAATAAAATACATATGGATTATGTATCCAAAATGTCCTTCTCTAAAGGTCAACTTAAGGTCAGTCTTACCTCAATAGTGAAGCAAGGACATTGAAACTTGAGGACAAGTGACCTTTGAATGTAACAAAGCCTGAGATCTTTAAACTTGAAGGCTTCTTGAACTCGAACACTTCTGAGATATTGAAAGCTTCTGAGATCTTGAAAGCTTCTTGAACTTGAACACTTCTGAGACCTTGAAAGCTTCTTAGAAGTATCTTTATCACCACAAATTTGACAATAACAAGGGGCTATAATATAGCACTTATAATCTCTCCCTTTGTCAAATTCGTGACAAAATACATATCCAAGTTATGATACATAACACTGAATATCTGATTGAAGAATCATGCACCAGTTGATATCAATTAGCATACATTTCATGTACCTGCAAATCAATATTCATTCACTCCCTACAATCTCATGCTCATTCTTTCTCTTCACATACTCCCCCTGAGTAACATATGTCAAAAATATGACAACCTCACCAATTCAGCATTAAAATCAAATCTAAAATCAGATCTACTCCCCCTTTTGTCACAATGTGACAAAGGAAGTACAAAACATGGTGGTAAGGAGTAATAATTAATGAAAAAAATAAGATAATAGCAGAGAAGAATTGAGAACATAGTATAAGCAACATATATAATGTAGAAACGGAGCTAAATCAACAATAGCAAATTCAGTCAAGTGAACATAGAAGAAATATAATTATTACAGGCCAGTAAGTAGAAAATGTACTAATCGGAACCAGATGAAGGAGCAAGGATGGAAGGATCAAGTTTATGCATGCCCTTATTCAAACGCCTAAAATACTTACGCATATATTTGAATTGTAAATCATGGGCAACAGACATGTTTTCCATCTTAACATTTATATTTTCGACTCTCCTCCAATGCACTTAGTTGAGCATCAAAGACCGAAAGCTCATAATCTGGATCATTTGCAAAGTCAGATTCAATTTCTTCAAAGATGTCATCTATATTAATATCATCAGGAGGAAGATCACCAGCTTCTTCCTCATGTTCAGCTTCAGCCGCACCAATATCATCAACTTGGTCAGGAAGAAATTTCAGCTTCATCTTATTGATATTAGAGTTATTGAATATCAGATAATGGATAGGGGCTTCACCAACCGGCATGTCGATTAACATATGGGTGGCCAAAACAGTCATCAAATAACCAAAAGGAATATCACTATGACCAGGATGGAGTCGAAACTGAATGATAGAATAACAAATTAAGGATGGTAAACAGATATTTACACCTCTGGCAATATTATGAAGTACACGAACCATGAATGTCGTTAACTCAGTCTTATTACCAGAACGAGGATACAAATTTGACATAAAGATCCTATAAAGCACTCTGTATTTGGGTAACAAAAATCTTAAGGGGAGCGCATTTCCTTTATGTGTCCATTGAGCATCCAGATTGCATAAGTCCTTTGTTAGCATACGTTTTTCAGAATGTGAGGGTTTTTCAGAGTGTATGAATGGGAACTCCCTCATCATTCACAGAAATTTTCATAAGAGCTGAAATCAAGTGACGATCTACGTCAAATGGTCCTTCTCTTGTCGCAATTCTGAACGTTAGATTTTTCAGAGAAAATTTAGTTATGCAAGCTAACATGGATTGGGCAATGGACCGATATGCAGGCCCACCCCAATGCAATAAGTTATCCCAACCTACAGCTTAAAGCATAGGAAGGATATCAAAAGGAGTAGTATGATTAACATCAATAGGATGTTCAAAAATAACATTACGCAATCGGATGTCCCAAACATAAGATGGATCATCCTAGGGAGCCCTAAGATGATGTTTAGTGATAGTGGTCGATCTGGAAGAAGATGGACCACGAGAAGTTATTTTTCTTCCCCTAGAAGCTATTTGTAATAAGGATTTCAAAGAAATAAAGATTTACAAACGGTTGAGAAGTGGATTTTCTCAAACCAGATTTTTCAAAAGAAAAATCTCAAATCTCAATGAAATTTGAAATAAATGACTTCAAGAGAGAAATGGAAGTAATTTAAACACAAAATCATAAGAAGAAATGAAAATGGAGCACTAACCATGAGGATTTTGAAAGTTGGCTTCGACTAGTCGAGGTTCGGCCCCTTAAAGCGTGAAATAGAAATGAGGAAGATGATGGATTTTTCCCAAATAAAAGGTATCCATGCGATTCACGACTGGTGTATATTCACGACAGGTCGAGGACCAACTAAAAAAATGCAATTCCATTTACGTATTTCAAGAATTTTCTGCATATTTTGCAAATATTGAAATCTATCCTAACAAGCATATATAGTATGATACAAAATTGTATAAAATATCAACTTAAAATGAACATACCAAGATCAAATTTTATTTGATTAAACCTGCTTTTATCAAGAGGTTTAGTGAAAATATTAGCACGTTGATTCTCAGTAGGTATATATTCCAAAGATATAACCTTTTGTTCTGCTAACTCTCGGATATAATGAAATCTAATGTCAATGTGCTTAGTACGAGAATGCTAAATAGGATTTTTTGAAATATTTATGACACTGAAATTATCACAATATAATAATATAGAATTCTATTTAATTCCATAATCACTAAACATTCGATTCATCCAAACAAGTTGTGTACACGCATTACCAGCTGCGATGTATTCAGCTTCAGCTATTGAAAGTGATACAGAACTTTGTTTCTTGCTAAACCAAGAAACTAAACAGTTTCTGATATAAAAGCAACCACCACTGATTGATTTTTTATCATCTAGATTACCAGCCTAATCAGCATCCGATTACCCAGCTAGTTGAACAGTAGTCTCATATGGATACCAGAGACCGAGATTCACAGTTGTTGCGACATATCGAATAATCCGCTTGACAGTGATCAAATGTGATTCTTTAAGATCAGAGTGATATTTGGCGCAAATACCAACACTTAGTGCGATATCAGGTCTACTAGCAGTCAAGTAAAATAGGTTACCAATCATATTCCGATATAATTTCGGATCAACATTTTTACTATTAAAATCTTTTGAGAGTTTCAATGTAGTACTCATAGGAGTATTAAAGTTCTTACCATTCTCAAATCTAAATCTTTTAATTAGATTCAAGGCATATTTAGATTGAGAAATGAATATTTCATCAGGTTGTTGCTTTACTTGCAATCCTAAGAAATAATTCAATTCCCCAACCATGCTCATTTCAAATTGTAACTTCATCAAATCTGTAAACTCAGTAGTCATGTCAGTACAGGTTAACTCGATGATTCAAACTTAATGAGCTATATTCAAATTTAACTCGATGATTCTTTTTATTTCATATTTAATTTAAACTATTTTAGTTCATGTAGGATCAGATGCACTCATTAGATCATGTTCTTTTTCATATTTGAATTGTTATGGTTGAAGATTGATGGAATGCAAGTTGAGTTAATTTTTGTTCAAACTTGGTATAATGATATGTAAATCTTATTTAGCGATTAGTTGATGTTGATGGTTATTTAATGAATCTTGGTATGTTGGAAATGATAATAATACATGCAATTCAAATGATTCGGTCCACTGTACTTGGATACTCAAAGTTAAGAACTTGGCAGCAAGATACTTTCAATTTCACAATTTTAGTTTACATTTAGTTTATATTCCTTCCAATGTGGCCCAAATTTCCAGGCATGACAGGCCGCGTTTGGAGGCGTGACAAATAAATACTTCCAATTTCACAATTTCAGTTTACACTCCTAAAAAGAGCTCGTGAAGTTAATGTATCGGGTGGATTTCAGTTGCACGTGGGAGGTTACTTTCAATTCCACCTTTTCATTTGCATTTTAGTCCCATTATTTCCCATGTGGGCGAAGAAGCTTCCAGCCACGCGTCCGATTGGGAAAACCATGTGGACGTGGGAAGCGGATAGGCGGGTGTACGACATTCCAGCTAAGCTACATAGCTACTGTATAGACGCCAGCAAACTCTACAGGTCTCATCCTGAGGTATGTATTATATCCAAACCATACATACCTTGGTGTTCTTGTTGTAATGCTTGAGACTAAAATTAAAAAATATCTTAATATCAAGTGGACTACACTACAATATCTAAATATTAAGTGGACCACAATGCAAAAATCAGGAGGAGATTGAACCTCTACCATTTAAACCTTTTTGCGGTCACGGAAGTTTTGGATCAATATGATATTTCTTTTTCTTATTCATAAAGATATTTATAGCCTTACCGATAGATTGGATGGAAAATAAATGTTATTGAGAACCTTAAGAACGTTTTAATGTTGAAAATCATTACCCACGATGTTACTAATGGTGTTGTCTATTTGAGCTTTGTATGTGATTAAATTTTTGGTTCGCTCTAAAATGATTTCTAAAAGTAAATAACTAGTGTGGATATAACAAATATACCATTTTGGGG
The DNA here is from genome assembly GCA_037074715.1 of Magnolia kwangsiensis. Taxonomy (NCBI): domain Eukaryota; kingdom Viridiplantae; phylum Streptophyta; class Magnoliopsida; order Magnoliales; family Magnoliaceae; genus Magnolia; species Magnolia kwangsiensis. Next base: position 18,204,088 of record CM073579.1, on the reverse strand, counting down.
ACATGTAACTTTGATCTACTTTGAACCGTTCGTACAACTGGGAGATCGAGGAGCGTCAGCGCACGTCGTCTTCGCACGACACGTACACCAGCTGTATAGCTGGTGCACGGTAAACCAGCCAATCCGCTTCTGTGGACGTGGGATTGCCTGCGACCTTGCCGTGAGAAGCTAAGTGGGCCTTTCTCATGATGTGTTTATGGGAAATCCACTCTGTCCATCCATTTTTTCAGCTCATGTCAGTGCACAGTTTCAAAAATGAGGTAGAACCAAAATTTAAGTGGGCCACTTACAGGAAAAAATCTGGGAGGAAAATACCTACCGTTAAAACCTTTTCAGATCTACAGTGATATTTAATGCAATCGAAGCTGTTCATAAGTTCATTCTAAATGAGAGAACTGAAAGCACAAATACATCTCTCTGTGGCCCCACGAATGTTTCAACGTTTCAACAGCAGCCGTTCAATCCCTGTTTCCTAGCACGCGCTGCCGAAACGGGTGGACCGGGTGAATTTCTCACTACCATCGGAAAAGTCAGGGTGGGCCCCACCTAGTTTCCGACCGAAGCAATCCGCGTCCCAGGTCCTGCAGGCAACTCGCGTCCCCACGAAGGCAACAAAACCGTTCCTTATCCAACAAGGGTCCCACCCCCACGTGGTGAGTGGCACGGATCCTGCACACGTGGAAACGGATTGGCTACTCGCCCTGCCACCAGACCGGTGGCTGATGGTCGGTTATCTGTGGGCCCCACCGTGATGTATGTGTTTCATCCCCTCCGTTCATCAATTTTTAAAGATCATTTTAGGGCTTTGTACATTAAATGAGAGGGATATAAATCTCAGTTGGACCACACCACAGGAAAACTATAGCGATTGGATATCCACCATTAAAATCCTCCTAAGGCCCCTGTACTGTTTATTTGACATCAAATCTATTGATAAGGTCATACAGGACCAGATGAAGGTAAAAAAAAAAAGATCAGCTTGATCCAAAACTTTTATGGCCCCCAAAAAGTTTTTAATGGTCGACGCTCATTCAACACTGTTTCATGTAATGTGGTCCACTTAGTATTGGGATACACCTTGTTTTTGGCATCATACATAAATGGATCTGGAAAAATAGATGGACGGCATGGATGAAACAAATACATTATGGTGGGGCCCACAGAATACCGACCATCAGCTATGGGCTGGTGCCAGGGGAGTAGCCAATCCGTTTCCTGCACATGTATGCCACGTAGGCGAAAATCTCCGTACTCCCGAACCAATATTTCCCCTTCAAACGTTAAAATGACACCTTATACAGATAACAGCGGTCTCTCCTTTCCATCCCTTTCTGAAAAGTCCTTCCATCCGAGAGCAGAAAGATCGGAATAAGGAGATGATGCTTCTGAATGCCCTAGCAATTGCAAGAATCAGTACGAGAGATGCATTTCTGTTGGGAGACATTGAATTCGCATCATTCTGGTGGTTTTTCTACGCTGGAGTCTCATGTTTTCTCGTCCTCTTCGCCGGCATCATGTCCGGTCTCACCCTAGGGCTGATGTCGCTCGGTCTCGTTGAGCTCGAAATCCTCCAACGCAGCGGAACCTCCGCCGAGAAGAAGCAAGCAGGTTTTTTTTTTTTTTTTCCCTTGATTTCGCTATCGTTAGATCGTGGTATTCCCAGTGTCTTTGATCTGCTCAACTTATGGCGTTTTTACGTTTTCTTCATCCTTTATTGTTATGTGCACTCGCAGTACAATGGGTTTAGTCCGTCTTCTCTGGCGGCTTTTTCTTGTATGTATGGATGGACGATCGGATCGTCTATCTGGTGGGCCCGGCAGTGTACAGGGAACTTTATTGATGCCACGTGGAGGGGATTTTATGCCTTTCAAACCGGAAATGGTGAAAATCGGGAAGGTGGGATTGTCCAGTTGGTGTGGTTTCTGTATGCTTGCGCTTTAACTGTGGGGCACACCGGTTAGATGGTTCAGATCGTTTGATCATGCAGTCATAAGGGATGTCCAAGTGTGGAAAAAAAATCCTCTTGCTTGAATTGTGGGTGTTGGGTTTTTGGATGGGAATGGAAGGTGGGTCAATTATCATGGACTTTGACTGGGATCAACATAGAATGTTGGCCAAAGCATCCGAATTCCACTATGCTACCTACCACCATAGATTGTGATCAATGCGCAATGCATTTTGAGTTCAAATTCATGTATATGCAACTCAGTCCAAACCTAAAACAAACTCTTTAAGTGCGTGTTTGGTCCATGGAATAAAATGTTATTGAATAGTATTAGATGGGATTAAGATCGTTATTGCACAATGATTGCATGTCTAGAAATACCATGGTGTTTTAGGCATCCAATCCTAAGTTTGGTATAAAATTCTTGCTATGGGAAAACACTGGATTAAGCAAAATCCTGTTTGGTGGACCATGTAATTGTAATCGACGTACCAAATTCACAACGGATGTCGTTAACTTGTACACATATATAACCAGAATGTCATGTGTAAACAGTGTATATGGATGGATGGCATGGATAAACACATGCATCAATGTGGGGCCCACGTGTAGGGGATTTCAAAATCCATGGAAATCCCGCATAGGACCAAAAACAATTCCATGGGACCAAATGCAATTCCATCCCACCTAATCCCAACCTTTCTCATCCTCCCTAAATGCTGGATAGAATTTGCATGAGACCAAATGCATGCAATTCTATCTCACCTAATCCCATCTAATTCCCTGCGCCAAATGCCCCCTAATCCATTTTATCACGAAACCAAATAAAAATTTCTAACCCAAATTTAGCGTTGCCCATTAAGTTTACTTAGAAACCAACTTTGACTTAACAAATTGATTCAACCTATCTCTCAACAACTCTAGAAGCTTCTGCAATTCTCTAGTGCTAAAACAAGCACAAATTAATTTCTTGATGGATCCTCTTCATGCGTGGGACCCCCTAAAGGCATGTTATTGCCCTGTCTATAGTGTCCTATTTGTACATGATTCCCGATTAGATGGTGTGTTTATTTGTGTATGGGCTGGCCGTTAGTATGTCTTGGCCTGTCCTTGTTATTCTCCTCTATATTGAATAAAAGCGAGGAGAGGGACGTTTAAAACTCTACAACATCCCTCTCTCAGCTGATTTCCTACTCCTCTTTCATTCTCTTTTCTCTCTCTCACACATCTTCCTTCTCTCCTTCTCTTATCTCTCATCTCTCCTCACATCCCTATCACCCTAAAATGCTACAAGCTCTTCTGTCAATGGGCCGAGTGCTGCCCCGTTTCAATGTTGTTCAGGCATAACGATGATTGTTGTTTCAATATTTACATAGTATCAAAGAATATTTGAACCTTCCCATACCAGTCCATTGAACCTCAATTCATCTTCTTCAATCATTTCACTACTACTTTAAATTGCCATTTTGATTGCTTTAGGAAGCTACGTCATTTTCTTCCTCTTGTAGAACCAGTTGGGTTATGCTCTTCTCTACTAAGGATTTGTCACGTTGCTATCTTTTGTTTGTTTGATGGAAGCATCACTATTCATACCTTGCGGACGATCAACTTTCCAGATTTCTTGCTTAACAAGGACTAGTAAGGTCCCTTCATCATCGTCAATCACTGTCCAAATATGCGCTCTGCAATAGTATTGCTGGATTCCCTGCATTTATTGATTTGCTGCCCATAACCTCTTGGAATTTATTGGGTGGATGCTTGGTGATTGTTCCTGTGGTAATTTTTGTTCCTCCTTTTTAGTTCATTGTTGTTGTCAAATCGATGATGGAGAACCACGTTAAAAATGAGTTTAAAAATTTGCATATCATATTTATCAAACTACGTGGGGTTTTTAATTATTTACCCCAGGCCCGCTTAGTTATGATTTTCTTACAATTGAAATGGAAACATAAGCTTCTTGCACTTGCAGGGGGTTTGGGCGAACGACAAGCATCGTGAGTGTGCTCTCCATAGACATGAGTTTGATTCCCCTCCCCAGGATTACCCGATGCACGTGATTTGTGGGTGATTGCGTGTATCCGTCGGGAATAGTCTCACCTCAAAATGGGGCGGGGGCACCTTGGCGTCATAAAAAAAAATCAGCTTCTCACAAAGTGTGGCCCAAGTGAGCAATTTGACACCTTTTCCAAATGGAAAGAAGATGACTATTGGTGAGGAGCTTGCTCTTTAATAGTGTGAAAGAGCAAGTCTATCATAATGTGAACTATAGAGATAGCGCTTAGGACATATGAGATAGTCTGTGACAACATTACACGGAGAAATACATCCAGCGTCTCTATGACATCTTTTGCGAGTTTCAAACAATTAAACAAGGGGATAATTTACATGAGCATTGCGATCTTTTTCCCGTATTGGCTGATGAATGGACACTACATCACCCCTTCACATAAGATTTAACCTAATAAAAACGTTAACGTGAAGAGATTTTGGTAGCATTATTTCTTACGAGCTTTAGGGTGTATTTAGATCCTGTTAAGGCTCAGATTTTAGGGAGCGAACAAGTGTCCTCTCTTCGATATGTTCGCTAGAGTTTTCTGTGTTTCTAGACATACCTCCACTCCCATTACGTCTTCACCCTCTGACAATGCCATCTGTACTCTGATGCGGGCAACAATGTTGGGGGCCCACCTGCTTGATAGGCCTTGGAGGAGCGCGGGTCGTGGTTGCACTAATGGGCAGCAATATTATTGTGTCTATGGCAAAAAGATTAATCATATAATGGACAAGTGTTGGGATTTACTGAAGAAGAATGGCATTTCTATATCTCCTCAGGCTGACCCTGTTGTGTTTCAGGGTGAGAACTCGTCTCTAGGCACATTAGTGACTCTTTCCCTTACAAACTTAGAGAAACTTCTTGGCTGGGCCTCTGTTGCGGATTCCACTACTAGTGCCTCCACCTCTTTCGACATCAGGTAATGTGTCTGTTGCATTTGTTGGATCATCACCTTGGGTGATTGATTCGGGGGCCACGTACCAATTGACACGTACCCTTTCACTTCTCTCTTCCTTAGTTTCCTTAGTTTCATGCTTACTACTCTTTGGCTGATGAATCACTTTCCTCTATCCTCGACAAAGAGATTGCCTCCCCAATGGCTCAATTTGATTTACATTATGTTTTATTTGTTCCTAAAATTTCAATGACTCTCTTATCTATCAACAACCTTACTAGATCATTAAGCTGCTCCATCACTTTCTTTCCATCTCATTATGTCTTTTAGGACCTCAAAACCAAGGCAACGATTGGTGGGGGTTGTGAGCTACGTATATTCTACTACTTTGAACCAAAAAGCGTGGATTCTACTGTCTTCTTTGTTGGTTCTCTGACTCCTTCATAGTGGCATGCCATCTTAGTCATTCCTCTCTTGATTATTTGCGTAAATTAGTTCTTTTCCTGTCTAGTGTTAAATCGATAAATTGTAAAGTCTGTCAATTAGCCAAACACATTTAGGCAAATTTCTTACCATGTACCTCCCAACACAATTCTTATTCATTTGAGTTGGTGCATTTTTTACATCTGGGGTCCCTTTTGGATTCCTAATTTACATAAATTTTAGTATTTTATCACTTTCATTGATGATTTTTCTTGCATGACATGGGTTTACATGATGCATGATCGTTCTGAATTATTTGGTATTTAAGTACTTTCATATAGAAATTCATAATCAATTTAAGAAGGAAATACGTTGTTTTAGGATAGATAATGTTCTTGAATATGTCTTTCTCTTTTATGAAATATCTCTCCTCGTGTGGCATCACACACCAGATTTTGTGCACATGCACTCTATAACATAATGGAGTGGCTGAATAGAAGAACTGCCACTTATTGGAAGTAGCCCGTTTCGTATTAACTCACATGAATGTTCCTAAACGTTTTTGGAATTATTCGATGCTCACTGCGTGCTACCTTATCATTAGGCAACCCTCCGTTCTTTATGGGGCCACTCCCATATTTGTTTTACTTCCCGGTTCCACGCCCTTTTCATTGCCTCCTTGTGTGTTTAGTTGTACTACATTTGTTCATAAGTTGGGTGTCTCCATTGACAAGTTAGATGATCGGGCTATTAGGTGCCTTTTCTTGGGTTACCCATGTACTAAAACAAGGCTATTAGTGCCTGGATCCTACAACTAATTGTGAATATGTGAGCGCTGATGTTACCTTCTTTAAGGACACGTCGTATTTCTCAAAAATGCTCCTACACTTTGAACCACCTCTACCAGTCACTCCACCACAACCTCGCCCATTCCCTTCTCCTACTATTACATCCTCGACTTCACTTAGCATAGAGATTGTGCCACGTACTTCCTGCCCCGCATTGTCACCGCTGACTGAGGTCATTGCCTGTTCTTCATCATCGCTGGTCTCTAATTTAGACTTCCCTATTGCTCTTCGGAAAGGTACTCACTCTTGTACCCTCTATCCTATTTCCAAATTTGTATCTTATCATCGCCTTCACCTTCTCATTGCTCATTTGCCATGGTCTTGTCATGTGATGTAGGAATGCCATGGTCCTGTCATGTGATGTGGTTCCCATATTGCTCCATGATGCATTGACTCATCCTAGTTGACGGAAAGCAATGGAAGATGAGATCTCAACCATGCATTGTACTGGCACGTGGTCTATGAAATTTCTTCCTCTGAGCAAGGGAGTTGTCAGTTGTCAATGGGTCTACACTATTAAATACCGTCTTGATGGCTCGATTGAGCACCCGAAAGCTCGTCTTGTTGCCAAGGGATACATTCAAACTGTGGGCTTTGATTATGAGGAAACTTTCTCTTCCATGGCGAAACTAAACTCCATTGGAGTGTTGATTTCCATTGCAACTAACAAGTCTTGGCCTCTTTATCAACTCGATGTGAAAAACATTTTCCTCAAAGGTGATCTTTCTGAAGACATGCACATGGAGAAACCTCCTGGGTTTGTTGCTCAGGGGGAGACTAGGAAAGTTTATAGGCTGACGAAAGCCATCTATGGGCTGAAACATTCTCCTCGTGCATGGTTCGAGAAGTTTAGTTGTGCCCTTTTAGACACCGGATTCCATTGATGCCATGTTGATCATTTGGTTTTTGTAAAACATGGAACCAAGGGTATAGTGATCTTGATTGTTTACATCTACGACATTGTCATCTCAGGCAGGGACGAAGAAGGAATTGCCAATGTTAAACGTGATGTTCAGAAACAATTTCAGACTAAAGATCTTAGTCCCTTGAAAGAAAATACATGCTGGACCTGCTAGATGAGATTGGATCATGCAAGCCTTGTGACACTCCCATTGATCTGAATGTGAAATTGACCAATGATCAGGGGGAGCAACTTGTAGGTTCATAGTAGTACAAAACACCAGTAGGAAAGCTTATATATCTTACTGTTACCCGTCCAGGTATCTCATTTGCAGTAGGAATGGTCAGTAGATTCATGCGCCAGCCATGTACTCCACACTGGGATGTTGTTCTTCGTATATTCAATACTTGACACACCTGGACAAGGTCTTATTTGTAGAAACAATGGACATCTCCTAGTCAAAGCTTATGCAGATGCAGACTGTGTTGGATTCATGGTAGACAGGAACTCTACCTCTGGGTATTGCACATCCATTGGAGGGAACCTTGTAACATGGAGAAGCAAAAAAGTGTTGTTAAAGGATATAGTGCCAAAACATAATCTCTTGCTATGGGCCAGGCTGTATGTGAACTCTTGTGGATCAAGTCCCTCCTTCAAGAACTTCAATTCTTTGATAAGACCCCAATGACTCTGTACTATGACGATCAATCCGTAACCTACATTGCAAATAATCCATTTTTCCATGAGAGGACAAAGCACATCAAAGTCGACTACCACTTCATCCGAGAAAAGGTTGCATCAAAGGAGGTTATTATGGAACACGTGTCGTGTAAGGACTAGCTAGCTGATGTATTCACCAAAGGTCTACCACATGCACAAGGTGCAAGTATATATAATAAGTTGGGCATGATTAACATATATGCTCCAGCTTGAGGGGAGTGTTAGAGGATGTGTTTATTTGTGTATGGGCCTAGTCATTAGTGGGCATGGGCATGTCCTTGTTATTCTCCTTTATATTAATAAAAGTGAGAAGGACGTTTGCAACCCTATCACGCCTCTCTTTCTTAGCTGATTTCCTCCTCTTTCCTTCTCTCTCTCTCTCTCTCTCTCTCTCTCTCACACACACACACACACACACACACACACACACACACACATCTTCCTGCTCTCCATCTCTCATCTCTAATCTCTCCTCACATCTCCATCATCCCTAAACATTGATTGTTGTCTAGACATCTCTATCATTATATTTCTATTAATTTTTGACATCCAACTAGTAGAATGGAGGAGGGTTTTCTATTGATAAGGTAGCATGCAATGAACACGGCATAATTCCATAAACATTTAGGAACGTTCATGTGAGTTAATAGGGAATGGGCTACCTCCAATAAGTGGTGGTTCTTTCGTTCGACCACTCCATTCTATTGTGGAGTGTATGTAGGCGAGGTTTGGTGTGTGATACCACATGAGGATAGATAATTTGTAAAAGATGAAGACATATTTAACAACATTATCTTCATAAAACAACGTATTTTGTTTTGAAATTGATTACGAATTTCCATGTGGAAGTACTTAAATATGTCAGACGATGCAGAACAATCATATATCATGTAAACCCATGTCATGCGAGAAAAATAATCAATGAAAGTAACAAAGTACCGAAATTTATGTAAATTAGGAATTTGAAGGGGACCTAGATGTCAGAATGTACCTATTCAAATGGAGATCAACTTTAGGAAATATGTGGTAAGAAGGTTAGCTGTCTGTGTTTGACCAATTGATAGGTTTCACAATTTATTAATTTAACATTAGACAAAAAAGTAACTTACGCAAAAAATCAAGACGGATGGCCAAGATGGCCGTGCCACTATGAAGGAGTTAGAGAACCAATAGAGGGGAGTATAATCCACGCTTCTTAATTCAAACTAGTAGAAGCCACGTAGCTCACGCCCCCCACTAATTGTTGCCTTGATTTTAAGGTTTGAAAGACACTAAGATGGAAATAAAGTGATGGAGCAATTCAATGATTTAGTAAGTTTGCTAACGAATATGAGATTCATTGGGAATTTTAGAACAAATAAAATATAATGGGAGGCCATCCCTTTGCTGAGGATGGAAGAAAGTGATCCATCGACCAAAGAAACTGGCAAACATGGAACCAAGGAATCTAGGGAGGAGAGTAGTGAAATGGTACTTGTCATGTGGTTTGTGGCCCTTGAATCAACCACCCATGGTGATGATCCAACTTATGCAACGGACGCATTACCTAATGTTGCAGTCTCCCATATGTCCTTGGCGCTATTTGTTTTTTTTATACATCTCATTATGATGGACTTGCTTTTCTACATTGTTGAAGAGCCAACTCATCACCCATAAGTCATCTTCTTTCCATTTCGATTGTACGATCATTGAGAAGGCTTAAGGCAAATAATCATTCACCCCATGCAATTTGATAGATACAATTTGCAAATTCTTAGACTTATTTTTAGCACGGTTCTTCATAATCAATTTAACAACAACAATGAACTAATCAGAGGCATGAAAATTACTACAAAAACAACTAGCAGGCGTCTACCCAATAAATTCCAGCAGAGGCCGTAGTAGGCCGTAGATCAATAAATGTGAGGAATCAACAATCCTAATGCAGAGCGCAAATCTAGACGATGAATGATGACGATGAAGGGACCCGATTGCTCCTAGTTAAGTAATCAATCTAAGATGCGCATCGTCCACAAGGTCTAGATAATGATTCTTCTAGTGAACAGACATAAGACAACAAAATGATGGATCCTCAGAAGAGCAAAAAAAGCAGCCCAACTAAAGATCTGGAGCTTGGAGTTGCACTGATAAGACAAGTCGTATCTAGGTAAAGATGGATGCTTGAGGATTAGGAGGTACACCAACAATAGATCCAAACAAACAATGACCACTGCACCTTCACAAAAAACATTTCGGATCCAACAAATCATTGGAGAAGATGGAGACAACTCGTCTCTTACACCATTAATGGCAGTCACATGAGCAAAATCCAATTGGTTCTGCAAGTGGAAGAAAACAATGCAGCTTCCTTGAGTGATCAAAACGACGATATGAAGTAGTAGTGAGATGATTGTAGAGGATGAGGGAAGGTTCAATGGACTGGTTAGGGAAGGTTGAAATATTCTTTGATGCCGTGTGAACACTGAAATAACAATCAGTGTGATGCCTAGGCAATATTGAAACTGGGGCAGCGCTCAATCCATTGACGGAAGAACTTGCAACGTCTAGGGAGAGATGTTCTAGGGTTTGAAATGTCCCTCTCCTCACTTATATTAATATAGAGGAGAATAACAAAGATGGGCCCAGGCCCACTAACCATTAGGCCCATACACAAAGAAACACACCCTCCCGATTCTCACATTGTTATGATCTTGCTCAGTATGTACTCAATAATCTCTTAGATCCTTCCGTGTCATTCCAATGTTGTTTGACCCTTGTAATAGAGCCATTTCGGTGGAGAAGGTCCTCAGTTTGACATTCCATTGATGTGTGCGATACCTCAGTTTGACCCTTAGAAGGTCTTGCTTCTGAAAGGAAATATGGAAGAAGTGGGTAATTGGATGAACTGAAGTCTACGAAGCATTTATGACAAACAAATGATGAAGGCCATCCTCTTGTTGCAAGCAATTTTGAAGACTACCACATGACTAGATATAAGGCATGTGTGCCATCAAATGTTGTGAATTACGAGGTGGTAGAAGATGATCTTGAGCTTGGACCCTATCAATCTATGTTTGAAAACTCGAACTCGGTCACGTTCCATGAAGAGTAAAAAAATCGATTTTGTCACGACTTGGTTTATTCTCAACTCAACTTGACTCAATTTGACCTGACTCCACAAAGTTTGACTCAACTCGCCAAAGCTGTATATTCATAAATATTAAATATTTTGTGATGGATTATTCAAAGGGAACCATAATGAAACAAAAGAGGATACAGGCCAAAGAACTCAACTCAATTATTTTTTATATTAAATATTTAATATTTCTGAGTTTTGGTGTTCAAGGCTAAAAAAAAGCTCAACTAAGTTGCTTGACATGACTAAGACTTGATGGGTTCTAAAGTTGACTCAACGAGTTTTATGAGTATGCATCACCTATTCCATCCATATAATCCTTTAAAAAAATCCATGTGGACAAAACTGTATTTTTTTAAGAATGTGGTCAATATTTTAGAATTTAGCCTTATTGACACAGTTCTGGATTTGGCAAGGTAGGAAAATGAATGTTTGAAAAAAGACAAGGTAGGGAAAATGACAGACAAGGGCCAGCCATGGAAGAGGCAGCCTCCTGCCAGGAAGGAGGGAAGGGAGGCAAGGTGAAGGAAGATTGCTGGAGAACAGTGATGACCACAGAAATGTTAGGGGAAGCTTTGTCTGTCCACACACTCAAAGGGGCCTGGGGTTCCTATCATCTCCTAGGCGATTGATCATCCAAGTGGGCTGAATGATAAAATCAGTCAGCATTTGTTCTCATTGTAGGTTGCTGTGTACCAGCGTCCAGTCAATGAGGCCAAGTCCTGTCATTCTTGTCTAGTTCTCCTATCTTGGAATTTGATGTGCTAGCTGTAGTGTTGTCTAGCTATCTTTAAAAGGAATCTGCACCAGGCAGCTTGTTGCTAGTTTTTTTTTTTTTTTTTTTCCTTTGGCCTTTGAGCTGGTTAGAGAGCACAGGGTGAATATTGGAGGGACAAATGTGTGGTCCATCATTAGAAGCAGGTCCATCCTTTAGTCACCCCTGTCATTTCCATAATTCTTTATTATTAGATTGAGATTTTTGAGGGAGAGATGATTAGATTGAGATACTTATAATAATTTTTTCCCCTGTTTTTGCATGCTTATCTGTGTAAATTACAGTGTTTTGGTTGTAGGACTTTTGTTTTTTGTTTTCATTTTCTCCTTTACTATTGTTTGCAATCGTGGTACAATTGGACTTTGGTCTGTACCAGTTGATGTCCGCCCGCGATGTGGTCTTCTTGGTGGTGTAAATTGATGATCCATCTCTCTGTTGGGTCCACCAGTGTATGGGAAACTTTATGAATATATGTCAAGCAATAATTATGCCCTTCCATAGACTTAGCAGTGTTCATACGCAGTACAACAAACAGAAAAGCCAAAAACTTTGCAAACTTCTTTGATCTCTGTCAAGAATTTTATTCATATCTTGATTCTCGTAGAACCATTAAATCGAACCCTATTCTGATCAATTTTTTAATTTGTATTTAAACTTATTGTGTGCTTGCATGTGAAACTCACCATTAGTAGCTCCTCAAAATCGTATATTTTGTTAAGCTTGTGATGGTGTTTTGTTGCTTTGGGCATGATTTTCTTTTTATCAATTTACTTTTCCAGCTACTATCCTTCCAGTCGTCCAAAAGCAGCACCAACTTCTTGTGACTTTGCTTCTTTGTAATGCTTGTTCAATGGAGGTATGGTCTTAGCTAAAATTTCTTCTAATTAGCCATATTACTTTACCTTCTATTTATAAATTTAAATACCGGTTACACTATTAATGATATGAATGTTATTATATTTGTGTCCATGTATGCCCCCTCACTTCCGATATTGTTTTGTCACTTGTCAGTTTTGTAACCGTAGTTTGCAAACCAAGTGTGTCAACTTAGGACTTGCCTGAGTCAACTAGCTAGGTCATGGGTGATGGGCCAGGTAACTCGGTCGCGGACACCAGGCAGGCCATGACTTGTCCATTACTCACTCGGTCCTAGTTTCCAGGGTTAGTTCTTAATTCAGTTGACTCGTCTTGTTTCTACTAAGTCAAGTGAGTTTGGAGGTAGATGAAAATGTTTAAAGGAAATGAGCTTTTCATTTAGGGGTGGGGAAGAAAAACCTTGGTATTTGTGAGAAGATCGTCATGCAACCAACTTCGTATACACATTAGAATTATATTGAGTGAGTCGAGCAGATGGGGCAATTTCTTTGGTTCGAGGGATAGAGTGATAGTCTTGAGGAGGGAGAGAAGAGCATAGAGAGGTTAGGGAGGATTATTGGTAGGGGGGAGTGGGAGTAACGAAGCTTATGGGTGAGGGAGGTTGAGGAGTTGGAGGAAAGAAGGGGGTCAAGGTGGGGTGGGGCTGTGGGGGTCTAGGGGAAACTAAAGGAAACGGAGTTGAGCAAGAGGGTTTTGGTGGTGAGGGTCGGGGAAGGGTGTGGAAGGGAGGATAGGAGAGAGTATGAGCAAAGGGGGGAGAAAGGAGACAAAAGAAGGGCAATGGTATAAGGTCGAGAAGAAGAAAAAGAAGTCGAGCTGGAAAGGAAGATCTGCAATGGGGCAATTGATGCAGGACATGGAAAATAAACATGTTATGCAAGATTTCAGGTGTTAGATTATACTAAGTTCAAAAACAATCACAGAAAATTCCACATCCCATAGAAAAGCTCAAATATTCAATAAGGGGAATCGGCACGGATCCAGGCCTACATAGGCTAGGACTGGATTAGTAAAATTATGAACCAAACGACACTCAATGATAAGTAATTATCAACCACACATGCACAGAAGTCAGTCCCTAACCCAAGGGTTTCACCAATTTCAATCCAAGGAACCCTATGGTGGAAAAAAAGGTGCAAACAAATTAGGGAAAACACAATCTAGGGCTAGGGTTCATGAAAACCAGATATGAGGGGATAAAAGAGGATGAAACCTGATCCAAAAGATGGCCCCGCGTGTGGATAGTGGGCCTGGCGCGTTCGCACGTGCGCAGGTACCTAGCCGCACATGCGAGGGGGCATCGATTCCAAAAAACGTTTCCTTGGCCCTCCAGGGCCAAGGGTATGCTCGAAAACCTCGGAGTTTTGAGTCAATCCGGGTTATGGCCTGTGCGTGGTGCTCCGTCGAAGTTTCAGCCCTCCTATAGGGCCGAAATCTGGAATTTTGCTATAAAGACGAAATTTGTTGCAACTAAAGACGAATTTGAAGTACGAATGATGGTGGAAGATGAAAAGAGAGATGAGGGAGGATGGGGGTGAGTCGGGATCGATGTGGCTTTGCACCACGGTAGTTAAGCCCTTCGAAGAGGGAGGGCTTCACACCCACTTGAATTCTCCCACAACTCATGAAAAGAACAGAAAAATAAAGCAAGAATTTTTATTAAGCTTGAATGAAATCAAAACAACTACAAGGGGTGCCATTTATAAGAAAACCCTATACTCCAGAACTCGCGCCATGTGCGCAACGTATTACTTGGCGATGAAGTAAACCAAAATAAAAATCAATCAAAGAAATCTAAACCGTTCATGATGTTTTAAATAATATAAATAAGCAAAATCTAAAATGTGATTTAAATCTAACTAGTGGGCCACGATCATGAGATCCCATGATGGGCTTTTCTTAACCATTGGGCCCACTTTGACGAACCAAAACTGTTTTCTAGCTAATAGGCCCTCCCTGGACGTCGTCATCCATCTAGATCGATAGAGGGACCCTTCGTCTTCGTGCGTACGTGCGTAGGGGGCAGCGTGCGTGTGCGTGCACGTGGGATGTCCCTGTCAACTCTCCCTGGCTGCGAAAATTTCTTCACTAGCGAAACAAAACTCTTGAACCCGCTCTAAGATGTCAGGATCAAGTCTCTGAAGCTCCTCCTCAGTGAACCATGTGCTGTCGAAAGTTGGGCGTGACTTTCATTTTAACCAGGTACTTCTGAAACCTGCCGTCCGACGTTGAAACTATCTGATGGTCCAGGATATCCTATATTTCCTCTCTGGGCGTGAGAAGGTTAGGTAAGGGAGGTAGAGTCTGGGAAGAAAAGTCAGGAAGAGGCCATGTATCAAAGGACAGGTCTGGGGAATCAGGATGGGTGGGCGAAGAGCCGGACAAAGTATCAATGGTCCCCTGAAAAGCAACTAGATCCTCCATATTGAATGTGGAACTAATTCCCATGGAAGGTGGAAGATCTACTACATACGCATTGAGACTATTTCGTTTTATAATTTTGAAGGGTCTAGCGCTATGCGCGTGCAATTTACGAACGACTCCCTGAGGATACTGCTCGGGCCTAATGTGGACCATCACAGTCCCCTATATTGAATTCCTTGAAACGTTTTTGTTGGTCTGCAGAAAATTTATAATGTTCATTACTAGTAATGATCTTTCGCCTGATTTCTTGATGCAATGAATGGATGTGATGCGTAAAAGACTCTGTAGACTGATGGCATATGGGATAGACATAGGGACAAGATCAATAGGCTTCCTAGGCTTATAACCAGTAACAACTTCAAAAGGACTTAGACCTGTGGACCTATTGACAAAACTATTAAATGCAAATTCGGCTACGGGTAGCACGGCGTCCCATGTCCTGGTGTGTTCCCCCACTAAACATCTGAGCAAACTCCGTAGGCTCCTATTAACCACCTCAGTCTAACCATCAGTCTGAGGGTGGTAGGCAGAAGAAAATTGGAGCCTAGTATTCATTATGTGTCCTAGTGTCTTCCAAAAGTAACTCATGAATCGCACGTCACGGTCAGACACTATGGTTTTAGGTAACCCATGCAGTTTGACGACCTCACTAAAGAACAGCTTGGCAACATGAGATGCATTAAAGGTCTTAGAACAAGGAATGAAGTGGGTCATTTTAAAGAAACAGTCCACGACAACAAATATGGAATTGTGTTTTCAAATAGTCTTGAGGAGTCCAAGCACGAAGTCCATATTGATGTCCTACCAAGGGATGAATAGTACTGGCAAAGGTGTATATAATCATGTATTTTGTTTCTTTTGTTTTGCCAGTTGACAAGTATGACATTGCCTTATAATCTTGGCCACGTCTCGCTTGAGGCTTGACTAATGAAACCTATCCTCAACTAGGGCAATGGTCTTGTCTCGACCAAAATGACCCGCGATCCCTCCCGAATGTAATTCCCAGACAAGAAAATCGCGGAGAGGTACATGGTATGCACAGATGGTCACTCCTAAACAAGTATCCATCTAAAATTAGATATTTACTACTAGCTCTTGACGGACTCTCTAACAACGACACGTACACAACTCCAAAATCCGGACACTCAAAATATTCTTTTTTGATGCGCTTGAGGCCCGTAACTTCGACACTCATGGAGTTGAGTAATGCGACTCGACGACTCGACGCGTTGGCAGACTTATTCTCTACACCGGCCTTGTGCTTAAGCACAGAAGTATACTCTTGAAGGAATTGTACTCATTTGGCATGCCTAGGGTTTAATTTCTTCTGAGAGTTTAGATATCTCAAGGCCTCGTGATCTGAGAATAAGACGAATTCTTACGGCAATAGGTAGTGACACCAATGGCGCAGTGATTGCAATACCGCATAGAATTCCTTGTCATACGTGGAATATTTTTGTTTCGCCTCATTCAGTTTCTCACTGAAAAAGGCGACAGAGTGCCCTTCCTGACTAAGTACTCCTATGCCGACTGCTGACGCGTCACATGCGACTTCAAAATCTTTTGAAAAATTCGAAATTCGCGTGACTGGAGCTTCGGTTATCTTGACTTTTATCTCCTGGAAGGCCTTCGAGGCTACCTTTGTCCATTAGAATTCTCCTTTCTTTATGCAATATGTGATGGGAGCCATAATGGAATTGAAACCTCAAATGAACCGCCTATAGAATGTGGCTAAGTCGTGAAAGCTGCGCACCTCATGAATATTGCGGGGTTCAAGCCAATTGACGATGGTCTTGACCTTCTCGGGATCAGCCGATATGCCCTTAACTGACACAATAAAACTTAAGAAGATCACACTACTGGACAAAAACGCGCACTTCTTTAGGTTGACATACAACTTCTCGGCCTTAAGGATCCCACAAACCCGCCTCAAGTGGTTGAGGTGTTGCTCCTTGGTCATGCTATAAATCAAGATATCATCAAAATATACAACCAGGAACTTTCCCATGAAGGGCCTCAACACTTGGGTCATCACACGCATGAAAATGTTGGGGCGTTAGTTAACCCAAAAGGCATAACTAGCCACTCGTATAGCTCATCCTTCGTCTTGAAGGCCGTCTTCCACTCATCACCCGGGCATACACGGATTTGGTGATAACCACTTTTAAGGTCAATTTTTGAGAAGATAGTAGCATTGGCCATCACATCTAATATGTAATTAAGACGCGGTATGGGGAATCGATACTTGACTGTGATTTTTGTTGATGACTCTACTATTAACACACATCCTTCATGTTTCATCTTTCTTAGAGCCCGTTTGGACGGGCAGATTGGAAAGGATTGGACGGTATTGGAAGGGATTGGAAGTTAAATCCCAGGATTGGCCAAGCGTGCCAAACAGACTGGGTGACCTGATCCTGGGATATAGCGATCCCATGGATCTTAAGACAATCCACTAACAACACTATTATTACCTTTAAATCCCATCCAATCCACCCTAATCCGTTCAAATTTGCCTAGGACGTATTTGATTCGAGGGATTGGAAGGGATGGGAAGTGTTTGGTTCGAGGGAGTGGAAGGGATGGGAAGGTTTAATCTCGGGATTGGCTGGGCGTGCCAAATAGACTCGATATAGCAATCCCATGGATCTTAAGACAATCCACTGACAACACCATCATTACCTTGAAATCCATGTCATCCACCCTAATACCATTCAATCCTTTCCAATTCACCGGGCCAAACGGGCCCTTAGGTGTAAGAAGAGTGGAAACGGCACACGGGCTCATGCTCTCTCAAATGAAACCCTTCTCTAGGAGCTCATCAATCTGCCTCTTCAACTTAGCGTGCTCCTTTGGGTTCATTCTGTAATGCAAGAGGTTTGGTAAAGTCGCTCCAGGGATTAAATCGATGGCGTGTTGTATATCCCTTATAGGGGGAAGCTCATTCAGTAGATCATCAGGGAAGACATCACGAAACTCATGTACTTTCCGAATGGCTTCGGTTGGTAACTCTACACTAGCCTCTGGTACACTCTCCCTAGCCACAAGGGTGTATACAATTGTGTTCGCCTCCGTCTCTTGCTCAAAGTCTTTGGCATTCAGAATATGGAGCGATTTGGACTTGGACTTCGATTCCTTTGCTTCTTTCAAGCCGCTCACACCACTCTGTGTAGTGGACTTCTTTCCAGTTGTACTCTTGGGTGGCAGAGGGTTTAGCTTGACCTTCTTGTCCTCAAACCAGAATGTACACACATTTGAACGACCAAATATGGTGACATCCTTGTCGTAGAGCCATGGTCTGCCCAGAATAATATAGCCAATGTCCATGGGAACAATATCATACCAAAGTCTCTTTATAAGATCCAAACTAAATAAGAACAAGACAACAGTGTGATACTGGAATGGAGGTTTCGTCAACCTAGGAAACTCTATAGGGTTGAGGATGAGCTTCCTGCTTCAAGCCCAAACGGCTCACAGTGCTTGTCGATGCCACGTTGGCACAACTACCACTATCTACGATCAATTTACAACTCTTTTCTCCACATTTTGCATAGTGTAGAAGATCGTGTTCCGGCGCTAATTATCAGTTTCTTGGCTTGAGCCAAAGCGCAATGCACAATTGCGAGGGTCGTAGACTCTTGCGCTCCCTCTTCTTCATCACTAGGGGTCTCTACAGGCTTATATTCTTTTTCTTCACTGTCACTCTCCTAAGGCACTACTTCTACCTGCCCATCAATAAAGAATACTTTGGTGCCCTCTCTTGTGTTGCACTGATGAGCAAAATGACAAACCCCTGACACCTAAAACGCCTAGTGGCTCCACTTCCCCGTGAACTAGACCCGGTAATTTCTTTACCCTTATCATCCCTGGACCTAGGTTATAAATTGTTGGAAGGTTTGTTTTGATATCCAGTATTAGGTTTAGCCTCAAAGGGATTGACCTTAGCACTAGAATCACGAAAATCAAACCGCCTTCCCACAAACGCTTTGAGATATTGCTCAACGTCCAACACTACTTGATACAACTTTTCAATAGTGTCTATATCTTTGGCGAGCAATTCTCTCCTAATGTCAGGACAGAGGCCCGTTTTAAAACTAGCAAGGGTGAGTACGGGGTCCTCATCAACCTCATAACGGGTCAAGTACTCTTCGAATTTCTGAATATAGTTAGCAACACTCATGGAACCCTGTCGAAGAGACTGCCACTCAATCAACCGTAGGCGATGAGAGAAAGGGAGATACTTCTCTTTAAGCGTTTCTTTCATTTCTCCCCAATGGACTATTGGGAGTTCCGCTCTTTCTTTCTTTTGCTCAACTGTCACCCAAAACCTCTTTGCTTGGCCCACGAGCTTCATCTTGGCAAATTGGACTCGTTGACTATCTAACATGTCATACCACTCAAAGTAATAGTCCATATCTGCCAACCAATCTAGGAAAACTTTAGGGTTCAAGTGACCATCAAACGTAGAGGCGTCTACTCTAACTCCTTTTAGGAGTTGCGCATTTGGGTTATATTGTTCATGATGTCCTTCACGGGGTGGGTGCACAGGTGTGCGCCCATGACTAGCTCCTTAGCCGCCTCCATCCCTTGGCCTAACCTCCTGACCAACTGCCTGAGATTGGGCATCTTCCCCAATGGTGGGGTTTGCCCCGAAGGAGGCCTCTATTTGGTTAAGGCATTTATCTATCCGTTGTTCCAAGCAGTGTTTGAGTTCTCGGCGAGAAATCGATAATATCGCCGATATTATCGGTGTCGCTAGACCTGCGATACCGAAAACCCAATATTTTGTCTCTCTTTTGGATGTCATCGATATTTTCAATATTATCAGCGAGATTTTCGGATCACTGGCTAAATCAGCCAACTACCCCGTAGATTTCGATAAAATAGGCAAACAAATGTCGTGTTTTCGGTGACATTAGGCAACGACCCTCTTATTCGGGAAAAAACATAGAAAGAAGAAGAAGAAGAAGAAGAAGCTCTCTTACCTTTTTACTCAAGATCTACCTCAAGGAGTGGCCTTCGGCTGGATTTGGTTGGCCAATCGCAATCAACAGCGCCGGATCTTTCACAAGAACGAAAAACCTAAAACCCCCTTTTTCCTTCTAATAGAATTAATTTGAAAGGAAACTAGATTTCTACCTAGGCTTACGGGGATTTGATTTGGGATTTGAAAAAAATCTGAATATGGGGAGAGATTTTTGAGAGTTTTAACAGAAAAATCATTGAAATCGCCACTGTCGTTGCCGGTTTATCAAAAAAGGGAAGTGGATCGGCTAGTGTACCACACGATAGCTATATAGCTGTTGTAGGTACGTGTCGTGCGCAGACGAGCACTGACGCTCCTCAAGCTCTGAGTAGTACGAACGGTTCAAAGGAGATTAAAGTTACATGGGCCCCACAGTGATGTGTTTATTATATCTACACCGTTCATCAATTTTTTGAGATTATTTTAGAGCATCATCCAGAAAATGAATCATATCCAAAGATCATCTGGACCACACCACAAATAGCAGCGAAGATAATGATTTTCGCCGTTAAACAATTCATTGGGCCCACCATAATGTTCTGTAGGCCCCACCATGATGTATGTGTTGTATCCTCTCCGTCCATCTATTTTTCGAGACCATTTTAGAGTATGAAACCAAAAATGAGGTATATCCCAATCTTAAAGTGTACCAAATTTCAAGAAACAGTGTTGAATGAATGTAGACCATTGAAAACTTTTTGGGGCCAATAAAAGTATTTGATCAAGCTAATATTTTATTTTTCCCCTCATCTAGGTCTGTATGACCTAACCATACAGATTGGATGTCAAATAAACAGTACAGTGAGCCTTAGGAGGATTTTAATGGTGGTTATCCAATCATTATTGTTTTCATTTGGTGTGGTTTATTAGAGATTTGGATCTGACTCATTCTATTTCATACACTAAAATGAAATCTTCAAATGGTTGGACGATGTGGATACGAAACATAAACCATGGTGGGGCCACATAACCGCTCGACGTCACTTCAGTGGCAAGTCTCGCTGCTCAGCCCGTCATAGCTAATCCGCGTCCCTACGGACTCGGGTGGGTACATGTGTCGCGTATTGAGTAAATTATGTGAGGTCCACCGTGATTTACATATTTTATCCACTCCGTCCATCCATTTTAACATATAATTTGCGAGCTTTAGCCCAAAAACTAAGTATATCCAAATCTCAAGGGGATCTCACCACGGGAAATAGTGTGAATTGAAATTATACCATTTAAAATTTCATGAGGCCAAAGAAATTCTGGATCAATATGTTACTCGTGTTTTTCCTTCATTCATGTCTTTGCGATCTTATGAACGGGTTGGATGACAAATAAACATCACTTTAGGCCCTACCAAGGTTTCAACTGTGGAAATCATTATTTCCATTGTTTCATGTGGTGTGGTCCGCTTGAGCTTTGGACCTGCTTCAAATTTCAAAACAACCATTAAAATGAGCTGAAAAAACAGATGGAAGGCGTGGATAACCCAACATGTTGGGCAACAATACTACTCTCAACTGCCACGAGATCTGGATAATGATTACGAGCCACCTCATTATTCTATGTGGGGATGAAATGTAGCCAGAAATGTGTATTTTTTTAAAAAAAATCATTTACTTTTGCATGTCTTAATTGTTATAAGCTTGCATTTGTATTATATAAACTCATTTTAGCTACTATTTGAGTGATTTCTTACGACAACGCATGCCTTTTGGCCCCCATTAAATGGAAATTTCTTATTTAATGCATTCTTTTTACATTTTTTTCATTCCTAAATATGTAAATATGTGTATTTAAGCATGTCATGAAGTTTCACTGAAAAATTTCACCATTTTCTCCATGTTTCCCCCTTTTTCCCTGCATTTATCGGTGATAATATTGGTGATAACGATATTATATCTTTATCTCTGGCTAGCGAAACTTGTAGCGCTACCGACAACTCGAACACTGATTGTACCTGGACAATGACCACATTTTCACATCTGTATTTATACCCCATTGATACAGTAGAAAAATAACAAGCATTTTCTTCCCTTTGCCTCTTTCATCCTTTTTTTTTTAATTTTTCTACACGGTCTCGTAGCAACGTTGATCCAATACCTTTCTATTTTCTCTCTTCTTCCTCTCTCTCATTTTCTTTTGATCTTTCTCTTTTTGTCAAGGAGAAACCCTAAAGTGTTTAGGTTGATCTAACCTAGCCATGTTTTCTCGTTGTAAGACCGCTTGGTGAGTAGTGTAATCATGTTCAACAAAGGCATATAAGGCCCACTTTTATGCTCTATGTGATGGGTCAAAGAAGGCCATCTCTCATTTACAGTTGGATCTATGATCAGATTTATAGATTGAGGTCAGATTTGAAGACCGAAGTTGTGTGTGAAGATTATTGATGATTTAGATCAAGGAAAAAGGTGTATGAATGGAAGCCAAGAAGGGTAGGTAATGATTTAGTTAATTACGTTCTACATGTGTGACATTCAATTTAGATGAATCATTTTCCCTAGTGTGAATTTGAAGTTCTTCTCCCTATCAAGATGGATACTAAAAATGAATCAAAGAATAATATTATGTCTACACCTGAGTCGATGCATATCTAAATCACATAAACTAAACTAAATGTTACAAGTTATTTACAGTAAGCCACATTTCTAGAGGTGGTTTGGATAAGGAAATGAAAAAGTAAATATCTGACTTCCCTAAAGCCTAATCAAATTGTGACAAATTATGATGATTAGGTAGCCGAAGATGCCCAAATTAGGGCATTGTTGTGGAACAATATGGAGCCACATATTAGTGTGAATGTCATCTTCTTCAAGACCACCAAAGAAGTCTGGTATAACTTAATGAAGATGTATTTGGGCGATAGGAGAATCTCATGTGTATCTATAAACTCCTATAAAGTATATTTTCATTCCAACAGATAGATAAGAGTGCGGGGGAGTACTATTCAGCCCTTCGGGGCATGTGGGAAGAATCGAACGTGCATCAACTAATGTTAACTGATATTGAGACTATGCGAAGGTAGAGGGAGGAGTTTCGTGTAGCAAAATTCCTATCGGGCCTTCTTCCCGAGTTCGAGTGAGTGAGATCTTAGATTCTTGGAGGAAGTGAGATCCCATCTGTTACAGGATTTGCCAGAGTTCAGCGTTTAACCAATATGACTACCATGGCTCCTCACATGATCAGTCTGCATTTATCTCTGCATCTAACAGGCGCAACCGAGGTCGCGGTGGTTGATTTGGAGGTAGAAACCCACAAGGAGTTCATAGTGGAGTCAAAATACTTGGGGTGGTCGTCGGTAATGTTCGAGTTGTTGGTATCGCTACAAGTTTCACTGGCTGGAGATAAAGATATAATATCATTATCGCCGATAACCGGAAATATATGGAAAAAGGGGGAAATATGGGGAAAATGGTGGAATTTTTCAATGAAACTTCAGGACATGCCTAAATACACATATTTACATATTCATGAATGAAAATTTTGCAAAAAGAATATATTAAATTAGAAGTTTCCATTTAATGGGGACCAAAAAGTATGCGTTGTCATAAGAAATTACTTAAATAGTAACCAAAATTAGTTTATATAATACAAATGCAAGCTTACAACAATTAAGACATGCAAAAGTAAATGAATTGAAAAAAATACACATTTTTGGCCATGTTTCATCCCCACATAGAGTGATGAGGTGGCTCGTAATCATTGTCCGGATCCCGTGGCAGTTGAGAGTAGTACTATTGCCCAACATATTGGTAGTACTATTCCCAGGTCATCCTTTGTTCATACCAATTGAGGAACTCTCTTATGTACCTCTGATAGTCTCCTCTCCAAACTGTACGAGTACGCCTAGACGTGGGAATTGCGTGACATACATCGACGGCATTTCCTGAGCAGGGTACTGAGGGAGCAGATCAAGTCCAACCCCGACTCCTTGATAGTATTGTTGTCAGTCATACGGGTACCCTGAATATCCTCCCATCAAAGGATTATGACTTGAAGAACTATCTTCCGACTGCCTGTACCCATGGGTAGATGAGCGTGATTGAATGTTAGAGCTGCCATAGCCATGCCCGTGATATCCACCATGAGCATAAGGTGAGACAAAGGTGGAGCTCCCTTGATCTGATGTCCATAGATGAGAAGTTGCGTGTGAGAGCATCAGCCGTGACGCGTCCGGCTTTCTTCTTCGAACAACGCTCGAACATATATCTGAGCTCTGATGCTCTCGCCCTGGATGGTGGACGAGATCCATGATCCTCCTCCCGAGTGGCATAGTCAAAGCTTTGCTCCTTAGAGAACTGGCTAACGGATCATTGGCTCTGAGCCGTCGTTTACCCCCCACCACTGCCACCCCCACCCCCACCAATACCACCTATACTAGTGTCGATGCCTCCGTCCCCTCCCTCATCACCGTCGTCATCATCGTCGTTGTCCCCAGGACCAGTGTCAAGTGGGGGTTGAGTCTCATCATCATCATCACTCACTACAACTTGATGATGAGGAGGGCGCCGTGAAGATGCTTCCTCACCCTCATTGGAACGTGCCGAACTCCTCATCAAAGGATCAAAAGAGTTTGTATTCGCCTTCTGTTCCTCTACTACCTGATCGACATCGATACTTAGAGCCGCTGCTCCCTCGGTTACCTGTGGAGTAGGGCCTCCCTCCACATCATCTAAATCAGCTGATTTGACCTACTCATAAAGTGAGTCATCATTATCATCACATATATGTGCCATGTTACCTACAGACAATAGGTCTAACGGGTATTGATTTTCCTCCATGTCTCGGTCTATCCGCAACTGCCTCTCCTTAACTTCATATTGTAATAGCAGTAAACGAGCTTTTGTAGCTTCTCATATGCTAGTTTGTTCCTCTTGCTGGTGTATGAGTTACCATGTGCTCCAATTCCTCTCACACGGTGAGGAGGATACAGTTTGTGCGAGAACACGAACTGCTAATAATTGCAGTGCGGGCGTTTCGACTCCGTACCTTGCCTACCACTCACTTATATATCCATAATGAGCTTGTTTTAGTTTGAAGTTTAAACGAAAAATGCAATTACCTAATTATATTACCATACTCAGACGACATCATCGTTTTAGTCGATGCTTTTGCTAGTGCGGATGAGAATGTACCCCTCGCATTCCTAAACCGCAACAACTATAAACACGGATTCACAGGTTATTATTTTTAATCACCCATATTTCTAAAGACTATAAGGAAGAAATTTTATTGCATTACCTCATTACCGAAATCTGCTTGCGCTGTTGATTCTGGGAACAATCGTTCGAACGTCTCATGGATGGCTATTGTCAAATCTTGATTCTCATGAAGTCGATGTTTATAATGAAATTTGGGATTCAAGTAGTATGCTAAAACCCAAATATTAGTTGTATTAATATGCAAACAAGTGATGCTTAAAGTACTCAGTTGTATTAACAAACTTATTAGCTTGGTGGAGTGGATGCTCGAGTCCCAGTCCATCGACAATCGATGATATCGATCACCCACTGATACGAAGTGGCGATTGCAGTCATTATCCCTTGTCTCATAATTCTCATAAGTTCATACATTGACCCCATCGAATGCCACATTTCATTATCTATGGCTCGTAGGACCTTGTACATCAGATGCAGAAAGAAAACGACGTTGTGAACTTTATCACAGAAGGAATCGGAAAGCACTATATTCGAACAGGTCTTTGCACCCTCAGTCTTCCTCTGATTCCACTCCATGTATCTCTCGGATTTGAACAAATTTCTGAGACCCACGCAGTGCCTATATAAGCTGTCAAGTATAATGAAGTTCGTGGCAAATTGTATCACGCCTGGTTTAACGATGTCCCCTCCACAACACTCATGCATTGCAGCCAACAACCATGAGTGATTGTATATAAAGTTTGTCACTTTCATCGCATCCTAGATGGTTTTCCTGACAGAATCTCTCTGGCCTATCTCCTCGAGCATTAAATCAATGTAATGTGCCGCACATGGGGTCTAATAGAGATTGAACTTCTGCATTAATTTCTTCCCCGCCTTAACGAACGCACCGCCATTATCCGTCACAACTTGGACAATATTCTGGGACCCAACTTCTCTAATCACTCCTTTCAGGAGAGCATATATGTATTCGTCATCTTTTATTCTGACCGATGCATCAATGGATTTGAGAAAAATCGGTTGTCCTCTACAGTACACCATGAAATTGATAATGGACAATTTCGTGGGTCCTGTCCACTCATCACACATGATTGTTACCCCATACTGCTTCCAGTTCGGCTTGAGTCCACGTACCCAAGCCTATATCTCCTCGTGCTCCCGATCGAGGTAGACACCAAGAATCTCTTATGGCGTGGGAGGCTTCACGCTGAGCTCGGCACGCTGCACCTCCTCAATCATATTTTTGAAGCAAGGACTGGCTGCTGCATTTGCTGGTACATGGCTCGAGATGAACCACTTACATATAACACCACCTACTCTCCTTGAACCCCTTACTCTACATATTTTTTAATCTTTTTTTTATTAACACATGCAATGGGTGCATCTGGGACACGAGCGCTTTGCGTGCGTTGTAGGCCATGCCCGTTGCCTCCCTCAAATCGTCTGTTGCTCCCACCAACCTCATGTCGGGACGTTCCAAACGACGGCCTACTCTCATCAATCCATCTTCGTTGCTCCCCCTCCCACTCTGAAGCCCGAGACTCACAAATCACTTGTCTAAAATCACTCCTTTCTCGAGCCGTAACACAGTCATCGGGGTACACAATCCCATCATCGTCGTCATGATCGTGCTCGTCAATAGCACTTAGGCCCCGTTTAGCGCCTTGTAGCTCCTCCCTCATATCCCTCTCCCAATCCTTTTGATGCAGCTTGCATGACTTCGCTTCAGTCAACACTCTTCTCATCTCCTCTGTCACTGGTCTTGTTACACTTGGACAGTCTTTCACATTCTTGTATTCCCCTGCCAAATGTTCGTTTAGCCTAGACACTCCACCACTCCGTATCACTTGGCCACAATAGTTGCATATGGCCCCATATTTATTCCCTTCCACTGGCCGTCCATGTTTCCACTCAATGTCCCTTTCTGCTCTTTTTCCCGATGCAGACGACATTTTGCTCCCTAACAGTATACAAATTTGCAATAATCGACAAAAAAAACATGCATCGGCTCATTCAGTGTAATAAGCTCAAATTATTTCAAGGGCTAAGATGTTAGATCAAATCAAAATTTCATATAAATTACAATTGAAGAAAGAGTTTGCAGATTAGATACTAAGTAAACTTTATGGGGCCTATTGTGATTTATACATACAACATGATGGGTCCATGTGAATAAAGGATAGACGTTATCTCCCAACTTGTTCCCTCTGGTGTAGCCCATTTATTTAACTGATCATCCTGATTTTTAGGAATTTGATGTATTTATTCTATATCCACGTTGTTCATTTGTTTTTGTATTTAATTATAGAGTACTTGAAAAAAAAATGAAATAGATATAGTCTCAGGCGGACAATGCAAAAGGAAACAGATGTGATTGTACTGTCCACCGTTAAACACTTATTAGGGGCCATAGTATCTATTCTTTACACATCCTTGGCACACTAAATCTTACACAGTGTGGCCCACTAAATGTACAGAGTGGATCTCGTACACGTGTGTTATAGGAGCTGGACTCGCATACGGATTCCACGTATATAATGATAACTATACAGAAACTTTGGTACTCTGGTAAAGTGGATGATTGATACGCAGGCACTTTGGAACTTCTTACAAATTGCATAATTGGTATGCAAGAAAGTAAAATTAAAGAGTTCAAATTATGTTTCCCAGTTTAAATGTACAAAATACGTGATTGGTTGAAATTTACTAGACGGTTAATATGAAAACAACCAACGGTTCTCTTTCAATAAAGAGGTGTCCACCGAATCAGATGTTTGCCTTGTTTAACTAATTTGATTTTATAAAATAATGTAGGAAAATAGATGGATGGCATGGATGAAACACATTCGTCATGGTGGGGCTCACAGAGCACCGACCACCAACCATTGGCGGGTGGCAGGGGTCGTAGCCAGTCCGTTTCTTTTGGCTATGGCTCTTGTCAGTAGCCAATCCACCCCAAATCGGCTTGCCTACGTAGTATGCTCTTATTGTACTGAGTAAACTCAGTTGGGCCCACTGTGAATTTATGTGGTTAATCCACACCTTCCATACGTTTTTCCATCTCATTTTAGGCATTGAGCCCAAAATTGAAGCTTATACACATCTCAAGTGGACCATACCACAGGAAACATGGGAAATAATGATTTCCACCGTTGAAACCTTTCTATGCCCCAAAGTGATGTTTATTTTTCATCCAAACTGTTCATAAGATCAAAAAAACATGGATAGACGGAAAAAAAAACAAATATAATCTTGATCCAAAACTTTCATGGCCCCCAAGAATTTTTCAACGGTATAAATTCAATTCACATTGTTTCCTGTGGTGTGGTCCATTTTAGCCTTGTATATCCTTCGGTTTTGTTATAAGGCCCTAAAATTATCTTATAAAATGGATGGACAGATGGATAAGATACATACATCACGATGGACCCCACAGAGTTTACTTAATGCCGCATACACAAATCGCTTCCATCCACGCCCCTTTCAACAGCAGCGCAGAACTCGGATTTCCTTCTTGCGTTGCAAGCTCAGGTGGGGCCCACTGTGATGTTTGTGAAAAATCCTCCTCGTCCATCTGTTTTGTGAGTTCATTTTAGGACATGATGCAAAAAACGAACCGTATCTAAAGCTCAAGTGAGCTTAAAACGTGATAATTAAACGTCCACAGTTGAAATATTCGCGGGGCCACAGAAGTTTTGATTCAGCTAATATTTTTGTTTTGAGTTCATCCCAATAGTAATGACGTTATTAATGGTATGGATGGCATCTAAACATCACTGTTGAACCCCAGGAAGGTTTCAACGGTACAAATTTCCCTAACCACATTTTCCTATAGTACGGCTCACTTGAGCTTTGGAAACGAATGGGCTACTCCCTTGCTGTGGGCCCCACCAAGAGGTATGTGTTTCATCCATGCCGTCCATCTATTTTTATAGATAATTTTATGGTATGGAAAATAAAAAAACAGGTATATTCCAATCTCTATTGGACCACATTAGAAGAAACAGTGTTAAATGAATTTTGACCATTCAAAAATTTTTGAGGGCCAAAAAGGTTTCGGAACAACCTGATCTTTGTTTTTTCCCTTAATCTAGGTCTGTATGACCTAATTAACAGATTGGATGTCAAATAAACAGTACAGTGGGCCTTAGGAGGATTTAAATGATGAATATACAATTACTATTATTTTCCTGTGGTGTGGTTCACCTGATATTTTTATCCATCTCGTTTTTGGAATAAAGCTTTAAAATGATCTTTAAAAATGGATGAATGGATGAATGAATGGAGTGGATAATACACATACATCATGGTGGAGCCCACATACATCATGGCTGGACCACACTGCAGGAAATAGTTGAATTGCACGTCTACCATTGAAAAATTCTTGGGGGCCACAAAAGTTTTGGATATGCTTAAATTTTGGGCTCATCCCCTTGAATTAGATGGAAAAACGGATGGATAGACCACACATACATTCAAAGTGGGCCCAACTGAGTTTAGTCAATACGATAGGAGTGTACTCCTCAGTCCGCACTCTGTCGGATTTACCTCCGCGAGAGGTTTTACGCATTCGCAGGGTGCGAACTCCTCACCGCGAGAGAGATTTTCGCACGAGAGGGATTTTCGCTCGATGAAATTCGATTTCCCGGTGCAAGAGCGATTTTCACTCGGTGTGAAATCCGATTTCCTAGTGCGAGGGGGATTTTCGCTTGAAGGAAGAAATTAAAAAAACCCTAAAGAGAGGAGATGGCGAGAAAAGAGGGGTTTTGCCTACCTCTGTTGATCGAAAAGCTCCTCTTCCAGCTCCAGTTCCGACTTCCGATTAACCAGGTACGAAGTTGTTTTCCCGATATTACTGATATTTATCAAAGAAAAGAAGGGTAGGTAGCTACAATTTTCTCGTGGGGTAGGTGGCTACAGTCGATAGTCCAAAAATATCGGACGGATGCCAATAATATCTCTTGATATTTCGTCGATAATGGAGTACGAAATGGCATATTCCGATAATGTCACCCATCTCAAAAAAATCGCTGATATTTCGCTGATTTTTCACCGATAACTAGAAGAGAAACAAATTTAAGGATTTTCAGTGTCGCAGGGCTGGCAACACCAATATTATCATTGATATTATCGACAATTCGCCGATAACTCAAACACTGGGTACAATGTACCATGAATGTGGACATTGTCCAAATACATTATAGAATCATAGATCTTGAAAAGACTATCAAGACCACTCATCACCACACGCGGCACATGCAGACTCCACATGTGGTCCACACATGCTCAAATCAAGGACACATAACGCTCGCTGTGTATGAAAGATGCCAAATCAATTGATCATCTATTTATTTATCCATTGCAAGTTTGCGGGGGAGGTTTGGTCTACCTTCTTGGGTCTGTTCGAAATGGCGTGGCACGCATGGTTGATGCTAGTTTTCATTGAAGGTTTCCTTTGGGCTTGGCATGGTGGCAGTGTTGGCAAAGTTGGGAAGTTGTTGTAGTGTCTAGGTCTTATGGCAGTGTTTTGGGCAATTTGGGGGAAAAGAAATAATCAGTTCTTCTGCAACGGTTGTGGTTCAGTTAGTGAGGTTGTTAGGAGAATTAAGGTTGACATTGTGAGGTGGGTGTCCAGCTTAAATTCCGTGGTTGCCTGTAAATTTTTTGGCTTAGCTGGCTTGTAATTCTTTGCGCTCCCTTGTTGGGGTGGTTTCCTAATAAAATTTTCTACTCTCTCTCTCTCTCAAAAAAAAAAAAAAAAAAAACTTGGAAGGTGCGTCAAGTAGACTATTACAGCATTCTAACCCAAAATATGGGGAAGGGTCTCACCATGGTAGTCCCAAACTCTCCTAGAATGGAGTACTAAAAAGCAGGACTTCCTTGGTCAACTCAGGATTTGCCAGCTTGACTTGACCCGATGAGGATCTTAAGTGGGATGGGTCATGCCATGGACATCTAAAAATCCCCTGGAATGGAGGGTTAAAAATCTTGATTCACTGGGTCGTTTTCTTTTCAGTTTTTGTAGGGGCTTTATGATTTTGTTCATGTTCTAGACACCTGAATGGTTTCTTTGTGATCTGGTTCATTGGTGCCAGCCTTTGTAAATAAAAGGCACATCTTATCTTAAAGTGTACTGAAGCTGTTTTCTGAATATATGTTTTCATTTCTTTTAATCCAGTTCCACTGTTACCTTAATTGGTTTCCATTTTTTCCAGTCTTATCTCCCATCATAGATTCATAATCTTCTTCTTGATTGTGACTTGTTTTTGTTTACTTGCTACCTGCAGGCCCTTCCTATATGTTTGGATAAGATTTTCCATCCATTTGTTGCTGTTTTATTGTCTGTGACATTCGTTCTAGCTTTTGGAGAGGTAAGTTGTGCTTCCAAGATAAACATGCTTCAACTTAGAAGTTTGGAGTGTCATTTTACTTTTAACTATAGAAATAATAATTTCTTTCTTACCCTGTTGTCTCAGGTTCTTCCACAAGCTATATGTACAAGATATGGACTTGCTGTGGGTGCAAATTTTGTATGGCTTGTGCGTATTTTGATGATAGTTTGCTATCCAATATCTTACCCTATTGGGAAGGTAATTTCTTCAATAAGTGGTATTTTAATAATCTGGTAAGGAAGTAGTAGTCTTTATTTTTCTCCTGTTTGTCATGCAAAACCTCGGTAAAGCATAACTATTGTCACACCTCAATGACAGACTAGCAAGAAAATTCCTGTTTAGTTTAATGCTGTGATAATCCTTTTCATCGAGTTCATTACAAGACAAACCCATTTATTAGATCAAAGTCATTGGTTACAGGCTACCTTGAAGAGATTTGAAATCTATTGGATGAAGTATAGTGAAGTTTCTTTGCTATATGTTGGATACTAGTAACAAATACAATGTATTTATCATGCCAAGTTATTAGTATTTGGTGACCCTGTAGATCAACTTTGAGGTATTTCACTTACTATTTTATCCATCTGTAGAAATGGCATTTGATCATTATTACTCACAAGTTGTTTAATTTGACAGACAACTAATTGAACCTTCTATGGCGACTACATCACCAACTTCATCTGGCTGTTAGGGATTTTTATATTGCAGATGGGAGTGACTGCAACTTGTTTCGTATATGAGTGTTGTAACCGTGAAGGACTGTGCTCATATGGATGCAACCTCAAACAAATGGTTTTGGATTATTTCCAGTCTGACATTTTTGCTAATCATCCTGTTTAGTTCCTTTTTAAATAACAACGTCATTGATAAAACAAAAGGGAAACATAGGAGGGGCAGAGATTGGCAGATACAAAGAAGATCTAGAAACATCTTCCTTGTGCAGCACAAAGTCGATGATGGCTGTTCAAACCTTAGTTTGCAAAGTCCTAACTAGGTTCTGCTCCCTCTCTGACTTGTGCTTCACTCTCACCACTCCTACTTTCCTACCTACTCGTTTACATTCTAACACAGACACTTCCTCGCTCCCACACCAGAATCTGTTGCCACTTCGCGCTTTGTGCTACTGTAGTTCAAACTTGTCACAGGAGAGGTGGAGATTGTCAGATTCAAAAATATCTGGAACTGCCTTCTCATGTGGTACAAAGTCACCATTTGAGACTACACGATCACCAGATCAAGTACTTGGTGTGTTGTTGCCAATAGAGTTGTGACAATGCTAGTGCCTTCACCGAATGCGTATGTGATCTGCAAATACAAATCAAGGAGACTAACAATGACATTATATTAGGAAAGTTCATGTAAATTGGGGGCAAACTGATGTCGCTAGTAGTGAGAATACTATCTCATGGGGTAGTGGAAAATTCAAGTTGAAAGGGTTAAAACCCCTCAGGCCTCATCTATACCGTATTAAATGGTTCATAAAGGGATCTGGAGGTGCCAGCTATGAGATGATGCTTCACAGCTTCCTTTCATGTTAAAATTTCACCAATTTCCTCCTAATTTATCATGCATTGTAATTTCTAAATTCTAATTGATGATAATTTTGACGCGTGGGGGATTTCCCTTTTGAGTTTTAGTTGCTGAATCTTGTGGAGATGTTTCTAGAACATTTCCACTTTTTTTCATCATTAGATGTAAACTTTTGTTTTGGTATCTCTGACATCTTTAACAATCTGCTTGGAGTCTAGCATCCACACTATCTTTTAGAAACTTAGCTTCTCAAATTGTCATTGCATTAACAGTTCCATTCTCATGATGTTCTTCGAATCTGCAAGACTATCCTTCACAATTTTCAGGATGAAATTACATTATGGTTCTTTTATCTAGCTCTTCTATTCCAACTAGAAGATCCCATACATGGGCGGTAGAACCCCAAACTCTTAATCGTATATGTCAGGTTTGTTCCATGCAAAGATTGTAAGGAATCATTTTAGTAATTTGGTTTGAGCATTATTAAGTATATGAATGGTAATGGATAATGCTTCTCCTAAAAAAATTCTTTCTAGCTTTGAGTGACTTAACATTGACCTGACAATGTCATATAGCATTTTGTTTCTCTCGGCTACGCCATTTTTTTTTGTGGTATGTAGCTCAACCAATAACCCAAGGGAGGTGTTATTCCTTCTTGTTTCAGGGGCATTCTGCATTGGTTTCATCTTCCAAGGGCATAAGCCTGTGCAGTTTGGGTGAAAAATATTTCCTTTTTTGTAATTTATTTTCTGGTCAATGATGACAAAAGACCTGGGTAATGCATGGGTTGAATATGTGAACTAATGTTTTAAATATCGACGATATCGGCTGATATATCCCACGATATATCATGTATCCCACCTGTGCGATACAAAATGCGTAGGTGGTGCCAATATATCCCACATGTTTGATCCGGTGAGCATTTTCTGTTTCCGGTGTCTTTTTTTTTTTTTTGTTGAAATTATATTAAATCAGTGTCATCCATTGGTTTCATGTTTTGCATGAAAAATCATGGACTTGGAGCTTTGATTTCGATATCCATTGGCTCTTCGTGTTCTCCATGTTTTTTTTTTTCAAAAATTTCCGTCAACCAACTGTCAATTGAGACTAAAATCAAAGTATATGGGAGTATTTGGTGAAATGATCATCACATGTGCTCTAATTTCGGAATTTGAGTGTAGGTGGTCCGATTTGGGAAAAATTGGGGAAATTTTGAAATTTTCTCAATTTCTCCCAAATTGCTTGCAATGTTGCACTCCAAACATGAAATCAAGCATGTATGAGGGCTGATCTACTGATTTGTTAAGGTCTTTTTTAACAATCCTTGAAATTTCATTGAAAAATTCAACCGTTTTCCCAATGTTTCCCCATATTTCCCAAAAAGTGTGATAAATTACCCGATACAAACGATATATCCCATGTGATATCTGATACGTATCTATATCCCAAGGATGCGATACGTAACACTAAACCGATATTTTGAACACTGATGTGAACAACTCCTAGGAAAGAGGCAGCTTGTGGATTTGTCCAGTTTGAAAACCGTGCAAATTGATGTAATTTATTCTTTATGCCATTGGTTGCTGATTCTTAAAATCAATT
Organism: Magnolia kwangsiensis; assembly: GCA_037074715.1. Taxonomy (NCBI): domain Eukaryota; kingdom Viridiplantae; phylum Streptophyta; class Magnoliopsida; order Magnoliales; family Magnoliaceae; genus Magnolia; species Magnolia kwangsiensis. Next base: position 18,169,416 of record CM073579.1, on the reverse strand, counting down.
TTATGGTCCTTTCAGTCTATCTCAATGAACTTTTTTGCCTTGAAAGCATTGTTCAGAGTATCCCCGATATTATCCGTATCTCCAGCTCAGCGATGCCACCAATAACAATGGTAGCGATACCGATAACACTGGTAGTACCAGAAATTCCAGGTATCGGTGATGTATCTCTAAGTATCGCCAATATTTTTAACTGTGTAAATTCCAGGTGTTGCTTGTATCGCAAATGTTTTGATATCGCCAATATTTTTTACTATGTAAATTGCAGGTGTTGCTTGTATCACTAATGTATCAACAACATTTCAATAATATCGCCCATGTATCGATATCGCCAAAAATCTGTTTATTAAAAAAATTCCATTTCATTTTTTTATGGGCGCATGGTTGTATCGATGGATATTTGGATAGATGGGTGGATGGATAGATGAGATTGATGGGATGATTGGACTGATTTCTCATAACAACACATACTTTTACGCCCCCAATAAATGAAAACTTATTATGTATGTATTCTTTTTTACAATTTTTTTTATTCCTAAATATGCAAATATGTGTATTTTAGCATCTCCTGAAGTTTCACTGAAAATTTTCACCATGTTTCCCCATTGTTTCCCCGCATTTCCAGTTATTGGTGATATTGTTAACAATATCGATATTATTTTTGTATCCCCGGCCAGCAAAACTTGTACCGATACCAATACTTTGAATGCTGCTTGCAAGTTTATTTCACATTTTTGACCTACTACCATGCCTTCGAACCTATAGAGAAGCTAGGATGGAAAATGCAAGGTAGTGTAGAGGTGTTGCTTTTATGATCCTTGGTGTTATGCCAATAATTTGGCCTTATGCTTTTCCTTGTAATTTTTTATTGTGTTGCAAAGTCAAGAAGTTTCTTCCCTAGCTTCTTGTGATGTTGCTTCTCATGTTCTCTATCTTGTTCTAAAATTATGTTTCTATGTTACTTAAATAGAGTTGGTTATTCAGCTTCTATGCATTTTGTAGCGTTTATTGTGTTACGTAGATTGATGTCTCTCTGATTTGCAGTTAGCTTGAACTGATGAATCACCTGTTTTCTTCCATACTGTCTTGTGTGGAAAGGTTGCTTGATCTTCTATTACATATGATATTACAACAACAATGATTTAAGTAACCATGTTGTGCCATTTCTAACTTGGTTTAATTGCTTTCAGCTTCTAGATTGTTTACTTGGACACAATGAATCTGCGCTATTTAGGCGGGCGCAGTTAAAAGCCCTCGTCTCTATCCACAGCCAAGAGGTGAGCCTAATTTGGAAATGAAATAGTAGACATGTTATAGGAATGCTTAGGAGATTTCTGCAAAGAGGATAAGGGGTATTCTTCATGGAAACATGTCGACATGACACTCATAGGCAGTTTTCACCAGGTGTAACTCACCATGAAAATGAGCTGTCCCAAGAATCAGGCCACTTCACTTATCATGCCAAGCACAGGTGTACATTGAGAATTGCCCATTGGTCCTTTTATTCTATTTGTCCATTTTTTCTGATGTGTGGACCAGCTAAGGAGTGGCCCGGCATGATTTTTGGTCTAGGGCAAGTTGACAGTGAGCAACATAATGAATGGTCTAGATCTTGTAGGCATGTCATCTTTGCATGTGGGAAGTGAAGAAAACCCCAATCCTCTTTGTGCATATCTTCTTAGCATTTCTTCAGTAGTTATCTTGGGCCGAGTATCATCATAACATAATTTCATGAGTTCTACCATTTCAGGCTGGTAAGGGTGGCGAACTCACCCATGATGAGACAACAATTATAAGTGGGGCACTCGATTTGACTGAAAAGGTATGAATAGTAACGAAACTGAGGCATGTCGAATGGCTACAATGTTATTGTTTGTTTACTATTGCTCAATCATGTGAGAATTTCAAAATTCAGATTCTTGTATCATTGAAGTTAAAGGTGTCTGGCTAACAAGATTACAACTAGTGATCTAGATATCGATGGATATTGCATGTGGCCAATATGATATACAAGCGGAGTTATTAAATTCTCTTGTATCACACAAAATATTGCACTGTATATTGATACATTGTGATATTTTGCCAAAAAACCCTTCATAAACTTTTCCCTATATCGTCAATACATGCGATACACTGCGATATGTATTGTCAATACATTGCAATACGTTCCCCCACTGGAAATTTGAAAAAAAAAAAAAAAAATTTGCAAAAAAAACCCACATCCAATTTTCAATTATATTTATTTGGGGGGATTCTGTTTTTATCAATGTTCGAAATATCGGTATCACGTTACGTATCGCACCCTTGGGATACAGATACATATCGGTTATCGCATGGGATATATCAGTTGTATCGTGTAATGTATCGTTGTTGTTGGAAACATGGGGATACATTGAAAATTGGTCGAATATTTCAACGAAATTTCAATGATCATTAAAAAAGACATCAATACACACTTACAAATAAAAACATTACAAAAAACAAGTACACAAAATGGGTTTTCTTTGTATGGGGTCTTAATCTATGCGTTGTCTAACTGAATTGATGCAAGTATATTCAAAGTCTATTCATATTATTTATAAATGTAAGAAGACATGTGGAAACACAAGCAATAAATTCAAAAGCAAAAGAAGAATCACTAGATTAGGTTACATACAAGTTTGATTTTGATTTTGATTTTTTTTTTTTCGATTTTCCGTAACTCGGTTCTTCTCCTCCAAATATTGAAATCAAAGTTCTCAATCCATGATTTTTCATGCCATGCAAAACATGAAAAATCATGAATTTGTAACAATTTGACACTGATTTAACATGATTTATAGGGAGAAAAAATGATCGAAAAAAAGAAAAAATGTTCACCGGATCGAACATGTGGGATATATCCCACTACTTGTGTGTTTCATATTGCACAGGTGGGATACAAGATATATCGTAGGATATATCGGCTGATATCGTCGATATTTAAAACACTGGTTTTTATACTATTATTGAATGATTTATGAATTATATGAACTAATTTTGGATATGATTGCATAAGACAAATGCATAGTTTAGGATCATATACAATGGAAACTTATTGTGCTTGTGCACAATGTTTTCCGTATTGATATCGCGTAATGTATCACACCATTGGGATATGGATACATATCGGTTATCGGATGGGATATATCGATTGTATCATGTAATGTATCGCTATTGTTAGGAAACATAGGGAAATTGGTCGAATTTTTCAATAAAACTCATGGATTGTTAAAAAAGACATTAATACAAACTTAAAAATCAAAACATCACAAAAAACAAGTGCACATGGTAAGTTTCTATTGTATGGGGTCTTAATCTATCCATTGTCTAATTGAACTGATGCAAATATATCCAAACTCTATTAATATAATTTATAAATGTAAAAAAGACATGTATGGAAACACCATCAATACATTAAAAAACAAAACAAGAAGTAGAAAATTAGAAATATACATGTGAATAATTTGTCTGGTTGTGGCTCAGACCCACATAGAGTTGCGTGGTGGCTCAAAATCATCTCCATCTTGACGGGCTAGGCATATACTGTTGCTCCAAAAACCAACAATACTATTCCCATATCATAGTAGAATGATACCGGTTACAATACTCTCTAATATAACGCCAGTACTCATCCTCTTCGATTTGAGAAATTTTTTCAAAATTTCCCCATATTTCTGCAAATCAGCCCACCTTCCCCAAAATTAGAGTGTATGTAATGAAAATTTCATCAAACACTCCTGAATTCTCTGAAGTGGGTGCCAATTGACCGTTGATCCAAGTAGAATTTCGGAAAAAAAAAAAATTACATTTTTTAATTAATTTTTAATTAAAAATAATTTTTTTTTCAGAAAATCCCCAAATTACCAAGAATCACTAGATCAGGTGACATACATCATACATGTTTGATTTTGTATTTGGAGACAGATTGCAACTGATTTGGCGATTTGTACGAAATTGAGAATTTTTTATTTTTTTCAATTTTCTACAACTCAGCCTATCTACCACAAATCTTGAAATCATAGCTCTAAATTGTTGATTTTTCATGCACAACATGAAGAATCATGGATTTGTAACCATTTGACACTGATTTAACATGATTTACAACAAAAAAAGGGATAAAAAAATATAAAAAAATGCTTACCAGATTGAACATGTGGGATACTAGCACTACTTGTGCATTTCGTGTCCCATAGGTGGAATACAAGATATATTGTGGGATATATTGGTCGATATCGTCGATACTGAAAACATTGGTTGTGCACACCTTTTTTATGATTATTGAATTCTAAAGTGTGTAGTCATGTCTCTTTCAATGTATCTTAAAGTTTTTTTTTTTTTTTTTTTTTTGGAAAATTCCATCATTTCCCGATGTTTCCCTCAAACAGCGATACGTTTCCTAATACACGTGATATTTCCTATGCGATACTGATATGTTTCAGTATCCCAAGGGTACAATACATGCACTGATACAGATGCTTAAATCACTGGTAACAACAACAATGAATAGTACTAGTTCTTTATATAGAAGAATGTTGAGAACATCCAAATTTGCCAATAGAAACAAGAAGCAAATAACCACTTGCAGGCATCACAAACACTTAAGTTATGAATTTCATTCATGCATCTGTTATTAACTTATGGAATAAACTTATGGTGCATTTGGATGCTCAGTTCCACTCTAAATGCAATAATTCAATTAAAGGTGGAGGAAATGACCAAAGTGGAGATGGGACCATTCTATTCCATAATGCCAACCAACCCCTAATTGCATTTCCGTGTCTCAAACTATCAGAATTTCTATTTGGGGGCCCCTCCCTTATTTCGAATGGAGTTGGACAAGCCCCACTCTGGTACTTAATTGAATTGAGGTATTGCATTTCAAAGTTTCAATTCAATTGAGCATCCAACACAACTGTTGTCAATAGTACATCCTTGAATTGTAGTAGTAATCACTGTTCTATTGAGCAAACTTTTTAGTCAACCTCATAATGGTAATTACAATGGCCGTTACGGACACTGTACCGTTATTGAATACCTTAGGTGAGACACATGTTATTCAAAGACAGCTGCTTATCAGCCAATATGCGAAGGAAACAATCAAGGGTTTGGTAGGAAGGCTCAAGAGCCTAGATCCTTAAAAAATGTCCTAACCAAGATGGAACATTTGGAATGTTGCTCTCGTAGAATAGTTATGCATGCGAGGCTTTAATATGAATCGATGGCGAAGGAGGCTCCTCAAACTGTGTTGTTTCATTAGCTTGTCTTTGTCATCAATAAGTATGGAAAGATCGGTGAGGATGGTTGCAATAGAACTAGATATGAAGATGTGTGTTTGAAGTCCTCTGTGATCATGGAGTGCGCATGTAACTTAAGGGAAAACCTTTAAGACAATTATTATACTTTGTATGCTTTGTAGGGTAGTGTGCTAAGAAAGCAACATGAGCAGGGGATGAGTGTTGTGGATGAGAGTCTTAAGATGATGCATGAGAAGATTGTATAGTGAATTAGGTTGTTGGAAGCAACCTAGGCAAGGTGTTCTATAGTGGTAACGGTGGGCGTAATGGTCCCAACATCCGTATCGGCCGATACGGAGCGAATAACGGTCCTTTTTTTTTGGGTCAAAAATTTTTGGAAAAATATCCATTAAATCCAGAATATTTTAAATATTCCAAATATGCTTTCGTTTATAATTTTGAACATGTTTATGGTGGTGTAACAGTCCACTCTTTGGTGAGAAGTTGTATCGAACTATCTGATGAATTTATGAACCTGAAAACCTAGTATTGGCTATAGATCTTTTATATTTAATTATCTAACTATATAATATCAATATGAATTAATTAGAATGAATCTAATACTAAAATATCTCATATTTGTAGGTATTGGTGTATTACGTACCTTGTGACTTGTGTACATTTTATTTTAACATACAATCTAGGGACTTTTATGTCCAATTATGTAATTCATATATCTAACAAATTTTCCCAATAAATGTTAAGAAAAAATTTGAAATTATATTCAAGTAAATAGTGTTCTTGATTTAGAGCTGATTTGGTGGACCATTCGATGCCCAAATCAATGTTAAATTCATGCAATCTATTGGCACTCATCTTACTAATGGATTGGTGGATATTTATTGAACAATGAAGAATGAAAAATATCAAATGGTCATATTTCAAAAAAATAAGTGTTTGCAAATTAACGGTGAAAATCATTTAAACAATTTAATTTTGGAATTGTGACTTGGCAATAATAGTGCCATAATTTAATTTATTAATTTTGAGTTAATGTATGCCTCATGGACAATTTTCAGGGCCATGTACATAGGGCCCACCATGATGTATGTATTGTATATCAATGACGTCCATCTGTTTTATCAAATCATTTTAAGGCATGGTCCAAAAATGAGGTAGATCCAGATCTAAGGTGGACCACTAGTGGGTGAGGCCTTGAAATTGGGATCCACCTTGATGTATTTGTATATCTATGCCGTCAATCTATTTTGCCAACTCATTTTAAAGCATTATCCAAAAAATCAGGCGGATTTAAACCTTACGTGGACCACTAGTGAATGACACCCTAAACATAGGACCCACCTTGATGCATTTGTTGTATATCCATGTTGTCCATCCTTTTTGCCAACTCATTTTAGGGCATAGTCCAAAAAATGAGCAAATCCAAATCTTTGGTGTACCACACGGTAGGGATTGAATTCCCACAATTAAAACTTCTATTATTATTATTATTTGTTATTATTATTTTTTAAGCTGAGACTTGTGTTTTCCTTGATCCAGGTCCATGCAACCTTATCAACAGTTTCGATGGTAAATAAACATTACAGTGGGCCATAATAAGTTTTTAACAGTGGGCATTCAATCCTACTGTGCGGTCCACTTGAGATCTGGATCTGCTTCATTTTAGGAACTATGCCTTGAAATGATCAGGAAAAACTGATGGGTGGCATGGATATATAATACAACTCATAAATCAAGGGACCTTATTTTGTTAAGTAGTCTGCGGCTGCATGCACTAAAACAGTGCAAGTGCACTAAGCGGCATGCGCCGCAAACTACTTAACAAAAATAAGAAAATAGCCACGCCACCCATTCATTTTATTTTTTTTCAAGACAGAGAGGGAGAGAGAAATGAGAGGGAAAAAGAAAAAAATGAGTGGGAAAGAAAGGGAAAAGGAGAGAAGGAGAAAACGAGAGGGTGGAGAGGGAGCCGTGCCAGAGGGGAAAGAAGAAGAATAAGGAGGAGGAGGTGCTACAACGACGCCGCGAGGAGTTGCAGGCTTGCAGCAACGCCAAGAGAGAGGAAGAAGAAGGAGGAGGAGAAGAAGAGGAAGTGAAAGAATAATCGGGTTAGTTTTTTCTTTTTTCTTTTATCTTTTAGGGTTACTGCCCATAACGAACGTTTTGGTTCCATTTTCTGGCCCTCCCTGTATCTTGTAATGGTAATCGCCGTTACCATTACGGCCGATACGTAACCAATTTGGGACACCTTGAACCTAGGTGTAGTCCTCATAGCGATCAAACTTGGTAGACCAAATTAAGATGGTTTGGGCATGTGTAACAAAGACAAACGACGACCCTGATAGGAAGGGAGCTTTGATTGAGGTTGTGTGAGGAGAGGATGAGAGGAAGACTTGAAAGGACGGGGATCGAGCTTTGATACCAATACACTTTAATCCCTAAACCCTAAACCCTCAATAAACTCTAAACCCTAAACCCTACTTTATTACTGTAGCAAAGTAGCAAAGTAGCAAAGTTACTATAGCACGGGATACCAAAAACTATTAGAACTCTATCATTAATTACAAAGGTACTAGAGTTTCTTTATAAGACTACGAATATACAACCTACACAATCTTATTACCATAAAGATAATAAACCATATTAAAGCGATAATGCATGACGGACACATGGATGTAGTGGTAGCTAGTGACTTCGGAGGTATACACTACGAAAGCATGGGTTGATAAGGATGATATCTCTAATAAAATGAAAACGAGAAATTTTATAACGTTTGAGACGGTTTACTCTAACTCGAAACTTGAAACAATTCTTATTTCTGATAATCATTACAACACACTTAGAAATGGAACTCAAGACTCAAGCAGACTCTACCTTCTACATTTGCAAACTACGGTATTTATAGATAAGAGGTAGAGGTTGCGGATTTCAAATACTTAAGTCTGGAAAATTTCAGCTAGAGAGATAAGATGCAATCTCAACTTTTGTCGATATGCGTCAACTGACGATACAGCTGACGAAGAATAAACTGGAGAGATAAGGTGCAATCTCAACTTTTATTGGTATGCGTCGGCGGATGATACAACTGGCAAATTAGTTGTCTGAGCTATCGCTATCACTGGAAAAGCGGTACAGCAAGAGGTTGATGTTTTGCTTGAAATAATCCACGAAGTGTGTCAGTCCAAGAGACTCATTATTCATTGCGATAGGTTGTGCCCAAACTGTTGTAGGGATGTTTTCAATGTTATTGAGTTCGCACATTTCCCTTTTGAACAGGTGGAAAGTGGCTGTGTAAGTTAGCCAATTCTGAGCTAGATTGATTGTCCTCCATCGCTGAATAACAGCTCGATCTTGAGCATATGGGACATAATAGGCATCTCTATCTTCTGTTCGGATGTGATCTCGTGGATTTCAGGATGTGATTTCTACAAACTCCTCATGGTGGTCATGGAGTAAAGATTGCCATACATGGATGGGGTGAAACCATTTGAGGAATTTCAAAACATTCTAATTTGATTCTGTCAGCTGATGATGGCCATTGTCTCTCTCCCATCAAACCCTGCAAAAGTAAGCTACGAGTTTTGCTTGTTCAAATATGAACATGATGGTCCATTTTTCAATGAGATACCATAGAAAACACAAAGCTTCATTTGGACAGTGGTACAAATCTCTGAAGAACATAGGTGTGAGGAAGGGATTGTGTGGATTGGGAATGTGTTGGAACACCGGGGCATTACGGAACAGGTGGATATCGAGGAAGGTTCTGAGATTTTGTGCAAGCCTGTTTTTTATTTCTTGGGGAAGATTGACGATTCTTTTAAGAGGAAAAATATTGGGGACAGATTTCATTGACCGGTATAGGAAGGAGCAATTTGGACAGTTTTTCTTGGGGAAGCCTTGATAGGAAGTCAACAAGATATTATTTGTCCCTTTAATCTTGTTGACTGTGAAGCTCCATTAAGTGAACCAATTGTGCAGTTTGGGCACATCCTATCGTAATGAACAATGAATCTCTTGGATTGACACACTTTGTGGATTATTTTGAGCGAAACATCAACCTCTTGTTGTACTGCTCTTCCAGTGATAGCGACAACTCAGACAACTAATTTGTCAGTTGTATCGTCTGCAGACGCATACCAACAAAAGTTGAAATTGCACCTTATCTCTCCAATTTATCCTTTGCCAGTTATATCGTCCAGCGACGCATACCGACAAAAGTTGAGATTGCATCTTATCTCTCTAGCCGAAATTTCCCAAACTTTAAAAGTATTTCGAATCAAAGCTCTTTGAAATCCATAACCTCTACTTCTCGTCTATAAATACCGTAGATTGCAAATGTAAAAGGTGGAGTCTACCTGAGTCTTGAGTTCCCTTTCTAAGTGTGTTGTAATGATTATCAGAAATAAAAATTGTTTCAAGTTCCGAGTTAGAGTAAATTGTCTCAAATGTTATAGCATTTCTCATTGTCATTTTATTAGAGATATCATCTTTATCCACCCATGCTTTCGTAGTGTATACCCCCAAAGTCACCAGCTACCACTATATTCATGTGTCCGTCATGTATTATCGCTTTAATAGGGTTTATTATCTTCATGATAATAGGATTGTGTGGGTTGTATATTAGTGTCACCTCGCACTCACGTTTTTAAGTTGGTTGCAGCTACATCACGTTTTGATTCAGCCCCAACTAGCTCTTCCATAGCTGATAGAGATGCATGTCGGAAACGCTCTCAAAAGCTGTTTTTTACGGCCTTGGCATAAGGGACGATCGAGTTTATACGTATATGGATAGGTCATGATTGATGGAAGGATAAATCACATGGATTCAAATTCAGCTTCTTTAAGGCTAGTTTTTATAGCGTTCGAATCGACACGGAATTGGAGGTCTTTCTCGTGAGAGAGAGACGGAGAGCTCCACCTCCTGGTTTGAGATTGAGCGTGAACCTGTGGAGACAAATGTTTCGTAGTCTTATAAAGAAACCCTAGTAACTTTGTAATTAATGATAGAGTTTCAACAGTTTCTGGTATCCCGTGCTACAGTAACTTTGCTACTTCGCTACAATAATAAAGTAGGGTTTAGAGTTTATTGGTATTAGAGCTCCCTTCTCTTATGAGGATAGCATAAGAGGACTTGAGATATGAATGATTTGACTTGAAGCTAACCCCAAATAGTTGGGGCAATGCTATGATGATGATGATGACAATGGTGATAGTAGTAGGTTATACACACACACACACACACACACACACAAAGTAATGGTCTCCTACTCACCGTACCGCATGAGGCTTTCGTGCGCACCAGCTACCGTGCTTGGACAAGATTGGCTAAGTGTGGGCCTTACCCAGATGCATTCATGAAATCTACTCTAACCATTAGGTTAGTGATGCCAATTTAGCCTTAGGTCCAAAAGAACAGGTGGATTTATGATTCAGATGAGACACACCATGGGAAACAGTGGCAAAGGAAGATGCCTACCATTGAAATTTTATAGGGTCCCCCATAATTTTTTTTTACCTGAAATCACCTCCAACCATTGGCTGACTCATAACAATACATACATGGGGACCAAATTTTAGGCCACACTAAGTGAAACAGTTTTGATAGTGGGCGTTTCCTGCACTGTTTCAACTCATATGGCCCACCTAAGTTATGGATGTGGGTGATTTTTTAGGAGAATGAATAAATTCTTGGCACGTGTCTTGTGATTGGAGTGGATTTCACATACTCATTATGGTAGGCTCACCCCTATTAGCCCACTGTGACAGGGCCTACAAGATTGGCAGGACATGGTTTGCATGCCTACGCTGCTGGTAGGGACCTTGGTATTGGTCAGTGCTCATGGGTCCCCACATCCCACAATGATGTATATGGTTGATCCAAGTTGTTAATCCATTTTGCTAGCTCATTTATGGCATGATTTAAAAGATGTGGCAGATCCGAATCTTAAGTGGACCACACTATAGCAAACAGTGGTGATTGAACGCACACTGTTAAAAAGTTCCTAGGGTCCACTATAATGTTTATTTGCCATCTAACCTGTTGATTAGGTCATTCAGTCCTGGATGAAGGGAAACCACTAATATCAGCTTGATCCAAAACTTTTGTGACCCTCAGGGAAATTTTAATGGTGAACGTTCAATCACCACTGTTTCCTATGGTGTGGTTCACCTGAAATTTGGATTTGCCACATTTTTGGGTTCATGCCATAAAATGATCTAGCAAAATGGATGGACAACGTGGATAAAACACACATCATCATGGGGCCGCAGCACTTCCAACACTGATCAGCTGCTGAGGGTAGGGTGAGTGTGCATACCAATGTCCAGGATCCAGGCGGGAAAACCGAGGGAGGGCTGAGATGGGCTCAACAGTGATGTGTATGTGAAATCTATTCAGATCATAAGGTGCATGACGAAAATTTAGCTATAGGGCTAAAAAATCACCCACATCCATAAATCAGGTGGGCCATATGAGCGCAAACAGTGTAGGCGACACCCACAATCCAAACTGTTTCACTGGTATAGCCCACATAAATCATGTATGGGCCTACAGTTTGGCTTCTATACATTTATTGTTATGAGGTAACTAATGGTTGGAGTGGATTTCACATGGACATCACGGTGGGCCTATAAAAATTCAGTTGTATGCTTCCCCTCTTCCACTGGTTCCCTTGGTGGGCCGACATGAATCACGAATCTGCCTGGTCTTTTATTCCTATGGCTAAATTGACACCGTGGACCTAATGGGCCAAGTGGATTTTACAAACGCATCATGGTAGAGCCCACCCCTAGCCCTCCCTATTCAAGTAGGTAGCCTCGTGCGCATAAATTTCCCCTGCAGTATGGTTTATATATATATTAGAAGCTTAAAATATCTAGATCTATGAATGACAAAAAGTGCCTATGAGTAAGTGCAATTGATTGAGTGAAGACGGTCTTACTGGAATCACATTGGAGTTCAAGGTACCTGCAACAGTAGGTTTGGAAGCGGTAGCAGGAACGGCATTCCTTAGCAGAAGACGCAGCTAGGGTGCAACTAAGATTCATAATTGAGAAAGTGAAAAAGAACAGATCAACTACAATTGCTATTCCTAATCATTTTGAAACTGTATCACTCCATTCCTCATGCCAAATCTCCATGAAGATTTTCGTCATAAAACTCAAATTTGTTTTGATCTCAGTTTTGCTCACTCATTTTCAAAGCACTTGCCTTGAGGCAGCTATCTGAAAGCACTGTCCAGTAAATGAATTTCGACTACAAGGTAAAATATAGTATGACTGCCATCCTTAGCACTCGAGGTTTGCTTGCCTGAAATTCTAATTGCTGGACCCTGGTTTGTGGTATGGAATGGATTTGGGATTCTGAAAAAAAAAAATCTTGTTTTGTGAACAGACTGCTGAGGAGGCTATGACGCCTATTGAGTCAACATTTTCGTTAGATGTGAACTCAAAATTGGATTGGTGAGTATAGGTTATGTTTTTACTGTATATTGATTCATCTTAGTGTAATTGGGGTTAAGGCATCTATAATTTAATATTTAATGCTCTTTCGCATGTTATTATATTTCAAAATAGATGACTATGTAATGCTCACCAAGTTGTAGAGGTAAAACTTATGGCATCTCTTGCTGAGTGGTCATTTTGAGTCCAATCACATCTACTGGAAGGGTTCTCTTTGAACAATTATGTTTTGTACTTCCTCTTAGCTCATGAGTGCTTGAAAATCTATAAATGACTTGCTGACTTCTGATATCCAGGGAAGCAATTGGAAAAATTCTTGCTCGGGGTCATAGCCGTGTTCCTGTCTATTCTGGAAATCCAAAGAATATTATTGGCCTTCTACTGGTAGGTGCAGTAAGCGTAGGGCTTATCACTGGAATCTATAGCTTAAAGAGAGGCTTTGGTAATTCCTCACACAGATCTCAGCTGCTCTCCCACCACACGTGCCATGCGTTGAGAATCGTGCAGATTCCAAGCCACCTGTCAATTGTGTCCCACTAATTATGCATCCTGGCCCAATGATCACAATCACTCACCAGGTGGTGAGTGGACAAAAATAATGAGGGGATAAAACAATGTCCAAGTTTTTTAGCTGCCTGTTTGTTTTGTGTACTGTGGTCCACCTGATGAGTGGACAGCCTATTATGGGCCTAGGCATCTAGTACAGTGGGGTCCTCCTTATAGACAGCTCGGAGATTCTACACTTATACCAGCTTGGCATGTGGTGACGTGTTGATGAAGCTGGATCTACATGCAGGGAATTAGCTAATCTCAAGGGGGTGTTTGGTTGCTGGTTTTATATTCTCGGCTTAGTAATCCCTTGGTTTTTACAAAGAAGTTTGATTCACACTTTTTTTTTTGGTTTTCACATTCTCCAGGAATTCCATTCCCCAACTTTTCCTCAAAAAACTTGCCCCAGCTTTGAGTTGGGGAAAGGAAAACTTACAGTTTAAATAGAATTTTAGATTTTTCCAGGTTTCTCCTGAAAACAGTGTATCAACCAAACAAAATTCAATCCATTCCCAGGAAATACTAGGCCAGCTCTAACATTCCCCGGGAAACATAAAAACTAGGGAATGAATTCCCCAGTAACCAAACAGGCCCTGAGTTTGCTGCGATTAGAACTGGCAGTGCTTCCTTGGAACCAATTTAGTTCAGAACCTTGCTTTGTGTAATCAGGTGAAGAGTCTCCTCACAGTACGAGCAGAGACAGAGACGCCAGTCAGTGCGGTTTCCATCAGGCGAATTCCACGGTGTGCTCATAGGACCATTTTGTTTTTGCAGATTTATATAACACCAATTTCTTTTCGTTTTGTTTTCTTTCTGACAAATTTTGAGAATACCATGTTGATGAGTGGAATGTTATCAGGGTTCCATCAGATATGCCTCTGTATGATATATTGAATGAATTCCAAAAGGGGAGCAGTCATATGGCTGCTGTGGTGAAGGCGAAAGGAAAAAACAAGAACCCTCCACTTTCTCGTGATGGAGAAAACTCTGAAGATAATAAAATAAGCAATGAGAAGTCCACATTAACTGCTCCTTTGCTGCCCACGCGGGATGAAAAATCAGATAGTATTGTTGTTGACATTGAGAAAGGGATAAATAAGCCGCAGATCAATGCACACAAGCCAGCCTCTTTGCAACAAAATGACGCAGTGACAAATGTAGTTACCAGTTTATCGGAGGATATTGAAGATGGAGAGGTCATCGGTATTATTACCCTGGAGGATGTATTCGAAGAACTCCTACAAGTAAGTGATATATTTTGGTTCCTTAGCTCATTAATTTTTACTTTGATTGCATTCTTTGTATGTGTTAGATTCCATGTCATGCAATGGATGCATGAAGGCATGATATGTTATACTCAAGGTATTATAATTAGGGGTGCAACTCTGGCAGGTTGGGTCAGGTTAAGGACAACCTTACCCAAGCCAAACCCGATTTCAAGAGCATAGTTTGCAAACCAGGTGGGTTGACCTGGGAGTCGGCTGAGTCAACCCAGCCAGTTCGCTGACTTGATCAGTGGCTTGGGAAAACCAGGCAGGCCCTGGTCAGCATTGCAACTCCGACTTGGTTTCCTGAGTCTACTTAGGACTCGGTTGATTCGGCCGTGCTAATATGGGTCAACCAAGTCTTACATAGGGGTAGTGTTCGAAATATTGGTATCACGTTATGTATCGCATCTTTGGGATACAGATACGTATTGGTTATCACACAAGATATATCAATTGTATTGGGTAATTTATTGCACTTTTTGAAAAACATGGGGAAACATTGAAAAATTGTTGAATTTTTCAATGAAACTTCAAGGATTGTTAAAAAAGACCAAAAGACCTTAATACACACTTTTAAATCATAACATCTCAAAAAAGAAATACACATGATAGGTTTCCTTTGTATAGGGTCCTAAGCTATGCATTGTTTGACTGAACTAATGCAACTATATTTAAATTAATTGCATAACATTCAGATTATATGTGATGATCATTTCATCAAACACTCCTAACTACTACAAAATTAGTATCAATTGATAGCTGGTTGAAGGGAAATTTCAAAAAATAAAAAATAAAAAATTATAATTTTATAATTAAAGAAGTGATTTTTATTTTCCAAGAATTGACAAGGACTTAACAAATCAAATAGATCAACCTTCATACATGCTTGATTTCATGTTTGGAGTGCAAATTGCAAGAAATTGGGGAAATTTTGAATTTTTCCCAATTTTCCCCAAATCAGACCACCTACACTTAAATTTCAAAATTAGAGTGTATGTCATGATCATTTTATCAAATACTCTTAAATACTTTGAAATTAGTCTCAATTAACAGCTAATTGAAGGAAAATTTTGAAAAAAATAAATGAAGAACCAATGGATATCAAAATCAAAGCTTTAATTATATGATTTTTCATGCAAAACATGAAGAACTAATGGATTTATAACTGTTTGACATTGATTTAATATAGATCAACCTTCATACATGCTTGATTTCATGTTTGGAGTGCTACATTGCAAGAAATTGGGGAAATTTCAAAATTTTCCCAATTTTCCCCAAATCAGACCACTTACACTTAAATTTCAAAATTAGAGCGTATGTCATGATCATTTCATCAAATACTCTTAAATACTTAGAAATTAGTCTCAATTAAACAGCTGATTGAAGGAAAATTTTGAAAAAAAAAAGAGAAAGAACCAATGGATATCGAAATCAAAGCTCTAATTACATGATTTTTCATACAAAACATGAAGAACTAATGGATTTATAACTGTTTGACATTGATTTAACATAATTATAAATAAAAATAAATAAATAAATAAAAATGAAAAACAAAAATGCCCATCGGATTGAACATGTGGGATATATCAGCACTACCTGTGTGTTTCGTATCACACAAGTGGGATACAAGATATATTGTGGGATATATCGGCCGATATCATCGATATTTAAAACATTACATAGGGGTAAACCTGTCATTTTTAGAGAAAAAGGTGTCAAGAAGGAAAATGTAAAAAAAAAAAAGGATGGCATTCCTTTCCCCCTTTGTTTGCTCTCCTACACATTTTTCCCCCTCACGTTCCTCTTTCAATCTCACATTGAAGAAGAGGGAGAAGATTATTCAAGATGCAAGCTTTCTTCTTTTCTATTTTCCATTGAGTTCGTAGCTTCTTTCTTTCCTGAAGACATTTGTTTTTGGATTTATTTTTTTTTTCCTAGTTCTGTATAATATTATTCGAAGAAGAAGAAGAAAAGGAAGTGGTGAATTTTTTATTTTTAAAATTTTCTCCTCTTTATGTTTTTTGAATTTTTTTGCTTTTTATTTTCAATGTCTTCTGGAATCTAAAGATGTCCTTTTGTTGATTTGATGGCCCCATCATGGATTAAAAGATCCTAATCCTCCATTCAGCGACCTAAAAATGGATGGTTGAGATTTGATAAAAACGTCTAACTATTACGGACTTGGGGCTTTCAATTTGTAATTTTGTACTAGCGGAGCACATAATTCAAAGATCACAACCGTTGATATCATGGACTTGCTCATAGATCTCTCTCCATTTACAATTTGTCATGTGGAAGAATTACAGATTTTTCTATTATTAAATATTTTTTCATATTGTGATATCATTTATTTTATTATAAAATTTAATAAAAAATATAAAATTTTGACCCACATGGTCAACATACGGAGTCTCTAGTTGACCTGATCCACTGACCAACCATGCCCTGAGTTGGGTCCTGGTTTGTAAACTATGCTTAAGAGGACCCAATCCACAACCCGACCCGACTCGACCCAACCCAACCCGAATACACATGATTATTTCCAACTGAACTTACCCGACCTGGATTTTCTCAACACAAACCCTACCAGAATTCAAATCAGGTTGGCATTTTCCAACCCAAATGCAACCCGACCCAACCTGACCTGAACTTGGGTTGGGTCAATCGTGTTTGGGTTGACCCAAACCCAAGTTGCAGCTCTAATTATAGAACAACTTAAGGCCTGAGTGGTCACATTTTAGTTAACAGTACTTGTGGATCAAGATTCTAATATTAACATGAACTCATTATCCATTAGGGATCAAGATATTTAACACAAAATTGTTGTTAAATGAAATGAGATGAGCTCTCATTTTTAGGTATCTACCAAACAGGGCCTAAGGGTGTCTTTGGATATTCAACTGAATTGAATTGCAATGAACCAATTCAAGGAAATGACCTAGGTTGGGTAGCTCCTAAATTCACAATGATGACCTAACCCTTAATTGCAATCTCATGAAACTTGGAATGGTTATGCCTATTATTTTGAGTTAGTTCGAATGGAATGGGTCTAACCCTGCACTGATCATTTCCTCTTTATTGAATTGAAGCATCAGATTTCATTTCAACTGAGCTCCAAAAGCACCCTAAATGAACTTCCGTGCTTTGTTTATGCTTTTTTCAGCTCCAAGTTAACTAGCTCTTGCATTTCTTCTTCATTACTGCAGGAGGAGATTGTAGATGAGACAGATGAGTATGTTGATGTGCACAAAAGGTATTACAAAATGGAAATCACCTAGGATTCGTTCTCTCATTATTATAAATATAAAGCCAATATGCATACATCGAGATGTAGATCGTAGATGCTATAACATGTTATGGTTATTGCAGGATACGGGTGGCTGCAGTTGCTGCTGCTGCTTCGTCGATGGCCAGGGCACCATCAATCCGGAGGCTAACTGGTCATAAGGTAGTTGTATGTGACTTCATTTTCCAATCCCTATTTCCTTTTGTAGATCTCCATCCATGAAATGTGCTTATTATGCTTCATTTTTGGCTTCCATAAAACCATCCAATAATTCAAATTTCAACATTCATAGTTAAAACTGCATAGTTTCTAGCTATGTTTTGCAGATTCCTCTAAAAGGGCAAATTACCTGTCTGACTCATGCTGATTCCAGTACTCCAATGATTCCTTCCTGAGACTTCTGTCCCTTGTTCAGTTTTATCTAAAGTTTGCGTGACATAAATTAACATTGAGAGGTGCTCCGGTGCTCTCAAAGCACTATAAGTTGTAGTGCTCCTATTGCATTGGGACTTAGTCCAATCAATTGGTCTACATTGTTTGTTAGGTTCAGTGCAAATTTCATGGGCCACCATGCAAACATCACACTGATCTGACAAATATGAACCATTTGATGTATGGTATTTAATATGGACGGTCAAGATCATTTCCACAAAATAGGTCCAATCAACAATTTGATGTAGAAATAAGGCCAAATCAAAGATGGATTGGATAAAGCGATCAGTAAGATTTTTGTGTCTAGCCTATGAAATGTGTTCTGGACTTAAATGGAGAGTTCAGATCGTCCAAGTGAACCGATGCAACTGGGAGCACTATAACTTATAGTGCTCTGAAAGCATCTGAGCATGTCTCATTGACATTCATAGCGAGTTTTGTATTCCTTCTAGAGATTCTCTAGGTCCACACATGGACATCTGAGCCATGTATCAGGTGGGACCTACCATGTCGATCAGTTGCTAAAAAAATCCGGCTGTATAACTATGTGGGAGGCGGCATATTTACAAAAACAATGGACAATCTGGAAAATTTTGAAAGTGTTTCAGGTTGTCCATTGTTTCCGTAATTGTGTGGCCTATGCTATGTTTAAACAGGGAGTTTCTTGCCAGAACTTATGTGGTGGGTCCTACTTGATACACAGCTTAGATGGCAGAAGATAAGAGGCAAGTGTGGGGTGGCAAAACATCTCCATTTTTAGTAACTTCGATATCCGGATGCATCAGGATTCAGGATCCCTGAAACCTGTGGAAATCAGGCTGATACAGCACACTTTGGGGCGTCTAATGTAATCTGTTATACATCTGGTGGTTCCCAACATCATCTGCTTTCTCAGCCCATGGTATGGGCATATGTATGACACTAAATCAATGGTTTCTTTAGTGGCTGAAGCTTTTTTTTCTTTTTTCTTTTTTCTTTTTCTTTCAGAGTGGACAAAGTCGTCAAGGCCAACCGCATATCAGCACCCCAAAGAAATCTGCAGAGGACGATTCAACTTCCACTAGAATTCAAGGGAGTCTAGCAGAGCCTCTCCTCGGGACTACCAAGAGATAAAGAGGATGGAAGAGGTAGTGTGTATCCCATGGCATTCTCTCTCCGTCTCCTTGAAGAAACAAGGAAAATAAAAAAGGTATTGTAATCGTATTGTAATTTTCTCAAGGATTGAGGGGCAGATGGTGAGCAACTTGGCCCATGAATAAGATAATTAGTTAATTACTGAGAATGCAACGGCTACTCTTAGTGGGGAGATGTTTTATTTCGAAAAACGGATTGGCAGTTTTGTTTGTAAAGATCTATGACTGGCCAATTGAGTTTTGTGCACTTTACATATATTGGAAGACACTGGTTTAGTGGCATTTTGGAAAATTTTCTTCTCTTCTATTATGCATGACTGGAGCAGCATTTGACAGGGGAGGGGCATAAACTTTTAGAAGGCCCTTCCACCAAGGGTATTTTTGTCATTTCCATTATTTTATGTGAGTAGCACGCTATGAGTGACCTTTCCTCTCTGTATTTGCATGTATCCCACACCAGTAGTACTACTGGGGAGCTTGTGCAACAAAGGTTGTGTGGAGCATACGGTCATTCATTCTCTCTCTCTCTCTCTCTCTCTCTCTCTCTCTCTCTCTCTCTCTCTCTCTCTCTCTCTCTCTTTCTCTCTCTCTCACACACACACACCCTTTCCCTCCATCTTTCTCCCTTTTCTCCCTTGGCTCTCTCTCTCTCATGTAGCTGCGCCCTTTCCCTCTTATCTTTCCCCCTTTTCTCCCGTAGCTACTCCCCCCATACCCCTTGGTTAAAATAAAAGAACAGGTATTACTTGGAGATGAGGGGGCGGGGTGCATCAAGGGTTTGGATTACTGAGGCCCGATTGTACAAACATAAAGCCCCAAAGGTATTGTACAAACATTCTGCTGGAGCGTTGTGTAATTGCGTTGTATATGAAGAGAATGTGACCGATCTGCAGTCTGAGGATATGGATACTCTCTGTTTGGACCATATAGTTTGGTGGTACAGACCTTTATCAAAGGGCCCCTATCTTTGATGGGCCATTTCCAGAAAATTTTATGGATTTGAGGATCCTAAGCCATCCAATCTGACTTCTTTCTTTGAATGTGATGTCATTGCATTGTTTGCTTAAGCATGTTGTATTGTGCCATCCAGTAGAATTCTGAGTATGAACCATTTATGGTTTGGCCCACTAGATGAACAGCCTGATCAGACACTTCATGGGCCTGTAGGGAAGCACTTCTGCACGTGTGGGAATCCTGCCTATCGACACGCACATGTGCCAGTATGAAACACGTGTGGAGCTTTATATCAGGTGATCTATGTCATTTACTTTGTACATTGCTGCCCCACCTAACTCCCAAGCATATTCGTGATATTTCCCCTCAGTCCTAGCATATGCATGATATTTCCTGAACCGTTCAATGCGCTTCACATCTGCTATGAAGTACCGGTTTTCTCATCTTGCTGTCATTAAGACAATTTCTTCCCCGTAGAGGTGTAATGGTTACTAGGATTCTAACAGCTCATTAACTAGTGAAGAACCGATTCTGATTGTACTATAAGGTTGAACCGTGGACAAAGACAGAAAGCAGAGGAGAGATTTTTTTTTTTTTGTTCAAATGATCCTTAGAGAGATTTTTATAGAAAACAGAAGGGTTGCTAAAAGAGCAAGTAAAAGCTTATTAATGGTCATGACTCCTACAACTTGAAACTGGAAGGAACTAAATTGTTAGGAGTGTGAAGAATTTTGATTTTGAAAAATTAAAAACAAAATGAAATATAGCCAGTGTAGAGCCCAAGCCCACACAAACTGACCGGATCATGCGATTGTTGGCTAGTGGAGTGATTCGCCTCGGCTAGCGAGTGAGAGTGAGAAACTTTTCCTGCACTAACCAAGGCCAGCATGGGACCGTCCTAACCCCAGTTTGGGCCCACAGCCGACGCCATCATGGATCTATGAGCACAAGATGTTCACTCAGCAGTTTCCTAAGAAATCAAATCCAATGCATGCCTTGCCTCCAAGGGCAGAGCAGACCAGTTTGCGGTGTGCTAACAGTTTGCAAGATAACATGGCACCGATCTCTTCAGAAGAACCTCCGTTTGCTCCAATGACCAAGGTCCACATGGATTCAATTTCGCCTACTCTCATGCAAATTTAAGCTTTAATTATCTAAGACCTTCTCATTGCAGTAATAACAGATTTTTAAATCCATTAAGGGCTCTGTTTGAAGCTTGTAAATGGAGGTAAATGGGAAATGGAATTGGAGGTAAATGAATTGGGAGTAAATGGCTTACTCAATTGTATTGGGATGGGAGAAAATGAAATGCATTTGAAAATTTTAATATATTCATGGGTATGTATGTGATATTCCAAATCAGCTTTAATGTCCCAACTTAGTGTAGATATGTGATATTTAATAAAATTATTCTAACAAGTCTATTGAAATATCTACTTTAGCACCCAAAAAAAAAAAAAAGAGGAAATTTTGAGTCTCAAGTAGGCCACAAATGTTAGGATCACAAATAAGCAACTTGCCAATGTTTTTTAACCGTCCATTTAGATGGCCAATCTTTGGACAATTTGGATCATTCTTTTAGTGTGAATTAGTGATTTACCAATAATTGGATTGTTTTGAAGTGTTATCAGCATGCCATATATATGACAGACATGTGCGTAACAACACCTTTGTTTACTTGCGCAACTCCCCAAGAGATCAAAAAGGCATTTCATCTCGTTTACTTTCAAATCCTCTTTTGTCGAGAATATTTCATTTACATGCTCATTTACTCCCATTTCATTTCATTTACATACATTTGCTCCAATTCAAACACACCTTAAATGTCATTTACTCCCAATTCCACTCATTTATCTCTATTTACTTCTATCCAAATGGCCCTTAAGAATATATTAGAACATACCTTGCACTATTAGAATTGTGGCGTGATTTTTCTTCTGATTCATCGATGTTGATCCTTTAAGCCTGGAGGTTTCACTTTGATTTACTTCAGTTTAAGGAGAGTGAAGAGCTATTTTCAAAGCCTCTGGTAGGAGCCAAGGATGATCACACCATCCACGAGGTGACCCCATACGCCCACACATGTGAATAGTGGAGAAGAAGATGACAAAGGGAGATAGAATTCTCTCTCTGTGCTCTTTCTTTTCTCTCTCCTAGTGACCCTCAAGGGAGAGGGTTATCCAATACTCAATGGGATGTACTCCTCTTTAGGATATGATCTGTATTTATAAGGAAGGGGTTAGGATTTCAGGTGTATACTCAACACAATGCTTGACAACCCTACGTACTTTTATATACCATACAATGAGAGATGTCCATCAATTTGCATGATATATGTATACAATCATATCCCATCCTTCCATTATCATGGTCATTTGCTGAGGAACTATATCTCATGCTAATTAAATAGCAAACCATTAGACTTGGGCTATCAGATTATCATCAAGTGTAATTAAAATAGTTTTAACAATTAAAGTAAAATTTCAATGGTTGAAAAACATTGAAAATTCATTTGAAACATCTTAACGGTTGGGTCTATGGTAAAACTACTTGATGAGTCTCTAATCTAATTAGATATAACTATAACACATCCTTAGGTAAACTAATGAATTTTTTATTGGCCCGGCCAAGAATTAATAGACCCTGATGGATAAACAAAGCTATACCCACTTTTAATGGACTCTAGGCATGTCTGTAGAAAAGATTCAAAGCTGTCTAATCAAGATTATGATCATTACACATTCTCAGGTCTAAGGATTAATCATTTTTCATATAACATCAAGCATGATCACATTAATTATTGTCTTGACTGATTGGGCCCCATCTAGTTGTTTGAATTTGATCATATAATGCAAGTATCCAAAGGTCCAATACTAGGATATTATATTCATGGCACAGTCATGTGGCGTAATGAGGAGGGCATAACTAACACCAAGTTTGCTCTTAATGGTGAGACCATCCATCCTGACCCAAGTCAATCCCCTTGCACATAGGATGATTGTACATCTTATTATATGATGTCAACGATTGTGTCCTAAGTAACTTTGATGGTCATGGCTCAATAGGGTACTAAGATCCATGGATCACAACTCTCATTGGTCAATAACTGCCATATCCAATCTCAAGTTCCTAAGGATAACTAGAGGATCACTCACATAACCCATATTCATGTAAGTTTAAGGTGATATCATACACTAGCTAAGGCATATTAGAATGTTTACAAGGACAAATGGTCATCATTATCTATAACTAAGATTGACTCTATCACATCAACATGCCAGTCAATTAGGGCTCATGTTGGTTTTTCAAGGCATAACTCCAACAATCTCCCATTTGCCCTAAAATTAATTTATACTCAAATTTATTAAGCACAAATGTCGAAATACGACTTGTTAGCTAAGAGTAATAAGGAGTTATAATGGTCTTTTTATAGTATCGATCGTCTCTTTATCAGTAATTCATACTGCTTAGCACACTCAGTTGTATGTCACATTAGTTCTACAATTGTCACATACAACACGCTTTTATCATGTGATTATAACCTGATCACCCAATAACTTCGGTTCACTTAAGAACTCTATGATCTTCAATAGAGTATACATATGTGCACCATACACTTGGATCGTCATGGAATCATCTACTATATCACATGTTAAACTAATAATGTTACCATACGAGTAACACAACCAACCTGGTATCTGACACATGATCACAAGAAGCATTCACATCCATAAAAGTGGAAATAATCTCGAGGTTGTTCTAACATGAACATCCTTAATATAAGCTAAGGTCATTGCAATGTCCATTTTCCTTCTACTAACTTAAGACGTCCTAAATCTTATCTTGTATGCACAAGTGTTCTACAAGGATCCATGTGAGTAGATTATCCGTACTCTATTTGTGTAAATTGGCCCTAGATCTCAGTGCACACTTATGATTGACAATGGGAGCAGATGAATTAAGGGGACTTAGTACCAATATTTGCCTAAAATTTATGCCCTAACATGAGGTAATGTATTTTCACACATTAATTAAACATTCATTCATATGGATGCAAAATCCCTGTGATTTAACTCCACTTAGTCGATCCCTAGTGAGTTTTGATAAGTATGGGACATACAGATGTTTGTACGGTGGTGAAGTTCTATAATGGGTCTCCCACTCTTAACTATAATTTCTCCTTATATATGAACCATATTTCAAATAGAGATTATTAGAAGAATCGCTATGCCAAAATTGTAAATAATTTCCATCGCAAAAAAGGCTTGGTTTAACGACGGACTTTGTCAGTCGCTAAAGGAAAAATAGCTTTCTAACTCCGTCACTAAAATGAGATTTGTGATAGAGCTAGTCGGAAATTTGCGATGGACCTAAGCTATCTGTAAAATTTCACCCAAGAGCAACTTAAAACATTTAGTAACAGATTTTATTTCCTTTTGCAATAGATTGTGGTCCATCGTAAATTCATTTTTTCCCCAAGCCTTTTTTTGTAGAATTTGGAGGAAATTTGTAGTCCTTAAAAGTGATTTTTAATGGAATTTCAGTAGTTTAATTGTATTTATTTGTATCTAAGAATTTTTATATCAATTGATTGAATGCATCGATTTTATAATGATGAATAATTCAGGTTATAATGATGAATAATTCAGGTTAGTTTTTCTGTATTTACAAGACAATTTTAATTTTTTGCAACAGGTAGGATCTGTCGTTTATTTGTGACGGATGGAAACCGTCGCAATTTTACGATGGATCCCATCTGCCATTTAATTTTTGTGACACAGCAAACAGTGGACGGATTGTCCATCGTTAATTGCATTTTGCGACAGAATTGGTCCATCATTACTTGCTTTGGATGCCCGAGCCTTCTAACACAATTGAGAGAGAGAGAGAGAGAACCCCTCTTCCTTCCATCACACAGGAAACATGTGGGTTCACTAGGCGGATGGCTCAGCGTCTCTCTTGACACTGCTCGAAGGGTTGACGCATGACTCTATTCCTCTTCTCTATTTGGAATAGATTAGGGAGAGATTTTCTTATTTGGTAGATTGACATCGACTTTGTGCAATTTTTGAATCAAGCAACTTCTTCCCAAAATTCTTTGATTTGATTTATCTTAAAAACTTGATAATATCTAAACGAGGATCTATATGGGTTAATTACATGATCTGAGCTTTTGAAAAACTTCAAATTTCTGTTGCATTTTGAAAAACCTAGCATCCATTATATCAGATACTCTCACCTTGTGCTAAGTGTGTGAATGGGAGCTTAGAAATGCCAAGTCCAGATCAAGCTAATGTTTAGACAGCTAGTGCGAGTTGGATAAGGCAACAAAGGAATAAAATTAGTGGTTCCATTATTTATAAATGCAACTAGGGTACCCGAAGGGTCGGGCCACCTGTCATCCACGCTACCCATCTCACTCTGTTGCAAAAATATAACCCTTTGCATCGTAAATCCACGTTAACGGTCTGGCCAACACGGGCGGGAGGCATGTATTGGCATCAAAACTAAGTTCAACTTGTGCCAAGTAGTACTGGCCAATACAGAACGATTGGCACTCAGCTACATGTTAGAGTGAAAGCTTGTTCTTGCACTAATCAAGGCCAACGTAAGACCATCCTAACCCCAGTTCACACCCACAATCAAGGCCAGCATGAGTCCACATTCTCCCGTCCCACGCCAACTGTCTAAAGGTAGCGCAAGATGTTTACTCAATAGTTTTAAAGGAATGAAAGTCTAATATGTGCTCTAAGAACAATGCAAGACCAGTATGCTACACCGTGATAACATTTTGCAAGACAACCGACACTAATCTATTCAGAACCTTCCTTCACACCAAAGACCGAGGTTAGCATGGATTCAGTTTTTCTCCAATGTGCATCGACAAAACACATTCCAAGCAATCCAATAGAAGCATGGCATATGTCCACAACTGCCTAACCAACTTCTAGGCAAAAAAAAATCATGTAACCACCATGTGAGCAAAAAATAACTGTCTCCAATCATTATAAATTTTTTTTCGGGCCTTCATTCTACAACTCATGCCACTTGTGGTTTCTGATATTGCTTAAGAGTTCTTTGAATCCTCTATAAACCTCTCTTCCTACTCCTTGAGTCAATGCAGGAGAAAAATCGAGAATGAGAGAGTCCAAGGACTCATCTTTTTGAAAGATGTCCCCACACCAGCCTTCAAATCTCCTAGTAGTGGCTCTGCGTCAACTGTTTGAACCCAGCAACTTGGCTTCACACCAACTTTTTTGAGAGACTTGAACAGTGGCCCAAGGCTAACTATTGAGGAGTCCTGATAGCCTCAAACTGACTAAGTAGAGCCCCAAACAGTGACCTTGCGCTAATTATTTAGACTAATTAAATCAAACCTCCCCAATGGTCCCATGTTAACTATCAAGGCAATCCGCATTGACTCTTGATTTCTCCAAATAGCCCTACTATGTTTCCGTTTGATGTTTTTTGAATTATGCTGCCTGATTTTTTGAACGTCTTAGAGTTGTATAGGACATGAGCGCTAAGGTTTTCAAGTTTCTTAAATCACCAGAATGCTCCAATGAATTATCTAATACTTTAGAGCCGAATGATCATAAATTAGGACTTTTATTCATCATTTGCATTATGCTACTCTCTCTCTCTCTCTCTCTCTCTCTCTCTCTCTCTCTCTCTCTCTCTCTCTCTCTCTCTCTATATATATATATATATATATATATCATTTTTTTTTCTGATTTGTATCTTTTAATTTTTCTTCTTTAAAGAATATAATTAAGGGCTTGGGCCAAACCACAACCTGAAATGTATTTTTATTCCCAACTAAATGGAAGTCTTTCCACATGGCATATCCTTAATAGTAGAATTAATAATATCAAAGCACACACACTACCACACACTCACGCCTTAGTGGGATTTCACCATCTATGGGTGCGGGAACCCTTGACCAGGTGTTGAAACTCCTAAGAGTCTACCATTGGAGCAAGAGCAAAGACCCCTATCATAAGTTAAATAATTCTTGTACACAGTGATAATGCACCTTGTCACACACACCCCTCATTTTAGTGCATGGTCCAAAAATGAAATTCAAATCACCACATAAACAGTGTTGATTGAACACCCGTCATTAAAAACCTTCAAGGGCCCACTCTGCATATCATAAATAGTAGAATTAATAATTTCAAACTCTATCATAAGTTAAATAATTCTTATACACTGATAAATGCACCTCGTCGCACACACCCCCTCATTTTATTGCATGGTCCAAAAATGAAATTCAATCTCAAGTGGAACACACCACATAAACAGTGTTGATCGAACACCTGTCATTAAAACCTTCTAGGGCCCACTGTGCATATCATTAATAGTAGAATTAATAATATCAAACTCTATCTTAAGTTAAATAATTCTTATACACAATGATAAACGCACCTCGTCTCACACCCCCCTCATTTTAGTAGATACTCTAAAAATAAAATCCAAATCTCAAGTGAACCACACCACGTAAACAGTGTTGACTGAACACCCATCATTAAAAACGTTGGACGGCCCACCGTAATGTTTATTTGTCATCCAACATACTGATAAGGTCACACAGACTGGACGAAGGGAAAGCATAAATACCAGCTTGTTCCAAAAGTTTTGTGGCCTCCGTTAAGTTTTTAATGGTGAGAATACAACCTATACTGTATAGTTCACCTGAGATTTGGATCTGCCTCATTTTTAGAACCAAACATCAAAATTATCTGGCAAAATGAATGGATCGCATGGATATACAACATATACATCAAGGTGGGCCCCATGGTCAGGGCCTCACCCACTAAGCTGTTACCCCACCCTCACCTAATCCTGGCCCATGAGCGTCACCGTGGGAGAAATTGACCATTGCAGATGCAACTTTTTACCCAGTTTCTTTTATGAGAAGTCCAAAACTTACTTTTCCAACTTAGACGTTGGATGTACGGACGAACATTTGAGGACCAAAATACCCCTGCCTTGGAAACGGATTGGCTACTCCCCCACACCAGTCCCGTGGCTGGTGGTTGGTGCTCTGTGGACCCCACCATGATGTATGTATTTCATCCATTCCGTTCATCCATTTTTACAGGTCATTTTAAGGCTTGATAAAAAATAATAGGGTTATAAATCTTAGGTGGGCCACACCACAGGATAAAAAATAATGAATGAATATTTACAATTAAAATCCTCCTAAGGCCCATTGTACTGTTTATTTGACATCCAATCTATTGATTTGGTCATAAAGACCCAGAAGAAGGGAAAAAATAAATATCAGCTCGATCCAAAACTTTTATGGCCTCATAACGTTTTTAATGGTTAAAATTCATTCAACACCGTTTCCTATAATGTGGTCTAGTTGAGATAAATATATTCATTTTTTATTATATTATAAAATGATATATAAAAATATATAAACGGCATGGATGACACACATACATCATGGCGGGCCCCACAGAGCACTGACCACCAGCCTATCGGGGGAGTAGCCAATCCGTTACCCCCGGCCATGGATTGGCTGGTGTGCGAAGACGAGCGCTGATGGACACGGATTGCGTCCTACCCTTCCTGGAGGGATTAGGGCAGGCTCTGTAAGGTCCACCATGATGTAAGTGATTTATCCACGTCATTCATAATTTTTCTGAGATCATTTTAAGATATGATTTAAAAAGTGAGGCAATTAGAGGGTTTAAGTGGACCACAAAGTGGGGATTGAACGTCCACCATTAAAAACTTCTTAGGAGCTTAAGAAGCTTCGAATCAATCCTATATTTGTGTTTTCACTTCATCTACGTATACATGACCTTATGAATAGGTTGGATGGTAAAAAAAATATCACAGTGGCCCTTAAAAAGGTTTCAACGATAGGTGTCATTATCACTATAGATTCCTTTAGTTTGGTCCACTGGAGCTATAGACCTGCTTCATTTCTAGAGTCGTACCTTAAAATGATCTAAGAAAATCAATCAACAGCATTGATAAAACACATACATCACTATGGGCCCCACAGGAGCCTTGCCGGACAGATTACCATCTATGCAGGGATAGTAGGTTGAGTAGCCAGTCAACTACTAAAGCTAAGTCACCACGTTATGTAGGCTCCACTGTGATGTGTGTGTTATATCCACGCCGTCCATCTATTTTTAGATATTATTTTATATTATGAATTAAAGAATTAGGCAAATAAAAATCTTGATTGAAGCTACCAAAGAAAATAGTGGGGAGAGTGATTCCCACTATTGAAACTATCTTAAGGCCCATTATAATCTTTATTTGAAATTCAACTTGTTCAAAAGTTAAAAAAGACATGAAATAAGGAAAAACACAAATATAAGCTTAATCTAACACTTTGTGGCCTTTAGAAGTTTTTAACGATGGGCGTCACTATCCCATTGTTTTCTGTACTGTGTCCACTAGAGATTTGGATGTAACTGGTTCTTTGGATATTATCCTAAAATGATCCCTCCAAATGGATGAAAGGTGTGGATAAAGAACATACATCATGGTGGGGCTCGCACACCAGCCGATTCGCTTCCGAAGGAAGGCAGGGGTATTTGGGTCCTCAAATGCTTGTCCGTGGGTCCAACGTATAAGCTGGGAAGGTAAGTTTTGGAGTCTGCTAAAAAAGACACGGGCTAAAAAGTTGCGTTTACAGTTGTCTATATCTCATGTGGGATGCCCAAGGAAAATCCTAGGACGCGTTTGGAAACATGGGAAACCGTGTAAAATGGAAATTGTTTTCCATCGATATGACGGTGGAAAGGAATGGGTCAAATAATCAGACGGTTAAAATATTCTGATATAATTATATTTAAAAAAATGGCCATACCCTTATCAACGGTGACCGGTTTGGATCATTTAAATGAATAAATATAGGAGTGGATTAGGTCTTAACCTTTCTGTGGGGTCCACCTTGATGACTTGTCGTATATCCATGCCGTCCATACTTTTATCAAGATAATTTTAGGACGTGGTTTCAAAAATTAAGCAGATCCAAATCTCAGGCAGTCCACACCACAGGAAACAGTGGTGTTTGAGTGCCTCACCATTAAAAATTACAAAGGCACATTGTAAGGTTTTCATAACGTTTATTTTCCATCAAAACTGTTGATAATATCAAGAATATATAAATGAAGGGAAATAACGAATATCAGCTTGATCCAAAACTTTTGTGCCCCGCGGAAAGTTTTTAACGGTCATTTGTCACTATTTCTAGTGGTGTGGTCAACCTGAGATTTGGATCTTCTTAAGGTTTAGGACCGGTTACTAAAATGAGATGGAAAAATAGGTGGACAACATGGATATACAAAAAATAATCAAAGTAGGCCCCCACGGTAAGGGTAACATCCACTAAGGTGTTGCAGCTGATCCGCTCCCAAAAAAACCTAGTGTCCAAACAAATGCTTGGAGTTGCATTCGAGCAAACCTTGCAAGTTGACTACTCCGGATTTGGATGGGGCAACGACCCCTCCAACAGCTACTTATTGTCGGTGCATTTGGTGTTGTGGGCCCCACCATGATGCATGTGTTTTATCCATGTTGTCTATCTATTTTTCCAGCTCATTTTAGGTGGAGCTGGGCACCGAGTGAAGTCGAACCGAGTTAGGGCTGACTTGACTCGATTCAGTTTTGAAATAGGCTTGACCCGAACTCGATCCGACTCGGTACCGAGTCCAGCATGCTTGACTCGATTTGAGTTTGGTCTGGCATGTACTGATCCGAACTAAATCCAATCCGATCAAAAGTACCAAGTGGGGTCGAGTTGGCACCTAGTTGGATTGAAAGATGAGGGAGGGAGAGTGGAGAGGAGAGAGAGGAGGAGGAGGGTGATGGTGGTGGGTGGTTTTCGGGATTGGAAGAGGAAGAGGATGAGGGAGGGAGATAGAGAGTTTGGGATCGAGTCCGAATATGGTGCGGCGGGTAGGGTAAGAGAAGTTAGAAATTAGGTTTTTTTTTTTTTTTTTTTATATATATATATATACTCAAACCTGAGTTGACACGGGTTTCAAATTTAGTCAAGTATAACCGGATCGAATTTCAGGTGGAGTTACTTGGTAACTCAAACTCGACTCGATTTGAGTTCGGATTGGACGAAGCCTACTCGGTTCAGACTAACTCACTCATTCGGTTTGGGTCAAGTCAGATCTGAAGGAGTTGGATGAGTCGCCAGATCGAGTCATCATGTGCCCATTTCTAATTTTAGGGCATGAGCCGATAACCAATGAAAATCCAAATCTTAGGTAGACCATACTACGGGAAAAAGTGGTGATTGAACTCCCACCATTAAAAACTTCTTGGGGTCAAATATGTTTTGGATCAAGCCAATAAGGTCTTTGTAACCTTATCAACAGGTTAGATGGCAAATAAACATTTTAGTGAGCTCGATAAATTTTTTAATGGTGGGCGTTCAAGTAATATTATTCCTATGGTGTGGTCCACTTGAGACTTGGATATGCATTACTTTTTGTAGCATTCTCTAAAATGATCTGTAAAAATGGATGGATGGAGAAGATGAAACACATGCATCATGTTAGTACCCACACAGCACCGAGCTCAGGCACTAGAGTGGTATTCTTCCTTTGCCAGTGACCTTGGGCACAGATATATGTTGTATGGGGTCCAAAGAGATGTACGTGACAAGTCCACTTCATCCATCTGTTTTGAAAGACACCAATATGATAGGATTCTAAAAATCATGAAGATTCAAAACTCAGGTAGGCCATACCAACAAAAAAAGTAGGAACATAAATATCCACCGTTGAAACCTTCTTAGAGCTAAACATGATGATCATATGCCATCCAAACCGTTCATATGGTTATTACCAGCCAAATAAACTGTAGGCACAAATATCATCTTGATTCAAATCTTATGTCACCCCAAGCATTCACTACCCACTATTTAATGTGGTATGACCCACATGAGTTTTAAATCAGCCTGATTTTTAGACTTATGTGGTCTTGCAAAACAGATGGACGGAGTGGATTTGTTACGGGATCTCTGTTAGCCCCAAACAACTCCAATATAGGAATATCTCGGCGCCCGAGTCACAAGCAGTTCGCTCAGCAGCAACAGAAAAGGAATTGTATGATACACGATTAAGGTTGTACACGAGCAGAGTTAGCTCAATAGCTCACTTGACTCAACTCGAAAAAGCTTGATTCAACTCAGTTTGAAACTGAGTTTGAGCGAAGTTGAGCTGATTTTTTGAGCCCGAAAAAATTTCAAACTGAGTTCGAGCTTGCCCCAGCTCGACTCAACTTGGATCGAACCCAATTCGAATCGATTCAGTTCGGTGACTCGGTTACTTTGATATTGTTGTTGCTCACCAAGTGTTTGATAAAATGAAGTGTTTGATGAAATGACTCAATGAAGTGCGGCTGGTGGCAAGGTACGTATATGAAATAAATACCATTTTTTTCTTGATTTTTATGTTGCCCATAAAGTGTTTGATAAAATACCTGTAAAACTATTGTTGTTGTTTTATATACAGTAAGATTTTGAAGGTGGAGACCATATGTTTGTGAAAATGCCGCATATGTGAACTCGACTCGATTTTGGCTCGAACTGGTCTGAGCTGCTGACCGAACTGAGCTGAGCTAGCCAGTCAGGCTCGAAGACCGAGCCGAGCTAAGTTCAAGCTGGGTCAGCAAGTGGCCGAGCCAAGTCGAGCTGTGCCAAACTTGACTCGATTCCACTCGTGTACACCTAATACAACAGACTGACGAGGGTTTTAGTTTTAGTAAGTGGGACCCATGTTTCTGCACTCTGCGCCACGGACGCGGTTGCGTCCTACCCTCGCCCGGACGATAATCTGTCCAGGCAGGGCTTTGTGAGACCCACTGTGATGTAAGTGTTTTATCCACTCCGTTCAATGCTTTTGGAATATCATTGTAATGTATAGTATTAAACATTAGGTATGTACACAGCCCCAATGGATCACACCAAAGAAAGCTGCATTGATAATGACACCCACCGTTGAGACCTTTATAAGGGCCAACGTGATGTTTTTTTACCATCCAACCTATTAATAATGTCATGTAGATGTGGATGAAGTGAAAACACAAATATCAGCCCAAGAATTTTTTAATGGTGGACGTTCAATCCTCACTTTGTGGTCCACTTAATCCTTAGACGTGCTTAGTTTTTTGGTTCACATATTATAATTATATGATAAAAGCGTTTAACAATGTAGATAAAACAATTATAACACGGTGGCCCACGGAGCTCTGCCCAGATCGATTACCACCTGGGGAGGAGGGGGGGCGGATTGGATACTGAACACTGCAGTAGCCAAAACGCTACTGAGGTGACGTGGTGAAATACAATTGGTTGAATATTAATAGCATGCCCCTTATAGTTAATGCTCTTTTCCTTGAGTTCCGTTAGACGACTCTCTCCGTTTGCCGGTGCACGCACCCGACCGCATAATGGCAAATTTTATTTTCCAGTCGTTTTCTTTCTTTGCTCCCCTGTTGAAGTGACGCCAGCACTTTCCATGGGCACCACCAATGTATGTATTGTATCCACGCCATCCATCCATTTCGTGATATCATTTCAGGGCATGATCTAAAGATAAAGAAAGATCCAAATTTCAAGTGCACCCCACTGTAGAAAACAATGGAGATTGAACGCCTACCGTTAAAACCTCTCTAGGCCACATAAGCTTTCAATCAAGTTAATATTTATGCTTTATCTTATTTCCTGTCTTTTTTAACTTATAAAAAAGTTGAATCTCAAATAAATATCATGGTCAGCTCTTGAAAAGTTTCAACGGTGGCCTTCACCTCCTACTGTTTTTTGTGGTAGGATCCACTTAAACTTTGGATCTACCTAATTCTTTTGTTTACTCTCTAAAATGATCTCTCCAAATGGATGGATGGTGTGGATACAACACATATATCATGGTGGGCCTAAAGATCTTGGTGATGTAACATCCGTCTGTTTCAGAAGCCAACCCGCTTCCGTTTCCAATTGCAGCCAAAGCCGTCCGCATGAACTTCCTTCGATGGCAAGTTAGGTGGGGCACACAATTATATCTGTGATAAATTCAGTCTGTCCATCATGTCTTCCACATCATCTGATGATGTAGGCTAAAAAAACAAGACAGATGTAAAACTCATGTGGGCCGTATGGCTTGGAAACACTAAGTGGGAGAATTCCTGTGGTTGAAAATTTCCTAGGTCCACCATAATGTATATATGTCATCCATATGGCTCATGAGGTCATTCCTAACGGGATGAATTGAAATTATAAAAACATTAATATAATCTAAAACTTTTGTGGCCACCTGAATATTTCAATGGCGGAAGCTTAATCCTCACCTTTTTCTATTGTGTGGCCTACTAAAACTTTGGATCAATATCATTGCTAGGTCATGCTGTAACATAATCTAGAAAAACTGATGGTCAGGATAGATTTATCAAAAACATTCCGGTGGGTGCCACTTAGACATGTTACTACTTCTAGTACTCATGTGATCGCATTTTTGTAATTTGCAGAGGATGGGACTTTTAATTCTTTACATTAAATAAGGTTGGGGCACCGGTTGGCTACTGAACATACGGTTACTAGTCTTGCTACCGATGTCACGTCCTGTACTTTTTAAGCCCACCACCATGTGTGTGCTGTATCTACACTATCCATCCATTTGAAGAGATCATTTTAGAGCAAAAGAATTAGGCAGATTCAAAGTTCAAGTCGACCCCGCCACTGAAAACAGTACGAAGTAATGGCTACCGTTGAAACCTTTCCGAGGCTGGCTATGATGTTTTTTTGAGATCCAACCTTTTTATAAGTTAAAAAAGACAAGGAATAAGGTAAAGCATAAATATTAGCTTGATCGAAAGCTTCTGCAGCCTAAAGAGATTTTAACGGTAGGCATTCAATTTCTATTGTTTTCTTTGGTGGGGTGCACTTAAAATTTGTATCTTTCTCACTCTTTGCATTATTCCCTTAAATGATATCACAAAATGAATAGACGGTGGAGATATAATACATACATCATAATGGTGCCCATAAAAAGTGATGATATCACTTTATCACGGGGCAAGAAAAGAAATGAGTTGTAAATAACGGTTAACCTGTCCACGGGCAAACGGAGAGAGACGCCAAATGGATCTCTAATGAAAAGAGCATTAATTGTGAGGAAACACTTTAACGGCATTTAACCAATTGAATTTCACCATGTCACTTCAAGTGTTCAGTATCCAATCCACTCCCGGGAGGAAGACGTAATCCTCCGTCCTTAGCTCCAAACGGGCAGTTCTGTGGTCAGCTTCACCATGATGCATCTGTACATCTAAGTTATAAATTATTTTTCTTATATTATTTTAAGTCATGAACATAAAAATGAGTAGGTCCAACGCTCAAGTGGACCATACTAAATAATAAGATTAGTTGGATTTAAATGCACAAAGCATTAAATGTCGGTTGCATTAAATGCAAGAGTAATCTATGGTGTGGTCCTTCTGACCGTTGGATCTGCTTCATTTTTGTTTCCATGTCTTAAAATAATATGAGAAAATGGATAGACGGCTTGAATGTAAAGATACATTATGGTGGGCCCACCCACAGAACTTTCCGTTCGGAGCTAGAGACCGGCGGGGGTAGTACGCAATCCTTGTCCCTGCACCACCTGCCTGTTGAATGCCACCGTGCATGGACCCACTAATACTTCGTGGGTGTTTCAAGTAGGGCCCACCTTAATGTATATGTTGTATATCCATGCCCTCCATCAGTTTTACCAGCTCATTTTAGAACACGGTCCTTAAAATGAAGCAGATCCAAATCTGAAATGGTGGACACAGTACGGATTGAATGTCTACTGTTAAAAACTTGTCGCACCACAAAAGTTTTGGATCAAGCTGAGATATATGTTTTTCTTTCATTCGTATATGTGTGGCATTGTTAACAAGATAAATGGTAAATAAATATTACAGTGGGCCTTTTAGGAAGTTTTGAACGGTTGACATTCAATGACCACTGTCATGGTAACCTGCTTTGCTTGGCATTTGGGCCTGTCTCATTTACGGTCCATGCCCTAAAATGAGGGTGAGAAGTCGGCGGACGGCATGGATATACAATACATTAACCCAGGTGGGTCCCACAGTCAGGGCTGGTGTAACAGCTAATCCACTGCCAATCCTAACCCCCCGAATACTTGCCTACGAAGGGATGTTGAAAAGAGAAATATCACGAGAGTCCACGCAACTGAAAAGGGACAAATATCAATGGGTATACATGACCTCTCAATCTTAGAGAACCATGCCTAATGGCCCATTCATCAATAGTGGAACATGTTGATATTCAATCACTACAAAACTGCACACACTAACAAACAACCCATGTTTAGTTAAACACTTGTGATTAGGATAGTATTGGACGTGTTAAAGTTATATTCAATTTGGATAGATCTTAGGCACCAAATTAATCATAAGATCAAACTTGTGAAGGTGAACCTAACTATCTAGCCACCAATGTGGAGCGATTTGATAATTTAAAAGAGAAGAGTTAATCCTTATAAATGAAATTTATTTATTATTATTATTTTTTATTATTTTGAGGTAAGGACTTTTTTTTGCCTATAGTGATCATAATTTTTATGTTCTTTAGTAATACAATAATAAATAAAAGAACTAAAAAATAAAGGCTAATCATCAATTTGATTGATTTAGAATCTTGTAATTAAAATCGGCAAGAACATAGATCAAAGAAAATAAAAAAGGTAAATTACATACGATCGACCATGTGAATAAACAACGGAGGTTAATGGTCAGTAAGATATAATCGGTGTGATCTTCCAAGCATGGACTAGGTTGATTGGAGATCCAATGACGGTGGTCGTAAATATTTACTCTACTCCTAGAGCATATTGTAGCGATGAAGTTGGACAATGGCAGAACTAAGCTATATTAAACTTCAAAGTTTGTTGTGGCAAGGGCTCGACAAAAGTGAATGACTTAAATTTAAAACTAAAATAGCGTTGTGTTGTGTAGAGAGATTGTGCGTGTTAGTAAGAACCTGAAGCTCTTCATTTAATATTGTTTTTGTGGGCCTGGGAAGGGCGGTGGCCACATGTAAATCTATGTATCATGAGATATTTGAACAATCAACCGTATGAATCCCTCTATTCTGCATACAACCACAACTAATCGTGTTAAACCATGTGTGCATGAGACCACGTACACCTTTTGGTATTTTGGCCCTGCATAAAAAGGTTTATTGAAGGCTAGCATTAAGACTCTTGCATTTGCATAAGTTACTTTTGATAGGACTCTTGGCTTGTAAAGCGTTACTTTTGATAATAATATGTTATTTAATGTTCAAATAAATACACATATCTAATTCTTCCTTTCAAAGTTAATATATATCACATGTGGTACGGTAGCCATGTGGTGCCTTCTGGACCATTCGATTTGATTGTTATCAGTCGAGGGTAAATAGAACGTATTAAACAATGACCCATTTGGACGAACACCGATTGCCTATGCCACTCCCTCAATGGAAGTTTCTTTAGGAATAAGGTATTTGCAGGGCCCACCTCAATTGTGGGATTTACTCTCCATTCATTAGATTTCTGACCTACTTTAGGACACGAGCTAACAAATGAGAATCATTTAGGAGCCTATTGTTTATACCTTCTTGGATTTGCTATGATGTTTATATGTCATCCAAACCATTAACAATGTTATTACATTGGGATGAACTAAAAACAAAAATATCAGCCCTATTTAAAACTTTGCCCTCAGATCATCGAGCATTTGATGTAACTAGAATTACTGCCCAATCAACACACCACCAAAATTAAACACAATTCTATTATAATGACATACAAAGTATGCAATGGTTATGCATAATAAATTGAAAAGAAGATAAGAGAGAAAAAACAAATAATAAACCACACAAGAACACAAATATTTATGTGGTTTACCATTTAGACGACGTTCATGAGCAATCTAGCTAAAAAAAAAAAATCAAAAAAAAATCTATTATAGCAATGAAAAATGACAAAGAATAAGGTATAGAGTATTTTTCCCAAGAACTGGACAAACTCCCTTTGAATCTAAGTTTAAAAGGGAAAACCATCCACCATTACATGCACCAGCCGAAGAAAAAGATCTCTGGGCATCTCTTGGGAAAGCCTCAGAACTTACCTTTCCTTCATAAAGAAATCCTCATCTTGAAACCTTTTCTTAACTTTTTCAAGAAAATCCTCTCTTAAATTCATAATTATGCTCTTTTTTCTTCTTTTTTTTTCTCTCTCAAAATCTTTATTTTTATAATTAAAATACCGAAATATCCCTCAAGGGTCCATAAACACTTTTCCTTGTCTGCTCTCATGTAACATGACTAATGTTGGTTTAAAAGGTGATTAAAATCACAATAATTTTAGTGTCATTATTTTAACGGGTTGTGACCCCACATAGTGAAAGCTGTGGGCCCACTGTGGCATCCGTGAGAAATTCACTCAAGTAACCCCAAACTCAAGTGCCACACATCATAAGAAAAACTAAGATTGAATGCAATTGTTAAAACTTTATTGGGAATGTAAGTTTTTAATTAGGCTAATATTTGTGTTTTTAGTCCATTTAATTTGTAATAACCTTATGATGGCTTTAATGGCATATAAACATTGCCGCAAGGCTCGAAAAGAGCAATGGTTGGCATGTACATCCCCACTCCTTCCTATCATGTATTCCACATGAGATTATACTGGCCTCATTTTTGGGTTCAACTTGGCAAAACTCATGCAAGGGGTGAATTTCTCACAGACATCACGTTGGCCATTATAGCTTCCGTCAATAGGAACATCTTCCTAGTTTGGAGTGGATTTTACGATGCCGTGCTAACACTGAACTCCATTAGGCCTTGATG
Source organism: Magnolia kwangsiensis (assembly GCA_037074715.1). NCBI lineage: Eukaryota > Viridiplantae > Streptophyta > Magnoliopsida > Magnoliales > Magnoliaceae > Magnolia > Magnolia kwangsiensis. The sequence goes on along the minus strand of CM073579.1, from coordinate 18,130,174 downwards.
TGGGCTGGATTTTAAGCTTGTAAATGGAGTGAATAGGAAATTGAAATTGAGGTGAATGAATTGGGAGTAAATGGCTTATCTAGTTATATTTGGATCCGAGTAAATGAAATTTATTTGATTTTGTTTGGATAAGAGTAAATGAGAGGAATTAGAATACATTTAAACTTTTAAATATATCTACACAAAACATATATGATATCCCATATCAACTTTAATAAGTCAAATCAATGTATATTTGTGGTATTTAGTAGACTAATTATAATAAGTCCATTGAAATATATACTCTAGTAAAAACAAAACGAAGAAATTTTAAGCCCTGGGTGGTCCACAACTATAAAGATCACAAACAAACAACTTGTCAACATTTTTTAACTGTTCATTTCAATAGTTAACCTTTGAATGGTTTGAATAAATTTATTAGTTTGATTTTAGTGATGTGGTTGATAATTAGTTTGTTTTGGAGTATTATTAGTGTGCTACATGTATGGTGTACATGCACACAGTGACACTTTTGTTTACCCATGCAACTCTTCAATGAGCTCAAAAATGCTCACCCCGTTTACTTTCAAATCCTCTTTCATTTATAAGCATATTTACTTTTATTTCATTTTTATACATTTACTTCCATTCAAACACATATAACATGTCATTTACCTTAATTTACTCGTATTTACCTTCATTTACTCCCATCGAAACAGCCCCTAAGATTTGATTACCACTATGGGACCCTAATAATGGAGCCCGCCTTAATGTATGTGTTGTATATTTACGTTGTCCATCTGTTTTACCATCTCGTCTTAAAATATAAATTAAAAATAAAACAAATACAATGTTCCGGTGGAACACATTATAGGAACCGTTCTAATTGAACATTCACCATTAAAAACTTTATGTAATCTACTGTCATATTTATTTGCAATCCACTTTGTTGGCAAAGTTAGAAAGACATATATGAAAGGAAGATGCAAATATCAGCTTCATCTAAAACTTTATAAGCCTAAAATAAAATAACAAACGATCACTTTCTTCCATTCCTTATAGTGTGGTCCACCTGATATTGAAATCTGATTTAATTATTAGCCATGATAGACAACGTAGACGTACAAGGCGTACCTCCAGGTGACCCACGGTCAAGGTCTCAGCCACGTCACTGGATCTGGGTTAATTCAGTACCTCACATGGGTTAGACCAATCAAAACTCGCTGTCTCATGGCCTCACTACCCGGCCTAACATGATATTTTATCCACACCGTCTATCCATCCTGACATATCATTTAAGGGTTCATCTCAAATACGACCACACTAAAGGAAACAGTGGTGATAATGAAACTTACCGTTAAACCCTTTCAAAGTACACCGTTATGTTTATTTTCCATCCAACCTGTGCATAAGGTCATACACGGTCAAATACGCCCGGCTGAAGGGAAAATTACAAATATCACCATTGATCAAAACTTGTGACTCAGAAGAAGTTTTTAATGGTGGGTGTTCAATCCCCATTGTGTGGTCCATCTGAAATTGAATCTGCCTCTTTTTTAAGCTTATATCCTAAAATGATATGAAAAAAAATAGATGAACGGTGGAGATAAACCAATACATCAAGGTGGGTCCCTTGGAACCCCACCTGTTCCGAGCTTGGTACAGCGGCGGTAGTACCCAATCTGCGCGGTTTTCCCCGGCCTCAACGAATCCGGTTCCGCCCTGGCTGGCGGTGGGTACGGCCAATCCGCGTCCATACGTGGAATACCGCGTACGAGAGCGGAATAGGTGCGGCCCCGCCCTCACCCAATACGGTGCGGCACTTACTTGGGGCCCACCTTGATGTATATATTCTATATCCACACCGTCCATCCGTTTTTACAAATAATTTTAGACATGAATACAAAAATGAATAAGATCCAATTCTTATTGGACCATATCATAGGTAATAGTGGTGATTGAACATTAATGTGCCATGAAAGTTTTGGATTAAACTGATATTTGTCTTATATTTCATCAGTTATGTGATCCTATCAACAGGTCGATGAAAAATAAAAATTACAGAAACCTTACGTTGTGTACAAGTAAGTTTTTAATGGTAAAGCGTTACATCGACGATGTTTCCTATAATATGGTCCTGAGATTTGGATTTTTTTCATTATTTTTTATTTTTTTGTTTTTATTTTCTGGTCTAATGCAATAAATTGATTTGAAAAAACAGATGGACGGTGTGGATGTAGAATAAATACATCGATATGGCTCACCGAAATTGCCGCACCCAATACGTTCCCACCGCGTATGCTACAGTTGGGGCCTTGGGGGCCGCGTATCTCTAATTCCATTTTCCTACGAGGAGTTATATGAGACTCCGGCTGCGTGTGGTACTTGATACTCTGACACTTAGAAACTGTCAACTTTGGATGTATTAGCTCAAATAAACCGACTAGATTGTGAGGACCAATTGCTAAAGGTCATAATACCAAGTTCAGATTCGTTGAACAATCTTACGCCCTGATTCATGGACATTTTTTTTTTTTTTTTGGGGAAACAGGACCGTTAGATTTTCCATTTTTAGCCGTCCAATAAATATCTACCAATCTAATAGTCAATTCATTAAATAAATTTAGTTTGTTTTAATGATACATATTTTGGGCACCATAATTTAGACGGTTTAATTGGACTGCTTATATGCAAAGCATGCAATTTCCAAGTACCTGCGTATTATCCACCACACTCCGCCAGAGTATCAAAGTTTTTTTCCGTAACAAATTCCCAGACTCAACCCCTCTCCAAAATGTCTCTCCATCTCTCTCTCTCGAAGCGCTGTCTTCGGAGGTGGGAAAAATCGTTCAAAGGTCAGAGCTGTTTGTTTTCTAGGGTTTCTCTTTTCTCCAAATCCTTCAATTTCCGCCTCTTTTTCGTCAATTCAATCTCGACTCCATAGATTCGTCTCTCAATTTTCTCGATCATTTTCTATTCCCCCCAATTTTTTTTCCCATTTCGATCTCAATTCCATCGATTTCTCTTTCAGTTTTCTCGATTTGATTATTTTTATTGCAAATTTTCTGTTTGGATTTGTCTACTTTTCTTTTCCCTTTCATTTCTGTGGATTCGATTCGGTTTAGATTGAAAAGTATGTTTTTTTGATGAATTTTTGTTTTTTTGTTGAGATTTCAATCTGTATTTGATATGTTTTGATTTTCTATTTGGTTATCAGAATTCTTATGGACATGCTGTGATGAATTATATGATTTTCTGTCCAAATAATATGCACAATTCTGTTTTTTTTTTTTTAGCCTGAAGTTTGTTCAAGCGGTTCCTATTGTTTTGTGATCTGATGGTATGGGCCACGATGGGCTATGGCCCTAGAATTTCCTGGCTTGGAAGATCCTAGTTGTAAAAAAATTGCCCCTTTTTTTAATTTAATGTGTACTGTTGATGTATTCATTTAACCATCTATTGGAAAGCCTCCACTGATTGTTGGTTTAGGATTGCGCCATTTGGGAGGTTCTTATTTGGGCCCGGTCTACCCAATGGTGTGGATCCCTTAGAGTGATGGTCCGGATCATCCCAAACATGCCCCAACTTTCATGGAGTTAATGTCTCAGGATATTATGCATATCATGAGGTTGTTGGATCAAATAATTCCTGATTGGTGAATAGGAATCTTGATTCGAAAGCATTGAGATAATAATATCAGTAATGTGGTACGTATAGTTTGTTTTTCGTGCTTGGTATGTTAGTGTGAATACAGCAAAAATGATATTCATGACACGTGCACGTGTATGATAATTGATGTGTGACATCTGGGTTGTTAATCAAGCAGCCCCACAATGACCATCCACTGGCTGAAAACCAGGTTGGTAGAAATGCAACTAGAATTTAAGCAATTAATTGCAAGATTCTGAAATTCACGTACTAGAATTTTGAAGACACGAAGATAGAAGAAAAAGGGAATAACCATGCAGAATCACTCCGCGCGAGGCTTGAAGGAGGCATGCCAATGGGTTCAGAGCATCAGACTTCTAGACTCTAGGGCATTGCACCACTAGAGATGAATTCCTATCACAGGAAATCAAGAAAGAAGAAGATTATTATTTCAATTTTTTATTCTCCATATAGGAAATTGATGTAGAGATTGGTAGAAAATCGAACCATCCAAATTTTCAAATGATGACTGGTGCTTTGATACCAAATTGATGTCAAGATTGACAACAAGCTGGCCATCCAAATCCTTAAACAGTGGCTAGAATCTGAGAGGGGGAGGGTGAGATGAGAATCCACTCACCAGATGGGAAAACTCAGATTTAAGAAAACCCCAAAAACAATCCGGGTTTACGGCTTGCATATCTTTTATAGGCCTTATTACATTGTTATCCTTCGTCAGTTCAGTTGAACTAATTCATATTGTTTCGTACAAAATCCCAATCACATTCACTTTTGTGGACTAAAAATAGGACTTTAATAACCTGTGTAGCAAGTCCAGCCAATTAGGGTAATTACTTGCGAAGCAAGCCAATCCAGCGAAGGAACTTGTAACAAGTTAACGTTACAAGGATATTTAAGTAATCAAGGAAAGTTGTTAATTGAGTAAAGATTAATGCAACCTTACAATAGTGTTACTATAGCAATATGGATGCTATGGTATTGGGTTGTATCTCTACTACAGTACATGATTCTCCTTAGGTGAGAAGGAACTTGTCCATGAGCTTGCAATGCTATCAATCTCGATCTCGATGTCTCCATGGCTAGTATGGTTGAAGCTTGTGGTGAATTCCTTTTTGTTTTTTGTTTTGTTTTTTATTATTATTTAAAGATGATGCAATATTGATAGTGCTAGTGGTCAAAAAAACCAAAAACAAACTACAACAAGAAGACACAATAGAAAAACAACCAAAGCAAAAAAAAAAAAAAAAAAAACCCTTGCCACACAATTAGGGCACCACTTACCAAATAAGAGAAACCTAATAAGAACCCCATTGGCAAACCCGCTCTAATTCCAAAAGCACTGGTTATTTCTTTCGCTCCAAAGGGACCACAAGATGGCATGCAAGGGAATCTTCCATTTGGTCTTACCCAATCGGCTCCATCCCCTAGCATGTTAAGACCGGAAGAAACTAACAATTGAGCTTGGCATCACCCATGAAACATCCGAAGATCGAAGAACCAAATAATTTTGAAGAACGAGCAATGAATGAACAAATGGTCAACTGATTTCTCAGCTTTCAAACACAGTAGAAAGCTGTTCATCAACACCATGAGTCTCTTTCGGAAATTTTCTATTCTAAGGATTTTATTTCTACCAGCAAGCCAAGCGAAGGCAACAACTTTAGGAGCAACCTTGTAAGACCACACATGAGCAGTGTGGCTCCTGTCATTCTTAGGATTGACTAGGGACAACCACGAGTAGAAGGAATGAATCGAAAACAATCTGGACTTGCTAGAGTGTCGGAAAAGGGAACCTTCCACACTCAGAGAGCAAAATCTACTGCAATCAAGAAAGGAGAGAGAGCAAGTCATTGAATTCAGAAACATGTAAGTCTCAATGCGAAGGGGGGAGCTCGCCCCCCCCCATACCCAACAACAAAGATACTGGACACAAGATAGAGACAAGCCAATCAAGGAAAGGATGAATTGTGTGACAAAGAGAAGCCAATCAAGGAAATGATGAACTGTGCGGCGAATCACCACACTGAAACATCCTTCCACAATCTGATCTTTGTTCCCATCCCAATAGCAAAGCTGGTACCTTAAAAAACCTTAGGGACCACTTGGAATTCCCTTTCATATAAAGGATATATGGTGTGGAGAAGAGTCCTTGATCCACCACTCCTTGGGAGACAAGCCATATTTGGCAGCAATGACCCTCCACATGCTGGATTCTTCCAATTTAACATATGGAATTTCTTAGAAGTCTCCCCTTGCCAAAGGAAATCCCTTCTTAATTAATCAATACGCTCAAGGACAACCTTGGGACACTAAATAGGGACATATAATAGAGCATGAGATTGGAGAGGGACAATTTATTAAGAGTAATTTAGCCCCTAAGAGAGTATTTTACTTTGCCAATGGGATAATTTCCTCTTCATTCTCTCAACCGCTTTTTCCCAAAGATGAACTGCAAGCTTCTTGAGACAAAGGGGAAGGCCGAGGTAAGACGATGTAAAAGGGCTAATACGACAACTGAAAAGATCAACAAGCTAGGAGATCTTCTCTTGAGGGACGAAAATACCTAGGATATTCCGACCACTTCAATCCATCTGATGGTGATCCTCATATTAGCCGTCATGGTCTCAGCCTTGCAAAACATAATGTTATCATCAACAAATTGAAGGTGAGATATTGGCCGGGCAGAATTGTTTACTTTCAAGTCCTGGAAGAGACCCAAATCTTACTAAGGGCCTCAACGAAAACCACAAAAAGGAGTAGAGACAGAAGATCCCCTTGAAAGAACAAAGGAATTGGCAGAGGACACACAATTGTGGATCCAATGTCTCTACTTGGACCCAAATCCCATCCAAGCCAACATAGTCCAAGAAGGACTAGTTAACATGGTCATACACTTTTTTGAAGTCCAATTTACAAACCACACACTGGTTGGTCTTCTTCTGGTAAGAATCTAAGCATTCATGGGCAGTCAAGGTGCTATTAAGGATCTGCCTCCTCAAAATTAAAGCACTCTCAAAGGGCGAAAAAACCTTGGGGAGCACCAACCTTAGCCTTTGGCCCAAAATTTTATCAATGATTTTATAGGGACCACTAAGGAGACTAGTAGGCTTAATATTATTCAAGCTATCAACACCCTTAAACTTAAGGATGATGGCAAAAAAAGTACAACCCAAATCAGCTGACAAATGCCCCCCCCTCCAAAAAAAAAAAAAAAAACCTCAGCAAAAGCCATAAGATCAACCTTAATGAGATCCTAGAAGGTTTGGAAAAAAGTCAGAGGAAAACTATTCGGGTCGAGAGCTTTGTCCCTTCCCAAATCCCAAATTGCTTTCTTAACCTTCACCAAATAGATGGGCGATTCAAGGTTCTTAACCTCCTCCAGAGAAATAGGATCAAAATGATGGTTATCAAAAGTTGGTCTTTTTTGGCCCTCGTTTGAAAGCAAGAGCTCATAGAAAGTAACAATAGAATCACAGATAAACTTTTTAAACGACAAGATTTTTACCATCAACCATGAGAGGAGGATAGATGCAATTGGCCCTGGCTATCTCATGGAAATATTGTGTATTTTTATTGCTGGCCTTGAGCGAGACTGCTTGTGACCATTGGCACCATTTGACTCCCTCCTCTTTCAATAGAATGATAATCAAGAGATGACTTATCTCTAGCAGCTTTCTCATCATCAATAAGCATGCCTCCTTCCTCGATGTCCAGAACTTGGATCTCGCTAAATGGGGCCTCTATCTCGAGCTCCTTTTAGCCAAAGATCTCCCGCCACCAAGCATTAAGCTTAAATTTCAACAATTTCAATTTGTTATACAGAACAAACTTGGCTGGCTCACGACTTCAAACGAAGCCCATCATTCAGACACCAAGGAGTGAAAACCCTTAACTTCGAGCCAAGCCAATGCTAATCTGAAAGGCTTCAGTCCCCAGCTGATCTCATCCACCTTAAAAAAATGGGGCAGTGATTGGACGTAGGATTAGGGAGACCAAATTGATAGGCCAAAGGGAACTTGCACCCATCCAGGAGACTACAAATCTATCCAATAGACACATGGCATGCACCACCTGACCATTCGACCAAGTGTACCTAAGCCCCCTATTTGAAGATCTTGAAGCTCATGCTTGAGAACCCAATCAACAAAGCAATGCATACTCCTGGATACTCTTAGCCCATTCAAATTTTCATGAACGAAGTGAACACCATTAAATTGCCACCCACACACTATGGAAATTGCCATATGTCAACGACAAAAGGTAGTTCCTTCCAAAAAGGGGATGAGAAGTTAGACAGTTCAGACCATAAACTCATGAAAACACCCCACTTAAAACCAAGGGAACCTCATGAAAGACAAAATTGACAGAGTAGGAGCCACGCCAACTCTCCACCCTACACCAAAGAGAAGGATTTCACATGAGTACATGGTTCTGAATGTTGGTATCGGTCAGCGTATCAGCCCAATGGAAAAAATGATACGTACGGTGTCGCATATCGGAATTAGGGCCGTATCGGTCATAATTTTTTTAAAGTAAAAAAATATAGAAAAATATTAGAAAAATTGAAAAAAAATGAGATATCCAAGAATCTACCATTTTTTCGTGTTTTGGCCATGTATTCAATGGTGTATCAAACCATTCTTTGATGAGAATATTGTTTATCAGTTTGACTTCTTGAAGGTTAATTAAATAGGCCATAATTAAACACAATTCAAACATGATTTGGTGAACTCGGGCCCATTACATTGAAATACAACAAAAAGAAGATGAAAATATAAAAAAAGAAAGTGAAAGTTTACCATCCGTTCCGATTTTCCCCATAATGGTCCACTTTAATGGTCCACTTCACTTTGATTTGTCGAATCCCATTCAAATCACTCGTTTGATCCCCAAATAAGTCTAGATCTAGTTTAAAATGAGTTTTTAAGCTTCTTCCATGGTTTAAATAAAAAAAGAAGAGGGGACGAGTGAAATTTTAGAAAAAAATAAATTCAAAATTGTTTTTTTTTTTGGGCTTATCAGCTTGCATCAGCCATATTTGCCCCATATCGGCTGATACAGGCCATTTTTTTCGCATCGGGCTGATACGATCTCATATCGCGTATCTTCTGGTGTTGATATGAATACGATACGGTTGTATTGGCCGATACGATACAGATATTCATATCCATGCATGACTAAGATATCACCCGTCGATCTTAATAGAGTTCAAAGACTCCTACTCAACCTCTTGACAACCCCAAATAGACTCCACTAAACCCTGATTGGTTGATTGAATCTTATACACTCTTGGACCACAAAAATACTAGCTGTAGAACATTCACAAATGTCTTTTAACTTGGACACGCTCCAAGAGGCATCCGAGCCCATGGACATTCTAGCTCAATATTTTCATAAGATAACCAATCTCTCCCCTCCCCCCTCCCCCCTCTCCTCCTCTCATTTTGAGGAATGGCATCGACTTGCCCTTCCGGAACAACCCCAAGATTTACCAACTTCCTGCAACCTTTGTTAGCCTTTGGAGATCACCTTTGAACATCAATAGAGAACAACCAAATATCCCTTTCTTTTACTAACTGAAACAAGGTCATATAATCCTCATTCCTATTACCAAACTCTACTCCAAGGAGTCTTCCCACATGACTTAAAGCCTCCTGAACCCATCTCTTCCCTCTTAACAATAGAAACCAACACCTCCCTACACCACATAGAGAGGGCCAGACGCACTAGTTACGCAAAGAGTTCTGAGCATTGTCGAGGCATAAAGCTTACCTTAGGGGAGGGACATCCAAAGCATCATCAAGGAAACTTGGAACAACAGACTTAAAAGCCCTAAGGTTGGCCAATGGAGAAACATTTAGAGAAGGGGAGAAGAGCCAAAGAATCAAGAACACCCAAAGGAATACCCCCTTCAAACCTAACCGCAAGGGCCTATGACCAAGATTCAGGACTCAAAGAAGAAGAATAGGAGGAAGGGGTGTGAAATGACTCTTAAGGGCTTTGTAGTAATAGGAGATGGACCACACAAGTGATTAATAGGAGACCCTGACATGTGTGAGAAAGGAGTCGAATTCACATGAGTCGACGAGGCTCCACCGGCATCCAAATGAAGGGCAAGGCAAGGACCAACTGTTAAATAATCCTCCTCGCCTACTCCATTTGTTGCAAAAAAGGAATGTCCAAAACACATATCATCTGCAGAATGGGGGCTGAGATCTTTCTTGATGAGACGAACCTCGCTACCCTCAAGATCAGCTCCCCTGACATCATCAAGTTGGCATGTGCCACCTCCATCATCACACAGGGACGTGTAACAGGCACCCGTTGGCTAACAGGACAACGACTTGACCACCATCATTGGGCATATTAAAAGCCTTGTAATGTTGATCTCTGCATGACATCATCTGCCCCTATCACCTCGTGTCGCTACGACAAGCTTTGCGAAAATTGAAGGTGGTGGAGACTCTCGTTGGCCTCTACATAGAAAGACCATTGCTCGGGGTGCCTCTCGAACAAAGGGCCTGACAATTGGCCATTAACGTTGGAGGATACGAAGACCGATTTCGCGTTACCAGCTATCCCATATCAGCCAATCTCTCGATAGAGAGGGGACCACGTGGCACTATCTCCATTGTATGATCAAATGAAGCATTAGCCTGACCAGATAGACTGGCAGCACATGTCACTCTCCATTAGCCGATGATGGCCTTGATAAGATCACCTCTCCACGTGTTAGGCTATCTGCGGAGAGTGATCGACCCGTCCGATTCCCGATATGTTAGATTGATAGTAGGGGGTATGGAGGGCCGCATGTAGGGGGACAACCATCCCCTATTCAAATTTCAAAACATAGCGGGAGACACGTGTTGACTTCACCCGAACATCCTCAGCCATGCACCAAGGAAGTGGATCTCGCCTCACATGAGTGCCCCACATCATTTGGTAAATTGTTAGAGCACGGGATCAATGGACCTTCATCCCTCACAGGACTCAGGCGAGAGCAGACCAACTCCCCTAATCGACCTCTATGAACTCCAATGGGACCATCGTTGGCCATGGTAGATGAAGACCTTTCACAGACCACACTTACCACAAAATTATCGTCACCAACAACTACCAGAATGGACTTGGGAACAGGGATTGATTTCTTTTGTCGACCATAGATTTTGGCAAGATGAAGATCCTCCCATTTCTCAATTGCCTGATCAATGGCAATCACCTCACCGAGATGAGACCCCAAGGCCACACGAACTTCTGCAACCCAAAGTTCCAAAGGAAGATATAAGAGGTGGAACCAGACGTCCTCCTTAGCAAACCAAGACCAATCAACCCATCTACAAAGGGAATGAACGGGGCCATTCTGGAATTGACTAAGTGTATCATTGATTAGGTTGTGTTCTAGCTATATCTTGCCTTGTCTGGCATGTCTTTTCTTGGAGATCACTTTCTTTCTCGACGATGGCTACATTGCTTTCTCAGAAGTTGTCCATCGCCTATCACCCTTGCCACTGCAACACTTCATCGTCCATCACCTAGCATACTCACCATTGCCACACTTCGATAAGTAATATTCTCCTGTGTTGCAGCAACTTGTCTCAATGTCATCGCACGCCGCAACAATGGTTCTTTTTTTCCTTCTTACCGCCTTCATATTGCAATACTTTCGGGTCTTGAGTTGGTGATATGCTGCGCTGCCTTTAGATACTAACACACACCATCAGTTTTCTTCACCCTCTGTCATGAAATGTGCTGTTATAAATTTTGCATCTTTGTTCGAGCTTGTTTTGTTCCTCTCAAGATCTTTTGTTAGCAAGAGCATAATCGGAACACCATCTTTTGTAAAGGAATAGGTATTTGGTCTTGCTCGAAGCCCTATGTTACAAATGTACCCATTGATGCCTCAATGGTTTATGGCATGCATCCGTTGGCGCCACAACACACAAAACCTCATCCTCTTATCCTTTCCCCATTGAAAAGGATACAAGGCATCGAGTTCTTACACGAATTTCTCCACCTTTCTTGAGAAGGTGGAAATCTTCCCATGAATGTACTAGTGTTGTTGAATATCAACCATCTATTATCTTCTTGCTCCAGGGTTATCAACTTTGCAGGTTGGATAACACGATCTCTCCCTCACCTTGTTTTCCTTAACCTTGAAAGACTGATCCAATAAGGTTGCAACAATAGCAGGATCATCTTGCATGTCCTCTTCTATAAAATCAAACAAATATTTTTTCTGCAAGCCCAACCAGTTCCTAGGAGCTTTTGTTGGGAATGGGGATGCAATATGCCCGACTGATGGCATCTATAATATGTATTGGGATTTATTCTTGCTCCTCTACTGAGAGAACACATCTACCACGTCTCCCTCTTCCCATATTGGAATTTGGAACTGTTGTTGTGTTTATTTATATGGAGCTTTAAGGCATTTAATGGGTTGGACAAAGTCCTGCTTGTAGTCCCACCACTTTCCTCGATGGTTTAAATAATCCAGACTTCTTCAATTGATAAATCGCATTCTCTTCCAATTTTAAGCATTTAATGGGTTGATTTGGCGTAGTTTGTCGAAGTCCTGCTTGTAGTCCCGCCACTTCCCTTGATGGTTTAAATAATCTAGGTTTATTTGCTTGATAAATTCCAATTCCAAAGCATCTCGGTATGCAGTTTCTACAATTTCCATTGTAGTTCTGTCTGTCATGTTATAGAAAAACCATGAAACCTTACTGAAATAAGAGTGGCCTTCTTCTATTCGGACATGGTTTTGTAGCTAAAATATTAGCAACGCATGTTATCCAATCAAGGAAAGTTTTGGGCTGAAGTTTACTGATGAACTTTTGAGATATCCACTTTTAGTCCTAGGTTTCAGATGGGATAATTTTAGTGCCCCAAGTACTTTGTACGCTAACTTTGAAGCACCTCTTGGTTGAGTTGGGAGACTCAAAACCTTGTTGTCCCTAGTCTCTGCTTGGCATACTTTGATCCTGACTTCTGAAATTCCCTTTTTATTATCTTCAACTTGTTTTCAATTCTTTGAACAACCTTCAACAATTAATCCAACATCGTGTCATGCCATTCTTGAAACTCTTTTAAATTCACTGAATTTATAAGATGAAGAATCAGCTTGTTGGTTATTCTGGCAAACTCCACCAGCAACATGTTCCTCCATGGTTTCATGTACCCAAGAATTGAATCAGTTATATGCAATGTTGTCAAAATTGTTATTGTCTCACAAATCATAGCAGTGTTCAAATTATATTGAATCGCAATCATATAATCATAAGATGGCTTTTTTTTTTTTTTACTTGGAAAATAAAAAATGAATCTCAAAAAATTGTAACTCAAAAAAATAGAAAAAAAAACCAGTTATCCGCTTTCCATCAATATGCACAAAGAAAGGTAATACAGATCATGGTATCATCAATTATATATATATATATATATATATATATATATATATATATATATATATATATACACACACACACACACACACACACACACCCCCACACACTCACACCGTAGTGGAATTTCACCACCTATGGGTACTCGAACCCTTGACCAAGTGTTGAAACTCCAAAGAGTCTACCACCAGAGCAAGAGCAAGGACCCAGTTATGAAAATGTATGTGGGTGCATATGCAATTATGAATATGTATGTGGGTGTATATGCAAGTATAGATGTGTCATAGACTCGTAAAAGTTTTAATCACTCCATTCATTCCCATTTAAACCTATTTATACATTTTTTTAGTTATACACATCCTAATGCATTAAGAGATTCAGGATTGAATAATTCCTCACCCATCCGATACGGAGGATCGGATTTCTTTGAAGATCACCTTGGCCTTTCAAACGTGATGCCATCAATAGAGTCTTTCCTCTAGGCGTAGCACAACAGTCGACAATGGTCTGGATCATACCTGGCTCTGGATCTTCCCACATGCTGATACAAAGTGTCTAGGACCAGCCGGAAATATGACCCTAACGGTCAGTAATGGAAAGGGAGGAGTCTCCTCCATGCAATATGATCGGAACCACAATACAGAAAAAGGGAAAGGTGCGGCTTCTGTAGGTGATCCTGGTATAGAGAATGGGGAATGGATCTCGGTGGAACCCAGAAGGAGCACTGCCGCGTTGGGAGGCAGCCGCAGTAAATACTCTTCTTATCCTACTCTCTATGTTTGAGGCTATCCTCATGCACGGTACCCCATCAACCTAGAAAAAATCTTTGGGTGGACGGGAGCAGTTATGGATGTCATAATGCCTAAAGATAGAGAGAGTGGAGCATATCGTGGTTTCGCTCTAGTTCGAATGGGTAGTGAAGATGAATTGGCCAGGGCGGTGGCCATGTTGCATGGAGTCAGTTACTGGGGAAAGAAAATGTTGTTACAACGTGCTCGCTTCGGACCGGAGACCTTACCCTCCTTCCATAGCAAAAAACGAACCTCCCCTCCCATGCCTAAACCTCCTAACCATCCTTCTACCCCCTCTGACTCTGTCGTCCCGACTGAGGCTCGGTCGGGAGACCTCTCATACGGAGACATTCTTACCTTTAAACCCAAGGACCTCAATCCAGTCAACCAAAGCAACGACCTATCCATCAAGAACCGACCTAACCCACCCCCCACCGAAGGCAAAGAAGAGGCATCGGAGTTTACAGTTAATTGTTGACCAAGAGATCTTCGACAAAAAGAGAGCTGAGTTAGCAAAGACGGTGGTGATAATCACATGGGAAGGTGCATCCATCTCGGCGGTGAGAGCATGGATTAGAGAGACCACTGGATGTCAATATGGAAACTCTGATATTAAATCTTTAGGGTACAACGCCCTTTGGGTCAAGAGTTTGCCCAGGTCTAAATCCCGAGATGTTAACAATGGTGGTACAACTGCATGCTTCAGGTCCGGTAGAAAAAATCGTCCTGTGGGAAGAATACTCTATGTTCGGCAAGGAGAATATCTGGGTCCACATTTGGGACATCCCAATGAAGTGCTGGTACGACGAGTTCCTCATTAAGGTAACTTCTTGCCTTGGCTTCATCCTTGAAATCGACTCAAAGACACAGCTGGGGGGGGGGGAGAAAGAAAGGCTCCCCCTCTCCGGCCCACATTCATGTCAACGTCAATAATTGGGTTATACTGCTACCGGTCCTCAGAGAACATCCATATTCCTTCCAGCCCAGATGGGGTGATGTCTGGAGATCTAAGGAAATTGAATCTCCTTCTCAGAGGTAGCCTCAGAGGAGCTCAAGGGAAGGAGTACGGGAACCCTACTCCAGCGGACCACTGCTCATTCGGTCTACTTCGCCATCAATACCTGTCTCTAAGCATGTCAACGACTTGACGTCTTAGGGGAGACGTGGCGCTCTCCCCTCTGCGAGCATGTCACGTCTGTCTAATGAACCTTCCAGAGACAACGTTGAGATCTTGCGTGCCAATATCAGCTCAACACACGTCCACCAGGCGGTAGACTCGAGAAGGAGGGCGGCGCATTCTCCCTTACGAATGGTGCTGATTCAGCCACGCTGACTCCTGTACCATAGTAACACAGATGCCAGCTGCGTTGGTGTGGTGTTGACGTCGGGACCTTGACACGTGCCCCCCTTGCGCCACATCGATGACTGCCTTTCCCGCCCAATTGAAGACAATGTAAGCGCTCCCAGGCTCACCTCATTAATTGATGTGGGGCCAGTTGAATCGGGCCCGTATTCAACCAGTTTCTGACCTACTTCTCACAAATGGGGACCCATCCAAATTACTGATGCGGTCCTTATCCACCCCGTACCCAACTCTCTCTTATCTACCTTACAAGCCGCTGATCAAACCCGTCCTCTCCTGCCCGACCCTAATCACCCACACCGTCTTCCCCATCATCTGGCGTTGGTCGAAGACATGTCTACAGGCGACAGATATGATAATCCTATATTCGAATCCCATTCTACTTCTTCTATCTCTTCATCTCGTCTCTTTTGCATCCCAGCGCAGAGATTGGGCAAATTTGGGGCCTCTAACCCTCTTTCAGGAAGAGATTTCTAGCGAAGTGCTAGTGGCCAAGCCTCTCCAAATGTGCGCGGAGCTCCCATAGCAACATTAGGACCATCCGGTTGAAGGGCCGTTGGTAGACTTGGGCAAAGAGGAATTATTCAATAAAATCCATAACAAAAAATGGATAAGGGATGCTGTTAGCAGTGTTGGTTGCTCTCTGGGATTGTCCTTTGGCAATAGAGCTGAAGACTACACCGAACTCTTCCAATTCATAGAGAATAAGGGACGACCCATGCCTCCATCAAAGACCCCGACCAACCAAGTTATCCGCTCTGCAAGTAATCGTGAACTTCTCCGACTTCAGCCTTCTCCGGACTCAGCTTCCACTTCCGCTGTGCGAAATAGGCGTAGGGGTACTCGGGGTAGCCTTGTTTCCCAATGATTATTTTATCCTGGAATGTAAAGGGGCGTAGGCTCCAAACAGAAGCGGGCTCTGATTAAAAGATCAGTCAGGATAAAGAACCCAGATGTTATTTGTTTTCAGGAAACAAAAGTTCCTTTCTTCTCTGCCAAACTTCTGGCAACGCTGTGGGGCTGTCCAGATGCCGAGTTCGTGACCTTAAATGCCAACGGATCTTCGGGAGGCATCTTAATTGCATGGAGATCCTCCAAGTGGGACGTCCAATATTCTTTGTTTGGTAACTTCTCGAAAACGGTCGTCCTTCAAGGTAAGTCCTCATCTTTTCGCTTTATTTTAATCTCTGTCTATGGTCCGAAAACGATGACTCATTCAGGCAAATCTTTTGGGATGAGCCGTCAGCCATTATACGGACGTTCTCAGGTCCTTGTTGTGTTGTAGGTGACTTCAATGTTATCCGATTTGCGGAGTAACACTCTCGGAAAAGGAAGTCTACCCTCGCCATGCAAGCCTTCTCCGACTGGATACAAGAGCAGGAGCTGGTCGATCTTCCTTTGTCCGGTGCTAAATTTACTTGGACTAATGGCCGGAAAGCTCAGATTCAATCGCGGCTAGACAGATTCCTTTCTTCGGAATGGATTGAGGCATATCCTTCAGTGCATCAGATCGCCCTTCTGAGAACGACTTCTGATCACTGCCCGATTCTCCTTTCGGCGACCGAAGCTAATTGGGGGCCCAAACCTTTCAAGTTCAACTCTGCTTGGCTCCGCATTGAAGGCTTTAATCAGAAAGTGATGGACCGGTGGTCATCATTCCAGGTGACAGGTTTTGCTGGACACCGTCTTCTCTGCAAACTCAGATGTCTTAAAGAAAAGATCAAAGAGTGGAAGGAAGCAAAATTTCTGAAAAGGGAGCTTGAGACCGAAGCTTTATATTCTGAACTTCACCAAATCGAAGCAACTGCTGAAGGCAAAGATCTCTCTCATGCGATGTTGACCAGGTGCATCAAAATCATTCAGGCTTTGTCGTCCAGAGCTATTGAAGATGAACAATCATGGAAGATTAAATCTAGATCCAGATGGATATCGAAAGGTGATCGAAATACTAAGTATTCCACATACCATTTACTCCATTTCTGTGGAGGGGGAGGCAAATTGAAGACAAAGACGACATATCAGAAGCGGTAGTGTCCCATTTCAAACGTCTCCTATCAGCTGAGGGATGGTCTAGACCTCGGTTGGATGGCATCCCTTTCCTTTCCCTCCAAAGTACGGAAGCAGAAGCTTTAGAACGCCCTTTCACGGATGAGGAAGTTAAAACGGCAATCGATGCGTTGGATGGAAGGAGACAAATCCTCGGGCCCCGATGGATTTCCAATTAGGTTTTTCCAATGCTTCTGGGACACAGTTTAGGCGGATGTCATGCATTTTCTTAAGGAATTCCATAATCGGGGTAGAATCTCTAAGGGCATTGGAGCTTCCTTCATTACCCTTATCCCCAAAGTTGCAGGCGCTTCGTTTTTCTCTGAATTCAAGCCCATCAGCTTGATTGGAAGCCCTTATAAAATTCTGACTAAAGTTTTATCCACCAGGCTTTCCTCTGTCATGGGGACCATCATTTCCAAGTACCAGAATGCATTTATTAGGGGAAGACAGATTATCGATGGTGCTTTGATAGCTAATGAAGTCCTCCATTCTTGCCACAAATTGGGAAAGAAAATCATTTTCTGTAAGCTCGACATTGAGAAGGCATACGACCATGTGGATTGGGGTTTCTTACATTATATGCTTCGTCGTATGGGATTCGGTGAAAAATGGAGGTTCTGGATCAAATCTTGCATTCAATCGGCTCGCTTCTCTGTCCTTATCAATGGGGTGCCGCAAGGTTTTTTCACCAGCAGCAGGGGCCTGCGACAGGGAGACCCCCTTTCTCCTCTTCTATCTCTCTTAGTCGGAGAGGCCCTCTCCCAAATGTTGCTTAGTGGACAGAGTGCTAACCTGTTCCGTGGGATCTCTATGCCTGGTGTTCCCATGCCAATCTCCCATGTCCAATTTGCTGATGACTCGCTTATTATGATTGAAGCAGACTCTGATCAGATCTTCATCCTTCAAACAACTTTAAGATGTTTCAAGGTGGTATCAGGTTTGAGAATTAATATGTCAAAGTCAAAAGTTTTTGGGGTGAATCTTGCGGACCATGATCTCTCATTGTACGCAGATTCTTTGGGATGTAAATCTGCGTCGTTTCCGACCACATTTGTGGGGCTGCCGCTCTCTCTAGGTTCCCCTCCATTATCTATGTGGGATAGGGTGGTGGAAAAATGCCAAAAGATGCTGGCCACTTGGAAATGCAGATATTTGTCCATGGGGGGGAGACTTAACCTTATTAAAGCCGCCCTTTCTAACATCTCTATCTACTTTATGGCCCTGCTCCATTGCCCAAATTCTATCCAGCGCCGGATTGACAAGTTGAGAAGGAATTTTCTATGGTGTGGCAAGGACAACCAGAATAAATTTCATCTTCTGGAGTGGAAAGTGGTGTGCAACCATTATCGGGATGGAGGAGCGAATATAAAAAACCTGAAAGTCATGAATCAGGCCCTTCTTGGAAAATGGTCGTGGAGGCTGGCCATGGAACCTAAGGCTTTATGGAGCAAAATTGTCAAAGGCAAATATGGTACTTCTCAGGGGGGTTGGTGGACAGAAGATTCCACTTGTTATAGAGCTTCGCATATTTGGAGAGGCATCCTTCAAGCCAAAAGACCTGTTGTGGAGAATGTGGGTTTCGATATAGGGAATGGTGCTGTTATTCGATTCTGGGAGGGTTGCTGGGTGGGGGACTAGTCTGAAGGATGGATTCCCAAACATATATCGCATTGCTGCTATTAAAAATGCCCCAATTGCCAGTTTCTACTCCATTACCGAATCCGGTATTGTGTGGGACATTCCCTGTCGTAGAAACCTAACCGATTGTGAGGTCAGTGAATATGCCGGGCTTCTTGGGAGCATATCTGGTGTTATCCCAATCCAGCTGGAGCAAGACCGAATTATTTGGAAGAAGGAGAAAAACTCTCGATTCTCTGTGAAATCCCTGTATACAGTTCTTGCTCTAATTCCTTCTCATTCTCCTTTCGATTCCCCTTACATTTGGAAGTATCCTGTTCCACCCAAGTATGTATGCTTCTCTTGGCTAGCGTCTAAAAACCGGATTCTAACGATCGATAACTTGAAAAAAAAAGGGTTGCAGCTTCCTAATATCTGTCTCTGTGGTATGAAGAATGAGGAATCCGTCAACCATCTCCTTGTCCACTGCTCATGTATATCCAAGATTTGGGCTGATTTTTGGTCTAGATTCAGTGTCAATCGATGTATGCTGGCCACTGCTAGTCAGCTTCTGTCTCTCTGGCATGGCTGTAAATTGGGAAAAATTAGATCGCGGGCTTGGAGAATGGCTCTCATAGCTATTTGGTTGATGGTCTGGATTGAAAGGAACAATAGGTGCTTCAAAAACTCTCAATCGTTGGCTGAAGAAGTGGGAAACAGAGCGAAGAACCTAATTGTTGACTGGGCTGCTAATTTCTCTTCCTTGAAGGATTTTAATTTTATGTTCTTAGTGCAGTAGGCGGTTTCTTCTTTTTTCTTATTTGTTTTCTTTCTAGCCCTCTCTACCACCTCGGTTGCCGTTGTTTTTTCTGTCTTCTTTTAATGAAATCCGTTCCTTTTTTTTTTTTTTTTAAATATCATCTAAAAGTCTTCAAGGTTTCATGGTGGAAAACATGACCCCCTGAGTTTCCCACCTTTAGTTCGTAGTCGACGTGCTTATTTTTAGCGAGGCGGATCTCTCCATGGTTGATAATCTCTGGAAGATAATTGTTTGCTTTGAGATACCATCTGGCCTAAATGTTAATATCTCCAAATTCGAAATTTTGGGTCTTCCTCTTTGCATCAACAAACTCCTAAGCAATTTTGGGATAAGGTAATCGAGAGAATGGAAGGAAAATCTTCTTAGTGGAAAGCTTGTCACCTCTTCCTTGGCAGTAGATTGACACTCGTTAAAGCTGCCCTATTGAATTTGCCTCTATATATCTTATCTCTTTCCAAATGGCCCCAAGACGATCTTACAAAAAATTGACAATTTGAGAAGGGGTCTCCTTTGGTAAGGGGCAACTTCCAATCGAATTTCAGCTCCTTGATTGGATGGAAATTTGTAAACCATATGAGGACTACAACGCTGGCATTAAAAATCTAGAGGTCATGAACAAGGCTCTTTTGTGCAAGTGGGTTTGGAGGTTTGTTAATGAAGAAAACAACCTTTGGAGATCCATTATTGAGGGCAAACATGGAATATCAACCTTTGGTTGTCGTACTAGACTCTCCTCTATGTATAAAGCTTCTCCCTTATGGAAATCAGTGGCTCAGCCAGAGAACAAGGTGTGGGAGGGAATCAACTTCTCCCTAGGTAGTGGTGATAGAATTCGTTTTTGGACGATATTTGGGTTGGGGACCACCAAGATAATATTTTCCAACCCAGCGGCCCTTTGTCCCACAGAGAATATCTCGATTGCAAGCTGTTTCTGCATTGATGGTGCTATCGGAGTTTGGATTCACCCTTGTAGGTGGGGTTGAAGAAGAGGAATTCATCCAACTTCTGTAGCAACTGGAGGGTATTTTGTGTTCTCCAAGTATGGCGGACTTCCTGGTTTGGTTGCGAGACTAATAAGGTTCATTCATGGTGAGATCTATGTATGATGCCGCTAGACGTAACTTTTCTCCTGTCAATTTCAGTCATCCGGGCTACATTTGGATGTTTGGAGCCCCGCCCAACATAACAGCCTTTGCATGGCTTGTGAGGAAGCATATAATTCTGACTGTCAATGACTTGCGCTCCCAAACATTTGCCGCCTCTGCAAGAACGACATTCAATCAATGAATCACCTCTTCGTCCTTTGCCCATTTGCTATGAGCCTATGTGGCAGTAGCTTCACTTTCTTCGATAGTCCTTGGGTAATGCTGTGTTCAGTGGAAGGTTTATTTGATTCCTGGCATGATGGAATGCCAATTAAATCCAGAAAAGACAAGTGGAGGAAGGCATTGCTTGCTGGTCTCTAGACCTTTTGGGGGGAGAGAAATGATTGCTGCTTTAGGAATGTGTGTGGATCCATTCTGGCAGTGATTAGTGGGGTTTTCTCGCTTATTAGGGATTGGGCTTCTAATTAGGATTTGTTTTCGGTCCCCCCCCCCAAAATAAAATAAAATAAAAATAATAAAAATAAAAATAAAAATAAAAATAAATAAATAATCATCCAAGCATTACATTGAAAAAAAGAAGAAAAAGAAATCTAAGCCTCATTAGTTATCCTAATTAATTGGGGTTGGCTACATGAATCCTATTCCACCATTCCACTCTTATTAAGGGTCAAACCTTCGGTAAGACCGTAAGTCATCAAGTCTTTTCTTACCACCTCTATCCACATCCTTTTGGGCCTTTGTTTTTTATAGCCTTTAATTGCACATTCTCACTCCTAACTAGCACAATTCTTGGTCTTTGTTACACATGACCAAACCATCCAAGTCTACTTCCCTCTTACTTATTTATGCTACTAAGGTCCCTCGAATGCATTCATTTGTAATTCTATCCTTCCTTTCTTGCTAGTTGCCAATCATCCAACTTAACATCCTCATTTCATACTACGTTCCTTCGAATGCATTCATTTCTAAATCTATTCTTCTTCTTGCCATCCATCCATCTCAAGTCTTTATTTCAGTTACACTCATCCTATGAACACGTTCTTTAATTGCCCAACATTCTGTCCCATAAAGCAAAAATCTCAAAAATCATACCTGCATGGATCTAAAATATGTGATGCAGGACAATTAATCACTTGCTCTAAAAGCCCTAACTAATAGAACATGAAGGAATAATCGCTTTATCTCATAGCTCAGGCCCCACATCCATGGGGTAGGTCCTCGATTGAACCCTCCTCGTGGGCCCCAAATCCATGGGTTCTGCCTCACACAGGTCCAAATCACATGGGTTCTGCGGGCCGCCCTCGCATCCCACAAGCCACCCCACTCGAGCTTGGTGTGAAAATGCCCTTACATTAATCACCCCCGGTGAGGAGTCTCGAACACGAGACCTCTCGCTCTGATACCAATTTGATGCAAGACAATTAACTAGTTGCTCTAAAAACTCAAACTAATAGAGAGCATGACGAATTAATCCCTTTATCCCATAGCCTAGGCCCCACATGCATGGGTTAGGTCTTCGGCTGAACCCACCTCGTGAGCCCTAAATGCATGGGTTCCACCCCCTCGTGTGCCCAAATCACATAGGGTCTTCAGGCTGCCCACCTCGAGTGTGCCCCCGCATCCCACAGGCCACCCCATTCGATCCCGGCGTGAAAATGCCCTTGCATTAATATGTAAAGAATTCTTGAAAAAGTAGACCATGAGAAATGATAGGTGTAAGGATTTTTCAAGAAAAATACCTCAGAAGTCAAATACATCCAAAAGAAAATTTCTCTTCAATATCAAAAATTGTTTTGTCCCTTTTCTTGTGCAGAAACACATGGGAACATACGTCGTTCAATTCCATTGAGAGATGAGAAAGGTATCTTTAAGGTTTAGGGTATTTAAAAACCATAAATCCTCTCCATTTCTCGCAGACCTTATAAACAAACAAAAGTAAAGCAATATCTTAAGCAGTGTTTTAAATAGCGGTAGCGTGATGCGTAGCGATTAGCCGTCTATAGCGTGTAGCATAAATACATAGCGTGTAGCGTAAGCTACACGATACTTCTATTTTTTAATTTAAAAATAGGACAAATATAATAAATAGTGATAAAAAATATAAAAATGCCTAAAAGATGATTCATTTTATCAATTATAAGCATGTTCAAAAAAGCTATTAGTTATCGTTTATCAAAAACCATTCCACATATATAAGCCAAATCAAATAATTATCCCATCAACAACTTTCTAAGCAAACCACTTTAATTAATAATGCCTAATTGAAACCACAAGTCACAATTATGAAAAGAAAAAAAAATCTCATAGGTTAAAAGTATCTACTATAATACAAGTGTCACATTCCTCAACATTAGAAACAAAGAAAAAGTGAAAAAATAACAAAAAAATAAAATAGTAAAAAATTGCATTGTAGCTTACGCTACGGACACTACGCGCTACGTAATTGTAGCGTACGCTACGACCCTTGTAGCGTATGCTACAGGGGATTTATGCTATTTGGGATGCTACGTAGCGCTACGGCCACGCTATGTAGCGTACACTACCGCTACGCTACGGGCACTATTTGAAACACTGATCTTAAGAGGAAGGGCCTTAAATGGCTTTTACATACAAAGGGGAAACAACCGAAGCCAGAATGGAAGAAAAATTGAACTAGTGGACTTTTTTTTTAATACATGTGGGACAACCTATCTGTGTCCCACAATAATCTCATGATTTGTATGAAGCAAACAATCCACAATATTAGAATTATACGTTATTGGTACAATTTTTTGGGGCTTGTGATTCTAGTGTACTATTCATATCGTGCACTGCACAATATGATATGAATTATAGAAATTTATATTATGAATCATAATAATTCATATTGACTAGGGTTGAAGTGGGGCTGGCCATAGGCTGCATTTGGATGAAGAGGGGGTGGGATTAAGACTGACTTTTTCCGGACATTTGGGACAGTTTAGTGGGTTAGTTTATGGTTTGGTGGAGGAAATTTTGAGGAAGTGCTAGGGGATACTGGCTGTAGGTTTTAGGACTTTGTGGGGACAGTTGAGGGTTGGTCTGGGCCAGGAATTATGGAACTGGATGCTGAACAGATTCTTTAGGATGCAGAAAAAATAACTGTATGATGGGTAGTGTAACAAGTCCCCAAGAGATTGGAACTTGTTTGGATAACAATCAGTGCAATTAGATCAATAAATTGGCAACAAACCAGCCATCTGAATCATCAGATGGTGGCTGGAATATTTACCAATCTGATCAATAAATTGCAGCAAACTGGCCACCCCAATCCTCAGATGGTGGCTGGAATATGAGAGAGGGAGGGAGGGTGAGGATCCACCCAACAGAAATGTAAGAATATTTCTGGATCATATTAAGATTGATTTTTGCATTCAGTTTAATGGTCGTGATCTCCATTGTAATAGTGCGATTTATGCATACTCATTTACTTTTCTCTATAATATCTTGTATTCTTCATCCAGGATATCCAGTATGCCACCCTTTTTTTTGACTTTGTAATTTGTAATAAAAAACATGATTTGATGTTAGCAAGATATTATTGATGATTAATCTTGGATTGGACCATTTTCTTTTTATTGTACTGCAGGTCTGTGAATAAATGGGTTTCAATGCAGTCTTTCGATCTCTACAGGAGATTTTTCCTCAGGTACAATGTTTTTTTTTTTTTTTTTAAATCTCATTTCCTTTTTCTATTGGATATGCTCTAATTTGTTTTGGAATTTGTTTGAGCAGATTTTCCCTTTTCTTGAGAATTTGGTAGTTTATATCAGGGCTATCATAAGATTATTGCCTGGCTAACTGCTTTTTCCCAACAATCCTCAGATGGGGCCCACTTTTCTGTAACCCCGTCCATTCATCTTGTGGGCCCTGTTTTGGATGAGCCACAACCCAAGACCTCATCCCTTAAGAGGTTTCTAACCATCTAATTTTTGGATTCCAATGAAGACTTGACAAATTATATAAATCTATGGTCCACTTTTAAAGGGAAGAAGTGTACCAGTTGGATAGTTAGGAATTAGGGTCTTTCAATGGGGAATTCTTCTATCGTAATGATCCATCTATGATGTGAACTGCCAGATGAGCAGTCTGGATCCCTGAATCCCTGAAATGTAGGCACTACTAACTTTATGTGTCAAGATAAAATGGTGCTTTACTTAAATCGAGCTTTGCAGTGAACCTTATACCATACCTTGGCATTTAAATTTGTCATTATTGATAAATAGATAATTAGTATGTAGCACTAGATGTAAAGTATGGGCCAATGGTCAAGCAACACTATAGAATTGAATATACTCGAATATGGTAGGAGCACAAACCAACTTGAAGATTAAATCCAACCTTAAGATGCCCTAACTAATCAATCTTCTTGAATTTGCATCAGAAAACAGAGAAAATGTGAGACTTTTCCTTGCGATCAAAGGAAAAGTTTTTTTATTTTTATTTTTATTTTTATTTTTTAAAATTCCTTTCTTTTCCTGCCTAGTTCTCTCTTTTGAACCAGTGAAAGAAAATTTCTGTTAATATTCAATAAAAAAATTTATTTAGTGTCAGCATGTCACCAACAAAACTTAAGTTCTCTATGGTTTTAGAAGAGGGCCACTTCTGGAAGATTCTTCCAATAACAGGAAACATTTTAAAAAAAGCATTATTTTAATAGAAAAATTCATGTCATGTTACTATATTTCCATATGTACTGCTTCATATAGCCTTGTATAGGAATCCTTGTTAGTTGAAGTCATCGACATCATCATCTTTTAAGCCTTTTCCCAATCACTAGGGGTCAGTACATGCAGTGATTTCAGTATCGGCCGATTCTATTCATATTGCATGGTGTCAATATGAAACTAGGTTGTAGTTGGGAAACTTCCCTAAGTATCGATTGATAGTAACAGCGATGGTATAATGTCCCACTAGATCTCTGAGATTATCGCTATTATTAGTTCCGTGACATCGTCGATTTGGATCGTACTTATTGACGATATCGCACTTGTTTCCAAGGGGGGGGGGGGGGGGGGGGGGGGGGCGGCTTTCGAGAAATTTGGAAATTTGCCAAAATTCCACAGAAACCCCATTTTGTCCATAGTTTTTTGCTGGGATTATATTGCTAAGGGTATTTTCATTTTTTGAGAGAGACAAGGGGATTTGGGTGTTGAAATCCAGATTGGAGAGCGTGTGGTACCAAAAAACCACACCAAAAACCCAATTGGTGGTTTTTTTTTTTTCTAATTTATACTGTTTTCTCTTGTTTAAATTGCTTGGAATAAATGAAGTTATAAATGATTTTGCATGCTTTGCTTGATCAATCATGGATTTTAACCTCCTATTTTTTAAATTGGAAAAAATGGGGAAATTTGGGAAAAATTTGAAAAATTTCCAATTTCACCCATTTAACTTGCAATTAGAGTGTGGAAAAATCATGTGAGAGTGAGTGGAGGTTGATATACAGATTGACGGAACTTTTGAAAAAAATTATTTTTAATTAAAAATATCACAAGTAAATAAAGAATAATTAAAAAAATTACATTGACTGGATGTTATTTGCGCCTTATATTTATGTATTTATGAGTGTATGCTATGCTGATCTTAACATCGTCACCTTATCTATTTATTTTCATAAACAAAATTTAATTTACAAAAATTATAAAAAATAATTTAAGTATATATATATATGCACTGTAGATTTCCACACTCATTTGTTTATTCTCAAAAATAAATTTATTTATTTTTAAAATTTAAAAATATATTTTTTTTAAATAAATGCATCCTACAATGTAGGAAAGATTTGGCTTTTGTATGTATTGGTTGTGTTTTTATACATGTCTTCTATGATTGATAAATTATATGAATTGATTTTAAATATAGTTGCATCACTTCTATAGTTCTATTAGATAGTGAATAGTTTAGAACCTTGTACAAAGGAAACTTATTATGCACACGCACGTGTGTGTCATCTTTTTTAGTTCTAAGTGTGTATTAATGTCTTTTTTTAACGTTCCTTGAAGTTTCATTAAAAGTTTGACCAATATCTCAGTGTTTCCTACAAACAACGATGCGTTACATGATACATGCGATATTTCCCATGCGATGCCTGACATGTTTCTGTATCAAGGGCGCAATACAAGTGTCGTTGCCAATATTGATAACACTAGGCCTTCCAGTCCAGGGAAGCTAGGACCCTCTCTATTCTGGTCGTCTGGACATGGCCACACCCTTTTCGGTTATTTGACCAAGTGAAGGGCCCTCAAACCCAGATCAAGAAGACCACATCTGTCTATTGCCTCCCTTCCTTCATACCGGTTGCCGCATTAGGATCACCCCCTGCTTCTCCTCTTGAGCCAGCATGGCGTTGAAGTCCCCCCCCCCCCAAAGAAAAGCCGTTACACCTCCTTCCAGATCCCTCCAACAATTTCTTCTGATGATATAGTTATTGCTCCCATAAACCCCTCCAGGGCTGGGCCACCCCCTTCTCAGCTACATGAATCCTGTTCCACCATTCCACTTTATCAAGGGCCATACCTTCAGTTAAAGCCTTCAACTTGTATCTCAGTCCTAACCGGTGCGGTTCTTGGTCTCCGTTGCCCATTGCCAAACCATCTAAGTCTTCTTTCCAAATCTTATTACCTATTGATTCTACTCCTAAGTTCCCTCGAATGCATTCATTTCTAATTCTATCCTTCCTCATCTTCCCCCTTATCCATCTCAACATCCTTTTTTCAGCTATACATCCTATGAACATATTGTTCCTTAACTGCCCTATATTCTTTCCCATAAAGCATGGCTGGTCTTATAACTATCCTATAAAATCTCCCTTTTAGTTTGATTGGTGCATGGCGATCACATAGAACTCTAAAGGCACATGTCCATTTCTTCCACCTAGCTTGAATTCTATGGGAAAAATCCTTCTCAATCTCTCTACTCATGAATTATTGACCCTCTTAAAGTAAAAGAGGTAATGAATTGAAGCCTATTAGCCTTTTATTAACTCACTCTAAATCAAACTACTTCCATGGGACTTGTAATTAAAGATGGAACATTACATTAATAAATAAAGATATGCTAATCCCCAAGGACTCAAACTTCTACTAAAAGATTGTGTACAACTGTACGGGCTTGGAGGCTTGCATGGTCGTACAGGACATCCTAATGCACTCTATGATTCATCTATAATCCCAAGAATAGGCTATTGGTTGGATTTATGGGGCCCGTTGAACAGGTGTCCATTGGATCCTCAGGTCTGGGGACTATTCTCAAAGCAGGGTGACCACCTTAATGGTGATTCATTCATCCTGTCCAATTATATCCAATACACACTGCTGTTTGAAGTAGGACATGACTATTTCCGTAATCATTTAAAACCATGCCGCAATAGTGGTTGTCACTCCTCACAGAACATTATCTCCCAAGCTAGATGAGGTACACTGATTCACCTACAGGATTATGGACAACATTCCTGGTTTGTGTAAGTTCTGGATAGTGAGTCCTCTCTAAAGCATTTTAAAAAAAAATAATAATCGTGGATCCTAGTTCCTACTTGCATTCCTGGAAGTCAGTTATCATGCAAAAATAACCAATTCCATTAAATCATTTAAACAAAAAATGCCAATAACATTCGTAATGATTCAAGTCTCGTGGATGTCTCTTGCCAGGTCATAAGTCTCAAGATGCCACACACTTGCCAACTTGACCCATGCATAGAATATCTGCGGCCACCTAGCCCAAAGATTAGGGTAGTCCACTGATTAGGCTCGCAACACCTGCATGTGGACCATTCACAATTTTCTTTAGAATATCTGTTGTTTCTGCACGTGAGTAGACACGTGATCAACCAGTCACATGCCAGGGTGAGAAATGTGGTCGCATGTGGAGGTGTCCACGGTCATAGAGAAGCTCTAGATTTTCAGTAATCATGAACTAGGTTCTCTTGTGGGTATTGACTTCATGAATGCAGTAATCTCCATCAAAGAATACTGTTGCGGATATTCTCTCTCAGATTTATTAAAGCAGCTATGTTTTCTTTTTTGTGCAGGTTGATGTCCGGATTCTAAAAGCTGTTGCGATTGAACATTCCAAAGATGTTGATGCAGCTGTGGAATCTGTCCTCCTTGATGTCCTCCCGACCATTCACAGTCCACAGGAGGATCTTAGTCGTGATTACCAACAAGACAAACATCCATCAGTTGGAGGTAATGCATCTCCAGTTCGATATGTCTCACTTCCCTCAGCCTTTAAAGTTAAACCAACACAAGCACGATATGTATATTTAGGCTATATATATACCTGCGCACATGTGCACCTTTGCACACATGTCATGGATCCAAAATCCGAACGGTCCATGTGATGCAGCACCCCATGAAACCCTCAGGGACCAATTTTCAGCCTGATCCAAAACTCTGGTGGGCCATAGCAAAGAGAGATGCAAATCAAAGGAGGAAACTGTTTTCTTTTGCCATGGCCTACCAAAGTTTTGGATCAGGGTAAAAGGTGGGCCCTGGGTGTTTCATGGGGTGCTGCATCATGTGGACCGTTCAGATTTTGGGCTTACATCACATGTGATGAGTTCTCAAACGTGAGAACCGGTGCAGAGCTGACCATTGGGCTATATATATGTATATATAGTCTTGTTTCCTTCTAATCTTGTATTGAGTCATTGAGCTTACTTCACCTGTGGCTAATGAGAGATGGCATATTGGATGGGCAGTTCAATCAGAGGAGCAAAGCTTGGTGCTGAATCGTCAAGAGGTTGCTGAAGAAGCCCATACAGGATCATGTTCTCAACTAAAAGTTTTTGCACGTGAAGATTTTGATGGGCCTGATCATCAAACGGACTCCTCGAATGTTGAGTCCACATGGTTGGAATATATTTGTTCCGTTGCAAGTGTTCATCCTGGGAGTGAACATGATCAGTTATCCATGGATGCTGAAACTGGAGCGTTCTTTCCCACAAATCATCAAAATACCAATCTGGTAATTGAATTAAATCAGGGGTCCTATGCAGCACCAATCTCTAGAACACATCATGATGATGCTGATGATGGTCAGAGTAGCAATTCTCTGTTTGCTCATATAAAAGATTTGCATGGAAAAGCAGCTTATGATTCTGTTATGGCTCATGAGGATTGTTTAGATGTCAATTCATCTAAAGATGGAACCACCATTCAGCATTTGAATTTTCAGCCACTGATTATTGAAGATAAACATGATTCTATAGACGATGTGAGTCATGTGACTGCAGAAGAAAAGGACGTGAACTCTTTTTTTATTGAATGTTTTGGAAGTGTACCAAGAGGAAACCATGAGAATGGATTAGATATCAATTCATCTAAAGATGGAACCATGAGTCATGTGACTGCAGAAGAAAAAGATGTTAACTCTTTTCTTATTGAATGTTTTGGAACCGTATCAAGAGGAAACCATGAGAATGGATTAGATATCAATTCATCTAAAGATGGAACCACCATTCAGGATTTTCACTTTCAGCCACCCATTATTGAAGAAAAACATGATTCTATGGGGCACGTGACTGCAGAAGAAAAGGACGCTAATTTTTTTGTTAGTGAATGCATTGGAACAGTATCAAGAGGTTCATTGGTGAGTGGTGCTGAACAATTGGTCTTTGACACTGAAATGGCTGATGGTGAGTCTGACCTTACAACTTCAGCAGCCCAATCCAGCCAAATTATGAGCATTGATTTTCTTGAAGAGTTTATTACAGATGCTAAAAGTAACAAGGTACAATTTCGTTTATTTGATTTACACTTACTGGAAATTCTTATTGGATTTCTCATGTTTATGAAAGTAACCGTTCTTGAAAGTTTACTAGAATTTGGTTGGCGTGTTCTCCTGGATTTACTGTATTAAGGCAACCTGCCCAGCAGATCATCCAATTGAGCTACATTTATGTCCAATGATGTGATCAGGGCCGTTTAAGGTATCCTATTGCAATTCAAACCGAAATCGTGCCCATCCAAGGGTTCAAACTATATGTTTTGCCCATTCAACCATGCATATTGATGGTCTAGACCATATCAATGGTCCAGATTCCACTTATCGAATATCTGGAGAAAATCAATGGTCTGGTGGATCCATCTCAAATCAATTGTTTGATTGGACTGTGGGGCCCACAGATCCAATCAGATGGCCCATCTGATGGAATATTATTGGCTTGTGAACTCACATGTCAATTTCATGTCTCTAGATGTTCTATATCCGAAGTCTCAAAAAAGGGAAAAAAGAAGAAGAAAATGTTGTTTATGTCAAAAAAAATGTATATTGTAGACCGTGTCATATTTCAAAGTCTTCATACAAACTGTATGATCCCTAGACCCCACACCCAGGATACTTGAACCTGTACCAAGTTACATAGCATTGCACTTTGCAGACTGCTCAACTTTTTAGAACTTTTTTCTTTTTTTCTACCAATGGTGCAGAGAACCTTGTTATTATCCATGGAATCAGTACTCAGTATGGTGAGAGAGGTGGAGCTTAAGGAGAAAGAAGCAGAAAAGGCCAAAGAAGAAGCTGCCAAGGGTGGTCTAGATATCCTTACCAAAGCAGAGGACCTAAAACAGATGCTGCAACATGCAAAGGAAGCAAATGCCATGGTTGTTTACATTTCCTTGTTCTTATTGCTATCCCTTTTCTAGTTAGAAGAAAAACTGACTCCTTGTCATGGCAGCATTCTGGGGAAGTTTATGGAGAGAAGGCAATTCTGGCAACTGAAGCACGGGAGCTTCAGTCTCGGGTGCTCAATTTGTCGGATGAAAGAGATAGATCTCTGTCGATCATTGATGAGGTAAAAACTTTGACATTTGGTTCATCTAGCTGCTCAATTTGGCCTCGTGTGTTTGTTCTTTAGCATCATTTTCCCAAGAGCATATATTGACGACCAATTGTTGCTATAATCAGAACTCCACAATTAATGCGTGGTTGTGGGAGAGTAGTACTGGTATGGGTGACCTCCTGGGAAATCCTTGTGTTGCACCTCTCCTCTCTTTGGCCTTTCAAAATAAGTAAATAGATAATAAACATAACAATAAAAATGAAAAATAAAAAATCCAAATACCAACCAGGAAAATTATCTAAATTATTGCAGGTGCCAGTATACATGTAAGGGGCTTCACCGATTTTACAATATTTAATACTCTAGAACCAGTATGATTTTTTATGTAAAATAGTCTTAACCTTATTATTATTATTTTTTATATCCATATTATAATGGCTGATATTTGGGGTCAATATAGGCTTTAGGCACACCTGTTAGATTACCTGAAGGTCAAGATATCACGTCATGGAAACTGACATATCAGTTTGTTATGGCCGGTATAGCATTTTAAATAACCAAAGTAGTGGATTTTTTAAATAATATAGTTAATTGAAGCAATTATTAAGTTTGATAGTATCAATTGTTTCAAATTCCACCCACTGTTTTGATAGAAATATATTAAGATTTTCAGACCTCACCTCTTCTCTAACCTTAGCATGCATTTTATACCAGATGTGCCGAGATCTCCAAGCCCGACTGGCTGCTGCAGAGGCAGAAAGGGCAGCAGCTGAACAGGAGAAGCGAGAAAAGGAGGAATCTGCACAGAAGGCTTTTGCTGAACAAGAACTCATCATGGAAAGGGTGGTCCAAGAGTCAAAGAAACTTCAGCAGGAGGCAGAGGAGAATGCGACGGTAATGATAAAGGTGACAGCTACGAGCAACAAGGACTAATATAATTCATAGCATTGTCTGATCGTCTTGCTTCTCTGTTGCAGCTACGGGAGTTCTTAATGGACCGTGGTCGTGTTGTCGATGTATTGCAGTAAGTCTCCATTCTCTCGTTTCTTGAATTATAGAGCTAGATGTTTCAGCTACTTTTGGACTGAAATCCCCAAGAAAAAAAATTCATGTGGGACAGTCCAGTCCAGTCCAATGTTGCCAATATTGTAAAGAGTTTGTCATTTTGTGGTTGACGCCCTCCAAATAGAGGTAACTGGAAAATGGAAGATTTCCAGTTTTCCCTACCATTTTCATCTGCAGGGCGCACCATGAAACAACAAACGCTTTTCTTATGTGGTATATCATGGGATTAGCTATCTGTTGATAAATATTTCTTGTGTATTTTAGTCCAAATGCAGCCTAATCTAACTTTGATTTATTTGAAAACTTAGCTGGTCATTCATTCATTTCCTAACAATGAAATTCTGTCGTAACTGGACAAAAAACAAGCGTCTTCTGGTCATAGATGAACTGTTATTAGCATTCCTTTCTTGTCACTGTCTTGGTCCAGACTCTTAGTTGGCCCCATAGCAGCAGATAAATGGATCTGACTCCGCCACATTGTGATATTGCATTGAAATCTTTCTACTTTAGCTTATCGATCAGAAGAGAAGGATACACTGTGAAGGCTCATTGATGTTGTCATCATAGTAGTAGCCTTGTCCCAGCCATTTGGGGTCAGCTTTCACATGTAATGCATGAATCTTGATGTTTTCCTTGGATGAGAACAGTTGAAAATAGAACTTAATTTCTCAAACCTGATGAAGTTTGAAGGATAAATCTTTAGTATTTAAAAAATACATCAATTGTTTTTACTTGACCCAATTTCTGATGAATTTACAAGGATAGACTTTGAGAATTGTTAGATCCTTAGTGAGAAACTAGAGATGATGTTTGGCCGAACAAAAAGGTGTTTTTGGTTTTGCTAGTAATGGTGCTGTTGGCCTCCACATTTCTGTGACCCTGACCATTCGTCTGGTGGCGCCATCATGAATTTGTTCCCACAGTTCACCTCTGGAAAATCTTGCACATGCAGTTTGACTTTTCCAATTGAATGTGGACATGACATTTAAGGAAATCGGATTGCGTACTGAGTTACTCAGTACGCTTATCGTACTGAGTAAACTCAGTTGGGCCCACCTTGAATGTATGTGGTCTATCCACTCCGTCCATCCGTTTTTCCATATAATTTAAGGGGTTGAGCCCAAAATTGAAGCATATCCAAAGATCAAGTAGATCATACCACATGAAACAGTGGGGATAATGATTTCCACCGTTGAAACCTTGCTAGGCCCCACAGTGATGTTTATTTGTCATCCAACCTGTTCATAAGATCATACAGACATGGATGAATGGAAAACAAAAATATAAGCTCGATCCAAAACTTCTGTGCCCCCCAAGAAATTTTCAACTGTAGTATTTCATTTAGCTGTTTCATGTGGTGTGGTCCATTTAAACATTTTATATGCTTCATTTTTGGGCTCAAGCCTTAAAATTATCTGGGAAAATGGATGGACGGAGCTGATAAAATACATAAATCATGGTGGATGTCTCAGAGTTTGCTCAGTACGCTAAGCGTATTGAGTTCCTCACTACGCAATCCGCTTCCACATTTAAGGATCCTTCACTGGAGATATTCTTCAGTGGGGCCCATTGATAATGGATTACACCAGATGAAGAGTCTAGATCTCTGAAGGGTGGGATCCACCTATATCTCAATTACCTCACATTATGAAATTTGGAAGATATTTTTCTTAGTCCCGGGTTGTAAAAAGAAGTATGAAACTTTCCATGCCTGGAAAAATGGTCGAACATCCTTTCCCTTTCTGCAGAGGAGAAATAGCTGTTATCTGTGAGGATGTGAAGGAGCTGAAAGAGAGAATTGATGGGCGCCTACCTGTCAGCAAATCACTGTCGTTGAGTCAGGCAAGCTATATTTTAGCCTCATCAAGCACATCTCAGAAGAGTGCAGTCAATGAGCAGGACGGTTCATCCGAGAGCTTGAAAGCAAGCCAGGAGCTCTCGAGCAGCATGCAGTCTGACCATGCCAAGAGCAGTAGGGAAGAGAGAGAAGCCTCTGGGAGCTTGAAAACAAGCCAGGAGCTCTCGAGCAGCCAACAGTCTGATGGTGCCAAGAGCAGCAGGGAGGAGAAAGAAGCCAGAGATGGAAAGAAGGTGCCTTTGGATGACGAATGGTATTTGTGTGATTAGACGTCGTAGTTGTACTGTTGAACTCTTATCAGGAATGAACGATCAGACAGCGAATGAAGGTCTTCGTCCCAAGCTTTGGGTCTGTTCATAGTGTACAGCTGCTTTGATGGGGCTTAATTTGGATATTAATAGCCATTGGTTTCTTCCAATGGGAAGAAGATTTTGATTTTATGCATTTTAGGGAAGTCTCATTATCTTCAGATGTAATAATATGAAGGCACCACGTTTACCTTTTTACCTTAATAATGTGATTTGTCTTTTCTGTTTCTGGTTTCTTTGAGGTTTAAGGCTCGAAACACTGCTATTCTCACATGCACATATGAGAAAAAAGGGCCCCACACACTTGAAAATTCCTACTGCCTAGTCAATGGTTTGGATCAATTGAGTGGACTTTCTTTTTTCCTTACTTTTTTTTTTTTTTGAGTAATTAGTTTTGATTTCCTGTTTCTCAGGTGTCATTGTTTTCTGGTTTATTTTTATTTTTATTTTTATTATTTTTGGGATAGCTTGTTAGTACACACCCATGTCAGAACACACACTCCATGTTTGCCACCCCAGCTAGTTTAGTTGAAGTCCAGGCAGGAGCTGTGGGGCCCACCATGATTTATGTTTTATCTACTATCCGTCTGTTTTTTCAGATCATTTTATTGCATGAGCCCAGGAATGATGTGGATCTAAGGCTCGAGTCGACCACACCACAGGAAGTAGTGGTGATAAGGTGTCCACCATCGAAACTTTCCTAGGGCCCACCATGATGCTTATTTGACATCCAGCCTGTTCAATAGACATGGATTAAGGGAAAACACAAATATCAGCTTGATCCAAAACTTCTTCCTGTCCCTAGTAGTTTTTAATGGTGAGTGTTCAATCTCCGCTGTATGGTCTACTTAAGTTGATGCGGACACCAGGCCATTTAAAGTATATCAACGCAGGAGGCATGCATTATCCGTGTCAATGCGGTTAGATGACGGATACGGGTCGGGTCTCTAAAGGTTGAAGACCTTAGACATGTGTTCGTGACATGTGTAAGTTGCTTAGAGGAGACATTTGAATCATTGGATCGCGAGAAGGGTGTGATCGGACCGTTGGATCATTACAGCCCACCTTCATTACACCACCTTCACGACACTATCATCGGGGCCCGTTGAGCATCTTAAATTTACATTTAGTTTATGAACATTTGAATTAATTATGTTTTAAGATAGTTTGTGCACAATTTTGTGCGAATTTCTTTTTTTTGAAATTTTTTTTTAGTAAGGGTATTTTAGTAATTTCACGTAATTACGAATTTTATAAGGGTTGTCCTAAACCCATAGCACATTTTGTTATGTTTATGAAAGAAAAAAAAGAGAGTTTTTAGCTTTTGACGATCTCATCTTCGACTTACAGTGATTGGAAGAGCCCAGGTAAACAATTTTCTCATCCCCTACTTCTTTCTCCTTATCTCTTTTCTCAGAATATTATTCTTTTTAACCCCATTTTCTTCTTTTTCTCCTAATATCAAAAGATTTTCATTTCCTTTTCATCCCCAGATAAAACTCATCACCCAAATCTACATTTGAAGAATCACCATATTTTATTTTATTTTTTTAATTTTTCAGATTTTCAATCCAGGAAATTTCTATTTTTCTGGATTAGAAAATTCACTTGGATCGTTAGACGAACCTATTGAAAGACGAAAGTTATATCTTTCACTGGATCCAATTAAATTAAGATTTTAAAATTCAATACTTCATGTTTGTGATGAATGGCCCTAATCAATATTATATTGACCTTATTTCTTTCTTGTGTTTATGATGTATGAATCAGGTTAATATTTATTTATTTTTTTTAAGATTGCATGAATCTGCCTCTTTTCAAATACCATAATCATTTGAGGTTAGATTAGGCCGTCCTATATTAATTTTGATCATATTTTTAGCTCATATTATAAAATGATCTGAAAAAATTTGGCCATCTTACATCAATTTTGACCGTATTTTGGTCATATTTTTATCTCATGCTATAAGTCTTGCATCCGCCGTATTTTTAGCTCATGCTATAAAATGATCTGAAAAAAATTTGATGTACGGTGTGGATAAAACTCATACACAACGGCGGGCTCCACAGCCCCTGCCTCAGTTTAGGTAGGGTAGTTGTAGGACATTGAATGTCAGGCACCCATTGTAGGTGCTTTTCTGTTACTCCCAAGCCGGTGGTGGATGGGATCATCGTCATCTCTGTCCAAATGGACGGTGAGCAGTGGTCTGATTCCATTTAGACATTTGGGCCAGAAGGTTTCTATTTCTGAGACAATCAGACTAGTGTTTGGCCAAAAAATTGAAATCAATCCTCATCTACAATGCCACTGTGAGAGATTCTTTGTA
Organism: Magnolia kwangsiensis; assembly: GCA_037074715.1. NCBI lineage: Eukaryota > Viridiplantae > Streptophyta > Magnoliopsida > Magnoliales > Magnoliaceae > Magnolia > Magnolia kwangsiensis. The sequence goes on along the minus strand of CM073579.1, from coordinate 18,093,020 downwards.
AGATAGTGGGTGTTTAGGCCTTTCATATCCAGCTGTACTCTTGCCGACGGAGATTTTGGGCCCATGTTAATAGTGTCCCGACAATAGATGGACCATCTGTGGATGGATGTATGATGTCCTTTGAGATTGGGACCCAGGAATATCAAAATGCTTAGGAGGTTATTTTTTATTTTATTTTATTTTAAACACGCTCATCCAGCAGAGAAATGGGCAAGTATTGAAGGGTTCAGATCATTCGATCTGGGAGGTGTACTATACAAACCAGATACAGAGGATGCCATCAGATGAACGGTTTGCATTCCTGAAGGATTCTATGATTTAAAGGCCATGCCTCAAACGAACGGTGGATTGGTGCTGCTGCATCCCAACTAGTAGGGATATCTACAAAAAAAAAAAAAAGAGAAAAAAGTAGGGACATCTAAATGGGCTTAAAACAACGGTTCACGTTCCGTGGAGAGAGAACGAAGATAGATGAAATTTAGGTTTTCCAATGGGACTCGGATTGGGTAGTGACCTCTCCACCACCCAAGTTGGTGTGGAAAAGCCGTGATGCATGTGTTTTATCCATGCGATCCATTTTTCCAGCTCAGTTTAGGGCATAAGCCCAAAAATGAGGTTGATCCAAAGTTCAACTGGACCACACCACAGGAAACAGTGAAGATTGAGTGCCTACCATTGAAACATCTTCGGGGCCACAGAAGTTTTAGATCAAGCTGACATTTGTGTTTTCCCTTCATCCATGTTTATCTGACTTTATGAACGGTTTGGATGGGCAGTAAACATTGCAGTGAACCTCCAAGAAGTTTTCAATGTAGCGCTATTATTTCCTGTACTGTGGTCCATTTGAGCCTTGAATCTGTCTCATTTTTTAAATCACCCCATAAAATGAATAGGAAAAATGGATGGACGGCACAGATAAAACACATACATCATGGTGGAGCCCAAAAAGCTTTTCCACCCGCCGACTTGGTTGGGGAGGGTGACTACCCAATCCGAGTCAACCGAGGTGGACGGGACCCCTCACTGTGGTGCCTACCTTGATGTATGTGAATACATCTTTTCCGTCCATCTATATTGAAGAATCATTTTAAGGCATGATCCAAAAGCTGAAGCAGATCCAAATCTCAGACGGACCACAGTACAGGAAACAATATTAATTGACCATTAAAAACTTCTTGTTGGTCACAAAAGCATTGCATCAAGATGATATTTGTGTGATGTATTCGTATAGGTCTTTGTGACCTTATCAATAGATTGGATGACAAATAAATATTCCGGTGTACTCTATGAAGTTTTTAATGGTGGGGATTCAATCACGACTGTTTCCTGTGGTGTGGTCCACTTAATATTTGGACATACTTCATTTTTGTGTCTATGCACTAAAATTATCTTTCAAAATGATTGGACAGTATGGATTTAACGTACATACATATCACTGTGAGCCCCACAGTCAGGGGTCCCACCCAACTTGGTGGATCGGGGATCTACGAAGCCGTGCCCGATTTTTGGGTCAACGGTCAAGATAACTGAATCATGGGCTACCGTTGTATGACAAATAGGCAGCGGCTAAGACGAGAAAAACGAAGGACCACATTCGATAAAGCATTGGCTAAGGATCAATCCTTCAATAGGGGGAGATTTTCGGGCTATCCCCCATCCATAGTGGGACCCATCATATCAACCGTCCAGATCACTGAACCGAGTTCCCCACAAGTATTGAATTGGGAGCCTTATCAAACTGGATTCTACAATTCTTGTGAAGCGTTTGGACATCCAAATCCAATTGGATCGTAATTTTTCAGAAATGGTGAGGGAGGACTCCCTAACGTGTCCTGTTTGGGTGTGTTTATGTGTGATCCAAACCGTTCATTAAGTAAGTCCCACCAGGATGAAGGGACACCGAAAAAATCACACCAATCGTTGCCACTTGAATTAAGAGATTCTGGTCATGTTTTACATTGTTCCCTATGTTGTGGCCCACCTGAGCTTTGGATCAACCCAATTTTCTTGGGTATTTTCTTCATGGCAAGGAAAACTCAATGGACGATCTAGATGCTACGAAGACATCATGCCGAGCCCACAAATTTTGGATGCATAATTGAAATGAATTGTAAGTATCACTTCATCAGAGTGATCAATGGCCTCCAAATTGAAAGGAATTCAACTTGGATTTGAAGGGTAGTTGAATCACAATTGCAATAAATTGTAATTCATTTAAATTATGCATCCAAACGCACCCTAAAGTAGTCGCTAATCAAGCTTAGTATACGTGAGAGAGAGAGATCCTAAAACCCAAACAACAAAAAATTGCAACTGCAAAATGACTATATTAACACTTTCATCACTATCATACATGTATCAGTATCATCATCATCACACTCATCACTACACATTTTACAAAATTCAACCAAAATTTCTCGGCCACTCGCTTCCCGCCGTCCATCTTTCCACAAAATTCCACACCTCATTCAGAATCAACGGTTCGATCACCACACCGCTTATGTCATCCATTCTCAAAGCTTGAAATCTCCACACTCCATCAGTACTGAAACTCCAAAGGGTGCAATGGCATGACTTACAACTTATACATCCCCTGCTGATCGCCACCACCGCATCTTTGATCGCCACCGTTGATCACTGACAGTCAATCATGCCAACATAGGAGGAGGACTGTACATCTCCATATAATATAAAGCCGTGCTCGTTGCTCTCGAATGTGCCGAGAGCATCGCTGCCATGACCGGAGCTTTGGGCTCCTTTGGAAGTAGGAGTGCGCGCCCATCTCCGATAAAATGAGAGTGGTGTGTGTGTGGCTCAAATCTCTATCACTTCGGCGATGCCTTCGACTTCGGTTTGGTTTGTATGGAACGGTTCGGATCGGTTTTTATAGAGCAGCAAGTGGAGAAATGGACAATGGTGATTCATGGCAACGAGCGATCGACGTCGTCCGATTGGGTCGCCTTGTCGGGCCCACATGATGATAACATGCCAAAGCTAACCAAATGCCTTGGCCTCCATGCCTAACCCTGTGAAAGTGACCCTTATCAACTTCCCTCAGGTGGGCCATTCATGTCTTGTTCCCTCCATGCATACAGACATAGATACATGTAAGTGTGTATGTATGCATACGTGAAATATACATACATTCCATGCATTTGAAATTGTATGAGATGCTGTTAGACACTTTGGATTTCTTAGAAGGAATAACGTTAGGGGAGAGATCGTTGAAATATATGTAGACGTTAGAGGTAGACTATGGTGTGAGTTTGCTATTCAAAAGGGACCGTTAGCAATGCATCCAGAGACTCCACATCCATACACGTGTACCATCCAGATTGTCCAAATCAAGTGTAATCATGGATTGATTATAGCCCAAAGGCCGGGATGATTTGAAGATCCTCTTTCTCTAACTGGTGGACCTGAATGGCTACCACCAAAATGGTCAAATATCCAAAATCATGGCACAAGATTAGAACGTTAATAATGTATGGCTGTGATCGTTCTTCAACGGGGCCCAAAATTTCAATGGTCCTCGCGAATTGAAATCAGGCTCTAACTGAAGCCCAACATGAGGACCTTGACAACTTAACTCAACCCGACCTAAACTCAAGTTAGGTCAATCAGGTTTAAGTCAACTTGAATCCAAGTTGCAGTTCTATTGCCATGACTTGAGTGCCTTTCGCATAGGGTCTGCTCGTGGTCTTATTCTATCGTGAACATGTCGATAATGAAAATATGGTTAAATTATAATTTCTATGTTTTCTAATTAAAATCTGGCTCCGATGCCAAATGTCAAAATTCTAAACAATAACCTATAATCTCAATCTAATGTGGACATGTCGATAATGAAATTATAATCAAATTATAAGGGGTCGTTTGGCACCATGGATTTGGGGGGTTTGAGGGGATCAGAGGGAATTTCAAATCCAATGTGAAAGCTTAGGTCACATCTAAAATCCTTCCGAGAGTTGCATGTAGCATATATGTCACTAAGCTATTAATCTATTGGACTCATGTCCCACCAATAATATCCCAAAACAATTATATTATCAATTGCATCACTATAATTACTTTAATATAATAATCTGTGTCGTCCAAACATTGTTCATGTAAATCAATGGTTAAAAATCGTCGGTTAGTCACTCGGATGTGATCTTATGCTTGTGGGCCATTCGAGAGTCTGAGACTTGAAATTTTTGGACAAATTATATACTTCAACAGGTTTATTACAACCATTATGTCAAACATTATATACTTATATTAAAGTTGATTTAGTAATTAAATTCAAACTCCTGTTAATACACTATACATAGCTACTTTAGGATTATAAGAAATTTTGAATCTAGGGTGCCAAACATAATGAGATGGCACTCAATAAGATGATTTCAAATTCAGGGGATTTCATGTCACGACCCAAAACTAGGGTACCCGAATAGAGTGTCTAGGACTCGAATTTCAGACCTGTGACGTATATAAAAAAAAAAGAAAAAAAAAAAAGATAAGGTATAGCAATTTCATATGTATTTCATTTTTTTTTTCACACCATAGCCTAAAACTTTAAAATCCAAATACAAACTAAAATAACTAATTACATAATCTGTTATTACATCGATGCATAATTATTTAACTTAACTTAAAGTAAGAAAATCAAATCCAACATTACTACATTTAGAGTTCTAAAATAAAATAAAATTAATCTTAGGTAAAATGACATGCCACGTGCATCCAACCACATTCAATGCTACACTACTAATAGTAGTACCCTGCATCTTCAGAATATTCATAGCCTGAAACGGTTAAAACATAATAAGTTGACAACTCAATATGATCACATCAATCCCCAGTTGAAAGTATCATAAATATTACCAAATTTAACCTCGACATATTAATTAAAATAAGGCGAATATTGGATGTAAAATCATAGTTAATAATTTGACACTCATAAATATGAAATGAATAACTTGTTTAACATAGATTTTCTAAAAATATTAAGATTTGGAGTGGACAAAATACTCATGTGTGCTGATCCTTTTAAGGAATGACCCACGGTAGAGCACCGGTGTTGATCCTTTCAGGGTATGACACTCGTCAGAGCACCGGTATAACCTTTTAAGGACAAAAGCCCAAGGCAGTGCACCCGTGTGTACTGATCCTTTTAGGGAATCACCCAGGGCAGAGCACCCATGCTGATCCTTTTGGGAATGACCCTGGGCAGATCACCCGTGTCATATTGATTATTTTGGGAATGACCCTAGGCAGAGGACCCATAAAAATCATTGCATAAAAAAATAATTGTTCACATAAGATGCATCTAACTTATAAGGAACATTGTAACAAATAATATCAGAGTACCCATAACAAATAATATGGTGATCCTTTTAAGGCAGAGCACCCATAAGAATCATTGCATAAAAAAAATAATTGTTCACATAATAAATATTCATCATCACCACTAGATAATATTAAATGAAAATAATAATAATAATAATATTATTATTATTTACATTGGTTCAGTAGTCAAATAAAGAATATCCTTCAATAGAGAATTACTTATGAATCTTTCAATGTCTAGATTATATAAGGCAATTTCTTATGAATCTTTCGATAAGGATTGATTACCTATCTGCTATGGAAAAATAGTGCGATGGGAGGAAAATAATCTGAAGCGATGCTGATTTCTACATGTACTAACTTGGATTAATCAACTCTGAACTCGATGTTGAACCCTTACGGATACTATCTCTTCTTCTGAGCTCTCTTTTTTTTCTCACAGATTTTCCTTATAGTTTTCTCTCGATAGCATGAGAAATAGGGTATAAAAATGATGTTAGGTGAGTTGGTGGATTCTGAGTTTAATGGACGGTTTAAATTGAGGAGTGGGTCCCACCATGATGATGGCAATCATGGTGGATGGGTTCTCATTCGCAACCATACCGCTGAGAAGTGGGAAAGAGAGAGGGAGCCATGGAGGAGATGGATGCACATGGGGTGACGTGCGTCAGCATGTCACTTTGCTTTATTTATTTTATTTTTTTTGAGAATGGGCCCCACAGGAATTACGTGATAAATTCACACCATTCATTAGTTTTGCCTTTCAAAGTTAAGGCATGAGCCCTAAAATGAGAGCCATCCACAGCTCAAGTGAGCCAGACCAAAGGCAACAGAGAAACCCACCGTTTAAAAAAAACGGAGTATTGCATTTCAAATACAGGAGTCCAAATCCACACTCTTAAACAAGCCCCAACTTACATGTTTTCTAATCAAAATCTAGCTCTAACATCAAGTGTCAAAATCCTAAACAATAACTTATAATTCAAAAGCTCACTCATATTCCTATCCTATTAGGGACATGTCGATGATGAAAATATAATCAAGTTATAACTTACATGTTTTATCATCGAAACCTGACTTTGATACCAAATGTTAAAATCCTAAACAATAACCTATAATCCAAAAGCTCAAGAACGGAAGGAATATATTAGGCTAAGTTCTAAAACCAACAAGGATCATAGCTCGAAAAATAGAGATTCTACTTGACTCATGCCGTGCCAAATTGGCCAACCCAAAGACTCGACCCAACTCAACTCATATTTACTAATTTAATATGAAAGTATTAGTTTATATATATATATATATATATATATATATATATATATATATATATATATATATATATATATATATATATACAGTGCTCTTCTTAAATCAATCACTGGTTAAATAGCGCGATCGGTGGACCATTTAATGGGCCGCAAGTCCATCCACCCACCGAATCGCACACAATTAAAAGATTGATCAAACTATTTCAATTTCAAATTCGGGCCACTGAATCATTTGGACAATTATACGCGGAAGCACATGCAATGTCCCCACATTATCCACAGAAGAAATTAAATTCTAGAAATTCCTCATTTAACAGCTATTCAATTTTTCAATAATTACAAATTATACACATTCAAGTGGCTAAAAATGAATTAAAATGAGATTTTCACATATTACTATGAGCAAAATCCATTACATGTTTAGACATAAGAAAGGATGATTTTTACATTCTTTGCCCGCTTGCTGTTGATCCAAGCCGTTCATTTGGTGGCCCAGTGATGGATGGGAGAACCCAAGAAAATCTTCCCCAATAGATTATCCTCACCCTCTTATTCTAGTGCTGTTTAACATGGTTGATGGATGTAGGCTAGGATCATCTTGGCTCATCCCACGATAGGGCCCACCAGATAAAATTCTAGGCATGCTTGTGCCAACAAAGGAGCATTGATACACACATCCGCATAATGTAGAGCTTCCCCCTCTGTTGCCATGCAACTCTCTTCCACTTACAGTATCTGCTTCTCAAGCTGCTAGCCATTGATTCATCTACTCACTAGCCATCCAACATTCCATATTTATTGAGCCTTCATTGGCCCACTAATCCAATCCGATGGTCTCAATCAGCCAAGCACGTGCCCCCTGTGTTTCAAAAAGACTTAAATCCAACCTATATTATTATTCAATTTTGTCGGTCACGGATCGTTATCTTGTCGACGTCCTATATTTAATAAGCGCACATTAGTTCATCAACGTGATTCGATTATCACAATTAACCTAATATATCATATTCAAGGTTGATCGGGAAGTGTCATCTCACATTTGATGAGCGCCCGTTAATTCATCAATGTGATTTGACCGTCACGATTAACCTAATATATTACGATCAAGATTAGAGCGGAATTCGTCTCATATTTGATGAGCGCTCATTAATTTATCAACATGATGATTCAACTGTCACAATCAACCTAATATGTCACTATCAAGATTGGTTGGGAGGTGGGACACTGGACCCTCATCACCTGTTCCATGTCTCAAAAAAGGGTCCAAATTCAACCCATATTGTACTCTAAGCGTGCCGGCCACTGATCATTGTCCTGATGACAAACCAGTTCAAAGTCATTCACAGGAACCTTATCTTCCAAGGCACCTGGGCCCCACATCTTTTGTCCTCCTGAGGGTTTTGCAACGACCTCTCATGCCCTTATCACACCCTTACATGACCCTTTGGTGTGACCACCTTAGCAGACATATGCCGGCGAAATAGTTCTTTAACACATGACCCATGCGTGAGTAGGATTCTCTGTACTACTCTATCCACAAATGCCATTTTTTCAAGCTTACTTAAGATCAGATCCGTTCATCAGATGTTTCCTATGATTTATATCATGCATCTGAAAATTGAAGCTGATCCAGTGGTCTAATGATCCATGAATATAAACCGTTGGTTACACTTCTTTCAGTACGGATGTGACCAAACAAGCTTCATTTCTTCATATAGAAAATAAAATATGGCGTTCACCTGATGAACGGTACAGATCTTATACATGGCTCATATATATTGGCACGTGCAATGAGAGTAAGATTCAGTATCAGAGGCCCGCGAGTTTCCATGGCTATTTCTCACCGGACATTCCTGTCATGGTCTTCCTCTCGTGGTGTTCCAGGTGTGACACGTGTCCTCTGGGGTAAGTGGCGGTGGAGGGAAAATTCCACTCGTGGGGCCCAACCCACGTGCGAGTCATGCACCTGTGCCCCACGAAAGGTTGACAAGATGGGTGGCCCACCTTATCTCATGAAAAGGAGAAAAAAATGAAAAAAATCACGTACAGGCTTTTCGTTATACCTTGACCCTTCCATGATAAGGGCGATTACAGTATAACATTATTTCATATACATGCATGCACATGATACAGGAACCACAGGCCCCTCTTGATAGAATCACTATGAGAATGTATGCAGACGTGGGGCCCACTTATTGATGATCCAGACCATTGATCTGATCAAGCTAACGGTAGATGGGGTATGTCCCAAAAAAAACTTTAGATTGAATGAACCTATCCATTTGGAAGAGCACAACATTTTTTAACCGTCTGGTCCCTGATCAAAGTAATAGGATATTCCAATCCCGGAGCTCTTTGTGGGTTCTTCAATTTGCAGTGAGTTCGATCAGACCAACGGTCTGGATCACTGTAAAATGGACTTAAGTGTATAAAACCGGTTCATCGTGATGGTATGTATTTCCCTATTCATCAGCACCGCCCAATATTTAACGATGCAGATGAGTTTTGTCCCATGCCATGCGTAATCTAGGCCGTTCCATGACTACCCACGTGGACAGATCAATGGTCCAAGTGAGCGAGACAACTGAGAAGCCTATAGATACGTGCGCTGGCATCATGGGGGACTCGGATCCATGAGTGACCCCTCCACTACCGACGTCCGTGCTGGAAAAGTTCTGTGGGCCCCACCATGATGTATGTGTTTTATCCACGCTGTCCATCCATTTTTCCAGCTCATTTTAAGGCAGGAGCCCAAAAATGAGAAATCCAAATCTAAGGTGGACCACACCATAAGGAAGCACAGAGTTTTAGATCAGGCTGATATTTGTTTTTCATCCGGGTTTCTGTGACCTAATCAACGGGTTAGATGGAAAATAAACATTACAGTGGAACCTAGGAAGTTTTTAACGGTGAACGATCAATCACTACTGTTTCCTGTGGTGTGGTCCACCTGAGATTTAGATTTGCCTCGTTTTTTTTATGAAGCCTTAAAATGATCTGGAAAAATGGATGGACGGAGTGGATAGAACACATGATGGGGCCCACGGAGCTTTTCCTGTACCGACGTCGGTAGTGGAGAGGTCACTACCGGATCCGATTCCCATCGTGGAAGAACGATTCATTTCCATCGTTGGAATCGTCCTTTTCTTCTTCTTCTTCTTCAAAGCTTTTAATGCCATTGAATGTAGGGGCTATGGCCTATGTGTTTTAGGAAGCGAACGTCCTGCCCAGCCTGGACAGAATCAGTCCATGCAGGGGCTCTGTGTGGCCCACCATGATGTATGGATTTTATCCACGCCATTCATCAATTTTTTTCATATCATATTAGGGTATAGGATTAAAAAAATATATATCTTTGCTATTTGGACCACACATTGATGATTGAATTTCCACCATTAAAAACTTCTTTGGGGCCAAATAAGTATTATATCAAGCTGAAATTTCTTTCTTTCCCTTCATTCAATTTCATGTGATCTTATTAACGGTTTGGATGGAAAATAAACATTACGGTGGGCCCTATGAAGGTTTCAACGGTGATCATCATTATCACTGCTGCGTCATGTTGTGTGGTCTAATTGAGATTTGGATCCATCTCATTTTTTGGTTCTTATTCTAAAATGATCTAAAAAGATGGATGAACGGATTTGATGAAACTCGTAAATCACTAGGAAACCCACGGAGGGTCTACGCTGACCGATTTCTGTCCAAACAGGAACAGGACAGAATCCGCCTCCGTTGTTAAAGGTGGTTTGAAAGTACAGATGGGTGTATGTATCGATGCTTTTGATTGAATCATGAGAAAATTTTTGATACTCCAAGGAGCGGGATGGTTGATAGACTGGCTCTAAGAAATAATACATTTAACATACAATTTACTCCTATCAACCGTCCAAATTGTGGGAACAGAACTTGATAGAGCATATTTTAAATATTACAATAATAAAACCTTCTAAATTATAGATTCCTGGATACTTATTGGACGGTGGAAATGAAAAATGGGTGATGGTTTCATTAATCAGAGGCTAAGATCAGTCGATCAATCAAATTCCTGAATCATCATTACCAATTGAAAGAAGTTGGGCAGTTTATTTTGAACTAATGTACTCCACGTGTACACTTGATAGTGACTGCGTATCAACTATCACACTATTACAGAGTATCAAACAACTCCCCTTGAATCATACACCTACTTTAATTATTGTGTCTGAAGAAAGAATATCGGCCTTGTGAGTGTGGAGGTCACGTGACCGCAAACTCAGCACCAGATTGCAAGATCTTCCATGAGGTGGGCCACATGAATTATTTAAATATGTGGGACCATATGCTTGTGGACAAGACTTATGCTAGTTTAGAGCTGATTGTTTAAGTTATGGAAATCTGGACCGTCCAAATCGTTGGTCCCATTGTGGATGGAGGTATGGCATGGATGCTCGCTGATTGTAGTGATCTTAGCCGTCTGAACGCCCCCAATGATTTTTTATTTTTATTTTTTGAATTTGGATTGTTGGGAACTTTATTAGTGACCGTCTGATTATTAACATTGGATTGGATGGTTGGGATCCTTTGATACATGACTACGTGAAGTTCTTATGGGCTATAGAAGTTTTGGATCATGCTGATATTTATGCTTTTCCTTTATACATGTCTACGGACCCTATGAATAGGTTGGATGGAATTGGATGGAAAATAAACATTACGGTGGGCCCTAGGAAGTTTTCACCGGTAGGATTTCCATCACCACTGCTTCATGTGGTGTGGTCCACTTGATCATTAAATATGCCTCCTTTTTTAACTCATGCCCTAAAATGATCGGTCAAGATGAATAGAGGGCATGGATAAAAAATACACATCACGGTGGGCCCCACATATCCCCTGACAGGACCGTCTGTCTGCAGCCTAATGGCAGTGGTGACTCTGAAGATGTACGAGATACGGTCAGTCATGAGTACCCACCGAAATTTTATTTATTTATTTTTTTTTAAAAATCTCACGGGCCAATGTGTACATTGAGTCGAACCGAGTCCAGCTGGCCTCAGCTCAACTCAGCTCAAACAATGGCTGAGCTTAGCTCAAGCTCAGCTCGGTTCAGTCCGCAGCTTAGGCCTAATTCGTGCCAATATTGAGCCGCGTTTGTCATTGGGGTATTTCCACAAACACTTTAACATCAATTTCAAAATCTCACTATTTTATAAATACAGGCGACAGTTTTACATATATTTTCTCAAACACCTTCTAAATAACATAAAAATATAAAATAAAAATAAAAACAAATAAAAACAAAAAAAAAATTATTTTTATTTCCTGTACATACCTTCCTTGCCATTGGCCATATTTCATTGAGTCATTTTATCAAATAGTTGGTGAGCAACATCAATGGCAAAGTAACTGAGTCACCAAACTAGTTCGATTCGAGCCAGATTCAATCCAAGTCGAGTCGACCTAGGGCATGCTTGAACTCATTTTGGAGCTTAAAAAATCAGCTCAACTTGGCTCGAACTCAGCTTCAAACTGACTCAAATCAAACTTTTACGAGTCAAGTTGAGCGAGCTAACCGAGCTAGCTCGGTTCGTGTACACCCCTATGGACCATGTTCAACATGTACCGGTGGGTCACATTTCAAAGGACATCAACTCCCACATTTCAGACCCGCATTGCTTACTTGTGGACGCTTGATCATGTCCTGATCAAGAGTGCAATTTTCAAACTTGTTAATTTAAATTTAAAATGAATATGTTAACCTAGACTGCTGATATTTCAAAATCTAAACTTAAACTTGACTAGGCTTAGTTCGTTGGTGGCATCAGTGTTTGCGATATGGATAATATCAATTGGTATTGCAGTTTATTTATACAAAAAATAACTTTAGTAACCAAAATTCTCAATACCGTTAACATTACTATGAAAAAGAGATATTTTGCAATATTTATAAGTTATCATCGGTTAATATATATAAGTTGTATTAATGACTATTTTGATTCTTTAGAGGAAAAATCAATTTATTTAGGCGAAATCAAGATTCAGATTAGGGTTGGGCCAATTTTGAAATGGTGAAATTTTATTTTTTGTGTAAATCGCTTATAATGAGTTGAACTAAGATGAAAATCTATGATCTTGCATAGATTTGAAGCTCTCATTTAGAATGTTGAGGTCAAAATCTGTACGGCTCTCCTCTCAGTGTCTTGAACCTTGGAGCACTTTAGCGTCTTGAACCTGCACAATATGAACAAGCAAAGGTGACCCTGGCTAAGCCGAAGGACCCTCTAATGCCTAAGTCAGGTCAAGGGAATACGGGTCTAAGTGGAGAGAAGAGGAGAATGCGATATATTACGTACCCGTAGCAGTGGGGTTTCAATGTATTTATACCTGACTGTTGGACGGTCTGGGTCCGCTATTGTCGGCATGATTTACTCAAACAGCTGGATACTAAGATTGTGGGGATATTATACACAATCCATGGATCATGTAGCGCATCGTGTGGATAATGCGTATCTGGGAGGAAGTAATTGGCCACGTTCGCTTATGGTAGTTTCTGAATCTGGCAGACGGAGCGCCCGCCTTAACATTTTATCCCGGCTTAGCTCATCTTGACAAGACGCCACCCAGCCTTGGCCATTTAACTTGCTGAAGAGGAACACTTTCTTAGTCCGAGGCGAACTCCGCATTGAGTTAATGGACCCAGCTTCTTACTCATCAAGCGCTTTGGAAACCTACTCTATGAGGTCCAAAGTAAGATGTCGAATTTATCTTATCAGGTCAGACTTCCTGCAATCGATGTCAGTGGTCGGATCGTTCGTCTTCTGCCAGACGTTAGGTAGATAGCTTATCACTTCCGATCGGAGGGTGGAAGTCACTTCGATCCGTATCCTCGAAGTAAGAGCACATAGCGCACTTCTTCAGGGACGCTCACATCAGGTCGGACGAGCATCACATCGGTTGTTCATGCACTTGGTTGAATTAGTTTGGTACTTACTCTAGGATTTTTTAGGGGCCCGGATCTTCCCATAACAGAAGCCTCCTACTCTTCGAGTTCAATTGTGGACTCGGAGAGTAATTACATAGAAGATCACCCACTCATGCTGGTGTAATCATGATTTTTTAATTCGAGCGCCATATTATCAGGATTTTGTGCCTGTGGACTGCTCTCTAGTGGACGCGTGGCGACGGTTATGATTTCGAATAATTACTCAGCTTATGATGAGTCGCCATATAAGCCCAAGGAAGAGTCCATGTGACGGCTCCACCTATTCGAGCGTCGTTTCATGTATCGAAGTGCGCTGTTCAATATCGGAACCGTACTACCTAACAAGGGCTAGGCCAATAATAGACAGCCACGTGTGCTCGGGAATCAGCTCGCTACGATTCGGCTGCGGTCATCACTCCTTACCATTAATGCAGAGATTTTCTATAGCTTATATAAGTTTCTTTCGGACCTGTTCTTTTCACTTGCATTTCGAGTTCGAACATGTGCCGGAGAAGGCGATTTTCGGTGAAGGTGATTCCGGTCAACTAGAAGTTTTTGGTAGGAGATTTTGATCGATCAAGCATTTCCGATAGAGACAATTTTCGGTGACCACCTGGTGAGTTTTTCTCCTACTGCTTTTCCTAATGTCGTCCGATTTCGAAATTGTTCAGGAGTATGGTGATGATCCGAGCCGGGGAGCTCTGATGGCGAGAGAGGGGCCTCAAAAGGCCCCTTTGAAGTTGTACCCTGATATCCTCCACCTCGAAGACAAAAAGAGGCAAGGGCTCGGACTCAACGGGCTGGCAAGAAGAAAGTCGCCCGAGCCCCCCCACCACTACCACCGAGGCTGCTGAAATTCCCACGAGTGGGCAAGCATTGGAGGTAGTTCCTAGAGGCTCCATTCTGTCCGAGTCTCAGATGGGATAGATCAGTTCAAAGTTTCAAATTTCGAACTCCATTCAGATAAGGTCCCCCGGGCCCCTCGACACCGCTGGTGCCCCTATTGAGGGGAAAGTTGTAATCTTCTTTTGTGCGCTGCAATGTAGGCTTCGGCTCCCTCTACATCTTTTCGTCCAAGCTATAGCAGCTTACCTCAGACTTGTCTCGGGGTAATTCACCCCCAACGCTTAAAGGGTGTTAATCTCGTCCTTCATCATCTGGCACCAAGTCGGGAATCTGGAGCTGACCCCGGAGGAGTTGATGAGCCTGTACCTGGTTAAGCACAACAACCAAGAACCATGGTACTATTTTGTGACCCGAAGCAGCATAGGGTCGGGGCTGGTGATGAACCTTCCGTCTTTCAACAAGGATTGAAAGAATAAGTGGTTCTGGACGACAGGTGAGTGAGAGGCACCAGCGGCGGAGTTGAGGACTCTGTCAACTCGGGTTCTCACCCGATTCTCGAAACCAGGTGGGACTTTGATTCTCTTTCCTTCTGTTTTATTTTATTTTATTTCCTTTTTTACTTCAGTAGAATAGAGCTTCTTTTATGTTTGTAGATTTCTCGATGGGCACCCACTCCTCGACTCGGTCCAGAAGAACCGCATCGCCAAAGCTAAAGCACGATCGGGGGAGCTTCACTCCTGGACAGACCTGATCACCGCGACCAACCTTCACTGGTATGGGCTTTGCAAGTCTCAGCCTCTTCCCACATCCTTCAGTAAGTTGTCATCTTATTACCTTTGGTGGGTTCAACTTCATTCACTTGGTCGTTGATATGTTATTTCTCATGTAGGCATGACCGAGGCGTATGGTTCTTGGAGCTACTCCAATTGCAGAGGAGATGCTGAGGGCCGAGTCGAGGACGAAGACTACTGTTTGGAGGAGGTAGGCTCCCCCTCACGGGGAGGGCCCCTCTGTTGCAGTTTTGGTTGTCATGGCTCCAGTTGTGGTGCATGCCGATACGGGAATTCCAGCTATGGTGCTTGCCAATACGCGAGTTCCAGCAACTGTAACCCCTTCCTCAGCAGAAACCATAACTCTTTTCCTTCCTCCCACCGTCGTTCCTCCTACCGCAGAGGCCCCTCCTGTAGCCCCGGAGCCCTACATTGTTGTGCCCTCTTCCTCTGAACGGGAGGAGGCCATTAGGATGGCTGACAACATACTCTCTCCCCTCGAAGCGAAAAATGAGTTCGGGGCCGAGGCTCAAGCCTCAGTAGGCAGTCAGATTGAGGCTGGGGAAGCAGCAGGCTTGGCTCAAGTGGGGACGAGGGGCGGAAGGTTCGAGCTGGGCTACCACTTATCCTGCTTGACACCTTGGGCTGCCAAACATGCCCCTGAAGGGGAGATTGTCAAAATTCTTATCAAGTCGGACACCTCCTTCTTGAATGACATGGCTTCTATTTTCTACACGATATTGCTCATTGCTTTTTTGCTTATTTTTGTCTCCAACTCGTTCACATGCTCATTTTTTATCTTCGTTCAGACTATCCCGAAGCTCCTTTCGACTCGGAAGAGAATACAGGAGCTCGAGAGGAGGGATGCCGAAGTGGAGGAGCTCCGAAACGAGGTGGAGATCCGCAGGGATGAGGCTACTCTTCACCAGCTCGAGCTGGGCGAGCTATGACAACAGTTTGAGGATGGGAAGGCCAGAAAGCTTCAGCTGCAGAAGGTTGCAAGTGATCTCGAGGCCCGATGCGGGGCGGTGGAGGCTAAGATGACACGAGCTAGGGCTCAAGTGGGTTCATTGGCCAAGGAAGGTTGAGACTTGCAAAGCCCAAACCAGTGAAGGTTGGTCGCGATGATCAGGTCTGTCCAGGAGCGAAGCTCTCCCGATCGCGCCATAGCCTTGGCGATGCGGTTCTTCTGGACTAAGTCGAGGAGTGGTGTGTCCCTTGAGAAATCTACAAGGATAAAAGAAGCTCTATTCTGACTAAAGTAGAAGGGAAATAAAATAAAATAAAATGGAAGGAAAGAGAATCAAAGTTCGACCTGGTTTTGAGAATAGGGTGAGAACCTGGGTGGACAAAGTCCCCAGCTCGGCTGCTGGCGCCTCCCACTCGCCTGCTGCTTAGAACTACTTATTCTTTCAATCCTTATTGAAAGACGGAAGGTTCATCACTAGCCCGACCCTTTAATGCCTCGAGTCACAAAATAGTACCATGGTTGTTGGATGTCGTGCTTAATCAAGTATAGGCTCATCAACTCCTCCGGCGTCAACTTCGGATTCCCGACTAGGTGCCAGATGATAAAGGAAGAGATTAACACCCTCCAAGCATTGGGGGTGAATTGCTCTGGGAAAAGTCCGAGGTAAGCTGTTATAGCTCGGATGAAAGGATGTAGAGGAAGCCAAAGCCCACATTACAGCGCACAGATGAAGATTGCAACTTCTCCCTCTGTAACATCCCATCTAACCAGCACGGTGTCCTGGGGCGTCCACGTAGGATTCACCGCAAGACCGTTCGTTTAGATTACTTATGGTGAGGTACCACACCTAAATTAATTTAGGATTAGTCCAACAGAGTAGACTAGACGGGTCATGTTAGGACCAAATGCGGACCGCCAAGGCAGATGACTGTTTATACTTAGCAACAGCCCGTATGAGCCATACCGCGACGCAGGAAGGTCAAAAAATTATAAAACTCTGGGGAACACTAGATCTCGCTGGACTTGTGGTCCATCGTGGACCACGGACCCATTGGACACCAGAAAACTAAATATCTAAGCCGTTCCTACAGCACTGGTCAACCCACACCAGGCCATATTGGAAATCTGGCACTTGTCAAGGGAATAGGGATTCCGGGCGTATTAGCCGTCGGATTCCTTTCAAATTTTTGGTGAAGGCCTAATGTGATGACCCTCATCCGTCCACAAAATCTGGGTCCCGTTCGTGTCACGATAACCGTTTATCGTAAATCGAACCCATGCGATCAATCCCCATATCCGATCATTCTCAAAATTTGTATGATCCTTCATCGGGCCATGGACCACCTACCCTATAAATTTCATGGCCAGGGGACCACCAGAACTACTCCTACAACCGGAATGGACCCTACAGGGCCATTTAAAGATCGAAACCGCTTACTCAGATCCCATATCCGTTCATCTGATTATTTTCAAATTTTATATGCCCCCTCATTGGGCCATGAGACACGTACACACTGAATTTGGTGGCCGGTGGGGTGATAGGGCCACCCCAAAGCCCATATGAAATTCTAGAAGGCCATTTTAGGAATTTGGGGAAATTTAAGGCCAAGGGGCCCAAGTCTAGGGAATAAACCCTAGCTCTCTCTCATAACTCCTCCATTCTTCCAACAAGAAACCCTCTCTCCCTCATAACTTTCTTCAATTCTCAACAACCCCCTCTCTCCTTCATAACTTTCTCCAACCTTCCATAACCAAATCTCCCTCCCTCATATCTTCCACCACCATTCGACAACAAGCTCTTCCTCCTTTCTCCAACAACTAAGGAGAGTAAAGGGGAGAAAGAGAGGGTGGAGAAGTGCTTGTGTGGACCCTAAATCAAAGTGGGGCCCAAGAGGATTAAACCCATAACCTCCTACATCCTTCTCAAAGAAGAATCCCTCATCCGCGGCCGCTCTTTCGTCCCGTTGGGCAATTAGGTAAGATCCATCACCTAAATTCCTTGGAACCCTTGTAGTGAAAGGAGATTTGTATGAGAATCTAACATGTGATGGTTGCTCTTAGGGTACTGGCCGTTTTGCCCCAAAATTCACATCTCTTGGACGTTTTCCGAATCTACAACGAACCATAGGTGCGAACTATTAATCTTAGGTGGCCTAGCACCAACTATATCATGAGTTTAATGATTTTTCTTGCTTGGATGGAGCACGTGTGAAATCTAGAAAGACCCTAAGATTTGGGTGTTTGATGGAGATGTATAGAATTGTATGTTTGTTTAGTTTTTCTTTCTTATGACCCTATTTATGCCTCTCACATGTTCGATGATGTATTAGATGATCATATGCTCATATGTTGTGTGATTTCTTCTTATGATGGTGCTTATGACATGTATGATGTTTTACCTTTGCACGTTTCGTTTCCTCGCCCACTCTCACTTCTCACATACACTTTAGTTATGATATTGTAACATGCTTGTTAAGAACATTGAAATGTATGTTAGGTTGTATGTAATATGATACTGTATGTTGGCTAATAACCTTGATGTTGGCACGTTGTGAATCATCGTTAAACCCTTGTATTGGTCAGGAATATGAGGTTAGACGGTAGTCCCCTTGGTTGGACTACCCTAAGACTAAACCTGCGAATTAGGCGGGTGCGTATGGGCGGCAATAGTTTGACTACATGGGGCTATCGTACTTGATGTCATTCGTCTCGTACTCGCCTGACTCGTGCGGTTTAGCCTACATACTAGTAAATCCTGATTGTTAACCATGTTTGCTCACACATGTATAGAACCTGGAACACCTTACCACCGTTGTAGCCCACCGATAACCACTTGAAGTCGATCCACCGCCTCGTGAGTCGGGCATGGTGGAATGGGATACTGTGTCCAAGCTGTCGGCCTACGTTGGGGTGATGCGCCTCCCCATATTGATCATGAGCAATCTCATTTCTCAGCACTCCCCGTGTGGTTGAAGTCGGGGATGAAGAACCCGACGGGATCAAGGATCGCGAGGACTTGGCCTCATACGTTGGGGGGTCATGGCCTTGCAACTAGTTCAGGACATTTGATTTGTGGGGTGTAACCGATTCTCCAATCTGCTGGATGAATGAACTTAATTAATAACTCAGTTAACACGACCGCACTACATCGCATTAGATAGGGTAGTGATTCGGAAGTCGAAGTCGCAATGAGGGAGAGTTGATATACGCGAACGTTAGATGGAGTCGTTCGAGGGAGCGTTGAGGCGAGGGCATGCATCATATCATTCCGCATTCATTCATTTAAATAAGAGTTAATAGAAATTGATGATTGTCTGTATTTCATTAGATTCATATTATAATTGATGCATGTGTAATTTAAGACTAATAGCACCCACTTAGTTGATCACTCACTCCCACTCTGGGACGGTGTCTTAAAACACCAACCAGACTCTCTCGTAGATGCAGGAGATGTGAAGCAGGGGGAGCATGGTGATGCTACTCTTGACGAGGAGGAGGAGCTGTCATACTTCCAGCTGATGGATGGTTCTCCGCCAGCTTGAGTGGCGGGTTAGTTCTCTAAGTGTGGGCTCAGCCTTATGTTTTTTTTTTGAACATATACATTCTTTTGTGATTTTGATAGGTGGCACCATGTGCGATCCCCTTATTCTTTTAGCCATGTACATATACGTATATTAGATCTCCTTCATTTCTACGGACTTATTGTTGTGTTCCATGATTTCAGGAAATTTCACGTTGCACAATTAAACCAGATTAAATGCATAATAATAAAATCGGTTATAAGTGACTCTCGGGAACTCGGGAGTTGAGCGTATGCACGACCCCCGAATTCCAAGGCGTTACACCCTCAGAAGGTGCACCAGCGGTGTCGAGGGGCCCCAGGTCTCTTATCTGAACGGAGTTCAGGATCTGTAACTTCGAACGGAGCCATCCTATCTGAGACTCTAACAGAACAGAGCCTCCAAGGACTACCTCCGAGGCTCGCCCTCTCACGGGTATTTCAACAGCCTCGGTGGTAGTGGTCTGAGGGACTTAAGAGGCTTTCTTCTTGCCAGCTCGTTGAGTCTGAGCCCCTGCCTCTTTTTGTCTTTGAGGCGGAGGATATAAGGGTACAACTTCAAAGGGGCCTTCTGAGGCCCCTCTCCCTCCATCAGAGCTCCCCGGGTCGAAGTCATCACCATACTCCCGAACAATCTCGAGATCGAACAACATTAGGAAAAGCAGTAGGAGAAAAACTCACCGGATGGTCACTGAAAATTGCCTCTACTGGAAATACTTGATCGGTCGGAATCTCCTACCGAAAACTTCTAGTTGACCGGAATCACCTTCATCGAAAATCGCCTTCTCCAGCATGCGCTTGAACTCGAAATGCAAGTGAAAAGAGCAGGTCCGAAAGAAACTTATATAAGCTATAGAGAATCTCTGCATTAATGGCAAGGAGTGATGACCGCAGCCGAATCTTCACGAGCTGATTCCCGAGCACACGTGGCTGTCTGTCGTTGGTCGAGCCCTTGCCAGGTAGTACGGTTCCAACATTGAACAATGTGCTCTGATACACGAAACAACGCTCGAGTAGGTGGAGCCGTCACATGGACTCTTCCTTGGGCTTACGTGGTGACTCATAATAGGCTGAGCAATTATTTGAAATCATAACCGTTGCCACGCGTCCGCTAGAGAGCAGTCCACAGGCTCGAAATCCCGAGAATATGGCGCTTCGAATTCAAAAATCATGATTACACCAGCATGAGCGGGCGATCTTCTGCGTATTTACACTCTGAGTCCATAGTTGAACTCGAAGAGTAGGGGGCTTCTGTTATGGGAAGATCCGAGCCCCTAATAAATCCTAAAGTAAGTACCCAACTAATTCAACCAAGTGCATGAACGACTGAGGCGATGCTCGTCCAACCTAATGTGAGCGTCCCTAAAGAAGTGCGCTATGTGTTCTTACTTCGAGGCTGCGGATCGAAGTGACTTCCACCCTCTGATCGGAAGTGATAAGTTGTCTACCTAACGTCTGGCGGAAGACGAACGAACCGACCACTGACATCAATTGAAGGAAGTCCGACCCGATAAGATAAATTCGACATCTGACCTTGGACCTTATAGAGAAGGTTTCCAGAGCACTTGATGAGCAAGAAGATGGGTCCACTAGCTCAGTGTGGAGTTCGGCTCGGACCAAGAAAGTGTTCCTCTTCAGCAAGCTAAATGGCCAAGGCTGGGTGGCATCTTGTCAAGACAAGTCGAGCCGGGATAAAATGTTAAGGCGGGCGCTTCGTCTGCCAGATTCAAAAACTTCCATAAGCGATCGTAGCCAATTACTTCTCTCCCAAATACGCATTATCCGCACGATGCGCTACATGATCCATGGATTGCGTATAATATCCCCACGATCTTAGTATCCCGCTGATTGAGTAAATCTTTTTGACAATAGCGGACCCAGACTGTCCAACAGTCAAGTATAAATACATTGAGACCCCACTACTACAGATACGCAATATCTCACACTCTCATCTACTCTCCACTTAGACCCGGATTCCTTTGACCTGACTTATGCATCGGAGGGTCTCCCGGCTTAGCCAGGGTCACCTTTGCCTGTTCTTATTACGCAGGTTTAAGACGCTGAAGTGCTCCAAGGTTCGAGAGACTGAGGGGAGAACCGTCTAGATTTTTACTTCAACATAGAAAATTAAAATTTTTGCTAAAATTCAACCAATTTCTTGCATTTAATGTTGGAGGCTAATTTATATTTTAATAGAGATTTAAAATTAATAATTTTTTAGTTAAAAATATTTTAAAATTTAGAAAGTTCATTTTCATCAACTGTTAATTAGGCCTTAATTTGCAGGTGTTTAGGAGGTTGGTTGATATTAATATCAAATAAATTCTAATTTATGAATTTAAAAATATGAAAAAATATGAAAAATAAAATAAAATTAATTTCACTAATTTAAATTGCATTTAGACTATGGAAAAATCAAATTGGACATTTTGGAGGCTGATATACAAATTCATAGTGATTTAGAGATTTTTTTTAAAATATAATTTTAATTAAAAAAAGAATAAAAATTAATTATTTTCAAAAAATTCAAGTTGGCCAACAGTTAATTAATCTTAATTTGTAAGTGTTTAGGGGTGTTGGCTAATATTAAAATCATATATACTCTAATTCATGAATTTAAGGAGATTGGAATAAAAAAAAATCAAAATTCTACCTATATAGCCTATTTAAATTGCAAGTAAACTATGAAAAAAATAAATTAGATATGTTCAAGGTTATTTTACAGATTCACTGAGGTCTAGAGATTATTTGAAAAAATTAATTTTCTAATTAAATAATAATAGTTTTTAGAAATTTCTGTTTCATAAGTGGTTAGCTTTAATATCTATGAATTTAATTCATTAAATATGCTAACAATCTATTTACTTAATGTTGTTTTGCATGTAGAAAATGTTAGGAGGAAAAGGGAGACGGTTCGACATTGGCTGACAGCATAGGACCCTACTTTTCAATAATTGATTTGGGCCTCAGGGCAATTATTGTGGGCACATATCCAAGAAGGGATGGACGTCCTACTTGAATAAACACTTAGTAGGAGAGATGATCGAAATGTTGCTAATTGTCCAAGTGTGTTCTAAAGGAGTTAAGAAGAAGAGGATGGAGGTGTTGAAAAAATGAGTGAAGATTAAAGATAGCAGTATTGCGCATGAGAGAGAGTTTAGTGAAGATTTAGCCTGGTTAGCAAGAAGCATTGAGGATGTACATGAGATTGATAATTATGGGGATAATCTTGACTATAAATGCATTATGGAGACGTTATTACATTAGTGGGATATCGATTTGTCACGCTCCAAACTCAGAAATCGGATTCATAGGAATCCCGATTGTCGAATCCGGTGCCGAAAGCCTCTATAGTACCCCATTCTCGGCTTCTACCATTCATATGCCAGATTCCAATCCTAGGATCCTACAAGAAGGATTTTTTTTTTTTTAATGTACATTTAACTAGTAATAAGTATAACCACAAGATTACCCAATTCACAACGGCAACATCGTCATCACATATCCACTAATATAATCATTTGAATACAATACTGAAAGGGAAATACATAAATAGATAATCAAGCTCCAGAAGACCACCGCACGCTCCAAGCTCGACATTGCTGCAGCCTAACATCACCTGCACGCATCTATCGTATATAAGCTTATAGAAAGCTTAGAGGGTGGTGTAAGTGTGTGCACAAGGTAAGTGTCAAGTATTCAATACAATGTCATAATCATACAATACCAGAAAACTAGTAATCCATAAACCATACAATGTTTGAATAAGCAGAAACACTGACAAGAACAGAAATTATCAGAGTAAGCAGAAATACTGACAAGATATATCTCACATGATAACAAAGTAAGCGAAAGTATGGACAAGTCTATGAGTCAATCAATATCAGAATATGCAATATACAATAGCTATGCAATAAGGAGTCATAAAGGGCCAAATATCAAATGCTGAGGATGCAATGCAATATACAAATCGTGCTAAATCTATCTATGCCATATAAGTATAGAAATAGCAACCCAAGATGTCATATGCTTACGGATGTAATGCAATATGCGATGCGAATGAAATAACCATGTTGGAGTGTGAAGTCGGGATGATAGTACGTAGTATCGCAGGCTATGGGGTCCACCACAAGGGACTTCTATCCAAACCAGTCTCATACCTAAATTTGGATAGTCAGACTCATCGTGGTAAACTCATGATCTCAGGTTAGTCACGCGCCTAACCGAAATCTTTGCCATAACGAAGGTACACAACGATTAGTTGCGCACCACCAGCCCAAGTGGATAGTGAATGAATGAATGAGCATGCAACTCCTACTCAATAAGTCTACATATCAGTACGGTTCCTCTCTGAAAAATCACCGGGGTCTATTACACTCCATACCAGATTGCCGCCCCATCGAGCGTAACAAGGTGAGTGAAAGAGACCTCACTATCCACCTGCCAATATCAGGCTCGGCTCGTTAATAGCGGACTCATTCCTCGAACTGGTCAGACTCAGCCTAGCATTGCTCCCTCCTCTTGGGTAGGTAAGGCCTCACCCCCTTCCAACCGACCACGACACAGTGGAGAGCGCAGCCATCTGGTAATCGGCACTCGGCGCTCATCTACCCACTCGGTCTAGACGTTGGAGCAACCTCTGGAACCAAGAGGGTTTTGAAACTTTCACCCAAGGATATTTATAGCACCCAATGTACAACAGATTTCTGGTGTCCCATCTGGCCATCCACGAAATACCTGTGGAGGCTACGACCCTGATGTCGCTAGGGCGTATAGTAGTCACAACACACAATGCAAAATGCATGAGTCATACAATCCAGTCATACATCAATCCAGCGCATGTCGTGCGCTTATGTGAGATAACCTCCGTCTATCAGGGAGTTGATGAGGGTAGAATATTGCATATCAGACCCCGATAAATACCTAATTTGACGTATATGATAATGTTTAATGTCGTATTTTAATTGTATTTTTGTTACAGGATGAAATCAGGATCGTTGAGTGAAAAAGGATATTAAAAGCGTGGATCTGACGTTCTGAAGTAACCAAAGCAAGGGACGCACTCCAAAGAACTAAGATCAATGGATTTACATGCTAAGGATCCAAGGAAATCAAGCCGTTCACGTTTTAAAAGGCCCGAAAATGGTCCAGAATGCAAGATCACATGGTTCCCGCCATCCGATTGACTCGAAACTTCATACATGCGATGTAGGCCATAAATTAACCGTACATATTAAATTTCAGCCATTAAAGATCTCGGGAAGTGGGCTAACGGACAGATCAGCCCATTAATTCATTAAGTGGGGCCCGCTGGATATCTGGATATACATCAATTTTGGTACTGACGGTTGAAATAATATGATAAAAAAGATGGACGGTGCAGATTTCTTAGAAACATCTCAGTAGACCCTATATGTGCAGCGTGTGCATAGAGCACACGTGCACGAGCGTTACACCGGACCAGCTGTTCGGTCAGCACAGCTGGTGACCCGAGAAAAGAAATTATTTTTTTTCCAACGCGTAACGGACGGACGACGTCCATTTTGCGGACAGTAGTGGGCCCCACCCATTGCTCGTACGGCTGATCTGATCCGTCCACCATGTATAGGGCTTCGAGAGCTACAAAACCATGCTGACCTTTTGCATCCATGCGTGCACATGTGTGCGATACAGGGGCCACAAAAGGGCTGCCCTGTAGCGTTCAAATCTGATCTTTTAGTTATTTCTTCTCTGAGACATGCCAATGGACATTCAAAACTACCCATTCTTAACTGAAATTTCGTCCTAAATCCAATGGACGGGGTGGATTTTTCAGAAAATGCTTCTGTGGGGCCCACCGATCACAACAGCGAAATGGTGCAAAAGGTTTCGCACATCCTCAAAAATTAACTTTTTCAGGCGGTTTTGGCCCACCATCTTTGATCATATGGCAGATCTGAACTGTCTATCATGTAGAGGACCCAATAAAATCCTAAGGGACGGTGTTTCTTTGGAATTTGAGCGAGAAAAGTGGCGTGTTTCGAGGCACTGAACTTGGCTGCGAAAAGGCTTTCGCTGCGCATGCGATAGCTTTCCAAATCCGATTCAAGTCCGATTTTCACCACTCCAGCAGCTATATAAGGAGGTTTTGGATGTGGGGAGCATTCAGAGACCTTGGGAGGAAGATCCAGAGCTTGAGGAGAGCCAGAGCCAGAGAGAGAGAAAAAGAAGAAGAAAGAAGGGAAGGATGTTTTTAATGTTTTTATTTTATATTTCCTTTTTCCTAATTAATTTTATGGATTGCTAAACTTCTTAGCTATGGCTGAGATGAAGCCCCTAATTTGATTGACTCTTGTTTATGTTGAATTTATTTTAATTGGATTGATTTATTTTTTTTCTAGTGTGCTTTCCTGAGATTTTCGTACTTCTTCATTCTATGAGCTCGACCAAAGTCTAGATATGGATGTTGTTTGGAATATTATTCTAGGTGCTTGTGTCTGACCATGAACAGGTCTCCTATAGAGGAAGAAATAGGATTTACATCTCTCCATGCCTGACCATGGATGGAAAGATGTGATCCATATGCTTTAAAGGATTATACATTCTGTGTGCCCGACCAAGGACATAGAGTGTGCTTTGTTTATTTTGATATCAATCTAAATTAGGGTGAATCAACAGATAAAACAAAAGTTAGGATAATTAGGGGTGGATTCGAAAGTCTTAGTCTTCTCATCGATTGAATCTTCCTTGTTATTGCTCGTAGTTATTTTCCATAGATTTATGCTAGTTTACTTAATAGTTTGTTAAACCATTCGTTGGATTAGTTAAGAAGACTCTTAAATTTTGAATTGTGATAACCAGTCCTCATGGGAACGATCTCGTAATACGTACTATATCTACATCTGATTCGTATACTTGCGAGTTAAAATCATTTAAATCAGATTGGTTTAAATTAAAACATCAGGAGTCTCGTATCATCCTATCTAATGACATATGCAATGGTCAATCACATCTCATAACAAACATACAAATGATGCGTATGGACATATATCATGATGCTATGCTG
This sequence comes from Magnolia kwangsiensis, assembly GCA_037074715.1. NCBI lineage: Eukaryota > Viridiplantae > Streptophyta > Magnoliopsida > Magnoliales > Magnoliaceae > Magnolia > Magnolia kwangsiensis. Next base: position 18,066,267 of record CM073579.1, on the reverse strand, counting down.
TCACATACTCATAGTCGATATCAACAATCGACCTCGTCAATGTAAACATTTAACCAACATTGCCCTAAGGAATGACCCAGATAGATTCAAACATATAATTGGCCCACGGCCTCACACAATGGCCTAATATACAACACAATGAGCCTTACTCAAAGGTTACATGTACACAATAGGTGAGCCCTGCTCATTGGCCTAACATACATCACAATGGGATCCTTCGCCTGGCCCTCAAATGCATCACAATGGGCCTCATCACCAAGGTCTCATATACATCACATTGGGCATTAAATACGGGCTGGATACACATCACAACGGGCCGCATATACATCACATTGGGCCTCGACAATCGGAATCGGTGATCAACCACGACAATCGAAATCGACAATCGGCCACGATAATTGGCCTCGATCGGTAATCGACCTCGATAATTAGAATCGGTCAATCGGCCATGACAAGCAGAATCGGCAATCGACCACGATCGGTAATCGGCCACGATTGGTAATTGGTCACGATAATCAGCCTCGATCGATAATCGGTCAATCGACCACGACAATCGACAATCGGTCACGATCGATAATTAGTCTCGATAATCGACCTCGATCGGTAATCGATCAATCGACCACGACAATCAACAATCGGTCACGATCGGTAATCAATCTCGATAATCGGCCTCAATCGGTAATCGGTCAATCGGCCATGACACGTAGAGTCGGCAATCGGCCACGTCAATCGATAATCGGCTACGATCGGTCACGACAAACGGAATCGATCGATAATCAGAATCAGTAAACCGGTCAAGTCAATCAAAATCGACAATCGGTCACGACAATCGGAATTGATCGATAATCAGAATTGGCAAATCGGTCACATTAATTGGTTACGACAATCAGCAATCAGTCACGACAATCGAAATCGGTAATTGGTGAGAATGGGTCTAACAAGGCCTAATGGAAGGTCACAATGTGGACATTCAACCACTATTGTCCATCAATGTGGACATTTAACCAACATTGCTCCCCAAGGAGTGGCCCACCTAGGGCCAAACGTACAGTGGGCCCGCGACCTCACACAAGGGCTTAATATGCATCACCATGGGCCTCGCTCAAGGGCCTAATATACATCACAATTAGTCATGTTACATGAGCCTTATACATATTACAATGGACCACGACATATGGGACGGAAATACATTTCGTTGGGCCTTATCAAATGGCCCGAAAATATATCTCATTGGGCCTTAACAAATGGGCCGGAAATGCATCTCATTGGGCCTTAAAAAATGGGCCGAAAATACATCACAATAGGCCTTGCCCATAGGCCATGAATATGTCACAATGGGCACCACATGGGCCTCGAATACATCACACTGGGCCTCGCCCATGGACCTCAGATTCAAGCAGGTGGGCCCCATCATATGGACCTTAAATACAAGGCAAGTGGGCCCTGTCACGTGGGCCAAAATACAAATAGGTGGGCCCTGCTCATGGGCAAAAATACATCATGATGGGCCTCACAGATGGGCCACAAGATTCATCACTGTGGGCGTCTCGTATGGGCCATAAATACATCTAACCGGGCCTCAATATGGGCCTCATATATGATAGGTGGGCCTGGATAGATCAGGTGGACCCAGACCATACCACGTGTGGGCCCTGTGTACAGCGGAACGGATGATCGATATTAATGAAACAAATATATCGCAGGACCCAAAGAACTTACTGACGTCAAATATATATCCACCATGTAGCTAGTGTGGGGTCCACACGTGTGGACGGTGTAGATACAACTCCTCCCTCGAGGTGCGTCCCACGTGTGGATGGCACATTCATCACGGTAATCCCCACCGTCCCAAGCATTTGGACGATGGAGGATATACAATACCTACATCACTGGTCGGCCTACAGTACCATCCATATGGATGGACATCTTGGATATACAATACATCACATGATTTCCACATGTTAGGCCCGCGCCATTGGGTAGTATGGATAATACAATTACATCGTGGTGGATCCCGTCCTTATTGGACGGTGTAGATATAAGATACATACATCGTGTTTGGGCCCCACATGATTTGCTGACGTCATGGGACCCACAACACTTATTGATGTCGTATACAAGATGGATAACCGGATGAAATGCAAACATCAATGGGTCCACATGTGTGGGCCACCTGTATTAGATAAAGCAGGTATTGTGTGGCCTCCATTGTCCAGACGTACTGGACGTCCTCTGGACGAACGGCCTGGATGGACGGCCCGTATACATGACATGTATCAGGGTGGGGCCATGTAGTGGCCCACAAGTCCATCTTAACGAACGGTGATGATAAAACACACACTTCATGGTGGGTCCCCACTGCCTGAACCGTCCATCAAAATGAACAGATGGCGTGGGTTCAGAACGCGTACACACCGTCCAGACCGCTGGACGGTGTATACGTACAATGCATACAATGAGTGTTGGCCCCACATTCACGGGCGGTGTGAATATGGCATACATCAGTGGGTCCCACCAGATGAACGGTCTGAATATGTCATAGACCTCATGATCAAATCCAGAAACTCCTGGCGTCAATCCAGCAGCTGCATACTGTTGGGGTCCACATCAGCGTCCTGATGATGGACGGTTGAGATAAAATGCCTACATCACGGTGGGATCCACGGATGGATGGCGTGGACATAAGCTACGTACATCCAGCAGGACCCACGTGGGAGCTGACGTCAATACAGCAGCTATATAGCTGTTGTAAACGTACACATCCAATCCTCGTTAATAGAAGTGGATCCCGCGTAGGGTCACCATATATATAATATTATATTATTTATATTAATATAGTATATGCATCAAACGTCCAGCCTCTGGACATCCAATGACGGACGGTCTGGATACAGACGTGCATAGATGGACAATCGAATGAAACACAGGTATCAGGTGGGTCCACACGTGTGGCCTACCATTCATATATATATATATATATATATAAATAATATAATATTATATATTTATAATGTATATATTATTATTTATATCAAACAACGTCCAGCCCTCTGGATGCAAATACAAAAGAAAATGAAATAAGCAATTTGAGGTGGGTCACACCGTAGGTTAGACGGCTGGATGTAAAACAAATGCATCATGGTGATGGGGTATACATGGACCAGTTAATATTTGTTGTTTTTCCCTTCATCTAGGCCTGTCCAGACGGACAGGCAGCAATCCCGTCCGCTAGACAGTCTAGCAAGGTGGGTTCCATAGGGAGATGACATGGATACGACATATCATGGTGGGCCACACATCAAGAGAAGGGGAGAGAGAGAGAGAGAGAGAGAGAGAGAGAGAGAGAGAGAGAGAGAGACCCCGCCACTATGGGTCCCTCTTAATTACAAAACATACATTAAGATGGGTCCCACCATATGTGGGCCCTCTAATCATCAAATCCAAGCAAAATGAGAGGAATCTAATCTTAAAAAGCATCCACTTTTGATCTTCTTGGACTTTTTCTTCCATCAATGTATGCCAGAGATCCAATGGATGCACTTCAACGATTGAGATCGACTTACGATGGTGGAGATGGGAGATAGGAAAGTGGGCCACACTTGCTCTCCATGGAAGCCATGGACGGTTGCTCCTCTCTTGGTGCTTGGGGAATGGATTAGAGAATGAGAGAGAGGTAGAGTGATGTATGGAGAGGGATGGGTGTGATGGGTGAGAGTGATGTATGTACTTGACTAGGTATGGGTTGTGTTGACTTGGGTGAGAGAGGAGTATGGTTGTGTTGACTTGGGTGAGAGAAGGGTATGGGTTGTGATGGGAGGTGTACTTGACATTGACTGATGGATGGGATTGATTGATGTGACATTTCATAGAGATTCCATCGATACTCACAACGCGCGACATTTTCTGCAAACTGAACGCGAGCTCACATCTCCTGGCCTGGGTACCGCCTCGGCGCGCGAGACGCGGCATCGGAACCGCAGCGACGCCGTGATCACACTAGTATAAGTCTCAGGTCGAGCTGAATCTAATATATGAGACACGACTCGTGATCGCGCGCAAATGCCGATAACTGGTCGTGGGTCACCGGAAGGATCGCGAGAGTTGACGGAACAGTACGGACTAGGATACGGGTCTTACAGGATTAGATGAGATGGTTAGAGAAAAATAGGCTTACTTTTGAGGGGTCTACGCGGGAAATTAGTGAGGGGAATAGAGGGAGCAATTGTCAAGGGATGATTATAATAGGGGTATGGTATTATGAGGGGTTTGGGAGATGGGGCGCATTAGTAGCATGCAGATGCCGGATGTAGCTACAGATCTAGTAATGTATAAAAAAGAGTTAGGATGGGTAAAAGCGACTAAAGAAATTGTGAAGTAGAGGGGAAGGGATGAAGATGATGAAAAAATTCATTTTTTTTTTTCATTTATGACCACATCCCAACAAATGTAATGGCAAGCCTACACTTTAAAAATATGATAGTTGAAATGCAGTGTTGGGACAAGAGTGCGGTATCACCAATACTACGTGAAATTATGAGAAAGAACTTTGATGGTGGGGTCGATTAGATACATTATTATGTTTATAGTTGAAGCCATTATGGACTAATGATAGATGTAATGAAAGAAGTTGGGAAGAATAACATTATGTGATTTGTCATAAACAATGACAGCATGTTTGTAAAAGTGGAGAATGAGATAATAAAGAAGTATAACTTGTATTAGAACCTGTGCTCAACCCATTGCACAGATCTAATGCTTGAGGCAATGGGGGAAAGGCCTTCAGTGAAAAGTGTTATTGTCGATTTTCAGGCAATTACAAATGTTATCTACAACTACACCTAACTATTAGCCAAGCACATGAGAGGTATAGTGGGAACTAGCATAGCTTGGGATAACACAGTTTGTTAGAAACTTTATCACCTTGGACAACCTCTTAAAACACGGGCAAGGATTGAGAAAACTCTTCAATTTTAAAGAGTATTCTAAGTGAAATTGAGTCGGCAAAAGAGCAGCATAGATGATCAGAGAGTGTTTTGAGTAGCTCCTCCTAAGATTGTGTGTGAGATGTGTTGAGTATTCTTGAGCCTCATATATACAGTACTATGGACGATGGATAACGAGACATCCGTCGATGAATTCCTTGTACAAGTTCATATGAGTAATGAAAGATGCCATGAAGGTTAAAGCCCTTAATTCATATAAAAGGGTGCACGAAATAATTGACAGCCATTGGAAAATGATTCTTGAGCGCCCACTTCAGAAGGTTGATAAGTAATTAGATAATTTAGATTTAATTTTTCATATATTTCAATATTTTACTGATTATTTGTATAGTATGAACTTGTATAGTTATTTTCTTATAATAATATACGAATATGTGCAGAACATACTTCATGAACCTTGAGTACCACTACAGTGGTAGATTCCCAGGACTTTCAACACCCGGTCAAGGGTTCGAGCATCCATAGGTGGTGAAATCCCACTATGTCATGAGTGTGGGCATGTGTGCCTATGTTATTTTTTTATTTTTTTTTAAAGTACCGTTACGGTCATACATTTATCAAGGATAACAGCTTAAAAAATATGTTACATAATTTTTATAAGAACTTATACCCAAACTTTTTATAAAAATTCAATTTTCAGAATGAGATTAACATGTTTTGCATTTAGCTCTAATCTAATTTCATTTAATACATTATACTTGCAATTGCTATTAAATGATAACAACAGATTATCACGTTCCATGATGCAAAGGGTATGTTTGGGCATGAGACTGCGAGATCATAAAGGGAGATGATGATGCATGTGAGTTGTTATATTAGTTAAAGCTTAAAAGTTATTTTTGATATTTTAAAATTATATGTGGAATTAATATGAAAATTAACAATTTCATAGGTGAAATGTGGTAGATATACGGGAGCAACTGCGAGACATTGTAATGATTGATTATTGTGCTTGCACGAGCGATGTCCTTATCACCATGTGAAAGAAATTTGAACATATTTTCTTCCATTCACACGAACAAATAAAACAGATTGAGTTATAAGATGCTTTAGAAGCTAGTTTAATACTATTATAATATGAAGTCAAAAGAGAGACTTTTACGTGCAGAAGATAGAAGAAAAACACAGGAGGATTTGTTAGACTTAGTGATAATCAATCATCATACATACCACGATGTAGATATAGATGACCAACTTTACGAGTGGATTAAGTTATATGAATTAAATCAAGCAAATGGCTCACCAAAGCCGCATATAGTGGAGGAGTCAGCATCACAACATATTGACATTGACATTAATGTTGAGGAGAATATATCTCCCCTTGAAGCTTTTGACCCATTAACGAAGAATGCAGAAGGCAACCAACAATAATCACTATCTCATGGAACACATAATAACCACACTCTATCTAACATAGATAACGATAGAGGTGATGGGCCCAGTGATGGCAATGACGACGACAACGATAATGATGGCGGTAGCGTGAAGTGGTGGTAATGCTAATGTACATGATGAGAGTGAAACTCGATGTACTAATTAGGGTTAGATGCCTCTTAACTCGTTTGTTGGGAGAAGAATTTTGAGTATGCTATCCAAGACAAAGATCATGGTTCTCATCCATGTTCCTGTCTTTTTTATTAAAAAAAAAAAAAAAAAAAAAAAAAAAAAAAAAAAGGCTTACACTCATCGTGTCATAAGAAACAACAACTGAGTAATGCACATGAGGACTCATTAGCATAGAGCATGGGGTCCATGGATGTCAGTAGAAAGCCACAAACACAGTATGAATATGGATCATATGGTGACTAAGGACCATGTGGATATGACTAATAACTCCATTAGCACAATTTTTTGAGTACGAGCAAGAGTATGCTTCCTTATAAGGGAAGGGATATCTACAATATGACTATGGACAAATGAATTTAAAAGCTTCATGTGTACTCAACCCATATCCAACGATAGATCCATATCATTCACAGACAATGATGATTACACAATACTCACAAAGGGACATACTACTCAAGTTTAAAGAGGATGAGTACTAGCATTATGTCATAGTATCTTCATTGTTATCATTCTATTATAACCTAAACATAACATTGTCAATTTGTAGATGAGTAGTTTTATAACCAGCCCTATAGAGATGAAGATGATGATTTTGAGCCACCACGCAATCTTTGTGGGTTTGAGGTATAACCACACACATCATAGGTATATTTTTAGTTTTCTAGTTCTTTTTTCTTGCTTTTGAATGTATTTATATATTTTTTAACATTTTATGAATCTTCATTAAAAAATCCGACCAATTTTATTTCTCAATATTTTCTCATCTTTCTCAATAACAATATAAATTATACAATACATCTAATATTTCCATATCCCAAGGGTGTGATACATCCATTGAAATCAATACAGAAAACAATGAGTGACACTAATTCTAAGGGTGCAAGTATTTCCATCTCCTCAAAAATATATCCATAAATTCTTGCCTAAGTTTGGGTCCGGTCAAGGTCAAAATAAGTTGACCCATTGATTTAACTAGTAAGAGGATCCAGACCTAACCCATGAGATTTGTGGATTGGGTTGAACTGGTTCAAACCAAAGCACTCTCACAGAGATCCCTACATGATAGATGGCCCAGATTTCATACAAGCATGTATTTGTGGCATGTGTTTGATCTAAGTTCTGTTTACCCATAACTCAAGCAGTAGACTAAGTGAAAGATACCTCATTTCAACACTGAGGTCTTGGTGTCGATCCCTAGTGGCGGTGGCTAACACTGAAGTGTCAACTGACAGTAGGGGTGCACAACGAACCAGTAGAATTGTGGAATTGGACCGGAACCGATCCAACGGTCTGGTTTGGTTCGGTTCTAGACTGCAACGGTTTCGGTTCCAAAAATCCAAGAACCGTTGGATATAGTTCGGTTTCGGTTTAGGGGCTTGTAGAACCGATCCGAACCATTAACCGAACTATTGATCCGAACCGTGGACCCGAACTTGTGATTATATATATATATATGTGTGTGTGTGTGTGTGTGTGTGTGTGTGTGTGTGTGAGAGAGAGAGAGAGAGAGAGAGATGGGGGTTATGTTTTTGGAAATGGGCCTGGATGAAGGGTTCGTGGTCTGTCTCGTTTAAAGGTCTGATAGAGTGAGGTTTTAGCCACTGTACAAGCACAAACAAATACAATAAGTAGGCCTAGTAAAGGAGAGTAAGATCAAGTAGAAATGGATAATAACCCGGGTTTTTAGGCCTTATCTTTAGGCTAAATGGGCTTGCATGAATATATGTCCATTTTGCAAAGCTTTTGGGCTGGATTTTACAAAGCCTGGAACCGTGGAACCGAACCGGTTTTCACGGTCCGGTTTCGGTTCGGTTCTAGGATGCTAACGATCCGGTTCCGAAAATCTTAGAACCGTTAGGAATGGTTCGTTCCGATTTCACCCCAAAACTAGACTGAACCAACCTGTGGGCACCCCTAACTTACAGTGGGTGTACTAACAAGGTAACAAAAAAAAAAAAAAAAAAAGTCGTCTTTACCCAAAGTAGACCCAGCAATAGCATTGTTGGAATCTTCCATTTATTTGCGGAAAGATGAAAAATGATCACATACAAGGGTTGTATGTCAACATCCAATCTTTCACATTCACCCACTGAATAATTCTAATAAAGAAATGCTCCAGTGCTCCCAGAGTTCTATAAGTTGTAGTGCTCCTACTTACATGGTTTCATATGGGCAGTCCAATCTACCAATCTGAACCGTCTACCAAGTGGAGAACACATTTCACCGTCCACCATGCAAAGATCACACAGATCGGATGATCCAATCCATCCTTAATTTGGCCATAATTTTTATACCCATCCATTTTTCAAACCGTGGGATGGAATGGTTAAGATTACCTAATAACAGTGACTGACTCTTTCGAATCATTAGCAATCCATGATGGCCCTAAGAAATAGATGGATGAAATTGTTGAATGGTATTTTGTGTAGACAATATTGACCGTTCATATTAAAGCCATTGATCAAATGGTTAAGATTTGTCAGATTGGTGGTGTTTCCATGGTAGGCCATAAAATGTGTTGGACCAAATGAATAGTATGGATATATGGACTGGGAGTGGATTAGGTGCGGCCCTTACCATGGGGCCCACCTTGATGCATATATCCACACCGTCCATCTATTTTTCCAGATCATTTTAGAGCGTGAGCCCAAAAATGAAGCAGATCTAATTCTTCTCAGGTGGACCATATCATAGGAAACAGTAGTGATTGACTATTAATGGGCCACAAAAATTTTGGATCAAACTGATATTTGTTTTTTTTTTTTTTTCCTTCATCCAGTTTTATATGACCTTATCAACAGGCTGAATGGTAAATAAACATCATGGAAACATTAGGCCCTTGGAAGTTTTTAATGGTAGGGCGTTCAATCAACAGTGTTTCCCATGTTATGGTCCTCTTGAGAATTGGATCTGCTTCATTTTTGGGGTAATACTCTAAAATGATCTGGTAAAACAGATGGACGGCATGGATGTAGAATATATGCATCAAGGTGGGCCCCACGGTAAGGGCTACACCATCTTGGGTGAGGCCAGGCAGCACCTAAGCCGCTCCCAATGCAACTAAACTTAACTAATCAACTCTCCCAGGTCTGTGTTGATCTGGGCAAGGGCCAGTGTTCTATTTTATTCTATTGTTTTGATGGATCGGGTCCATTCTAGGATGGCCCCAAATCGGGTCCATTAAAAAAAGCCCGGGTCCAGGTCTGCTCACACCCATTTAACTTTCGGGCAACCCGACGAATTTGCACCCTAACTAGGGAAGCAGATTGCGTACCGAGTAAACTCTGTAGGGCCCACGTCATGTGTTATCCTCGCCGTCCATCCCTTTTACCAGCTCATCTCAGGGGAAGAGCCCAAAAATGAAGCATATCCAGAGCTCAGGTGGGCCACACCTCAGGAAACAGTGTGAATTGAAGGCCTACCGTTGAAAAGTTCCTGGGGGCCACAAAGTTTTGCATCAAGCTGATATTTGTGTTTTCTCTTCATCCATGTCTTTATAACCTTATGAACGGGTTCGATGACTAATAGACATCACTGTAGGCCCTAGGAAGGTTTCTATGGTGGATATCACTATCCCCACTGTTTCCGGTGGTGTGGTCTCCTTGAGCTTTGGATATACTTCAATTTTAGCCTAATTCCCTAAAATGAGCTGCAAAGACGGATGGACGGTGTGGATAAGACATATCCACAGTGGGGTCCACAGAGTTTACTCAGTATCCACTTCCCCAAACTAGCTTATCTACTGTCAAACCGTTTCCAAAACAACCCCGATGCATAAATAGAAAAGTTCCGGAGCGCAACGAATACCCAAACAAGCATCAGTTTCAATTCTTCAGCGGGCTCCACCCACATGATATCCACCATCGGTTTGTGACTAAAATGCTTATGAAGATATGAAAGAGGTCCCGGACTCCCAAAGTCCTAGAATTTCCTGCCCACCAAACGTCAACCATCTTTCTGCCATGCTCCGTACAGGTCGCAGAAGCTCACAATTGATGACAATACTCATGCCCAATGTTTTAAATATCCACAATATCGTCCACATGTACGATACGAAACACACAAATAGTGATGATATATCTCATATATTCAATGCAATGAACATTTTCAATTTTTTATTCTTTTTTTTTTTGTTGTTGAAATTATGTTAAATTAGTCTCAAGTGGTAATAAATTCACTGGGTTTTTATATTTTGCATGAAAAATCATAAAGTTGAAGCTTTAATTTGGATATCCATTGATTCTTCTAATTTTGTATGAAAAATCATGGAGTTGGAACTTTGATTTCGATATATATTAGTTTTTCATGTTCTCCATATTATTATTTTTTTGTCAAATTTTTTCTTCCACATTGAGAATAATTTCAAAGTATTTAGGAATATTTGATAAAATGATCATTACATACGTTCTAAATTTGAAATTTGAGTGCAAGTTATCGGATTTAGAAAATTAGAAAATATTTGAAATTTCCCCAATCTTCCAAATTGCTACAATGTTGCACTCCAAACATATAATCAAGCATGTATGGGGTTGATCTACTGATTTGTTAAGTCCTTATCAATTTTCAAAAAAATTTAAAATCATCTTTTAATTAAAATTTATTAAAATATTTTTTTTTTCCAAAATTTTCATGTAACCAACTGACAATTGAGACTAATTTCAAAATGTTTACGAGTGTTTGATGAAATGATCACCATATACACTCTAAATGTTACGCATTCAATTTGAATATAGTTGCATTAATTCAGTTAGACTCACTTAGGACCCTAAACAAAATAAACCTATGATGTACAGTTCTTTTTTGAGATGTTATGATAAATGACATGTGATGATTAATACACGTATCTGTATCCCAAGGATGCAATATGGAACACAGTACCAATATTTCAAACAATACCCATGCCAACATGGTGGCAACCGGTATTAAAACCAGCCCAAAGAATACATATGTGCACCCGAGAGAGCTAGCAAGCAAAAGGCGAATTCCAAAGGCCGAGTTGACGGAAATACCACTTGCTACAGGCACGAGGCAAACACGGAGTGCCCTCATATCGGGCGATAAACATAGGAGACTTAAAGTTCGCACTGTGGCAGACACCTGTTGTACTACCAATACCAGGAAAGGGGCATTTAAGACTTGAGAGCATGCAATGCCAACAAGCTCGTAGGTAAAACTGCTGATCAGTGACAAAATACAAGCAGAAGTCCTTTACTTGGATAGGCTAGACCGTTTGATTGATGCCTTAGCACCCTGAGCATCCATGAAGGGTGTGACGAATGGTTCCGATCATGGACTGATGAGCATAATGCATAGAAAAGGGGCCCCTAGACTACTATTTTGGGTGGTCCAGCCGACTAGAAGTCCGGTAACCAGTAAATAATGCATTAAGGGAACTTTCCAAAAGAGGAGGAAATGTTTCAACTGGACACAAAAACAGACTTAAAGAACCTTGGGAAACAGCAGTTGGGAACCCAACTGAACACCCATCTAGAAGAATATGAGATCAAAGGAAAATATTCTTCTACTTCCCTAAATGATAAAAGAAAAAACTTTATGAAGCTCATTTCCATGACCATGCATGAATAGAGGAATTTTGGTAATTTTCAATCCAACTACTACCCAACATTGCCAAGTTCAAATTACATATAATGTGGATATGATTCTCCACCAAATTTCATATAACCATCAAAACAACCAAATACTCAATACATGTATTAATAAGAGATTGATATCTATAGTTTCTTACATATAGTTCACATCATAAGTCACTAGAAACACAATATAATACACAAATGATACATGAGTCTCATGTCTCTCCAAGTGCTTTCTTGATGTCTTTCTGTGTTTTCAGTCCCAAGATGAAGAATATATCAAAACAAACAAAAGATGAGAAGAGCTCCTCAAAAAGCAAAAACACCATATAGCATGCATGCCCGTCAATATGTGTGTGTGTATGTGTAAGAGGAATGCTCACCTGCGCACCTTCTTACGTGAGCACCCATGCCCACCTTTGCACACATGTCATGGGCACAAAATCTGAATGGTCCACGTGATGTGGCGCCCCTTGAAACTCTATGGGCCCAATTTTCAGCCTGATCTAAAACTCTAGTGGGTCCCCTTGAAACTCTATGGGCCCAATTTTCAGCCTGATCTAAAACTCTAGTGGGTCATAGCAAAGAGATGCAAATCAAGGGAGGAAATTGTTTCCTTTTGTCATGGCCCACCAGAGTCTTGTATCGGGTTGAAAGTTGGGCTTATGAGGTTTCAAGGGGTGCCGCATCATGTGCCCATGACACATGTTCAGACGTGCGCAGGTGAGCATCTCCCTCTCTCTCTCATATATATATATATATATATATAAGGTCGACCTCATGGGGTCAAGCTGTGTGGGCCCCGCCATGATATGTGTCGAACATCAACACTGTGCATTTGATGGATCCCCACTAGGTTATGGGATATCCCAAAAATCAGCAGTATATGGAACTCAGGTGGGCCATACCATATAAAACTATATGAAGACATGCATAAAACATATAAAAGCACTTACTAGGGCCCACCTAAGTTTTGGATGCGGCTGAAACTTCGTATGAACCCTCATCTAAGTGGGACACACAATGGATGGGCTGGATTTGTGAACCACATCTCGATGAGCCCAATAAATGATTATGAAGGTTCCAGGGTAACCCCTCTCAACTGCTGTATGTGGTGTGGCCCACCCAAGTCATGGATTAACTTGATTTTTAAGCCCATGACCCACCATGGAATGGTGCATTTGACTGATGGGGTAGATGTTCGACACACATCATGGTGAGGCCCACAGCTCGACCTCATGGAAAATTCCCATGAGGTCGACATTATATATATATATATATATATATATATATATATATATATCCTCGAATGCTCAGCTGCGCACCAGTTCGCACAGAACTCGTGCAAACTTTTTGAGAACTCATCACACGTAAGCATGCCCCTCTCTCTCTCTCTCTCTCTCTCTCTCTCTCTCTCTCTCTCTCTCTCTCTCTCTCTCTCTATATATATATATATAAGAGTAATGGTCCCACAGGATACCTTGGTGCTGTTCAATTCCCACTGCAAGAGACCTTTGTGCGGGGGCGGATTGGCTACTGACAGGTTGAGCAGCGAAACTGCTACTGAATTTGTGGCCCCGCCATGATATATGTTTTGTATCCACGCCGTCCATCCATCTAGAGAGATCATTTTAGGGTAATATCCAAAGAATGAGTCACATCCAAAGCTCCAATGGACCCCCGCCACAAAAAACAGTGGGGAGAGTGACGCCACCCTTAAAAACTTATAAAGGCCACAAAAGTTTTGGATCAAGCTTATATTTGTATTTTCCCTTCTTTGATGTCTTTGTTTACTTTTGAACAGGTTGGATTTCGAAAAAACATCATAGAGGGCCTTAGAAAGGTTTCAACAGTGGGCATCAATCTTCCCGCTGTTTTCTGTGGTGGGGTCCACTAAAGCTTTGGATCTACCTCATTCTCTGGCTCATGGTTTAAAATAATATCTCCAAATGGATGGACGTTGTGGATACAACACATACATCATAGTGGGGTCCATAGAACTTGGTGACGTCACTTCCGTAGCGAGTCTCTCTACTCAACCGTATCTAATCTATGTCCCTTTGTGCACTCCACCTCCCTATCCTCTTGGGAACTTAGATAGGGTGGACCCTATAGTGATACGTAAGTGAAATCTACTCCGACCATTAGGTAACTGTTGGGAATTTAGCCGTAGAGCTAGGACAACAGCTAGATTTATGATTAAGGTGGGCCACACTAAAGGAAACAATGGGAGAAGGGATGCATATCATTGCATTTTTACATGGTCCATCGTACTTTTTATGTGAAATCCACTCCAACCATTAGCTTCATTGAGAAAATTCATACATGTGGTATAACAATTATACCTATGCTTGATTTATGTGGGCCAAACCGAATGACACAGTTTGGATAGTGAACTTGGTCATTCGGTTTGGCCCACATAAATCAAGCATGGGTATAATTTCCACCATTGAAACCTTCGGCTAAATCAAGAGAATCTACCTGTTATCTTTAGCTCTATGGCTAAATTTCCAGCAGTTACCTAATGGTCGGAGTAGATTTCACGCACGCATCACTATAGGGCCCACCCTATCTAAGTTCCCAAGAATATAGGGAGGTGGAGTGCACAAAGGGGAAACGAATTAGATACGGTTGAGTAGCGAGACTCGCTACAGAAGTGACGTCACCAAGTTCTATGGACCCCACTATGATGTATGTGTTGTATCCACAACGTCCATCCATTTGGAGATATTATTTTAAGCCATGAGCCAGAGAATGAGGGAGATCCAAAGCTTTAGTGGACCCCACCACAGAAAACAGCAGGAAGATTGATGCCCGCCGTTGAAACCTTTCTAAGTCCCACCATGATGGTTTTTCGAAATCCAACCTGTTCAAAAGTTAACAAAGACATTAAAGAAGGGAAAATACAAATATAAGCTTGATCGAAAACTTTTGTGGCCTTTAGAAGTTTTTAACGGTGGCGTCACTCTCCCCACTGTTTTCTGTGGTAGGGTCCACTGGAGCTTTGGATGTGACTCATTCGTTGGATATTACCCTGAAATTATCTCTCCAGATGGATGGACGGCGTGGATACAAAACATATATCATGGTGGGGCCACAAATTCAATAGCAGTCTCGCTACTCAACCTGTCAGTAGCCAATCTGTGCCCGCACAAAGGTATCTTGCAATGGGAATTGGACTGCACCAAGGTATCCTGTGGGATGGTTCGCAGGAGACCATTACTATATATATATATATATATATACACAGCCCTTTAAGTTATAGTGCTCCTAGGTGCATTAAGACGCATAGTCCAATCCACTGATCTAGACTGTTCATTATGTTTAGCACACATTCCATGGTTATCATGCAAACATCCCACCAATCTTTAAAATATTAACCATTCAATAATGGTCGTTAATATGGACTGTCAGGATCGTTTACACAAAAATAGGTCCAATACTCAATTCGATCCATCTGTTTGTTAGGACACATCATGGATTCCTTTGTGATTCTAAAGAATCACTTTTGTTAGGCAATCATAACCATCACATCCATGGCTTAAAAAATGGATGACTGTAGAAAAACAAGGTCAAATCAAGGATGTATTTTTATTTTTTATTTTTTGATGTATTAGATCATCTGATCAGGGCGATCTTTGCATGGTGGCCTCTGAAATGTGCTCTGGACTTAATAGATAGTTCAGATCATTTGATTAGACTGTCCAAGTGAACCAATGAAACTAGGAGCACTGTAACTTACAGTGCTCTAAGAGAATTGGAGCATTTCTCATACATACAAGTATACCTAAATTAGAGTAAGAACAAGAGCGGGTGTTAAAAAAAAGTCCGATAGGGCATACCTCAATGGACAGTGGGGGGGTGGTTGTGCCGAAACGAGCAAGGACCTTGCCTTCCTTATCAACTAGAAACTTGGTGAAGTTCCACCTGACTCTAGATCCCATGAATGAGGGGGTGCTGTCTTTAAGAAATTTGTAGACTGGTGCTGTCTTGGGACCGTTCACACAAACCTAGAAAACAGATGCAGGCCGTGATTTTTCATATCTAGGTAATACACATATCGAACAACACAACTGAAAATAAAAAAGATGATGATGATGAAATGAAGATAAAAAGGAGGAATGTTCACATTGAGGTACTCTATGTGAATGCGTGAGAAATACTTTCAAGAATGTTATATTCTTTGTGAATGTTCCTTACCCAATGCAGGCAACTGCGCTTACTCCATATAGTAGTTATGTATTCCCTTCTCTTGTCATGGTGGCTCCTTTTGAGTCCAAGTGAAGTTGTTTTTCAGTCAGTGGACAAGCTCCTAAAGGTGTATACTCGGAGGAAACACAAGGACCAACCCTCAAGGACGCTCGATCCCCACCTATCCTCTGACTTGATTCCTGTGTCAGCTTTTTGGGACTAGCCAATTGCCCTTTGAAAAGTAAAACGTCCACGTACCTCTCATCCTATTAACAATTTTGTGTCCAGTCAATCTATTTATCCATCTCTTAAAGTATTCATTTCCTCTATATGATCTGTTTCTATCCCTTATAAAGTCGCAAATGCCTTGGCTAATCCTAGTTAGAAAGCTATTATGACGGAGGAAACTGTTGCTCTTGAGAAATAGGGAACATGGGCTGGTCAAGTGTCCAGAAGGTAAACACTTGGTTGGTTGTGAATGGGTGTTTACCATCAGACAACCTAGACGACTCTTTCACGACACACAACGAGTCTATGTGCTTTCTGTGTGTGGCTGTTCATCATGACTAGCCTCTTCATCAACTAGATGTGAAGAACACAGTCATGACGATCTTCATAAAGAGACCCCCTTCTCATCCATCTAGCACAATTTCCCAATGTGTGGTTTGAGAATTTCCGGAATGTTCTTTCTACGATTGGGTTCTGTGGAAGTGCAAATCCTTCACGTCTTAGCAGTTTGTGGATGATATTGTCATCACTAGTGATCATGAAAGTGACATTACAGAGGTGAAAACACTTTCTTGCCAGGTCTTTTGAAATTTAAAGACCAGGTCTTGCTCAAATACTTCTAGGGATTGAGGTTGCCTGATCTAAGAGAGGTATTTTCATACCCAACGAAAATGTCATTTCTCTTCTCATGAAAGAGCGATGTTGTCTGCTCATACTGCAAATACACCAATTGAGGTGAATCATCATCTCCATCATAAGGAGTCCAGGGTTTTTAACAATCCGGGAATACAACAGCATCTTCTCGGGAAGATGATCTAGTTGACCATTCCACGACCGGATATTGTATGTGTAGTGTGGTCAATCAATTCATGCAATCTCCATCTCATCATTTCAATGATGTGTACAAAATTCTTTGCTACTTGAAACTGGCTCTAGGAAGAGGACTTTTGTGTACCAATTAGTGCTCTTAGTATTGATATCATTATGCGTATCACCAATATAATCACTGATACTCGGATATGTATTGCTGACCAAGGAAAACGAAGAGAAACACGAGGAAATGGTGGAACTTCTCAATGAAACTTTGGGAGATGTTAAAATACATATATTTGCATATTTAGGAATCAAATAACTACAAAAAAGACTCATACATAATAAGTTTCTCTTTAATGGGGTCTAAAAGCATGTAACGCTGACTCAAGGAAACATTAGAGAAACATGGGGAAATTGGTGAAATTTTTCAATGATATTTCAAGAGATTCTAAAATACATATATTTGCATATTTAAGAATCAAGTAATATCGAAGAAGATATATATTTGCATATTTAGGAATCAAATAATAAGTTACCCTTGAATGAGGCCTAAAAGCATGTATCATTGACTCAGGGAAACATTGGAGAATCATGGGGAAAATGGTGGATCCATTCATTCATACATGCACATACATACATACATACATACAAACACACATGCATGATCCATCCATCCACGCACACACACATGCGCATGCACATGCACACATCCATCCATCCATACATACATACATACAAGCACACATGCATGATCCATTCATCCATGCACACACACATGCGCACGCACATGCACACATCCATCCATCCAACCAACCAACCATCCGTCCATCCATCCATACATACATACATATATACATGATCCATCCATCCATCCATCCATCCATGCATGCATGCATATACACACATACAAATATGCATTTGATCATGCAACCATGCACCCATAAAAGAGAAAATTTGAAATGGAATTTTTTCTAATAAACAGATTTTTGGTGATATCGATGCATTGACAATATTGTAATATCGCCGATACAAGCGATACTTGGAATTTACACAATCGACAATATTGGCGATACATTGGCAATACAAGTGACAACTGAAATTTCCAGTCAAAATTATTGGCGATACATTGGGGATACTACCTGAAATTTCTGATACTACCAGTGTTATCAATATTACCAATCTGGAGGTGTGGATAATATCAGGGATATTATCAATAATGACAGGGATACTCCAAACAATGATACCAATATCTGACCATAAGCACATTCAGGCATACTGTGATGCAAAATGGACAATCTTATAGTGATAGACAATCCACGTCTAGTTATTGCAATTTGTAGGAGGCAATCTTATTACATGGAAAAGCAAGTAATAATTTGCCGTTGCTCGTTCGTCGGCTGAAGTTGAATACCACTCCATGGCTCATGCCGTGTGTGAGATTATTTGGCTTCAGTTTCTCCTTCCAGACATGCACATTGTAGTCCCCACTCTTATTTCATTGTATTGTGACAATCAGGCTGCCATCCATCTTGTGTCTAATCCTCTTTTAAGAGAGGTGAAACACATAGAAGTTGATTGTCACTTTGTACGTGAGAAGATATCACCTAGATTACTTTATGGTCCTCATGTTTGGTACAACAATCAGTTGGCAAATATTCTTACCAAGGCCATCCATCTTTCTCATCTTCACGTGATCATGGGCAACCTAGGCATGAGACACATCTTTGCTCCACCTTGAGGAAAGGTCTATGAAGAGTGATGCTGTGTGTGTGTGCGTGCGTTTCACATTGGGGTGTGTTTATGGCGTGACTTAGCTAGGTGTGCATTATATTTGGTGCTCCCTTAGGACACCATACCTTTTAATGTTGCTTAGGGTTTTATAATAAAGT
Source organism: Magnolia kwangsiensis (assembly GCA_037074715.1). Classification (NCBI taxonomy): domain Eukaryota; kingdom Viridiplantae; phylum Streptophyta; class Magnoliopsida; order Magnoliales; family Magnoliaceae; genus Magnolia; species Magnolia kwangsiensis. The sequence goes on along the minus strand of CM073579.1, from coordinate 18,046,986 downwards.
AATAGGGTATGAGAGACTCGATTATTCTTGACTCAACCATCTTCTCCCCAAAACCCCCTTCTCATCTATTTGGTGAACCTTTCACACACTACACCAAAATTGGACCTGCAAGGCATGAATTAGGCAATGTGAACTATTCAGTTGGTAGGGTCCACTCAGGATGCAACGTCTCAAAAATCAGGCCATTGGCTAAATACACACATTAGCAATATCCAAGTCATACATACGGCGGATCCCAATCCATAGATGCAATGCCTCAAACTGAATCCTGTTCATTAGGTGTATCAATGAGTTGGATAACTGAGAAGGGTGCCCAACTTGTAGCAAATGAAATCCCAGACCAAAAGCGAAATCAATTTCCTACTAGAAATTGTTTTTCATGTATGTTTACTCAACATCTTTTGAATATTTTTGGCCAGTGCTTGTCTAAATAAAAGTTCATGGAAAAAGGAGATTGACATCATTCCATGTATGATGCAAGGAAGGGTGTGATGAGGAAGATCGCCATCTACCTCAAGTGTGCAAAACATTGAATCCACAAGAAAAAAAAAAAAAAGGAAATTCGGAATTTTATTAATCAATAATGCTTAGACTTCCTAATTACATCACTTAGAAAGAAAAGCAAAACCTAAACTAAAATTTATCCGAAAAAGTAAATTTTACTAAAAATAGAAAGTCTTGGCATGATTAGATGCAAATCTTAAGAATGCATATACTAAAACTCTAAAACGAATGAAACATGTCCAAACTAAAACTTACTAAAAAATAGCAAGTTTTTCCTAAAACTGCAATTTTGAATAGGAAGGAAGCATTTTCTTGCAAAACGGAACGACGCGACCCGCCTACATGGGTCGGTTGACCTCGGATGGCCTATTACAGTCAAAATTCATGGGTTGTGCGTCCCATAGCAATACCTGGATCAAAAGTTATGGCCGATTTACAGTTCACACTTCGAATGGCAATTTCTCCCTATCCAGAATGAATTTCTTCTATCCAGACGCACCTAGGGCCCAGTAACAACATACCCTACGTAGAAATAGGCCTAAATCTACTGGACTACGTCTGCTTACATTCAGGCTTCTTTCAATCTAGTTGTGATAAGAATAGGCTTGCGGCTTGCTCTACATCAGTTCCCTCCACTTGAAAAGAACTCGTCCCCAAGTTATCCATCAGAATCGGCTCATGATACTCATACAAATCTGCCACATTGAACGTTCGCGAGATCTCCAAGTCTTTGGGAAGAACAACGACAGGCGTTATCATTAATTTTCCTATGGATCGGGACTGGGCCTATCTTATTATTTCTCAGCTTGTTATATGTCACAGTCCGGAATTGCTCCTTGCGTAGGTGAACCAACATGTTATCACCCCTTCCAAAACTTTCTAGCACCGATGTTTATTTGGACGCCTATAATTTATTTTTTAACATCGGCATACATAGTCGTGAGCCAGTCCGCCACATTTCCCACAACAACACTCATTCCTAGTAACTTAGGCAACAAGACCAAGTCGAGTGTATGCTTGGGAACTCAACCATACACAACCTCGAATGGGGAGTTGTTGATGGATCGATTCAGCATGTTGTCGAAGGTGAACTCCGCCTGAGCTAGAGCAAGATCCCACTGCTTAGGCTCATCACCAGAGATACAATGTGTGAGGGTCCTGAGCATACGATTCACCACTTCTGTTTGTCCATCCGTCTGAGGGTGGTACGAACTATTAAACTGCAATGTGGTGTCAAATCATCGTCACAAAGTCCTCCAAAAGTGACTGAGGAACTTGGTATCGCGATTTAAGGTAATAGTCTCGTGGACACCACGTAGTCGCGCGACCTCTCTGCAGAACAGATTGGCTACATGGGTCACATCAAGAGTCTTCTTGCACGGGATGAGGTGGGCTATCTTAGATAACCCATCAACCACCACAAACATTGAATCCATAGCTCGCTGGGTCCGTAGAAGACCAAGCATGAAATCAATCGGCAAGTCCTCCAAAGGCCATCAGGTACAGGTAAAGGGGTGTAAAGGCCTATATTCTATAATTACCCCATAGATGTTTGACATATATGCACCTCTACACTGCTTTTTGACATCACTCTTCAACTGTGGCCAGAAGTATCGTTCCTCCAAAAGGGTTATCACCTTGTCTCGCCCTAAAGTGACCATTGAGGCCACCGCCATGTAACTCCTGAATGGCGCTCTCTCGCAGTGAACTTCGCAGAATGCATAACTGGTTTCCCTTGAAGAGAAAATTGTCCTAGATATGCGAGTCACTCGGTTGACTAGCCTAGTATCTAGCCCACACATCCTTGAAGTCGTCGTCATCTGCATATAATTCTTTGTGGCACTCGAACCCCATGACCTTATTATTCATGGTAACCAATAAGGTCGCTTGTCTACTAAGTGCATCAACAACCTTGTTTTGCTGCCCTGCTTTATGTTTCAACACGAACGTGAATTCCAGCAAAAAAGAAACTCATTTGGCATGCAGACGATTGACATTAGCTTGATTGTTAATATATTTGAGGGCCTGATGGTCTGTATAGAGGATAAACTCTCTTTGAATTAGATAGTGTCTCCAATGGCATAGGGCCTAGATGATTGCATATAACTCCAGCTTGTATGTCGACCACTTCTTACGAGCCTCACTTAGCTTCTCACTGTAGAATGCTACAGGTATGCCCTCTTGAGACAACGCACCTTCAATACCCACAAAATAAGCATTGCACTCTACCTTGAATAGCTTGTCAAAGCTAGAGAGCACAAGGACCAGGTAATAGACAATCGCTCCTTAATCTCTACAAAGCTTTGGTCTACTTCCTCGATCCACTGAAACTAACACTTCTTAATGCAATCAGTAATAGGGGCCACGATGGTACTAAAGTCCCTCACAAACCGACGATAAAAAGTCGTCAACCCATGAAAACTTCGCACTTCATGAATATTTTTCGGAACTAGCCACTCCCTGATGGCTTTTACTTTCTCTTCATCCACACGGATTCCCGTGGACATCACCACAAAGCCCAAAAATAAGAGGCCATCCCTCAGAAAACTACACTTCTTCAGATTGAGATACAATTTGTTTTCTATGAGCACCTGCCTATGATGCTCCACATAATTTGCCTCACCCTGGCTTTAAATCATAATATCATCGAAATAGACTACTACAACTCTCTCAATAAACAATTTCGAAACTTGATTCATCAATCTCATAAACGTACTAGATGCATTCGAGAGTCCAAAGGTCATAACCAACCACTCACATAGACCCTCCTTAGTCTTAAACGTTGTTTTCCACTCATCACTCGACCAAATATGGATCTTATGGCAACCACCCCTCAAATCCAGTTTGGAGAATATTTTTGCCCCTTCCAGCATGTCCAACATGCCGTCCAACTGTGGTATAGAAAACTGATACTTCATAGTTATTTTGTTTATGGCTCAATTGTCAATACACATGCGCCAATTCTTGTCCTTCTTAGGCATCAACAAGGCTGGCACAACACATTGGTTCATGCTCTCTCTCACTAGACCCTTACGGATCAATTCCTCCACTTGCCCTTGCAAGATCTCATACTTTTTCGGACTCATTCAATAATGAGGGCAATTATGCAGACTTACCCTTCAGACAAGGTCAATATAATGTTGTATATCCCAAATGGGGAGTAACCCAGTGGGAAGTTCATCAAGCATGATTGCCTTGAATTCATGTAACACTAGTTTCAACTTCTCAAGAATACTTGTGAGCTCTGCTTCTTCCTCATTTACTACCAGTGCATATATCTCTCATGTCTCCTCGGATTCTTTCACGAAATCCCGTATAGTTAGGAGGGACCGCCCCTCCACTTTAGAAGTCTCGAGTTAGTTCTCCATTCTCATAGGGACATGGATAATTTTTTTACTATTTTTGACAAAAATAAATATATTATCCCGACCTCTATGCGTAGCATCAATATCGTACTGTCATGGTCGACCAAGTAACATGTGACAAGCTCTCATGTCAACTACATCACACATTACTTCATCCTTATAATATTTACCAACTCACTCCTGACCATTACTATTTTTGGCGTCCATTGCACATGGCCAAAACATCTAAGTCTACTTTTCCTCATCTTAGCGCGACTCCTACAGTACCCTATAATGCGTTCATATCTAATTATATCCTTGCATGTCTTATGGCTATCTTATATGTTAAAGTAGGAAACTTTGTACTTTAAGGGTCCTATGGACTACCGTATGTCTTTTCTCATAGATTATTAATATAAATTAGAGAGAGAGAGGTGGAAAAGAGCGCTAATTTCAATAACCCCCTAATTGTGGGTATTAGAGCTAGAGTTTGCAAAAACCTAGCCTCCCTTGCTTTCTTCTCTAGTAGCCACCGCCGTTCAGAATCGGCCACCACCATATCCTCTTCTCCCTTTGCCCTTGGCTGGGAGGCAGCATGCATTCCCCCCTCCATTTTACCAATCCTTACCCCTTCCCTACAACCACCATTGTGCAAACCCATCTGTTGAACCCATCTCTGCCCATCAACGTTCCGGCAGCATGCACTATCTCTCCTCCATCTTTGCCTGTCGACACTCCAACAACATCGCGACCCAACGCCATCTGCCACTGCAATTCCCAACCAATAGGGTTGTCAATGAGCTAGGCTTGGGGCAGGTTTTGACCCAAATTTTGAAGTGTTTCAAGCTGGGCCTATTCAAAATTCTGATTTTTCAAGCCCAAGCCCGGCCCATTAACACCCCTACCAACCACCGTCCTCTACCACCGCAAGCCCAGCCATCTTTGTACCACCGCCATTTCTTCTTCAATCGTTGTCGGTCCTTCCAAACCCCTTCAAAAGAATCTTCAGAACCCACCTCGCAAGGCCCCTCATGTTTGGAATTCAAACTCCTCTTCCGCTTTCTTCATCAACGAGACGACGATCAGGAGGTTGAGGAACCTGCAAGGGATCATGAACCGGCGCCGCTCGGCCCTTCCATTCTCACCGTCGCTACTCGTCTTCCACGACCCTACCATCCTCACCGCCGCTCGGCTCCGCCATCCTCACCGCGGCCTCGTGGCCTCTTCGCCTCCAATGTCTTTCCCAACATCATATCTGACCACCACCTTCATCTCTAAGTCGACAAGATTTCGCTCCAAGTCAACTCGGTGGTAGCTAGTAGTTGATTTCTCCAATATATCAATATTTCGGTCTAATAATGCACTGGAATATTTGTCCACCTCCTTCCAGGCAACTTGGCTTTATTCGGGATTTTACACGACTTATTATGCCTACACCCCGCAACAAAATGGGGTAGTTGAAAGAAAAAATTGGCACCTGCTAGAGGTGGATAAATATTTGCTCACTCATATGCATGTTCCCAAACAATTTTGGAAGTGTGCTATCCTCACTGCATGTCACCTCATTAGTCGATTGTCCTCTATCATGTTGCAAGGGAAAACTTCTTTTTTCTACCTTGCTTCTTGACTTAGCATCTTTTCCATTACGTGCTCATGTATTTGAGTGCACTTCCTTTGTTCATAAGTCTGGACCTAGTAGTGATCAAGGTGTTTCATATCCGCTACGATACACCCGTAAAGGCTGATACGTATAGGTAACGGCCATGACCGTTACTCGATACAAGTGTGAAACAGGACAGTTGGTTTTTTAAGACCGTATCAGCCGTTACGGTGATCGTAAAGGCCGTTACAGGGCATAACGACCGTTACCCCCGTAAAGGTCGAAAAACGACCACTTTTTTTCTATTTAAATAAAAATTTCTCATTTTTTCGCTTTTCTCATTCCAAAAACTCCCCTATGTCATTTTACAACTTATTTCGACCACTCTTAATATAGTTTAAATATTAAAACCGTAGATCAAAGTGATTTGAGTGAATAGAACCTCCAAGGGCCATTTTTTAAAATTGAAAAAGTAGTATTTATGCCTTTTTCTGATTTCTAGTTCTACTACTTGATTGTGATGTGTAAACATTAGAGACTTATAATCATGTTCACAAATTCACTAGACAGCCCGATACAACACTCTCACCAAAGAGTGGACCATTACACTACCATAAGCATGTTCAAAACAAAAATAAATAAATAAATAAATAAATAATGAATACATAATTGGAATATATATACATTATTCTGGATTTTCTAAATTTTTTTTCAAAAATTTTCAGACAAATCTAAATTTTCAACCGTTACAAGGTCGTAACGGCTGTTACACCCCCGTATCGGCGGATACACGTATCGATAATGGTGGTGACCGTTACAGCCACCGTTACCGACACAGAATACCTTAGTAGTGACAAACTTGATGCTCGAGTAGTCAAGTGTGTGTTTCTTGGATATTCTCGTACCCAAAAAGGGTATAAGTGTTACAATCCCATTGTCCGTCGTCTATATGTAAGTGTCGATGTCATGTTCTTTGAGGACTCTCCCCACTTCACCCCTGCTGATGGTAAAGGGGTGCTACCATCCATGGATGTTTCGTCTGTAGTCCCTCATCCAGTGGTTAATCTTTTAGGACTTACTGACTTTACTGCACCATAGCCAGAATTTGTTGACGAAGAGGTTGGTCCTCTAATTAAGGCAAGCTTCCCTAGTCACCTTTAACCATGGATACATCCTCCACTCCTATTGATCTAGAACTATTGATTGCATTCCAAAAAGGTATTCGATCTTGCACCCAACATCCTATATCTCACTTTATTTCTTATCATCAATTAAGTATGTCTTTTCAAGCTTCTGTTTTATCCCTATCACATGCATCTATACCCAGGCACATCTTGGTTGGCATAAGGCCATGGAGGATGAGATGACTACTATGTACCAAACTCATACGTGGGAGTTAGCTAATGTACCAAACTCATACGAGGATGAGAAAAAACGCATACAGGCATAATAAAAAATGTAACTCGAATAACCACATATTTATATGTGCCTCATCAATAATCTGAGTGTCATGAAAGAAAAAACTATCTACGAAGAAGAAGTTGCAATCCAAATTGGATGTTTTCAATCATCCCATCATCAACAACTTTTACCTTTTGGAAAATCGGAAATTCAACCTTGAATCTTGTGCATGCGAACGTCTTCACATCTTCGCTCGTTGAAGGCTCTTGGTGCAAGAACTGATTGCATGGAAATGCCAAGATCTCGAAATCTGAATTTGCATGAATAATAAATATCAAGTTTTCAATTCCATAAAACAATTAAAAAAAAAAAAAAACTACAAAACTTCAGACTTGCTCTAATCATAAAGTCTTCGTTCGAGAAGAAAAATTGCAAAAGAACCATGCAGGCATACATCGCATAAGATACCTAATGGATTTACTTTCGCAGACCGAGATCCATGTCAGTGGAACTTTCTTTCATTAGTTCCACCCCATCCATCAGGTACGCCGCTTCATGCGTTGGTTGTATGAGCTATCTGCCCATACAGTTTACGTTGGTGCCCCAATACCTGGAGCCTAGAGGCCGCAAGATACAGAGCTTCCAAAGCAAAGGGACCCAGCTGAAAAATGTATGCAGCACTAGCACGTAACGGCTTTTCAGCAATTGCTTGCTTGAACCCAAAAATCACAATAATCCAAAACTCACAAGTACCACAACAAAGGAAACAGTTGGGATAAAACACCCACCATTAGTTTTGTGTACGGCCCACCATGGTGTTTATACGCCATCCAATCAATTCATCTGATATGCCTCATCAGGACGAATGAATTACCCAAAAATCACAGTATTCCAAAGTTCAGATGGGCCATAGCACATGAATTTAGAGATTTAGGTATAATTGGTTTGGGGTGACACACCTAACTGTTGAATCAGCCTGATTTGCAGAATCAAGGATAAACAAGGGGTGTTGTAAGTGATGGACAGTGTGGATTTCATTTGCGTTAAGCCATTTCCCCCACGTTAGAGAAAGTAACCAAGGTAGGTACACAGAGCGAGGTACGCAAGCGATTCCTAAAAACAGAACACTTCTAGGTATGTCATAAGCATAACCAGGAAGAGAAATTCAAAAAAGCAAATAATTTCTAGAAAAAAAAAAAAATCCCTCCTCGACACTATTATCATGATTCCTTCCAACAAAGGGAGTTATAATGAAAACCGTCATCGTTACATCATACATGAACCACCCAAAGCAAGAAATTAAAGGAAAAGACCGTTCATGGGCATTTCATAAATCCTTCCCATTCATCCAAAAAAAATCAAAATAAAGAAAAAAAAATAAAATCCCACCTTTGATTTTGTATTTGTTGTGCAGCTCGGTCAATTGGGTGTAGTTCTTATTCGTATAACCACTGTTTCACATCAAAATCAAACACACCCAACAAAAAATATCAATTTCAAATCCAAATTCAAACAAAAAAAAAAAAAAGGAGGGATTAGAAGTACCATTTGGAAGCGACATTGACAACTAGAAGAACCTTCCCCTTGTAAATGCCGAGATCGACTTCCTTCCCGCTGCTATCCTGCGCCGATAATCGAGATTTCTGAGAACACTACGAACCCCCGAAAAGAAAGAGATTTGGTCGTTTTGGCATACCTTGACGGTGAATTCGTGGATGGACTGTGCGTTTCCGCTTTCTGGGGCAGAGATACTCCCCCCCATCTCCCAATCTGGGATTTTATTCGATTGGGAGTAGGGAATCCAAACGCGCCATTTCTCCCTCGCCTTTCGTTATCCTGTTAGAAAGAGAGAGAGAGAGAGAGAGCCTTTCGTTATCCTCTTAGAGAGAGAGAGAGAGATGCAATCGACGAGCAGAAAATGTGGATTTGTTTGGTCGTTGCTTTCAACCAGGGCCGGAGACGAAAGCTTTGATACTCCGAAGGAGTACGGCAGTTAATAGTCATGCACTTAGGAAAAACCAACTTAACTAAGCCGTTCGATTCGACGGGAATACCTCCGGGCCTGTTTGGCCGGGCAAATCCTATGGTATTAGGAGGGATGGGATCAATTTTAAGGTAATGATGGTGATGCCAGTGAATTGCTTGGAATCCCATGGGATAGACTAATCCCGAATCGTAACGGACGATGTATTTTAAACGTCCGTAGGATGTAGGCAGTGATGCAACGAGTTATAAGGGGCAGTACATGCTCCTCAAGCGAATGATGATTTGCTCATTAAACATGCATGTGGATTTTCATCTACACAAATAGGCATGTGCAATTATAGAAAATGTCTTTCCATCTGATTGGAAACTCGTCATGCGATTCAGATTGTATTACAACTAAACTGACGGTTCTAACTTTTCTTAAAATTATCCAATTGTTTTATATGTTGTGGCCTACCTAACCTATGAAATGACTTTATTTTCAGGCCAGAAAATCTAAGTATTATAGACTAACAAATGAAAAACTCGGATCTCTCACACATTCTCATATCTCTCACGTATGTTACGTGTTGATAGTTGGTTCCCCATGTGTGCATGGATTAGAAACCTTGACATGTAAGCGTGATAGAATGCATTGGCGTGGATTAGAATCCCTCGCCTGAAGACTCTCCCTCAGTTGATTCTGTGGAATTGCACCGTACCGAGGAATATAGCCCAACCCGAACAAAGACGCGGGATGGACGGGTGGGATATAGCAATCTCATCCCTCGTAATACCATGAGATTTGCCCGGCCAAACAGGCCCTTAGTGGCTGATCATGGACGTTTAATGCACATGTAAAATGAATATCACACTATGGGAAGATATCCCTCTTCAATGTTTGTAAAGGTTTATTTTCCAACATAGTTGATTGCTTACTTAGTCAATTCTGTGGAGGCCATTATGATGTATGCGTCATATCCATTTATCTATTTTATCATCTCATTTTAGGAATGAGCCCAAAATTAAAGCAGATCTAAAACTTAAGTAGACCACATTGTGTGAATTGAACATTGCCTTTGAAAACTTTATGAGGACACCAAAATGTGTGCAGATAGGGTATTACTCCGTTTGGGCTCACCCAAAGACATCATGTGAGGGGATATGTGGGACCATTCTTAACTCCATCCATTCATTTTGACATATCATTTTAAACATGATCCCAAAAAGAAAGTAGATTGAAAAGGGGCTTACATAGAGATAAGGGTGCACACGGGTCAGTTCAGTCTAATTCTGGGGTGAAATCAGAATCAAACTGTTCCTAACGGTTTCATGAAAATCGGATCCATAATCGGATCGTTTGCACCTTAGAACTGAACCAGAATCGGACCATAAAGACCAGTTTAATCCCGATTTAGTTATATGGTTCTGGGCTTTTTATAATCTAGTCCAATTGCATGTTAAAAAATAAAAATAAAAAAATCCAGCCATGTCCATTGATGTTGTGTTCTATTTGATGAATGGTCTAGATATTGTGCAAGGTATGTAAAATGACACTTACGAAAACAATCAAAGGGTGCATTGTAAATCATAAATCTTAAGTCAAATATACAACTAAAATATATTATAAACTAATAAAATAGACAACTAAAATATATTCTAAACTTGGGCAAGTTCCAAGTTCAGTTCTATGGTTTGTTTCTATAGTTCGGTTCAATTCTATAGGACCCCAAATCGAGAACCAAATCAAACTAATCAATTCATTGATTTTCAAAATTGGTGAACTTCAGAACCAACCAAACAATGCAGTTTGGTCAGTTCTAGTCCAATTTACCGGTTCTACCAGTTCCGTGTGTACCCCTACCTAAAGACATCATGTGAGGGGATATGAAGGACTACCTTAACTCCGTCCAATTATTTTGACATATCATTTTAGATATGATCCCAAAAAGAAAGTAAATTGAAGGCTCAAGTAAACCACAATAAAAATTAAAAATCAATTGTTGAAAACTTCAAAATGCCTAAATGTTTATTTGTCATTCGATACGAAGGAAAACATAAATATTACCTTGATTCAAAACATTTATGCCTACCAAGGAATTCAATCCCTACTATTTCCTATGGTGTGGTCCACTTGAGCCTAACTTAATGTTTATTTGCCATTCAGTATAAAAGAAAACATAAATATTAGTTTGATCGAAAACTTTTGTATCCACAAAGGAATTCGATCCCACTATTTCTTATGGTGTGGTCCACTTGAGCCTTCAATGTATATCCTTTTTAGGCATGTGCCCAAAAGGATTTGTCACAATGAATGAACAAAGTAGATAAAACATATACATTGGAGTAGGTTCCAAGGACTTTGACTAGATCATCATCTCTAACAAGGTCCTTGTGAGGTAGTACCCAATCCATACCCACATGTTTTTTCCTATGATGTGGTCCACTTGAGCTTTGGATGTGATTTGATTTTAGGCGCATGCGCTAAAATGACTAATACCGCATATGAACATTGGATAAGCCATATTAAGGTGTGCTTCACAGATTTTCCAATGTATGGACTCACAAGGCAATCTGCATCCACTTTACAACTCTCTGCTTGTGGGGCCCACTGCTATTCTTTAATCAATTCCAACCACTACATGATGCTTAACCTTTTTTAAAAAAGAAAATTAGTTTGGATAACCTAAAAAATCTGATGCTTTTCATTCTAATCTAGACAACTCACTATTTTAACCATCCAATTGATATCCATAATCCAATGGTTACGATTTGTTAGTCAGTATGATTTCTGGTACACGCTCCATCCATGATGGGACCCACAATTTCGATGGTATACATAGGTGCTAGGACGAGTCCCATCAATCTCAAAATAGTTCAAAACTAACATAATATTCTAGCCCTTAAGATAGCATGAGTTTTGGGTTGTAACCTATCTATAGTAGTTCTCAATGTGGTTTAAATTAATTTATGTCCAGTTATTGACTAAAATCTTTTAGTGCATGTGTATGAACTATCACACTCTATCAGAGCACCAACTAACTTCCCTTTCTTTGGCTGAAGAGCGCGACCTGGCTGCCGGACGCCCCCGCCCGTCTCTAGCCCCGAACGGACAGTTCTATGGGCGGGTCCACCGTGATGTATCCGTTTATCCAATCCGTTCATCCCTTTTCTCATATCATTTTAAAGCATTAACACAAAAATGAAATAGATCCAACACTCAAATGGACCACACCACAGATGGCTCATGCATTTAATGCAACTGGCATTTAACGCTCAGTGCATTTAATGCAACCAAGCTTATTATTTGGTGTGGTCTACTTGAGCGTTGGATCTGTGTCATTTTTTCATTTATACCTTAAAATGATCTTACAAAAGGTATGGACGGCTTGGATAAACAGATAAATCACGGTGGGTCCGCCCACAGAACTGCCCGTTCGGGGCTAAAGACAGGCGGGGGTTGGACGCAATCCGCGTCCCTGCCTGCACCCTGGACCAGCGATGTAGGTGATACCCTGACAGTAGGGCCCACCCGGATGTATTTATTGTATATCCACGCTGTACATCTGTTTTTTCAGATTATTTTAAGACATTATTCCAAAAATTAAGCAGATAAAAATTTCAAGTGGACCACAAATAAAGATCATTAAATACGCACCGTTAAAAACTTCCTAGCGTCCACCGTAATGTTTATTGACCATCCAAACTGTTGATAAGGTTACACATACCTGTATCAAATAAAAATATATATCTTCTTGATCCAAAACTTTTGTGGCCCATAAAAGGTTTTTATAGTCAATAACCACCGTTTCCTGTGGTGTGGTTCGCATGAAAATTTTATCTACTTCAGTTTGGGAAAAATGTACTTAAATAAGCTTTAAAAACAGATGAACGGCGTAGATATACAATTCATACATCGAGGTCCATGAGATCATGGTCTCAACGACGTTGATGGTTTGTTGCTGCCAAGTCGCGCTCTGCAGGGTGACGCATCTCTGACGGTATACATGTTTTTTCAATTATGATAAGTAGGGTCTATGGATCGTTAATCCAGACCGTTGGCCTGTTTCTCAGAACCATGAATGAAATATGAAATTGAAATTAGATTCTAGGACAAAACTACTATATTCATCTGTGTTCTGTAGAAGGACGGTTAAGGAAAGAGGAAGAAAGCAACGATCTGCATTCAACTGAGGAAAGTCGCTTTGATTGACGGACAGGATCTGCATGGTTCATCCTTGCATATGCGAATAGATCTGGGCCACGTGTCATGTAATTCCTCTTTCTTTCTTTTTTCGCTAAGATCCTCGCCGTTCGCCGAGGAGATCGTTATCATCTTACCATCTTTATACAGAACACACGGATTTTAAGCTCGGGGGTCTGCGTTAATCTGGACCATCAGTTTATTGAGTCCGATGGATGGATATTTCCCAAAAAATATCCACGGTTGAAATATCTCAACCACAAATATAAGGGCCAATGGAAGCGGATTGCCTGGGCACCCGCCGCAGGAATATCCAATGGCAAGACGTGGCCCAAGATCCACGAGGCCCGCCGTGATGTATGTGTTTCATCCACTCCATTCATTCGTTTTTCCAACTCATTTTATAGAAAGAAACTAAAAATGACAAATATATAAAATTCAAGTGGACCACACCATAGAAAATAGTGAGGATCAAATGCCTACAATTGAAGGCTTTTTGAGTGCCACAGAAGCTTTTCATCGAGATTTTATTTATTTTTTCCCTTAATCCAGGTATTTTTGACCATATGAACGGGTTGGATGGTAAAATAAAACATCAAGGTGGGTCCTAGGAAGATTTCAATGGTGACCGTTTAATCCCCAGCGTTTTCTATGGTGTGATGTACTGGAGCTTTGGATCTGCGTCGTTCACAGTCTAATCACTGAAATAAATGGTAAAAACGAATGGACGGCGTGGATAAAACGTGAGCCACACAGAGAGTGGGCCACGTCATGCCACAGGATATCCTGTGGCAGGTGCCACGGGCAATCCGCATCCGATAGCGATTTGTTACCGTGCGCCGCAGGATACTAATTCATGGAGGAGGTATGCTCACCACAGATGCTGCCACGTATTCAAGCGGCCACGGATTAGGTAGGTAAGGCCCACTTTGATGATATGTTGTATATCCATTCCGTCCATCCGTTTTTCCACATCGTTTTAGGGTAGGTTCCCAAAATTCAAGTATATATAAATCTCAGTGGACCACACCAAAAAAAAAGAAGTGATGATTGAACACTCATCATTAAAATTTTCCCAAGGCCCACCGTAAGAAGATCTGTCATGTTTATTTTTCATCCAAACCGTTGATAAGTTCAAACAGAACTGGATGAAGGGAACATACAAAGATTATCTTGATACAAAACTTCTGTAGCCTATAAAAGCTTTTAATGATGATTCACCACTTTTTCCAATGGTGTGGTCCACCAGAGATTTAGATCTGCTTATGTTTTGGAATAACATCCTTAAATGAGCTGTACAAACGGAATTGTGGTTTGGATATATATATATATATATATATATATATATATATATGTAAAGATTCATCAAGGTGGGCCCCACACGGTGAGGCCAACACCATTCATGGTGTGGGCCATACGAAAAATGGACAGAGAAATGATAATCAATGGACTATATTCCACATGCATTTGTCTCTCACCTGATAAGTAGGCAAGCCTCATCCAGGTGCCGGACCGGCATGCAGTGGTCCAAGGTAAGGCGGTCCAAAAATAGAACCCATCAGGTTCCCCAGAAAAATTTACTGACCAGCCACGGGAAAGGCCAATGGACTTTGTGGGTCCACCTTGATGTATGTGTTATATCTTTGCCATCCATTTGCTAGCTCATGACTGATCAAATCTCAAATGGACCGCACCACATAAAATAATGAAGATAATAACACCCACAGCTGAAACCTTCCTAAGATCTTATATTGTTTATTTGCTTTCTAGCTCATCCATAAGGTGACTCTCAGTTAAACAAAGGAAAAATACAAATACCAAACCAATTCAAAACTTTTGTGGCTTTAAAGAAGTTTTTAATGATGGAGCGGTTTCTCATGGTGTGGTTCATTTGATATTTGGATCTAACTTTTGGTTGAGAACATGCCTCAAAATGAGATGAAAAAATAGATTAGATATAACATACATCACGGTTGGGCTCACAAAGCTTAAGGCAGCTTAATCACCACAGATTATGAAAGATTTAATTGATCTGCTGTATAGGTGCACCACTTGTATATGTTGATTTACACTGTTAGTTGTCCATTGAATCACGGTATAGCCCACTTGATCGTGCCAAGTGATCATCTACATGCATGTACACGTTGTTTTCATGGCATTGATGCACTAAAGAAAGGGGCATGTTAGCAAGAAAGATGGTGCAGTGTCACAAGCTTTGGTTCCTCCCTGGTATTCACAATCATCTAGGTAACGGCTATTAAGTAATGGCAACAATCGGTACACAAAAAACAAGTCATGAGACCAAGAGTTGCACATGAGCTGAATTGAATCGAGCTTACTTGAATCAGCTTAACCAGAAGGTTATCCTGGCTCATACTCAACTCAGCTAAAGATTGATTGGCTGGCTCTGCTCGAGCTCTAGATGAGCTTTCGAGCTGAGTTTGAGTCCGAGCTTACAAGCTCGCTTTAAGTTTCAGGGCTTTGTAGGTGTGTGTATATAAAAAGGGAAAAGGTACTATGCACTCCACCTCACGAGTCCGTCCCATGAGGTCGAGTTGTGTGGGCCCCACCGTGATGCGTTTGAACATCTACCCCATCAGTCAGATGCATCATTCCATTGTGGGCCTAAGTCTCAAAAATTAAGTCAATCCGTAACTTTTGTGGGCCACACCACATACAGAAGTGGAGAGGGGCCGTGCACCATTAAAACATTCATAATCATTTTTTGGGCCCATAAAGATGTGATTTACAAATCCAGCCCATCCATTATGTGTCTCACTTGGATGAGGGTTCAGAATAAGTTTCAGACGCATGAAAATTTCAGGTGAGCCCCACCAAGTGCTTTTATATTTTTTTAGCATGTCTTCACATGATTTTATATGATATGGCCTACCTGAGTTCCGTATACGGCTGATTTTTAGAATATCTCATAATTTAAAGGGGACCCATCAAATGCACAGTGTTATGGTCGACACGCATCATGGTGGGGCCCACACAGCTCGACCTTTTCTCATATTTTATTTATATATATATATATATATATATATATATATATATATATATAATATTAATTTTACATTGTAAAATTATAACAATTATAAATATTTTTACTATAGTTTCATCATAGTTGTATTTGATACGGTAATATTTATTTAAATAAATATTATGAAATGATAGGGATGACCTACTTTGGTTTATCATATAAACCAACAAAACAAATGGGCACTCAATGAATTAAATAGGGTTTGCTACTATCGTCTCCACGATCTGTTAGTTATTGCATGTGGGTTATGTTTCAATGATCCAAACCGTTAAATAGAAAGGTTCACCTGGGGATGGTAGATACCCGAACAAAAAGCTCTCGAATTTGAATGTTTCAACCTTTCATTTAACTCTTTCTCTACCATCTTCATTATTGTCTCCAAGGTAACGGATACAATCTTCAGATCTTGAAATAGTTTTGGTTAACATCCATCCATAGAGAGGCCCATCATATGACTGGTTTGGATCATCTCAGCATGACCCCAAAACCATCCACTACGGTCTTGGCGTTGAAAAAGAAAAATAGCAGTACGCCGAGTTGTACTGTAGCCAAACCGTCGGATTGAAGGAAGTATTTCCGTCATTCAGAGGAGTTCCTGGCGAACCTTATCTACAAATATGATTCCCGTGCGCTTTATCAAAAGAGAGTTATCTTTTAACGGCCCCGATTATTAACACTTGAAAAATAAAATTAGGAAAAAAAGAGAGAGCAGCAAAGGACCCTAGAGTCATTATTGTAAACGGAAAGGGTTATTTTAATCATTTTGAGAAAAGCCACGACTCCCTAAATCCGTTCCCACGCTAACCAGTAACTAACCTCGGATCATTTAAGCGTTAGACGAGGATTAGATACTGACAAGGTCAGTATACATATCCTTACTGAAGTGACGTCACCAAGCAAGCACTGTAAAACTACCATGGTGCATATGTTATATCTATATTGTCCATCCACTTAGATGCATTAGAAAAAAAATGAGATAGATCTAAAGTTCAAGTGGACCCCACCGTAACAAACAGCGGGGACAATAACATCCACTATTCAAAACTTCTTATGGGCCACAAAAGTTTTCGATTAAGTTGATAATTTTGTTTTCACTTTATCTATTTCTATGTTAATTTATGAATAAGTCGGATCTCAAAAATATATTATGATGAGCCTTGTAAATATTTTAATGATGAGTCTGACTGCTCCCACATTTTCTGGGGTGAGTCTAGTTGAACTTTAGTTATATCTTATTTTTTTTCTAATGCCATACAACAATCTCTACAAATGGTCGAATGGTATATGTTAATGCAAAAATCTGATCGTCCTCGCGTACCTATAAACATAGCACTGCGGGCTATTTATACTTGCTTGTGGGGTGGTCCGGATCCAATGATCTCGACACGATCAAAGGGATTCTGGGATCATGGAGATACTGCCTACAATCTATTAATTGCGCAGCATATCTGGCGGATCGTGTACATCTGCGAGCGAAGTTATCGGCCACGTTTGGTTATGACAGTTTTCATGTTTAGCGAGTGGGATACGCACGTGAGAAGGTCAGCTCGGCTCGGCTTGCCAGGCCATATCAAAGAACACTTCGAGTCGGACGCCATCCGACCAGTCATACCGAATCCGATCCGACTGACTTAAGCGCCTCGGAATTTGGGGGTAACGGGTTATCTGATATGACAATTAGGACCAACTCCGAGCTGACTTTGACTCGAAGACGTTCGCGTGTTGTTGCTGCGATGCTGTAGTCTTGATCGGATGGATCATGCCTTGGGCGACTCAGCTTGGACTTCAAGTCCGATTAACGTTTCGCCACGGGCTCGGATCTCTCCATAACAAAAGCCCCCCACTCTTCGAGCTTGCATGCAGGCTCGGAGAGTACTTATACAGGAAATCTTTCGCCCTTATCGCAATGATGACGGGTCTCGAATTGCGCGTGCCGGTCGCTTTGGTTAACGCGTGGCGACGGTTACGATCCCGGATCTTCTCCTGGCCTATGAGAAGTTACCACGCAGGCTTGAGGTGGCGTATTTATGATGGCTCTGACTGCTAGAGCATCGCTTCGCATGTCGAGGCACAGTGCCCGATGTAAGAGCTTTACCGACGGTTCGATACTCATCCAATGCGGTGTTGCCATGTGTGCTCAGAGATCGGCTCGTGCCGATTCAGCTGCTGCCATTAAAGCTTGCCATCAATGTAAAAAATCTTCGTTGCCTATATAAGGTGCCCCGGACTTTCGTTTGCCATTTTACGTTCTGATTTATAAGAGCACACCGAAGAAGACGATTTTCGACGAGAGGCGATTCCGGCCGAATTCGAAGTTTCCGGCAGAAGGCAATTTCCGACAATCACCCGGTGAGTCTCGCTGACCTTCGCCCTTCTTTTTGTTATGTCTTCCGATCTGAAAATGGTTCGCGAATACGGCGATGACTCCGAGCCGGGGACTACTGAAAGTGGGAGTGGGTCTTCCAAAGGCCCTTTCGAGACCACTCTCCTGTACCCCCCGCCTCGAAAGTAAAAAATGTTGGCTTATAAGACCAAGCAGCCCAGCAAGAAGACCGCCTCCCGAGCCCGCCGAGTCGAGACCACTGCCACCACCGAAATGCCTGCGAGTCTGCATACCGTAGAGGTAATTCCCGGAGGTTTTATCATGTTAGAATCTAAGATGGAGTGGATTCGCTCGGAGTTCCAGATCCCTGACTCCGTTCAGATAAGGGCTCCCGGTCCTTTGGATGCTTCCGACACTCCTGCCGAGGGGGAAGTGGCCATCGTCCTTTGTGCACTGCAATGCGGGGTCCGGCTCCCTCTACATCCCTTCATCAGGAAGGTTGCGGCTCATCTCGGATTAGCCCCCGGACAGTTTACTCCGAATGCCTAGAGGGTGATGATCTCTGCCTATATTATCTGGAGGCAAGTTGGCAACTCCGAGCTGACCCCAGAGGAGCTGTTGAGCCTATACCTGGTCAAACATGATAGCAACGATCCATGGTACTATTTTGCGACTCGGGGGAGCAAGGGGTCGGGATTAGTGATGCACCCGCCGACTTCCAACAAGGACTGAAAGAATAAGTGGTTCTGGGCGGCAGGTGACTGGGAGGCACCAGCGGCTGAGCTTAGGGCCTCGACGGCTCATATTCCGACCCACTTTACGAAATCAGGTCGGACTTCATCTGGCATCCGGGTTGCTGCCTTGGTTTTCATATGTTTCCGTTGAAATGATCTCTTTTTTTGATTTGCAGCTTTCGCAAAGGGGTCGGAGCGTCCTAGCACTGCCGTGGCTCCCTCGGCAGTCTTGCGCCCATTAATACGTCCTCCACCAGGGCTCATCCAAATGACCGTGGTCGGCGCCCCAGTCGTACTGAGCTCCGTTGCTCCTCGAGCTTCTACTGTCGTCGTTCCCCCCACCGCGGAGGTGCGCGCCGCAGCCTCCGAGCTCCCCATCGCCGTTCCCTCCTCCTAACGGGAGGAGGCCAATAAAATAGCTGACAATACGCTTTCCCCCCCTGAGGTCGGGGGAGAGGTCCGCGCAGAAGGTCAAAACTCGGCCGGCAGTAGGGTGGGGGCCGAGGGGGCTGAGGCCTTTGCCCAAGCGGACACAAGCGGTGGGAAGTTTGAGCCCGGCTATCACATGGCGTACTTGGCTCCGTGGGCTGCTAAGCATGCAAAGGAGGAAGATATCGCTCAGAACCTTGAGCGGTCAGAGGACGGCTTCCTGAATGACTTCACCTCCGTATGTTACATGGTATGTCTCCGTGAAGACTTTCTTTCATGTCGTTCTACACATTCTATAGATTCTGATCTTTGTTTCCGGTTTAGGCCGTCCCGGTACTGCTCTCGATTCGGCAGAGGGTGCAAGAGCAAAAGAGGAGGGAGGCGGAGTTAGAGGCTCTTCAGGCCGAGGCAGCGGTCTTGAGGTCTGAGCAGACTAATCTGCGCCAACAACTCACGGGTGAGAGGGCTAAGGTTAAGGGACTGCAGGGAGTCGTTGTCGACTTGGAAGCCAGGGAGCTGCATCTGCAGGACAAGACAGATGACTTTAAGAAGAGTGGCGATGCAGCGACTGCTGAGTTGACTCGCGTCAGGGCCCACGCGGACTCTTTGGCCATGGAGACCGCTCGGCTCGGTGATGCCTTGAACTGCGCCAAGGTCGAGGCGGCTGAAGAACGGATGTAGGCCGTGAATCAGGCCGTGGAAGCCCAGCGGGCTAAGGACGAGGCTTCTTTAGCCGCAGCGGTTGCCGCTGCAGTCGAAAGTTTCAAGACCTCCAAGGAGAGAAACGCTGAAGCTGCAACGTTCTACAACCGCGGTTTCGACGCCTGTCTCGAGGCAGTCCTAAATTTATACCCAGACCTCTATCTTAATTCTCTCCTGCCTGACGACTCCGAGGATGCCCCGGCCGAAGTAGCCGGTCGGACAAGCTCCTGACGCTCAAGCTCCTCCTCCGTCCTGAAGACATTTTATCATTTTTGTTGTTTTTCTTTTTAGAAACCATCGATATATCTCAACCAATGTATTTTTACCCCTCCGAGGGGATTCAATGAAAAATATTCTTTTTACATCGTATCAACTTGCTGTGAGGTTTGTCGAGCTGATTTTTTACTCGCAATGTCATTTTGTGACTGACTTGACTTCTTTGTGGGTCTTAACCCCTTGTTTGTTGCTTAATCCTTTTTCAGCCCATGTCTTAGATGGGTCTGATTTTTTTGGAGTGCTTGGTTCGTCGCCCATCGGGTGAGAGCTTTTTATTGTCGTATGTCGAGCCCAATACTCCACTGGAGAATCGGATTATGATCAGACTTTTTCCCTCAAAGGGATGCTTTGTCGATCTTTGTGGATTAGGCTCCAACCCCTTGGGAGTCGGACCATTAGGTCATAGTCGTACTTAACCAAGACAGTCGAGTAAACATCTGAGGCCTAATTGGAATTTTCATTAAGAGCCTTAAAGGCTAGTCGCACGGAAGCATACACTTTATTATGAGCCTTAAAGGCTATCCATTCGGAGGTGTACATTTTATTATGAGCCTTGAAGGCTTGTTCCTCATGGGTAGTAGATCTTCAAGTGCTCGGCGTTCCAAGGGTGAGGGAGATGATGACCTTTGAGGTCTTCCAGGTGATACGAGCCTGATTTAGCGGATCTGACCACACGATATGGGCCTTCCCAATTGGGTCCGAGGGCTCCTGCCCCTAGCTCAGCCGTGTTCTGGAAGACTCGTCGGAGGACTAAGTCCCCTTGTCGAAAACACCTGGCTTTGACCTTTGAATTGTAGAAGCGCGCTACCTGCTGGTGCCGAGCCACCGTTCGGAGTTTTGAAACCTCTCTGAGTTCTTCGAGCAAGTCCAGATTAGCAGCGATCTGTCCGGAGTTATGATTTTCTTCGAAGCTCCTTACCCGTGCCGTAGGGAGTCCGATTTCTACTTGCATCATTGCCTCCGAGCCATAGGATAACGAAAATGGGGTTTCACCCGTCGAGGTTTTGGCTGTGGTCCGGTAAGCCTAGAGGACGAAGGGGAGCTCCTCGGCCCAATTTCCCTTTACTTTTTCCAGTTTTGTCTTGAGATGATGTTTGATGACCTTGTTGACCGCCTCTACCTGTCCATTTGACTGTGGGTGCCGAGGCGATGAGTAAGCGTTCACAATGCTAAGCCCTTGACACACACTACGGAACTTGACATTATCGAATTGGCAGCCGTTATCGGAAATGATGGTTCGTGGGATTCCGAACCGGCAGATGACATTCTTCCACACGAAGTCGATTATTTTCTACTCAGTGATCTTCACAACTGGCTCGGCCTCGACCCACTTGGTGAAGTAGTCGACCGCAACTATAGCGAACTTTACTTGTCCCTTCCCAATGGGCAAGGGACCGATGATGTCAATCCCCCATTAGGCGAACGGCCACGGCCCACTCATGGGGGTCATGTCTTCTGCCGGTTGCCTTGGCACAGCAGCAAAACGCTGACACTTGTCACACTTTCGAACGAAATCTTTGGAGTCTTGCTTAAGAGTCGGCCAGAAATACCCTTGACGAAGTATCTTCATGGCCAAGGCGAAACTTCCAGAATGGTTTTCACAAATTTCCTCATGAATTTTTCGAATTACGTAGTCGGTCTCATCCGGTCGGAGGCATCTAAGGTAAGGCTGAGAATGCCCCTTCTTGTATAGCACTCCGTCCAATATAGCGTATCGGGCTGCTCTGACCCTAAGTCACCTCGCCTCTAATTTGTCCGAGAGAGTTTCACCGGATGACAGATAATTAAAGATTGAGTCCATCCAACTAGGAATGGACTGGACGGGATTGACTTTCTCCGACTGGCTGATGCTTGGGTGTTCAACAAACTCGACCGGGACGAAACGCGGGATCTTTCCCTCGGAGGACGAGGCGAGTTTTGCTAACGCATCGGCGCAGGAGTTCTCGGCTCTGGGGACCTGCCGAATAGTACAGCTCCAGAACTTCTCAATTAATTTCCTCGCTTCTTCCAGGTAAGCGATCATTCTGACCTCTTTAGCTTCATATTCTGAGGAGATGTGGTTCACTACCAGCTGCGAGTCGCATCGGACTTGCAGGGTCTGAACACTTAGGCTCGTTGCCAGCTTGAGCGCAGCTAACAACGCTTCATACTTGGCCTCATTGTTTGAAGCTTTGAATCCGAGTCTGACCGCGTATTGGATCGCTGTTGAATCAGGGGCGACTAGGACAATCTCGGCTCCTGTCCCTTTGATGTTGGAAGACCCATCAACATAAAGGACCAATCCCGGACCCGACGCTGCCTCTTGGTCGCTCAACGGGATGGGTGGTGTCATCTCAACTTCCTTGCTGATCTGTTCCTCACTCGGAGCGGTGAATTCGGCGATGAAATCGGCTACCGCTTGACCCTTGATTGCCACCCAAGGGCGAAACTGAATGTCGAACTCTCCTAGCTCCACGACCCACTTGGTGATCCGACCTGACACTTCAAGCCTTTAGAGGACCTGCCTCAGAGGGGAGTCCGTTAACACAACTATGGAGTGGGCTTGAAAATATGACGGCAATCTTCTGGCCGCTACGACGAGGCAGAGCGTCAGTTTTTCCAATGACTGGTAAGTTGTTTCAGCTGGTACCATGGCTTTGCTTACGTAGTACATGGGGTACTGCTTGCTTCCGATTTCTCTGATCAGAGCCGAACTGACAGCTGAAGTCGAGACTGCGAGGTAGAGGAATAGGAGCTCCCCTTCTTCAGGCTTGGACAATAGAGGTGGTGAACCCAATTACTGTTTCAACTGCTGAAAGGCTTGCTCGCACTTTGGCGTCCACTCCACCTTCTTATGGCCCTTCAGCTGCTGGAAGAAGGGAAGGCATTTATCTGTAGCCCTGGATATGAAGTATCCGAGGGCGGCAACTCTTCCCGTGAGACACTGTATCTCCTTAAGAGTCCAAGGCGAGTTCATGTCGAGGAGGGCCTTGATTTTATCCGGGTTGGTCTCGATCCCTCGCTGACTGACTTAAAAGCCTAGGAACTTCCCTGACTCAACTCCGAACGCACACTTAACAGAGTTAAGCTTCATCTGATACTCTCGGAGGACGTTGAACGTTTTTTCGAGATCAGCAAGGTGGTCGGAGGCTTTGGTACTTTTTACTAGTATGTCGTCCACGTACACCTCCATGGTACGCCCGATCTGTTTGGCAAACATCTGATTCATTAGCCTCTGATATGTTGTCCCAGCATTTTTCAGGCCGAATGACATGACTAGGTAACAGTAGAGTCCTCTGTCCGTGACAAAGGTAGTCTTCTGCCTATCTGGGGGATGCATAGCGATCTCGTTGTATCCGAAATAAGCATCCAGAAACGAGAGTAACTCGTGTCCGGCCGTGCTGTCCACCAGTTGGTCGATCTGAGATAACGGGAAGCTGTCTTTGGGACACGCCTTATTCAAATCGGAATAGTATACACAGACCCGCCACTTTCCGTTGGACTTCCTGACGAGCACAACATTTGCTATCCAATCAGGATAGTACACTTCCTCTATGAAACCCGCATCGAGCAAGACTGAGACTTCCTCGGCAATGGCCTCATATCGCTCGACATCGAACGGTCTTCTTTTTTGTTTAATTGGCCGGTGGTCTGGGTCCACATTCAGCCGATAGACCAGCACATCGGGTGAGATCCCCGGCATATCTGCGTGTGACCATGCGAAGATGTCTCGGTGTTGCTTCAAGAAGGCCAGTAATTCCTTCCTCCGCTCGGGATTCAGTGATGATTCAAGCTGAACGGTTTTGCTCGGGTCTGATTCATCGAGCGATACTTTCATTAGATCTTCGACGGAGGAGCTTTCCATCGGTCCTCGAGGATCCAAGGCGTCCACCACGAGCGTTTCTTTAGCAACTCATTTTCTCACAACTATCGCATAACATCTTCGGGCCTCGCGTTGATCGCCTCGGAGATAACCAATCCCACCTTCAGCTGAAAACTTCATCATTAGATGATAAGTTGAGACGACCGCTCTCATTGCGTTGAGAGAGGGTCGGCCCAGGATCACGTTGTGAACTGATGAAACATTGACAACTAAAAAGTCCACCAAAAGTTTGACTTAATGTTGCCCTTCTCCCGCTGTTACTGGGAGGGAGATTGCCCCTTCGGAGATGACTCTCTCTCTCCGGCAAAGCCGTGCAAGGGAGTCTTCACAGGTCGGAGCCTGAACCGTGAAATTCTCATCTTCTCAAATGCCTCAGAATACATAACATCAGCCGAACTCCCAGTGTCGACTAAGATACGGTATACTTTGTGATTTACTGTGGTCATAGTAACCACTAGCGCGTGATCATGCGGATGCTGGATCCCGCGCGCATCATTTTCCGTGAAGGTCAAGCTGCACGGAATGACCCGGAGTTCCTTGCTGGGACGTTCCGCCAGGTGAACGTGGTGTTCCAGCTAGGATCTCCAGGAATGGGCTTTTCGCTCCCTATTTGAATCTCCTCCCCCAGCTGAACCCCCGAAGATGGTGCGAATTTCGGCGGGCTCATCTGGGGGGTTGTTTGGTTGCTCCCGCAGCCGTTCCTCCCTTAGAGCGGACTTCTCCTTTTTGGTGTAACGACGTACATGTCCCTTGCGGATGAGGGACTCAATCTCATCTTTCAGATCCACGCAATCGTCCGTGTTGTGACCGTGGTCCCGGTGGAAACAACAGAATTTTCACTTGTCCCGGTGCTCTGGGTCAACCCTCATTCGGATCGACCAATTTAGTAATCTATCTCCTCGGATATCCAGTAGAATCTGTTCGACGGATGTATTGAGCGGGGTATAGGAACGGAATTTTCCTTCCGGCCTGCGGCTCGGTCGACGATCGCGAGAAGCGCGGTCATCCGACCCTTTGCCAATCGGCTGAGAATATTCGTTCCGAGGTCTTTTCCCTTTGTTCGTTGAGTCGGACACTTGTGCTCCTTTTCGAGCGTTAGTGAACTCCTCGGCATTAGTGTACTTCTGGGCTTTCGCCATGAAGTCCGCTAGCGTCTTTGGCGGATTCTTCCCGATAGAAAAAGCGAACTTTCCTTCTTTCAGTCCACTCATAATGGCAGCGAGGGCTATCTTATCATCGTAATCCTCGACATGTAACGCTTCTTCGTTAAAGCGTGCAATGTAATCTTTCAGCGAGTCTTTCGGTGCTTGCTTGATGGTAAGTAGGTGAGTGTTGGGCTTCCGACTTCTCTTACCGCTTATAAACTGCGTAAAGAATAGTCGACTCGGCTCTGCGAAAGAGCCCACAAAATTTAGTTTCAGTTGGCGGTACCAAATCCGAGCGGACCCTGTGAGGGTGATTGAGAACCCCCTACACATCATTGTATCCGTTGCAGTCTGGATCTGCATCCACGATCGGTAGGACTCCAAGTGTTCGGATGGATCCCCATATCCTGAATACTGGATGACGGGAGGCATCCGAAACCTCTGCGGCATCACCTCAGTCATGATGGCTGAGGTGAAGGGAGGCTCGGTCTCTTCCATCATCGCCTGGATCGTAGCTGGAACTGTCGATTGTTGTTGTTTCTTCTCCAATGTCAGGAACTTATCTTTCAACTCTGCAAATCGTGCTTCCCATGGATCCCTATTTTCTGCGACGACCTCTGGGGTATCCTCGCCCTCCAGAGTTCTCCCTTCTCTCCTCTGTTCTAATTGATGTCGGAGGTCTGTGGGCGGAAGAGCGGATGTAGCGGAATGAACGGTTGTGGGAACCCGGGTAGTGGCATTCCGCGCGGATCCCTCTCCATGCACCGCAGGAGGGGTCTGTCCTGAACGCGGCACCCCTGAATGCTAGGGGGCTTCAGGTCTTACACTCCTTGGCACAGAGCGGGTCTCCACGAAGAGTCTCACCAGTTCGAGAACAGGCTATTCCTGAACCGGACGTGACTCTGGTTTCGTCTATTGCTTCATCTTGTTGATCTCGTCGCGCAGAGCCTGGATCTCGTTCTGCATGGCGCGGTATTTACCCGACCGGTTACGAAAACGTTGAGAAGGTCCTGATGCGGACTCGGCATGAAGTGTTGATGATGACCGAACCTGCTCGCGTGGTACCGGCTCCACCACTACAGTTTTCTTCTTCCTCGTCATTGCTTAGGTGAATGAGAACCTGACTTCTAGTTTTAGGTTCCCACAGACGGCGCTAAAAAATGTTGATGTAAAAATCTGGTCGGCCCTCTCTCCCCACGTCACCCTCTGCGTATTGTCCCTAAAACCTGCACCAAGAGGAAAGGCAAAGGTGACCCTGGCTAAGCTGGGGGACCCTCCGATGCCTAAGTTAGGATAAGGGAATCAGGGTCTATGTCGAGTGTAGAGGAGAGCTTAATTTCGTGTACCTGTAGACATAGCACTGTAGGCTATTTATACTTTCCTATGGGACGGTCTGGATTCGATGATCTCGGCACGATCAGAGGGATTCTGGGATCATGGAGATACTGCCCGCAATCTATTGATTGCGCAGCGTATCTGGCAGATCGTGCACATCTGCGAGCGAAGTTATCAGTCACGTTTGGTTATGGCAGTTTACATGTTTAGCGAGTGGGATACGCACGTCAGAAGGTCTGCTCGGCTCGGTTTGCCAGGCCATATCAAAGAACACTCCGATTCGGATGCCATCCAACCAGTCATACCAAATCCGATCCGACTGACTTAAGCGCTTTGGAGTTGGAGGGTAGCGGGTTATCTGATATGATAATTAGGACCAACTTCGAGCTGACTTTGACTCGAAAACATTCGGGTGTTGTTGCTGCGATGCTGTAGTCTTGATCGGATGGATCATGCCTTGGGCACCTCAACTCGGACTTCAAGTCCGATTAACGTTTCGCCATGGGCTCGGATCTCTCCATAACAGTATAGATACAATACATGCATCATGGTGGGGTTCATATGGTTTGGTGATATCACTTTAGTACTGATCTTGTTAGTATCTAATCCGCATCCCTGTCTACCACCTATGCATGCACTGTTAGCTAATTCAGCGCCATGATGTGTCGCTGGCCATGGATTGGATACTGACAAGTTCAATAGCCAAATTGTTACTAAAGTAACATCACCAAGCTATGTGGACTCACCATGATGCATGCATTGTATTCATACCTCATAACCATTTGTAGAGATTACTTGATGGCATTACAAAGAGAATGAGATAGAGCTATATTTCAAGTGGACCCACCACGGAAAACTGTGGGAGCTGTAACACCCACTATTAAAACATTTATAATGCCCATGGTGATGTATTTTTGAGATTCATCCTATTTATTAGTTAACATAGAGATAGCCGTAAAGAAAAAAAAAATATTAGCTTCATCAGAAACTACTGTAGCTCCTAAGAAGTTTTAAACGGTGGATGTCACTATCCCCACTATTTTTTATGGTGGGGTCCACTTGAACTTTAGATCTATCTCGTTCTCGTTGTAATACCATAAAATGATCTCTAAAAATGGTTGTAATGCCATAAAATGAGCTCTAAAAATGGTTGGACCGTATAGATACAACACATGCATCATAGTAGGTCCATAAAACCTGGTGACGCCACTTCAGTAGCAATTTGGCTACTAACCTTGTCAGTATCCAATCCGCGCCCCGTGTCGCTTGGGAAAGAGGCGTGGGGCCACTCATCACCACGTGGATGGCTGAGGGCCGATGGTTACAGAGATAACGGGAAGCGAGACGGAGACGGAATTCTCTACAGCTCCTGTCGTAGGAAGAGCGTGCAACGTCCGAGCTCCGTGGGCCCACCAGTGATTTTTGTATGGAATCTAATCTGTCCATCTGTAGAGTAACCTCGCTCTAAATTCTGAATAAAAAAAAAAGTGAATCCGAAACTGAGGTGGTCCACACCGCATGTATTAATATAGACTGGAACGCCCACCATAAAAATCTTCCTGATGCATCCAACCCGTTCATCAGATTATACTCGTCATGATAAACAAACCACTAAAATTTAAACAAGATTCAAAATTAAAACGGGCAGAATATTAATGAATGAAATAGATTTCACACATGAGTATTTTATCAATAGTACAGTTATTATTTACAGTTAATATGAGGTGTATCAATTAATAGACGGAGTAGATTTTCATAATGTAATATATGTAGGCCCCACAGATATCAGGCGTTGCATGGACTCCTACAACGGGTGTAGATGATTTTTACAACGAAGGAGACGGCAGCTGCGCCGTTAACGCGGCCGTCCTGTCGTGGTGCAGGGCAGCAGCCAGCATACGATCCCGAATGTAGAAGGACACGCACGGACCACGCGACGAAGACCGTCCACACACCACGCGTCCCGAGGTGTGGATGAGACGGACCGAATATCGTCCAAATGGGAGGTGGAAACGTGTCGGTTTTAGGGTCGCGTCGGGAAGCCACGCAAACGGATTGGCTACTCTCCTGCCACGAGCCAATGGCTGGTGTTCAGTGCTATGTAAGGCCTCACCATGATGTTTGTGTTTCATCCACGCTGTCCATATAGTTTTGTAAATCATTTCATGGTATTAGACCAAAAATGAGTTATATCCCAATATCAGGTGGACCACATTACGGGAAATAGTGTTGAATGAATTTCGACCATTAAAATTTTTTGGGCCATAAAGGTTTTGAAACAAGCTGGTATTTGTTTTTACCCTTCATCTAAGTCTGTATGATTTAATCAACAGATTGGATGTCAAATAAATAATACAATGGACCTTAGGAGGATTTTAACGGTGGATATCCAATCAATATTGTTTTCATGTGGTGTGGTGTACCTGAGATTTATAATCCTCTCATTTTTGTAATCAAGTGCTATTATGATCTTTAACAATGGATGAATAGAACGGAGAAAACACATACACCAAGGTGAGCCCACATAGTACCGACCATCAGCCACGACGCTGATGGCAGGGGAGTAGCCAATCCGTGAAGCTGATGGCAGGGGAGTAGCCAATCCGTTCACGGAAGCCACGTAACAGCTCACAGTATTTTACGAAGGCTACTGGGTGGAAGCGGATTGGCTACTCCCCTGCCATTAGTCGGTGGTTGTTGCTCCGGGCCTTACTAGGATGTGTGTGTTTCATTCATGTCATTCATCTATTTATTTTTTTAGATCATTTTATCGTATGGGAGAAAAAATAAGGTATATCCTACTCTCAATTGGACCATATTATAAGAAACAATGTTAAATGAATTTCAACCATTAAAAATTTTTTGAGGGTATAAAAGTTTTGAATCAAGCTCATCTTTGTTTTTTTGGAGGTATAAAAGTTTTGAATCAAGCTAATGTTTGTTTTTTTTTTCCTTTCATCTAGGTCCGTATTGCTTAATCAACGTATTGGATGTCAAATAAATAATACAGTGGGCTTTAGGAGGATTTTAATGGTGGATAACTAATCACTATTGTTTTCGTATGGTGTGGTTCACCTGATATTTTTATTCTTATCATTATTTTTGACAAAGCCCTGAAATGATTGGTAAAAATGAATGAACAGAATAGATGAAGCACATACAATCATGGCGGGGCCCATAGAGCACACCCTACCGGCCAGGGGGCCGGTGGTAGGGGGAGTAGCCAATCCCGCTCCCCTACTGCGTAGTAAGGTACAAGCGACTACAGGTTGCTTTCAACGCGGGATTGATTTTCTTTTGTCCTTTTTTTCTTCTTTTTCTCACCTGTGTTGTCCAACGTATCACGACCGTCCATTTAGATCGTGGTCTAGTTTATTAATGGAACAGATTTAACCGTTTGATTTCTCTCTCTTTGAATTTGGATAGTGTCTATGTTGGTAGCCGCCTAATCGATGGCTAAGATAGCTGCATCCATAGTGGCCTATTTAAAAAAAGAAAAAGAAAAAAGAAGAAGCTCGCTCATATGGTATGGTCCCACCACCGTAAGTTTTGGTGGTACAGGGATTCTGTGGAACCCACGTTAAATTTGAATCAGATCCGACCCGTCCATCGTGTTTTCCCCTCATGCTCACCGTATAAGTCAAAAACTCAGGCCGGTATAAATCTCAGGTGCGCGAAAACGCCGCGAAAATTAAAATTCATGGCTAAGACCTTTAAATGGCGTGGTGTGAGTCAATTAGATATTGAAATGGTATGATTTTTTGTTTTTTCCCTTCATCTTAACGGAGGTCTTCTGATGAATGGATTAGATGGAATATAAACAACAAGGTGGACCCCACGTACGTTTTATTGGTTGGATGTTCGTTGCCACAGCTGTTTCTTGTGACTTGGCACGACTGACTTTACGCTCGGTCTGGTTTTGGCCTAACATAGAAGAGAGAATCTAATGGATGGTGGGGGCGGAGCGGATGTACAGTTCACGTGGGACCCACAGCGGCCATGTACCACCATAGCTTGTGGTCCCAACGGTACCGTATGAGGGCACCTCTTTGAAAAATGGTAGCTAGTCTTCAACCGTACACGTGGTTGCATGGCAGTCCGGTTCGTCCATATCCGTCCCAATCGTGGATGGAACATATTGCAAAAATAGGCTGAGTCGATGATCGAAATCGTCTGATTTCATGCTTAGAATATGGGCCTAATATCATATACTTGTAACCATCCATTTTCCAAGCTTCGATTGGATGGTTGTGATTGCTTCATCTATGTGATTTTATATATTGGAACCATCCACAATGTGCCCTGGAATTTCAATGGTTTTGATAAACGTACACGAATGCTATATATGAGAAGAATGTGTCACGAACACCTCTAAATGGTGGTTAACTATCACCGGAGACTCTCGCAACAGGGATAGTTCCGTCATTTTGGCACGACCCTAATGCCCCGACCATGCCACGCTCCATCCGTCATTTGTTGGGACTTAGTGTGTGTGCAGGGAAAAGGTACTATGCGCTCGACCTCACGATAAGCTTATCGTGAGGTCGAGCTATGTGGGCCCCAGCGTGATGCATGTCGACCATCAACACCGTGCATTTGATGGGTCCCCTTTAAATTATGGGACATGCCAAAAATCAACCATATACGGAACTCAGGTGGGCCATACCATCCAAAATCATGTGAAGACACTGTTAAAACATATAAAAGCACTTTCTGGGGCCCACCTGAGTTTTGAATGCTGCTGAAACTTGGTATGACACCTAATCCTAGTGGGACACACATAATGGATGGGCTGGATTTTCAAACCACACCTCGGTGGGACCCAAAAAATGATTATGAATGTTTTAATGGTGCACGACCCCTCTCCACTTCTGTACGTGGTGTGGTCCACACAACTCACAGATTGACTTGATTTTTGAGACCTAGATCCAGGATGGAATGATGCATTTGACTGATGGAGTAGATGTTCAAAACGCATCACGGTGGGGCCCACACAGCTCGACCTCATGGGACAGACCCATGAGGTCGAGTACATAGTAATATATATATATATATATATATATATATATATACACAAAAATTATTTATATTAAGTAAACCCAATTCAAGTCAAGTTCAAGTTAAGTTTTGATTCGAGCGGAGACAATCTTTTTGGAGTCAAGTGATTTAACCAAGCAAACTCGGTTCATGTGCACCTCTAGTAAGGACACTGTGATGGTCTCGTAACAACTATGTATGAATTATAACCGCTTCGTAAAAATCATGTAATGGTCTTATGATAATTTTTTCAAATAAAAAAGTGTCATAACGGCTAATACAAGTCTTTAATGGATGTTATGGCCCATATTATAATAGTGGTGGCTGTTGAGGTCAAAATCTGGTTGGCCCTCTCTCCACGTCGCCCTCTACGTGTCGTCCCTGGAACCTGTGTCAAGAAAACGGACAAAGGTGACTCTGGCTAAGCCGGGGGACCCTCCGATGCATAAGTTAGGACAAGGGAATCGGGGTCTAGGTAGAGAGTAGAGGAGAAGAGAGCTTGATTTCGCGTACCTGTAGATATGGCGCTGTGTGCTATTTATACTTGCCTGTGGGTCGGTCTGGTCTCGATAATCTCTACACGATCAGAGGGATTCCCGGATCGTGGAGATACCGTCCGCAATCTGTTGATCGTGTAGCGTATCCGACGAATAATGCGCATCTGCGAGCGACGTTATCGGCCACGTTTGGTTATGACAGTTTACATGTTTAGCGAATGGAATATGCGCATCTGAATGTTTGTTCGGCTCGGCTCGTCAGGCCATAGTAAAGAATATTCTTCAGGTCGGACGACGTTCGACCCGACCCGTCATCCCGAATCTGATGAGGCCGACTCGAGCATATAGTGGTTGGGGAATAATACGTTATCCGATCGGATTGTTAGGACCCCTCCGAGTTGACGCTCACCCAAAGACGCCTGCGTGTCCTTGTTGGATGCTAAGTCTGGTCAGATGGGTCGTGCCTTGGGCGCCTCGAGTCGGATTTACAGCCGGATTGATGTTCTACCATGGGCTCAGATCTTTCCATAACAGAAGCCCCCTACTCTTCGAGTTTGCTTGCAGGCTCGAAGAGTGCTCATGTAAAAAATCTCCCGCCCTTATTGCAATGATGACGGGTCTCGAATTGCACGCGTGCTTGTCGCTTTGGTTAACGCGTGACGACGGTTATGATCCCGAATCTCCTCTCAGCCTATGAAAGGTTGCCACGCAGGCCTGAAGAGGCGTGTACGTGACGGCTCCGACTGCTGGGGCGTCGCTTTGCATATCGAGGTACGCTGCCCGGTGTCAGAGCCGTACTAACTGTTCAGTACTCCTCCAATGAGATGCGGCCATGTGTGCTCGGAGATCGGCTCATGCCGATTTGGCTGCTGCCATTAAGGCTCGCTATCAATGCAGAATTCCTTCGTTGCCTATGTAAGGCACCTCGAACTTTCGTTCGTCACTTTGCATTCTGAATCAGAAGAGCATACAGGAGAAGGCGATTTTCAACGAGGCGATTCCGGCCGAATTCGAAGTTTTCGGTAGAAGGCGATTTCCGGCAGTCACCCGGTGAGTCCCGTTGATATTCACCCTTCTTTTTGCCATGTCTTCCGACCTCGAGATGGTTCGTGAATATGCCGATGCCTCCGAGCCGGAGAGTTCTGAAAGTGTGAGTGGGGCTTCCGAAGGCCCTTTCGAGACCACTCTCCCATACCCCCCGCCTCGGAGGCAAAAGACGTTGGGATCTAAAACTAAACAACTCAGCAAGAGGACGGCCACCCGAGCCCACCGAGTCGAGACCACTGCCACCACCGAAATACTCGAGAGTTTATGCGTCGCAGAGGTAGTCCCAGGAGGCTATGTCATGTCGGAATCCCAGATGGAGTGGATCCGTTCGGAATTCCAAATCCCGGACTCCGTTCAAATAAGGGCCCCTGGGCCTTTGGACCTACCTGACGCTCCTGCCAAGGGGGAAGTAGCCATCTTCCTTTGTGCGCTGTAGTGCGGGGTCCGGCTCCCACTACACCCCTTTATCAGGAAGGTCGCGGCTTACCTTGGATTGACTCCCGAGCAGTTTACTCCGAATGCCTAGAGAGTGATGATTTTCGCCTTCATAATTTGGAGACAAGTTGGAAACTCCAAGCTGATCCCAGAGAAACTGCTGAGTCTGTACCTGGTCAAGCATGACAGCAACAATCCATGGTACTATTTTGCGACTCGAGGGAGCAAAGGGTCGGGATTGGTGATGCACCTACCGTCCTCCAACAAGGACTGGAAGAATAAGTGATTCTGGGCGGCAGGTGAATGGGAGGCACCAGCAGCTGAGCTTAGGACCTTAACGGCTCGTATTCCGACTTATTTTACGAAACCAGGTCGGACTTCATTTAGCATTCGGGTTGCTGCCTTAGTTTTCACCTATTTCAATTGAAGTAAATTTTCTCCTTTTCCTTTGGCAGCTTCCCAAAGGGGTTGCCGCTCCTCGACTCAAACCAGAAAAATCATATCGCGAAGGCTAGAGCCCGATCGGAGACGCTTCGTTCCTGGGCCGATCTGATCACCGCGACCAATCTTCACTGGTCTAGGCTTTGTAAGTCTCAGCCTTTGCCCACATCTCTCAGTAAGCTGCCCTAATCTCTTCGATGGGCTTCCTTTCGGTCACTTAGTAGCTGATACCGTCTTTTCTTTCGCAGGTATGACCGAGGCGTCCGGAGCTCGGAAGAGAAAAGTGGCTCTGACAGCTGCGGAGTTGCTGAAGGAAGCCCCCGAGTGAAGATCACTCGGAAGAAGTCAGCCCTCCCTCTCGCGGGGGAATTTTCTGTTGCGCCGACCTCGGCACCCTCAGCTCATAGACCTGTCGGCTCTGCCCCCGTGGTGCCGACCCCGGCGTGTCCCAGTACTGCCGCAGCCCCTTTGGCAGTTTTACGCCCGGTGGTTTCTCCTCCTCCGTGGCTCATCCGAACGACCGTGGCCGACACCCCAGTCGTTCCGAGCCCTATTGTTCCTCGTGCTCCTGCTATCGCCGTTCCCCCCACCGCGGAAGCCCCTACCGCAGCCCTCGAGCCCCCCATCGCTATCCCATCTTCCTCCGAACGGGAGTAAGTCATTAGAATGGCCGACATATGATTCCCCCCCCCCCCCCCCCCCCCCCCCCCCCCGGAGATCGGGGGAGATGTCCGCGCCGAGGGTTAAAACTCGGCCGGCAGCAGGGTAGGGGCCGAGGAGACTGTGGCCTCGCTCCAAGCGGGCACGAGCGGTGAGAGGTTCGAGCCGGGTTATCATATGGCCTGCTTAGCTCAGTGGGCCTCCAAGCATGCCCCCGAGGAGGACATCGCTCAGAACATTGGCAGGTCGGAAGGCAGCTTTCTGAACGACCTAGCCACCATATGCTACACGGTACGTCTCCGAGAGGATTCTCTCTTTCTTTTATATATATTAGATTCTGACCTTTATTTTCTGTTCAGACCGTCCTGGTGTTACTCTCAATTCGAGAGAGAGTGCGGGAGCATCGGAGGATGGAGAGAGAGTTCGAGGCTCTCCAGGCTGAGACAGCGGCCTTGAAGTCCGAGCATACCAAACTGCGTCGGCAGCTTTTGGGCGAGAGGGCCAAGGTGAGCCGACTGCAAGGAGTCGTCATCGACCTGGAGGCCAGGGAGCTGCACCTGCAGGAGAGGGCGAATAATCTTAAGGTGAGTGGTGATGCAGCGACCGTCGAGTTGACCCATGCCAGGGCCCACGCGGATTCTTTGGCCATGGAGACTACTGGACTAGGCGAAGACATGAAACGTGCTAAGGCCGAGGCGGCTGAAGAGCGGACTTGAGCCGTGAATCAGGCCGTGGAGGCTCAACGGGCCAAGGACGAGGCCTCTCTAGCCGCAACGGTTGAAGATTTCAAGACCTCCAAGGAGAGGGACGCTGAAACTGCGACATTATACAACCGCTGCTTCAATGCTTGTCTCGAGGCAATCCTGAGTTTATACCAAGACCTCGATCTTGACCCTCTTCTTCCTGAGGACTCCGAGGACGCTCCTGCTGAAGTTGCCCGCTCGGATCAAGCCCCTGACGTCCAGGCTGCTCCTCCAGCATGAAGGCATATTTTATTTTATTTTTTTTTAGAAACTATCAATGTATTTTTTACCCCTCTGAGGGGATTCGATGAAAAATATTTTTTTTGGTATTGCGTTAACTTACTCTGAGATGTAGTCGAGCAGGCCTCTTTACGAGCATGACCCCTTCATTCCGTTATATTGTCGAGCCGAGTACTCCAATGGAGGGTCGGGTCATTATTAGGCTTTTTCCCTCGGAAGGAATGCCTTGTCGATCTTTCGTAAGATTAGGCTCCGATCCCTTAAAGGATCGGACCATTTAATTCGTGCTTGTGTTGATAAGACAATCGGGCAAGCATCCAAAGTACAATTGAACTTTTATTAAGAGTCTTAAAGGCTAGCCGCTCGGAGGCGTATATTTTATTATGAGCCTTAAAGGCTAGTTCCTCATAGGTAGTAGATCTTCAAGTGCTCGGCGTTACAAGGATGAGGGAGATGACGGCCTTCAAGGTCTTTCAGGTAATACGAGCCTGGTTTGGCAGACCTGACTGCACGATATGGTCCTTCCCAGTTGGGTTCAAGCGCTCTTGCCCCTAGCTCAGCTGTGTTCTGGAAGACCCGTCGGAGGACTAACTTCTCTGGGCGGAAGCGCCTGACTTTGACCTTTGAATTGTAGAAACGTGCTACTTGCTGATGCCGAGCCGCCGTTCGGAGCTTGGAAACCTCTCTGAGTTCTTCGAGCAAATCCAGATTAACAACGATCAGCTCAGAGTTTTGATTTTCTTTGAAGCTTCTTACCCACGCCGTTGGGAGTCCGATTTCCACTGGCACCATTGCCTCCGAGCCATAGGACAACGAAAACGGGATTTCTCCCGTTGAAGTCTGGGCTATGGTCCTATAAGCCCAAAGGACGAAGGGGAGTTCCTCGGCCCAATTTTCCTTCGCTTTTTCCAGCTTCGTCTTGAGATGGTGCTTGATGATCTTGTTGACCGCCTCTACCTGTCCATTCGACTACGGGTGCCGAGGCGAGGAGTAAGCGTTCACAATGTCAAGCCTTTGACATATACTACGGAACTTGTCATTATCGAATTGGCGGCCGTTATCAGAAACGATGGTTCATGGGATTCCGAACCGGCAAATGATATTTTTCCACACAAAGTCGATTACTTTTTGCTCGGTGATCTTTAAGACTGGCTCGGCCTCGGCCCACTTAGTGAAGTAGTCGACTGCAACTACTTCTTATACAACACTCTATCCAATATAGCGTACCGGGCTGCTCTGACCCTAAGTCGCCTCGCCTCTAGTTTGTCCGAGGGGGTTTCGCCGGATGACAAATAATTGGAGATCGGGTCCATCCAACTAGGAATAGACTGGACGAGATTGACTTTCTCCGACTGGCTGATACTCGGGTGCTCAATGAACTCGACAGGAACGAAACGCGGGATCTTTCCCTCGGAGGCCGAGGCGAGTCTTGCTAAGGCATCGGCCCATGAGTTCTCGGCTCTGAGAATCTGCCGGATGGTGCAACTCCAAAATCTCTCGATCAATTTCCTTGCTTCCTCGAGGTAGGCGATCATTCTGACTTCTTTAGCTTCGTACTCCGAATAGATGTGGTTCACTACCAGCTGTGAGTCGCAACGGACTTGCAAGGTCTGAACGCCTAGGCTCGCTGTCAGCCTAAGCCCAGCTAACAACGCTTCGTACTCGGCTTCGTTGTTTGAGGCTTCGAATCCGAGTCTGATTGCATATTGGATTGTCATTGAATCAGGTGCAACCAGGACAACACTAGCTCCTGCTCCTTTAATATTGAAAGACCCATCAACATAAAGGACCCACCCCGGATCTGATGTTGCCTCTTGGTTGCTCAACGGGACAGGTGGTGTCATTTAGACTTCCTTACTGACTTGCTCCTCATCTGGAGTTGTGAACTCGGCAATAAAGTCGACTACAATTTGACCATTGAGTGTCGTCCTGGGGCGGAATTGAATGTCAAACTCTCCGAGCTCTACGGCCCACTTGGTCATCCGACCCGACACTTATGGTCTTTGGAGGACTTGCCTCAAAGGAGAGTCTGTTAGCACAACTATGGAGTGAGCCTGGAAGTATGGCTACAGTCTTCTAGCTGAGACGACGAGGCAGAGCGCCAGTTTTTCCAATGACTGGTACCTTGTTTCAGCTGGTACCATGGCTTTGCTTACATAGTACACAGGGTACTGCTTGCTTCTGACCTCTCTGATCAGAGCCGAACTGACAGCTGAAGCCGAGACTGCTAGGTAGAGGAACAGAGGCTCCCCTTCTACAGGCTTGGACAATAGAGGCGGTGAACCCAAGTATTGTTTCAACTGCTAGAAGGCACGCTCACACTCTGGCGTCCATTCCGCCTTCTTATGGCCCTTCAGCTGCTGGAAGAAGGGAAGGCACTTATCTGTAACCCTAGATATGAAGCGTCCGAGGGCGGAAACTCTTCCCGTGAGACACTATATCTCCTTAAGAGTCTGAGACGAATTCATGTCGAGAAGAGCCTTGATCTTATCCGGGTTGGCCTCAATACCTCGCTGACTGACTTAAAAGCCAAAAAACTTCCCTAACTCAACCCCGAATGCACACTTAGCGGGATTCAATTTCATCTGATATTCTCGGATGACGCTGAATGTTTCTCCGAGGTCGGCAAGGTGATTGGAGGCTTGGGTATTTTTCACTAACATGCCGTCCACGTACACCTCCATGGTGCGCCCAATCTGACTAGCAAACATTTGATTTACCAGCCTCTGATATGTTGCGCCAGCGTTTTTCAGGCCAAATGGCATGACCCGGTAACAGTAGAGCCCTCTGTCTGTGACAAAGGTAGTCTTCTACCTGTCTGGGGGATACATAGCGATTTGGTTGTATCCGAAATAAGCGTCCAGAAATGAGAGTAACTCATGTCCGGTCGTGCTGTCCACTAGTTGATCGATCCGAGGTAACGGGAAGCTGTCTTTGGGACATGGCTTATTCAGATCAGAATAGCCTACACAGACCCGTCACTTCCCATTGGATTTCTTGATGAGCACAACATTTGTTATCCAGTCAGGATAGTATACTTCTTCTATGAAACCAGCATCGAGCAGGACCGAGACCTCCTCGACAATGGCTTCATATCGTTCGGCATCGAACGGTCTTCTTTTTTGCTTAACTGGCCGGTGATCTGGGTCCACATTCAGCCAGTGGACCAGCACATCAGGTGAGATCCCCGGCATATCTACGTGTGACCATGCGAAGATGCCTCAGTGTTGCTTCAAGAAGGCCAATAATTCGTTCCTCCGCTCGAAATTCAGTGATGATCTGAGCTGAATAGTTTTGCTCGGGTCTGATTCATCGAGCAGTACTCTTACTAGATCTTCGACTGAGGATCTTTCCATCGGTCCTCGAGGATCCAAGGCGTCCATTACGAGTGTTTTCTTAGCAGCTCCTTTTCTCACGGCTATCGCATAACACCTCCGGGCCTCGCGTTGATCGCCTCAGAGATAACCAATCCCACATTCAACTGGAAACTTCATCATCAAATGGTAAGTTGAGACGACCGCTCTCATTGCGTTGAGGGAGGGTCGGCCCAAAATCACGTTGTGGACAGATGAACATTGACAACTAAAAAGTCTACCAAAAGTGTGACTTGATGTTGCCCTTCTCCTGCTGTTACTGGGAGGGAGATGGCTCCTTCGGAGATGACTTTCTCTCCGGCAAAGCCGTGCAAGGGAGTCTTCACGGGTCAAAGTCGGGACCGTGGAATTCCCATCTTTTCGAATGCTTAAGAATACATAACATCAGCCGAACTCCCGGTATCGACCAAGATGCGGTACACTTTATGATTTGCTATGGTCATGGTAACCACTAGCGCGTCATCGTACGGATGCTGGATTCCGCGCGCATCATCTTCCTTAAAAGTCAGGGTGCAGGGAGCAACTCGGAGTTCCTTGCTGGGACGTTCCGCAAGGTGAACGTGGTGTACCGGCTCAGATCTTCGGGAATGGGCTTTTCGAGTCCTGTTTGAATCCCCTCCCCCGGCTGAACCCCCGAAGATGGTGCGAATTTCAGCGGGTTCCTCTAGGAGGTTATTCGGCTGTTCTCGCGGTCGTTCTTCTCTCCGAGCGGACTTCTCCTTTTTGGTATAACGACGTAGATGTCCCTTGCGGATGAGGGACTCAATCTCATCTTTCAGATCTACACAGTCGTCCGTGTTGTGACCATGGTCCCGGTGGAAACGGCAGAATTTCCATTTGTCTCGATGCTCTGGGTCAACCCTCATGCAGACCGGCCAATTAAGTAGTCTGTCTCCTCGGATATCCAGCGGAATCTGCTCGGCGGATGTATTAAGTGGGGTATAGGAACGAAATTTTCCTTCCGGCCTGCAGTTCGGCCGACGATCGCGGGAAGCGCGGTCATCCGCCCTTTTGCCAGTCGGCTGGGAGTCTTCGTTCCGAGGTCTCTTTCCTTTGTTCGTCGAGTCGGATACTTGTGTGCCTTTTCGAGCGTTAGTGAACTCCTCAGCGTTAGTATACTTCTGAGCTTTTGCCATGAAGTCCGCTAACGTCTTTGGCGGACTCTTTCCGATAGAGAAGACGAATTTTCCTTCCTTCAATCCGCTCAGAATGGTAGCGAGAGCCATCTTGTCATCGTAGTCCTCGACATGCAATGCTTCTTCATTAAAGCGGGCGATGTAATCCTTTAACGACTCTTTTGGGGCCTGCTTGATGGTGAGCAGGTGAGTGTTGGGTTTCCGACTTATCTTACCGCTTATAAACTGCGTAAGCAATAGTCGACTTAATTTCGCGAAAGAATCCACGGAGTTGGGTTTGAGCTGGCGATGCCAAATCCGAGCAGACCCCGTAAGGGTGATAGAAAACTCCCTACACATCATTGCGTCCGTTGCAGTCTGGATCTACAACCACGATCGGTAGGACTCCAGGTGTTCGGATGGATCCCCAGATCCTGAATACTGGATGATAGGAGGCATCCGAAACCTCTACAGCATCACTTGAGCCATGATGGCTGGGGTGAAGGGAGGCTCGGTCTCTTCCATCATCGCCTGGATCGTGACTGGAACTGTCGATTGTTGCTGTTTCTTCTCCAATGTCAGGAACTGGTCCTTCAACTCAGCAAATCGTGCCTCCCATGGGTCCCTATTTTTCACGACGACCTCTGGGGCATCTTCGACCTCTGGCGTTCTCCTTTCTCTCCTCCGTTCTAACTGATGATGGAGGTCCGTGGGCGGCAGGGCGGATGTGACTGAATGAATGGTTGTGGGGGCCCGAGTGGTGGGGTTCCGTGCGGATACCTCGGCTTGTACCGCAGGAGGATTTTGACTCGAATGCGGCACCCCCGAGTGTTGGGGGGCTTCGAGTCTCACACTCCTCGGTACAGAGCGATTTTTCACGAACAACCCCAGCGCTCGAGAATAGGTCGTTCCTGAGCCGGACGTGGCTCTGGCTCTCTTTGCTATTTCATTCGGTTTATCTCATCGAGCAGGGCCTGGATCTCATTCTGCATGACACGATACTTGCTTCACCGATTGTGTTGGGAAGGTCCTGGTGCGAACTCGGCATGAAGCGGTGATGACGACCGAGTCTGCTCATTAGGTTGTAGCTGCACCACTGCGGCTTTCTTCTTTCTCGTCATTGCTTGAGAAAATGAGAACCTGACTTCTAGTTTCAGGTTTCCACAGACAGCGCCAAAAAATGTTGAGATCAAAATCTGGTCGACCCTCTCTCCACGTCGCCCTCTACGTGTCGTCCCTGAAACCTGCGGCAAGAAAATGGGCAAAGGTAACCCTGGCTAAGCCGGGGGACCCTCCGATGCCTAAGTCAGGACAAGGGAATCGGGGTCTAGGTAGAGAGTAGAGGAGAAGAGAGC
Organism: Magnolia kwangsiensis; assembly: GCA_037074715.1. Classification (NCBI taxonomy): domain Eukaryota; kingdom Viridiplantae; phylum Streptophyta; class Magnoliopsida; order Magnoliales; family Magnoliaceae; genus Magnolia; species Magnolia kwangsiensis. Next base: position 18,005,175 of record CM073579.1, on the reverse strand, counting down.
TTGATTTCGCGTACCTGTAGATATGGCACTGCGTGCTATTTATACTTGCCTGTGGGGCGGTCTGGTCTCGATAATCTCGGCACGATCAGAGGGATTCCCGGATCGTGGAGATACCGTCCGCAATCTGTTGATCGTGTAGCGTATCCGACGAATAATGCGTATCTACGAGCGATGTTATCGGTTACGTTTGGTTATGGCAGTTTCCATGTTTAGCGAATGGAATATGCGCATCTGAATGTTTGTTCGGCTCGGCTCGTCAGGCCATAATAAAGAACATTCTCCAGGTCGGACGATGTCCGACCCGACCCCTCATCCCGAATCTGATGCGGCCGACTCGAGCATATCGTGGTTGGGAAATAATAGGTTATCCGATCAGATTGTTAGGACCCCTCCGAGTTGACGCTCACCCAAAGACGCCCGCGTGTCCTTGTTGCGATGTTGAAGTCTGGTTAGATGGGTCGTGCCTCGGGCGCCTCGGCTTGAATTTACAGCCGGATTGATGTTCTACCATGGGCTCAGATCTTCCCATAACAGTGGCCATGACAGTCGCTATTATCGTAATGGAACACCTTGGGTTCCCTGTTGGTAGGTAATTATATTTCTTTTTAAAAAATATATTATTGTTTAGTTTAAAATTTTTTAGGAGAGTGTTGATATTTAAAACTAATTTTGGGTCACGTTTGCATGTGTGTAATTCATATCGGTAAAAATATGCATGTGTTCACATTTAAAACTAAAAATATGCATGTGTACTCCTCTCTTCAACACATGCTCTAGGCCTAATCCATGCACCCAAACACAATACATGGATGTCCTTATCCAAGATTTAAATACTCGACTTTGACATCCTTACCTAAAATGAATTGTTCGTTCGTGCAATCAATGAAATGCTCTAAATAAGGCATGGACATTCATGTGTAAGGTGGGGTTCTTACGCTTTGTTGACAAGGACTATTTAGTTGGGTTGTCCACAAATGAAGTGTGATGTCAGGAGGTTGGAATGTAGTAATCATGGACAAATTGATTTAAAGGCTTACAACATAAAAACATTAGTAGTGGGTGTAGTTGTAACTGAACTCATTTACATGCAACCAAACAGAACATAAGTGTGGTTGTAACTGAACTCATTTAAATGCAACCAAACAGAATAGATCTGAGCAAGCATGTTCATATTTTGAGGATTGTCTTGTTACAAGGCCTTGATCTGTGCATGTTTGACACGTCAGCACATGTGCAATAACTCACCTCTTCATTGCGTGCTCACTTGGGGGTATGGCATGTGCAACGCACATGGATGGAGCAGGAGAGGGGAAGAAAGAAGAGGGATAGACAGAAGAAAAGGGCGTAGTTACACAATTGCATGCTATACTCTTTTTTTTTTCTTTTTTTTTTTTTGAGGGCTGCTAGAATGACTTTAACAGTGGATAACTCAATCCCTTATCTTTTATGGTGCCATAGCCTATTATAATATTGGATCCACCGGTTTTTGTAACATGAGCCGATGTAAGAATACAGACTAGATGTCACAAAATTATCATGGTGGAACCCAAAAAACTTTTGTTAAGTGGACTTCATAATATGACATGTGCTACATAAAAAGATAAGGAGCTTGTGAAGGTGAGTGATAGGAATGGATTGAAATGACAAAATGTCATTAATTGAAGGGCCCAACACATTCCATTTCCATTTTAAAATTGAAAAAATATATACACTCCCTCCAACTAATTGTAGGAAGTGGATTGCGTTACTAAGTAAATTCTATGGAGCCTACCATGATGTATGTGTCTTATCCATGTTGTCCATCCATTTTTCTAGATCATTTGAAGGCATGAGTCCAAAATTTAAGCATATCCAAAGCTCAAGAGGACTGCACCACAGAACGCCTACCATTGAATTATTGTTGGGGTCTGTAGAAGTTTTGGATGAAGCTAATATTTGTGTTTTCCCTTCATTCATATCTTTGTGACCTTATGAATAGGTCAGATGACACGTAAACATCATTGTGGGCCCTAGGAAGATTTCAACAGTGGGCATCATTATCGCCATTGTTCCTATGGTGTGGTCCACATGAGCTTTGGATATGCTTCAATTTTGGGCTCATTCCCTAAAACATTTTTTAAAAAACAAACCACATGGACGGGGATAAGACATAGACGTCCTCCGTGGCCCCACAAAGTTTACCTAGCACACAATCCACTTCCCCAACTATAGAGGTAAAATCAGCCAAATGCCACTCACATGGTTAGATTTTGTAGAGATGCGGTAGGAGTCAGGCAAGCACATGGTTAGATGCAATAGAGATGCAGTATGTTCATGCAGGAGCCGAGTAGGCCACCATACAAATAAAATTTTATGGTCGAGGAAAACTTGAGTGACACTAACTATTTTACCTATTTCTAATATCAACAATGTGAATGCTAGATCTCGGGCATATCGTGCTCATGTGGGGCGGATCGGGTGTTTAGGTGTGATTATAGAGAAGTTATGTTTGACTGCAATCGCCACTAACCAATTAATCTAATTCCACATACGACTAGACCCTATAGAAATATTAGGATAGAGAACACAAGGATTCCCTGCCTAAGATGACTTGTTGATCTGCGACTTAAAATTCTAAGGAACCATGATTACAGAGGGGGAGAGTCTTAGGCTCCCACTCTGCTCGTACAAATGCACGATCTGTACTTCATAAGATCTAGTGAACTTTTGATGATGAGGAATAGTTATTGTGTGGTAATGATTCAAGGGGGTGTGTGTGTATGATAGTGTCAAATGCAATGCTTATGACAAGCTATAGTTTTGGCTAAATAAATCTAGCTTGACTGCCCACATGCCGAAATGATAAATCAACCAGTACAAGTTTTTGATGGACAAGATTTGATTAACTCGGCAAGTCACAAAGCATACATTTAAATTGATCGGGTGATGAGTGTTATGTATGCAATACTATATATGCAATGTTGTGTGTGTAAATGTTGTGTTAAATGTGACGCCAATGATAGACTTTAGTTTTAGCTAGATAAATCCATCCTGACTACCCACTTGTCTTGCGTATAATAATTGATCAGAATTTTTGATGGGTAAGCTCTGATTGTATTGGCGAGCCACAGACCATACGCTCGAGTTGATTAGGTGCTTAGTGCTATACAATGTAATGCTAATAGATGATATAAGCAAGTGGGTGAGAAGGGAATGAATGTTGCACAATGCTAATTAAGGGTTGACGAAACTAATCTCGGAAGTTGAAAGGTTGGATGAACGATAATGTCACAAGGATTGGAATGAGTGGCTTGGATTTGGGATTAGATTGTTCAAGAGGATAGGGATCTAATTGGATTATGTTAGACCTGGGATAGGCCATCTTCTGGTACTCTTTCCTCTCATCAGTAGAGGGATGGAATTCATGGGCTAAGGGTGGCTTAAGTGATGTGAAGGATTTCTGAGGTTACTCGATGATTGGATTCGATGCCCAAAATGAGAAGGGGATGGAGCTAAAAAAAATTAGCTCTCAAACCTAATTTTCTAGTAATTCCTGGCAAGCCCAGGGGTAAATAGACTTTCGGATTCTAGGATTCCATATTGACACGTGGCATAATTTTGATGGTTGGTTTGGATGGCATGGGTCTAATTTTGAATACAAGGTAGGGTCGTTGAAGTTGATTCACAGTGTCACACATTCAGAGGTTGCAAAAGGAGGGAAACCACATGTATAGAGCCCCTGTCAAGATAGGAGATTCTCCATGTGGCTGGCTGCTCCCTGTGAGCCACCAGTCACAAATGGAGTCTCCTACTTTGGTAGGCGAGCTCCCCTGCACGTTTGCTGGCTCTGCTTCCGAGGGTACAAAATTCCAGTTTGCTCCAGATTCTAAATGGGCTTGGCCATATAGTCTTGGTTCATGGTGAATTTTAGGCTTGATAAGGTAGTTGGCTGGGTGGATTGATTGGTTAGGCTGACCAAGTGAGTCAGCTCACTAGGTTGACTTGGTGAGTTGACTCAATGAGTTGACCATACTTGGCTTTTTCTAAGGGTAGACTTTGGATTTAGAGCTAGGGGTTAGCTAAATCTAATTGACTAGGTTAACTATGTTTTGGTTTTGGGTTACGATTAGGTTTAGTGTTTGGATTTTGTCCAATCTTAATCAGCTTGTTGCTCTGGGGTGGGGTGTTTACAAGTGCCTAGTGTTATTTTCGGGCAAGAACATTTATGCGACCTGATTCACCTAATGGATGGTATAGACTCGCTTGTTTGCCACATCATACACACATTGGCATCTAAATGGTACGCCTTGCACACACGCATGGGCCTAGCAAAATTCACCCAACAAGTGTTGTGTTGCATCCTAAAGTGAATGCCCCTAAGAGATCCGACATTAGAAGATCCTAGCCACATAGACCTAGAGTTTCCTAGGTGAATATGGATCGTTATTGTATCTCTTCTTATGCATCTACTTGTAGGCCATAGATTGATTGAAAGGTTCTAGGGCATGGTAGCTGCTATTTTCACTAGGCAGCTACACTCTTGTTGCTTAGGTAGCCTTTCACTCTATCCAAGTTGCCCTTTCCACATAATAGTCCTTCCTTAACTCGAACACAAGATATGGTGTTGGCTTTGATACTAATTGTTAAGAACTAATACACCAAAAGCTCCAAGAAAGGTGGAACATGTAAAGTTAGGCTATTAAATCTTCAGAACCGTAATAGATCTGAACTGTCATCGTTCTGCACTCTTATGCTCCCTAGGTTATGAAAATAAACATTTGTTGAAGGGGTGATTGTATATGAAGATAAATGTTCAATTTCTCATATTCAAATCATAGATTCATATTTTCAAATATTTAATGAATTCAAATTTAGATAGGCTTGTTTAAGATATTTTGGATATCAGATTGGATACGGATCTCCATTATTCTTAATCAGATGAGATTCATATATGCACGAATTCTCTTTGAGTCCGTTCTACAGCCCCCCTCATGTGCCACTTAAAAGGTTTGGAGAGTGAGGACATAAATTGTAAATCAAAAGGCTTTAAAAAAAAAAAAAAGCATTTTCTACTATTTCTTGTTGACCATTCATTCTTTTAGCATCATCAACCTGAAGTGCTTCTTTCAAGTTATAAGCAATCCATGGTGGGGTCCATCAGATAGATACCTTACAGATAAATGGAACTAATTTGTTTCATCTTAACTGCCCATATTTCATGCTATTGATGAGGAGAACTGATTGTAACATCCTTTCCTACTACCATAGGTCCCACCATGAAGATATCACCCTTCTCCAAAATCAGGCTAATCCACTTAGTAGGTGAGCCACACCTGTATGTAAAATCAGATAATTAGAATTGTTATGGCCCACCTGATGGGCCAAACAACCTGATTATTGTCCCAAACGATCTTTATGGTAGGGACTATTGTTTTAATGGTCATGATGCCTTACACAAGTGGCATGTCGACTGAAGAGATAGTACGGTACCATAGTTGAGGTGCGTTGTATGTTTATGATGAATTCTCATTGATTGAATGCTTAGGACCATGGTTAGACCCCTGGCTAATGTAAGATTGGCAAAAAATCAAAACAGCTATAGGCTTAAGGCTCCTTGCTTCCATGTTAAGTGCTAAATGCATAAAACACGGCATCAAAAGGTGTTTGATAGATACTCGTGCAAAAAGGTAGTTTTCACATCCATCTGTTCCAGTTTGAGATTGTATTGGGCAACCAGCGCTAATACGAATTTGATAGATACTTGCTTCACAACCGACGCGAATATCTCAGTGAAATCGACACATTCCCTCAGAGTGTATCTCTTCACTACCAACCTTGCATTGTACCTATCATGTTTCTTCTTAAATATCCACTTACACCCAATCACTTTTCGACAAACAGAAGCTCCATCAGTTCCCACATCTCGTTCTTTCACAAGGAGTTCATCCCATCGTCTATCGCTACTTTCCATTTTTCTGCATCATACTCATTAAGAGCCTCCTAAAGAATAGACGGGTCTCCATCATCTGTAATGAGAGCATATGAGACATTTAAGTCATCCTTGTATCTCACCGGTAACCCGCGATCTCGCGGCGGATTGTTTCTCATAGGTGGCTGCTCCACCTGCTCTTGTACCTATGTCTGTGTATCTGTCTCAATCTAAGTGTCATTAGTGTCTACCTGAACATCCACAACTAAATTTTTCGGCTCCTCATGCTCACCCTTATGGAACAATGATCATTCGTCAAAATTGACATCGCGGTTAATGATGATTTTCCGTGTTACTCAGTCATACAGTCTGTACCTCTTCACACCACCACCATAGCCAACAAAGATAAACTTTTTGGCTTTTTGATATAGCTTATCTCTCTCAGTTGACAGTACATGAGAGTAATCTTTACAACCAAACACACAAAATCTTGAGTAGTCTACCTGTTGACCACTCCATACTTCCTCTGAAATTTTGCAGTCAATGGTCGTACAATGGAACCAATTCACCAAGTAACAAGCCGTATTAACGGCTTCGGTCCATAATTCATTGCCCAACCCAGCATTACTAATCATACATCGAGTCTTCTTCAAGAGAGTCAGATTCATCCGCTTAGCCACACCGTTTTGCTTTGATGTGTGGCGCACTATGTTGTGCCCCATAATCTCTTCATTTTTACAGTATTGATTAAATTCACCTAAAGTAAATTATTCACTATTATCGGTCCTTAGAACTTTCACCTTTCACCCTAACTGTTTTTCCACCATCGCTTTTCATTGCTTGAAATTAGTGAAAACATCATATTTATTTTTCGTAAAATAAACATATACTTTCCTGAAATGTCATCAATGAAGTGACGAACAATGATGACCCTCCACCAGAAACCACGGGCGACGACCCGCATACATGAAAATGTACAAAATCAAGAACACCCTTGCATGTTTTTCATATTTAAAAGATAACCTTGAATGTTTACCATATATACAATGCTCGTATATACTTGAATCAAAACTTTTAAAAGTTAAAATTAAACAACAGTCAGAAAGTACCTTTATGCCCCGATCGCTCATGTGGCCCAGACATGCATGCCACAGCCGCTGCAGCTCCACCCAATGAAATGCTCCCGATCAACATGTAAAGTTTCTATTTCTCTGTGCCTTCATGACAACAAGTGCCTCTTTTAAAACTTTAAGGACAATCAAAACAAATGAATTTGTACCCAAGCGTCCAAGTACTCTAGTAGATATTAAGCTTTTCCTTATATCAGGAATGTGTCTAACCTCAGTCAAGGTACGCTTCATGCCATCAAACATCTTAATGCGTACCGATCCAACACCCACTACATTACAAGTATTGTCATTGCCCATAAATACCTAGCCACTATCGCACTCTTTGTAACTGATGAACTAGCTCCGATGAGGAGTCATGTCATATGATGCCCTCAATATCCAAAATTCATTCATCCTTACGATCATCATATAAATGTCCGATCATAGACACTGACAACACATTACTTACACTCGTACCTTTATCATACTCGGCAGTATTGGCCTCCTTGGAAGAAGCCTCTAAGTTCTATTTTCTTGCCTCAGGATTTGTACAATCCTTGTTCATGTACTCAGACATCCCACAATTCCAGCACTTTAACTTTCATTTGCCCTTGCCTTTAGATTTGAATATTGATCAAAGATCCACTGTCCCACTCAGAATTACGGCCCCTCGTAACCAATGCATCAGTAGAGGCGCCCATATCACCATTTTTCTTCCTCATCGCATTTCCATAAAGGGTTGAGATAACGATAATGATGCTAAGGGTCGATTTACCAGTGCACAACAACTTCTTGAATGACTCATAAGAATCCGAGAGAAAATTCAATAGGATGCATGCATGATCCTCATCTTTAATCGTTTCCTCCACATCTAACAATTTACAAATCATCTTGTTAAAGTTACTAATGTGGGCCTCAACATTACCTCCATCTTTCATCTTCAGATTGAACAACTGAAGCTTCAAGTACAGTCGATTCTCAAGAGATTTCTTCGTATAGATATTCTCTAATTTCGCTCATGTACTTGTTGCAATTTCTCTCTCATGACATTGTAAAAGACCTCATCCATTAGGCACAATTAGATAGAGATTTTCGCTTTCTTATCCATCTTATTCAATTCATCATCTGTCATAGAATCTGGCCGCTTCTCAAGGATGGCATCGTCCAATCCTTGTTGAACTTGGAGACCGATCATCTTGACCTTCTATAATTCAAAGTTATTTTTCCCAAAATATTTCCCAACATCAAACTTAGGATTAGAAGCTATTGATACTACACTTTCATATTCAATTTGGGCCTCAACGTTTGCTCTGATACCACTTGCTGAGGGACTGCAGAAGCACACGGAGATTAATCAAGCAAAGTATTCCAATCGCACAACCAATCCCAATCACAAAGACTCCGGATTTAACATGGAAAAAACCCTTTCAGGAAAAAAACCACAACACAAAGCGACATATATGCACTATGAAAAGCATAAAATTACAAGAGAGAGAGATTATCTGACTCGAACAAGCCTCGAATCACCTAAGCTACACCCTTGAAACCTTAGGAATGAATTAGAAAGCTTTGAGATACACCCTATTCTCGATTACACCTTATATATAGCCTCTAGGCGAATCACAATCGAAATAGGAAATAAATCCCACACTAACGCAATTTTGCGTAATTTCCGTGTGATCGTTCGATGGCACCTTCGATGAGACTTCAATGGCATCGACAGACTGTCGATGGCATCGAACATCTTCGATGGTATCGAACAAAATACCAAAACGTTCCAACGACTAAACATGAATTTTCCAAATTTTCACGATGGCACTTCGATGTCATCAACAGCTTGTCGATGGCATCAAACCTCTCATCGATGGCATTGAGCAAGATACCAAAAGTGTCCAACAACCAATTATAAAATTCCCAAATTTTTCCGATGGCATCAAGTAGCTGTCGATGGCATCCAACGGACTGTCGATGTCATAGACAAACCCTGTTGCTGAAAAGATTTGAGACATCAACAACAATTTCAGCCCATATGTATATACATGACTGTGGTAAGACCACATACTAATCATCTACTTTCAATCTAGTGCATCCAGATCTGCCAGCTCTGTTTGATGGACCTGTTCCTGAATATGTACTTGGCTTTTGAAATCCATGACATGGGTCTTTTGATGGCGGTTTTCTTTAGTGTAACTTGGCTACTGCTATAAGAAAAACCATACATTAATCATCTGTTTTGATCCAAATTTCTATGACTTAAGCTTAATGGATGTTTTCCTAAAATTGTGTTTTGCTTTTGAAATCTGTGATTTTTTCGTACATTGTTTCTTTAGTAGTGTAATTTGCCCCAGTTATGAGAAATACCATGTTTTAATCATCTATTTCTCAGCAATAGACACCAAATTCTACCAGTTCTGCTTGATGGGTGTTGAGGGTCAAATATTGCATATTAGACCCCAGATATTGTCTGGATTTACGAATATAATGCTGTCTAATGGCTCGTTTTCTCATTCTTGTGTGGCAAAATGATTTTATGAGCATGGATGGAAAAAGGACGTTAAAAGTTGAGATTTAACGATCTGATGACGCCAAAGGCAAGGGACACACTCCAGCGGACCAAGATTGACAAATATACACGGTCAGAAATCCGAGAAAAGTTAGAAATTGAAGCTCAAGTGGCCTGAAGGACGTCCAGAATGCAAGATCACGAGGTTCCCAACATCCGTTCGGCTCGAAACTTCATACGTCGCCTGAGGACCATAAATTAACCATACATATAAAATTTCAGCCATTGAAGATCTCGGGAAGTGCCCCAACTGACAGATCAGCCCATAAACCGTTGATTCTGGGCCCACCTGATATCTGGAACTGTCTCAAAATTATTATTGACGCCTTAAATGAGGAGTCAAAACAGATGGACGATGCAGATTTCTCCAAAACAGTGCAATGGACCCCATATGAGATGAGTGTGTACAGTGTACATGTGCACTCGTCGTGCACCAAACGAGTTAAGTCGGTCAGCAAGACGCTGACCGACTTTCTTCTTAAAAAAAAAAAAAAAAAAAAATTCGCACCGCGTAACGGACGGCCGGCGTCCATTTTGCGGACGGTAGTGGGCCCCACCCATTGCTCGTATGGCCGATCTGATCCGTCCACCGTGTAGAGGGCTTCGAGCACTACAAAACCATGTTATCACTTTTCACCCATGCATGCACACATGTGAGATACAGAGGCCACAAAAGGGCTGCTCGGTAGCGTTCAAAACTGATTCTTTTGTGATTTCTTCTCTGGGCCACGTCAATGGACGTTCAAAACCACCCATTCTTAACTGAAATTTTGTTCTGAATCCAATGGACGGGGTGGATTTTCCCGAAAATGCTTCTGTGGGGCCCACCGACCACAACAACGAAATGGTGCGAAAGGTTTCACACATCCGCGAAAACCGACTTTTCCAGACAGTTTTGGCCCACCATCTTTGATCATATGGCAGATCTGAACCGTCTATCATATAGAGGACCCAAGAAAGTACTAAGGGACGGTGTTTCTTTAGAATTTGAGCGAGGAAAGTGGCGTGTTTCATGGTACCGAACTTGACTGCGAAAATTACACTCCGTGTCCTGCTACAACTCTGTCACTGACTCCAGCCTTCCAGCAGCTATAAAAGGAAGTTTTTAGACGTGGGGAGCATTTATTCAGGGTCTTGGGAGGAAGAACAGAGGGCTCGAGCTTGGGTTTCAACGTGGGCAGAGGAGAGAGAGAGGAGCTTGGTTTTTTTTCTTTCCCTTTTCTTTTCCTTTTCTTTTTCTCTTTATTTATTTGGATTGAGCCCATCCATGGCAAGCTAAATCCTCCTAGCTAGGGCTAAGAGGTGAAGCTTGTAGTGAGATGGGAGATTTGATTTTATTTAAATTTTAATGCATGAATTGACGTTGATTTTAGTTAATTAATATGGGAATGTTTTAGGTTTTTAATGGTCTATTGTGACTGAAATTACAATGGGTCTGCAATGGCTTTGAATATTTCCGTTCTCTTTAATGTTTATGATGTCAGGAAGCCCTGTTGTTCACCATAGTCTCCTTGGCATGGTTGGATGTCGGTACCCTTCCTAACTTGCATACATGTGATTGAGTGGTAATTAGTTTGATTCTGTTGTTTGCCATAGTCTTTGGGCATGGTTTGGTGATGGAATCCATTCTAATTCATACACCTTTCATCTCTTTGAAAACTAGATCAACGGCAGTTCAGTAATTTTTATGATTTTTGATGCAAGCATAAGTTCTCCCTGATCTTTACAAGTGGATCCTCTGAATCCCTAGTTCCTATCTCTGATTTTTTTCCTAAGATTTATATTAATTATTCTACAAGTATTCCACCATTGCTAATTGATTTAGAATTCATCTTAGCCTAGTTCTAGTTCTATTTAATTTTAGATAACGTACAAGTTTCAGTCCCTTGGGATTCGACCTCAGTCTTACCGAGTTATTACTACATCACAACCCTGCACTTGGGGAGTGAACAAGTTTTTGGCGCCGTTGCCGGGGACTGTCGGCTACGTTTTTCTGAAATTAATTAGTTTTAGGATTAGTTTAAGATTAGATTTAGATTTTCTTAATTTTTAGAAATTAACTTGTCTCTCTTGTTTTATAGGCTTCTAAGATAGTTTCTAAATTAGTAAAATTTTTCTTAAATTCTTCCTTTCTATTCTAGATTTAGATTAAGATTTATTTTTTCTTTTTAGTGAGATTCTAATTCTAATTCTTTTTAGGAATCCTAACCGTGTTTCTTGTTTTAGAATTTTTCTATAAGTTTTTGTTTAGGAACTAACTTAATTTTGCTGTTTTGTAGGAAACTTCTAATTTAGTAAGCTCTTTCTAAATTCTCTTTCTTTGGAATTTCTTCTTTTTATTTAGAAATTAGTTTACTTCTAATTAGGACTTTTCTATTCTTAGACTTTCTATTTTTAGAAACTAACTTGTTTTGTTTTTATTTTGCAGGATCTTAATATAGGAATATCTAGTCTGGTACATTCCTTCTAACTTCTCCTCTCTTACTTTCCACTTTACTATAGGATCTTCTCTTCTATTTTTCATAGGATTAAATTCAGATTAAGGGTTTCATCATGTATATGCACGAGTGGCAACGTCAGTATGCTGAGAAGAATAACTTATTTTGGGATGATGATGATATAAATCAACTTATGTCTCAAAACTTTTCTGAAACTATCATTGAGAACCGATCAAAATATAAAGATCCAGCGGCTAAGAAGTCCTTACGTGATTATATGAAGGAGAATAATTACACCCCACGGATTAACAAAACAGTACGTGAGTGTTGGGGTTATCATAACTATGGTTGCGAGAATTATTATCACCCATCTGATAAAACAATGCGTGATTCTATCATGAGTGATAATAAGTATTACCAACCAGCAGATTCTCCCACTTATGATCAGTATGACTATAACCAGTGGAAACATCAAAATTGAGAAAATGAACCAACTACATGTTATAATGATTATTCTCTTGGATCCTCTACCTTTGAGATCCATCCAGAAACGATCCAAGAGGATTCATATCAGCGTAATCTTTCGGCCTGTCTTGTGGAAATGAGAAAAGTAATGGAAACAATGAAAGGACTCGATGCGCGCCTTAATAGGATAGAGGAGGCTCGGTCATCCCAGCCACGACCTAATCCAGAAATACAATGCGAAGAAAGTGATCCGCACTCACTTTTAAAAGAATCTGGAATTTGGAATGAGGAGTTGGATTCCGTTAATGAGCATGTGGTTCAATTTCCCGATGAGTTGATCTCGATGACTGTTCGAAAGAATAGTGAAGATACATGGGTGTCTTTTAAATATAATGATGATGACACACTTCAATCACATGACACACAAGATTTCAATGATGAGGAAGAGGTTAGTTTATGCGAACCTCAACTCATGCTAGGTGTAGAATGTGAGGAAAGTGATCTCATCCCAAATGTGCACTTCACTGGACTAGAACATTATTGCGATCCTGAATGTGCAGCCACAGTCCCCCTGGAATCCCTATCATGTTTGGTCCAAATCAATGATCAAGACGTACATGAAGTGGTCGGTCATAATGAGCCACTTCCCTCACCTGACATGTCTGATTCAAAGGTGGAGGATGAGCCCTTTACAACTGACCCTTCCAACTCTTGTGAAACATATTTGGACCACTTCTCTGAATCGAATGATGATATGATTCAGGAGACGAACGAGCCACCTGATACAACTCTGGAATTTGAAACCACCCAGTTGAGGACACCATCTGAACTGTCAAGTTTTGACGATTCAATGTCTCTTCTGAGTAATATCAATGAACAGAGTTCGCCCATCAATACTTCGTCTACTGACCGTCAATTTGTCTGTGCAGGACGAGAGCAAGAGAGCGTACCTCCATCCACTTTCAAGGATGATGGATTCTTTGCGCAGATCATCACAAGCCACAAAAACGAGTCACGCTCATCTGAATTTCCCAACTCGTGGGATTGCTTGACACACTTTGCAGTTTCAAACGATCCCATGTTCAAAGACAAAGTGGATACCTTGCGAGACAACATCTCGGTAGTCATCACTAACCGAACGAACCCTTATTCTGAAACCCTCTCTTCCCCTGATCCTAAACGTATACTAGTAGAGGAAGAGGAGCTGAATCTAGAACCGAAGTTTGGAGCTTCGGAATATGTTGAGACTACATTACTTTTTAAGAAGTTTTCTAAACTTTATTTACTTGTAGTCTTTGATTCACCATGCAACACTAACGTTGAAACTTCTTCTGTCGTAGGTGAATCGTATAAATTATGGATACCTCAAGCAATTCAATGGAAGATTTTTTATGAGGTACATAAGTCTCTCTGGAAAATCATGCTCCAGGGCGTCCAAGCCTATTGTAAAAAGGGCTTTTGGATGATCCTGTTGAGGAACTTACTGAGAAACTTATCAAGATATTGGCCAGAAGGGGAACCTTGAGGTATGATCGATTCGATGTTTGTGGGTAACATTACTGCAAACCCTCACGAGACTACAACTCGTCCACTAGGGGTAACCTAGGGGTTTAAAGGCTTGTTGCATACGCTAAATGCAATCGAGAGCACCTGCGAAAGTGGTATAGGTAGGATTTTATTTTTGTTATTTTTGTTCTGCTTTCTCTCTCATGCTGACAAGCTTCCATGCCGTGATCTATTGGAAACTCTCTTGATTCGTTATTCAGGTACTATCTTCCCATCACTTCTTATTTACTTTCGTTGTCCCATGTGCATTGTATGCTCATATCTTTTACATTGAGGACAATGTAGATTTTAGGTTGGGGGTGGGAGATTAGGTTTCCTAATCAGTATTTTCTTGGTCTTGAGCAAAAATTGTGAAATTTTTTTTAAAAAAGTTTTTTCTGAAAATTTCTACAAATTCGAAGTGATTTTAACAGATATCCCTAATTTAGATTTTCAAGGTACATAATGGTGGATTTATGACTCTTGGATTCCGTATCTGTTAGATTTCATAGTTAAGTGAATTATTAATCCATGATTAGAAGTTGTAAACATTGATTGAATCATGATTTCCGGACACGTCTTGCTTACACATTAAGACTTCAGTCTGATATTGAAGGGTTAATTTGGCAATCACTAAGCACGAAAGGAACCAGCCTGAAATATCTTGCCATCATGGTATAAAAATTGAAAAGGTTGGATAATTAATCTTCACCATAGGTTTGCTCCCTATAGGTGTAGAGTTAATTCTCCATGAATGATATCTAAAAAGAGTCAGGTGTACAATCTTCACCATAGGTTTGCTCCCTATAGGTGAGGATTTGATTCCCCTTCCTTGGCATTACTTTGAATAGAAAAATCAAAAGTTAATAGGCTAATCTATGAGGCAAGTTTTGGATTAGGTTTTAGTTATCATGAATTTTCTTGTCGGTTACCAATGATTTCATGAAATTGACGATTGGATCTCTTAATGATGATAAGCCGAGATTAGACTATACATCCATGGATCTCAATGTTTAAAATTTTTCTAATTGATGGATTAATGCTTTACACTTGATTATGAAGTCTACCATGCACTTGAGCTCAGGAGAAAACAATTTCTAACATTCATGGATATTAAATTTCTCATATTTTGTTCAAAATTTCACTCAATTTCATAGAAAGTTCTCCTATAATTCTCAACTTATTTTTCGCATACTTTGCTCGGGACTAGCAAAATGCTGGTTGGGGGTTGTGTTGAGGGTCAAATATTGCATATTAGACCCCAGATATTGTCTGGATTTACGAATATAATGCTGTCTAATGGCTCGTTTTCTCATTCTTGTGTGGCAAAGTGATTTTATGAGCATGGATGGAAAAAGGACGTTAAAAGTTGAGATTTAACGATCTGATGACGCCAAAGGCAAGGGACACACTCCAGGGGACCAAGATTGACAAATATACACGGTCAGAAATTCGAGAAAAGTTAGAAATTGAAGCTCAAGTGGCCTGAAGGACGTCCAGAATGCAAGATCACGAGGTTCCCACCATCCATTCGGCTCGAAACTTCATACGTCGCCTGAGGACCATAAATTAACCATACATATAAAATTTCAGCCATTGAAGATCTCGAGAAGTGCCCCAACTGACAGATCAGCCCATAAACCGTTGATTCTGGGCCCACCTGATATCTGGAACTGTCTCAAAATTATTATTGACGCCTTAAATGAGGAGTCAAAACAGATGGACGGTGCAGATTTCTCCAAAACAGTGCAATGGACCCCATATGAGATGAGTGTGTACAGTGCACATGTGCACTCGTCGTGCACCAAACGAGTTAAGTCGGTCAGCAAGACGCTGACCGACTTTCTTCTTAAAAAAAAAAAAAAAAAAAAATTCGCACCGCGTAACGGACGGCCGGCGTCCATTTTGCGGACGGTAGTGGGCCCCACCCATTGCTCGTATGGCCGATCTAATCCGTCCACCGTGTAGAGGGCTTCGAGCACTACAAAACCATGTTATCACTTTTCACCCATGCATGCACACGTGTGAGATACAGAGGCCACAAAAGGGCTGCTCGGTAGCGTTCAAAACTGATTCTTTTGTGATTTCTTCTCTGGGTCACGTCAATGGACGTTCAAAACCACCCATTCTTGACTGAAATTTCGTTCTGAATCCAATGGACGGGGTGAATTTTCCCGAAAATGCTTCTGTGGGGCCCACCGACCACAACAGCAAAATGGCGCGAAAGGTTTCGCACATCCACGAAAACCGACTTTTCCAGACAGTTTTGGCCCACCATCTTTGATCATATGGCAGATCTGAACCGTCTATCATGTAGAGGACCCAAGAAAGTACTAAAGGACGGTGTTTCTTTATAATTTGAGCAAGGAAAGTGGCGTGTTTCATGGTACCGAACTTGGCTGCGAAAATTACACTTCGTGTCCTGCTACAACTCTGTCACTGACTCCAGCCTTCCAGCAGCTATAAAAGGAGGTTTTTGGACGTGGGGAGCATTTATTCAGGGTCTTGGGAGGAAGAACAGAGGACTCGAGCTTGGGTTTCAACGTGGGCAGAGGAGAGAGAGAGGAGCTTGGTTTTTTTTCTCTCCCTTTTCTTTTCCTTTTCTTTTTCTCTTTATTTATTTGGATTGAGCCCATCCATGGCAGGCTAAATCCTCCTAGCTAGGGCTAAGAGGTGAAGCTTGTAGTGAGATGGGAGATTTGATTTTATTTAAATTTTAATGCATGAATTGACGTTGATTTTAGTTAATTAATATGGGAATGTTTTAGGTTTTTAATGGTCTATTGTGACTGAAATTACAATGGGTCTGCAATGGCTTTGAATATTTCCGTTCTCTTTAATGTTTATGATGTCAGGAAGCCCTGTTGTTCACCATAGTCTCCTGGGCATGGTTGGATGTCGGTACCCTTCCTAACTTGCATACATGTGATTGAGTGGTAATTAGTTTGATTCTGTTGTTTGCCATAGTCTTTGGGCATGATTTGGTGATGGAATCCATTCTAATTCATACACCTTTCATCTCTTTGAAAACTAGATCAACGGCAGTTCAGTAATTTTTATGATTTTTGATACAAGCATAAGTTCTCCCTGATCTTTACAAGTGGATCCTCTGAATCCCTAGTTCCTATCTCTGATTTTTTTCCTAAGATTTATATTAATTATTCTACAAGTATTCCACCATTGCTAATTGATTTAGAATTCATCTTAGCCTAGTTCTAGTTCTATTTAATTTTAAATAACGTACAAGTTTCAGTCCCTTGGGATTCGACCTCAGTCTTACTGAGTTATTACTACATCACAACCCTGCACTTGGGGAGTGAACAATGGGTCATTTTTCTAAACTTGCGCTTTCCTTTAGAAAGCAACCAGGATCTCTTAAAAGACTTCGATTTCAAATCCGAGCTCTTAAAGAGATTTTTAAAAGGCCAACGGCCAACAAACAACCACTTCAATAACCGCTAATCACAGCTAATTAAAACAACATTTTTATTTGTAAGATTACAAAAAGACAAAATCCAACAATGTTACCCAAACTGCTAAATGAATATAATTCTTGCAAGAGAATTTTTATCAATGGATGCAAAAACGAGAGGTTCAGATTGTTGGCCAGACTAATTTTTATCAATGGATGCAAAAAAAAAAAAAAAAAAGTTCCATATTTGTTCAGTGATCCAGGTTCCAGACCCTGCTGTGAAAAGGCCAAACCCCAAAAATTCTCCAAAGGTGGGGGTCCACCAAATGCATGGTGTAGATGTCCGACACACATCACAATGGGGCCCACAGAGGTCGCAAGATGAGATGGTCGAAATGTTTAAATTTTGGAGATTCTTTGAGGCATGATCTATCCACGGCGGGACACCATGGAAATTACAATAAGGATGGCTAAACTGGTTTCCACTTGCAGAAGCTCAAAATTCAGCTTGTGATGTCATGTAATCCCTCGAAAAACAAAACCATAACAGGAGATTTCTGTTTAAGAATCACAACATAACTTATGTTTAACTTCATTAACACAACTCTTACATTACAATTACACTGATTACTGCTTTAGATTACACCGCTCAACAACTTCCAACACAATCAGCAACACAAGTCGCAAGATTTCCCCTCTTTATTTACTAGTTTTTCAGCTTAAGCTAAATGGAATTATTGAAAAGCTACTGCCAATTAGATTGTAGTATTTATTGGAGGCAGATTCTTTATTGAAAGGCTCAAACAATTCAGGAACTGCTCCTTTTAGCTTCGAATAGAGCACAGCTGTGAGACATTATTTCATAAGTCGCTAATCCCGCTTGTTTGAAGGTGGGCCCACAATCCTCCAAGAAAAAACCCGGAAATGGGAGAGAAGTATCGACCAAACAAAGCCATTCCATTTCTTCGGGAAGCTGAGGCAGAATAACACTCTCCGATGACTTGCTTGCATTGAAGGCAATAAATAAGTCGCCCCTATCAGAACTGACATCTTCATCTTCATCAGTCTTCAATGTCAGGGCGAGGAATTTGGACAACAGATCTTCCCATTTTGGCGGAAATTGATCATTTCCTCTCCAATCTATATTTTTTACCAGCATAAAATTCCTCTTCTGGAAAATATCATTTCGCCTCATTCTAAGAGAACTTAGAAATGCAATAAACTGTGTCATTTGAATAGCAAAACTGGTTTTTAGACTATTCCAATTGAAAGGCTTCCGGTCGCTGTCAGATAGCGACCCACCTGTCGATTGGCCACCTTCATCCCCCATGTTAAGAACAGGAACGCCGAGCGAAATGAATAAGACGAAGAGAAAATTGCGTATCTGTTTAAGTCGTGTTTCTAGGACAACGGCATTACTTGTAGGCCCTTCTTCACCACAGTTCCAACTTAACTGCGAAGAGAGATCACCACTGCTGAAGCTGACCAAGTCCACGAGAAGAAATCCGAAATTCCTTGTGATAAAGTTAAAAGAAAATGCCGGTCCCCTACCATCTGAGAAGATGTCTCCACTTCCACAAAGCCGTGTGGCGAAGTCACTGAGGAGACCTTCACCCCTTAGGAAATCCCTAACGTCGTGACAAAATTTCGTATTCATTTCTGCCCACCTTTTCCAATGGGGGAATTGGATTTCTTTGCATGACATTTCGAGTGGAGACCAGCAATCTGCTATGATCTTAGTCTTGGAAAGTATTGGGTCGAATGCAATAGCCTCAAGCAAAGGCGGGCGGGATAAATGCTCTCCATTCAACCCTTGAGTTAGAGACGCAGCATTCATAAAGCAAAACCCATCAATGTGAAACTCGGTCACCCAGTACTGTAGACTGTCCAAAATCATCCTTTGGACAATGGGATGATTGCAGTTCAAAGCATTATCAGCCGCCGATTCTGCATCCCTGCCAACAATATAATAGGACGAATTATCAATTCCTCTGAACGCTATTGTTTGACAGGCAGCATCTCCTCCCTCAGCAGTGGATGTGAAAACGACTTCCAGTAGAACCTCTATACCATTGGCATGCAATGTTTTAACCATCTCTTTCATGGAAGTAATAGCCGACAAACCATCACATGCGGGCCCGTATGAGTTCAGCGGTGAAAAGAAATGATATGGAAGATAGGGTCCCTTTTGTTCATCAAAAGGAAAAATTGGCTCCAATAAAATTGCATTTACACCCAGAGTTTTGAAATGGTGTAGCTTCTTAATGAGACCAGTAAAGGTCCCGGCAACATCTGTAGGTAGCTGACTGGACTTGTCCTCAGTAAAACGCCCCACATTTAGTCGATAAACTACAAGTTTCTCCATAGGCAAGCACGGATAGACATGGCCCGTCCAATCAAACGCAGGTTCCTTGGACAAGCGCCCAAGACACTTTGCAAGAGAGATAGATTCGCCTTGATCAGGAAAGAAACTTCCAAGAATCTTAGCATATGGATCCAATAGCACATGTCGCACATGAAATCTACTCCCCTTGTCCCAAAGAATGTCTCCCTTACATCGATACCCGTAGCTCACAAAGCCGTCCACATTTTCCATCGAAACATGCCAAATATCACCTGTTCGATTAACGTAAGGATCTAAATCAATCTCTAATGAGGGCTCGTCTGTCATCTCACCATACAAGCACAAGGCAACTCTTTCCGCGTTCCTTGAAAATAAAGAGAAATTCACCGAACCGTCATGGGAAAACGAAATGCCAAAAGGCACAGGACATCCTGAACCGATACCCACGGGCACACAGAAACTTGTTTTCCTATGAGTTCTTATTCCTGACTCACCAGCAGCTGCACCGAGTGAAGAGTGCAGAAGAAAAGATAGGTAGAATGGAGCTTGATTTGAATCAAATTCCAACTCTGCTGCATGTCTACCTAGCGATTTCTCCACAAAGGGCGTTTGGACAGTGGTTTCTGACAAAGAATTGCTTGTGTTTGGATCTGAGCTTTGAGAGTTTAAAATCATCAAACGTGAAGCGTCAGATCTGAACACGCCCCAGCCTAATGCCAGGTTATGTTCACTGCTCCATTGTGGCAAGGATGAAACTTCAATATATACGGCATATTTCGTGTTTTTTCTTCCAACTGATACCTTCACCTGCCCACCGAATTCCGTTCTAAATAAATACGATGGTGTCTTTTCTAGTACTTCAGTTTCACTACTCGTACCCAAATGAAGCCCAATTTGATCAACAAAACTTTGCGACATGGCACAAATTTTCAAATGATGAATGCGATGAGCAGTACTGATTACATCACTTGAGCTTCCTCGACGAATTCTGTTTCTTCTCAATGAGTGCAGTTTATTTGCTTTGTGGGTGCCTTTAATTCTATCACAATGATAGGCAGTGACTGATGATTCTGCCAATTTGATAACTTCACTGTTTAGATTGTGGGCCTGCATTGTAATTGACGGTGGGATAGTTGTCATTGTCACTTGAGAAGAGAAACACAGAGAGTCAGGACCAGAACGATTTCCTCCAGACTTGAAAGCAGGATGAGAACCGTTGAAAGAATGGAGGAGGTTTGCCTACTGATTTTTCTGTACTCCTTCGTTAGAGAGATAAGAGAATCAGTTAGCTGAATGAGTAGCTTCAGAAACACGACAGAATATTTGCATGAATGGAATACACTAGCCCTTGATTGACGCTTTCTCAAAGAGGCATGAGAATAGGATTTTGATACAAAACAATTAACCCCTTACTCTAAAAGCTCGAACTGATAGAGCATGGTGAATTAATCCATTTATCTCATAGCCCAGGCCTTAAATCCATGGGTTAGGTCCTTGGTCAAACCCTCCTCGTGGACCCCACATCCATGGTTTCCGCCCCCTTGTGGGCCCCACATCCATGGGTTCTGCCTCACATGGGCCCCAAATCACATGGGTTCCGCGAACTGCCCACCCTGAGTGTGCCCCTGCATCCCACAGGCCACCCCACTCGAGCCCAGTGTGAAAATACCCCCGCATTAGATTTGCACAAGTGCAAGCTCCCATAAGAAGGGCTCTTTCTTTAGGTAGCCCTTTGACGAGAGTATCAATACCAAGGTATTTTGGCACCATGACATATTGCAGGGAGAACTATTAAACTCAGAACAAAATGTTTTTTCATCATGGTTTATGAAGACCCTTTCACCCTCTTACTGCAATAATCAATAGCTCTGTTGAAAGAATATTGGAGGAATATCATGGGATTATTCTTCCATCCTAACGGCTTCTTAATGAAAGTGAGTTACTTCAACTTAAAATCTAAAAATAAGGTCTCATAATGGTATGGATCCATTAGCTCCACATCAACCATGGATAAAATAACTAAGAGAGTCTATCAACATCATGAACCAGTGTACCATGGGGTTTCCAATATTTCTAGAGTCACCTATATATACAACGGAAAAAAACAGGGGGGGGCGGGGGGGGGGGGAGCTGCTTTCAAGGTAGATTAAGTTCTTTCCATATATGTTTACCAAGCAGATCCAAACGGTTGATATGCCAAATGTCATTGGTGGACATGAAATGTGGTGGGACTCTTTGAAGCATTTGAATTGAACATAACAACACTTTTACCCATGAACAATCTCCAATTATTATGGCCATGTTGCTACAAGGGGCAGACTATCAACAGAGTCAATATTACCAGAAAGATGACAAGACATTCTGATACAGGAGGTATCTCTCAACTTGTAGGGTTTCGCATGGAAACAGCAATGAGACAGATTTCCGTTCAAATAATGAAAGGTACGAATTTCATTAGACCCAACACAACCACTAATAGACTCTTTAAAACTCTAATCCTTGTCCAAATAGGAAATCTAACACTAGAGATTCTTAAAGTTCTTGAACAGATGCTAAATAGGAAATAACATGATTAGGATCCATCTAATAAATGAAATTCAAAAAATAGGAAACTTTCTTTGCATTGACAAGGTAGTTATGGCAATCCACTGTAGATGTGGTAACATGCATGCCAATCTAGACAAGCAAAGTTATGGGCCAGGCATTTTTAAAAAAAAACACACTAATCAGATTATCCTAATCTTTTTAATGGTGGCTATCAAATGGATGACTTACAAAAGAAAAAGGGTCAGTGGTCTAAATTCAAAAGATGAAATCAGATGGTTAAAGATTGTAGGCTAGGGTGATTTTCAGCAAAAGCTCCATCCACAATCGGGTCTGCAACTTTGATGATCTAGTTCTTGTGCATGTATGCTCACCGTACCATGGTCTATGGCTGAGTTGCCATTTTGTGGCAAATGCATGGGGTGTCTTGTGGATATAAGACTCGGCAACTCAGCCAGACTCGTCCAGTCTTGAGTCAAGTTGCAACTTGCCTGAGTCGGGGTTCAAACAAAATCACTTTTTCAGTAGATATGCAAGGATTACTAACTCACAAAATTTTGATAATAACACAGTTCCGACTAAGTGTATCAAAAGGTTAGCAAGCACATCAAAGTTTTCCGCTTAGCCTGTCATGGGTTGGGTTTAGTACGAGACTCCTAGGTTCATCGGATCATGTCTAAAAGTTCAGGCCTGACCAGTGATTGGGGTGAGCTTGGGTCAAGCTCATTGGTCATCTAGTCAGGTCACACCAAAGCTAGGCCAGGGGTGTGGTAATAATAATAATAATGTAAATTAGTTGTATAAACATTAATTTTGGGGGTCACGATGAGTTAAGTGTTGGCCCGTGAATCAACTGGCCTAACACACTTCTGAGGCAGGTTCAAGCCGATCTAAATGGGTAGCAGGTTGACCTCAAGCTAGAAATGTGACCAATTTAAGTAAATGGGTCGGGCTTGGGTTGGGCCCTATTCGACACGACCTGGCCATGTAGGTTATCCATGGGCTATGCCAAATAACCTGACCAGACCCAACCTGACCCAAAAACCAAAACAAAATAATAAAATATAAATGTAATTCATATGATGTAGCTACAAATGTGAGTATCTGCACATTGGCCTGGGTTTCACGACCTATAACCTCATAGTCCATTCTCAAACCTGAGTTGGTGAATCTGGTTTTTTGAGCCAAACCCAATTACAATTAAATGAGTCAGGTTGAGTCGGGCTTGGGCTATACAAGCTTTGAGTTGGTAGGGTTGGGCCATAGGGAAATGGGTCACAGGTCGGGTTCTAGCAAGAATCAATAGGCCCTTTTAGTAAATGGATTGGGTAATCAAACCCAACCCACCGCCACCCCTAATTACATTTTACTTGTATTATTCTTAAACCTTAGTTGGCAAGTCTGGCTGTTTGAGCCAAGCCCAATCACAATTAAATGAGTCTAGTCGAGTCAGGCATGGGGTTGACCAGATTTAAGTGGGTCGGTTTGGGGGCCATGGAAATGGGTCACAGGCCGGGTTTGGGCAAGAATTAATTGGCCATTTTAGTAGATGGATTGGGTAACTAAACCCAACCCATCGCCACCCCTAATTACATTCCACTTGTATCATTCTTAAACCTTAGTAGGCGAGTTTGGTCATTTGAGCCAAACCCAATTACAATGAAATGAGTCTGGTTGAGTTAAGCTTGGGCTTGACCAGTTTCAAGTGGGTTGGGTTTGGGCCACAGGGAAATGGGTCACAGGCTAGGTTCGGGCAGGAATTAATTGGCCATTTTAGTAAATGGATTGGGTAACCAAACCCAACCCACCGCCTCCCCTAATTACATTCCACTTGTATTATTCTTAAACCTTAGTTGGCGAGTCTGGCCATTCAAGCCAAACCAATTGCAATTAAATGAGTCTAGTCGAGTCAGGCTTGGTTAGACCAGTTTTAAGTAGGTCGGGTTGGGCCACAGGGAAATGGGTCACTGGCCGGGCTCTGGCGAGAATCAATAGGCTCTTTTAGTAAATGGATTGGGCAACCAAACCCAACCCACCACCACCACTACATTCCTCTTGTATCATTCTTAAACCTTAGTTGGTGAGTCTAGCCATTCGAGCCGAACCCAATTACAATTAAATGAGTCTAGTCGAGTCAGGCCTGAGTTCAACCAGTTTTAAGTGGGTCAAGTTGGGCCAAAGGGAAATGTGTCACGGCCCGGGCTTTGGCAAGATTCAATAGGCCCTTTTAGTAAATGGATTGGGCAACCAAAACCGACCCGTTGCCACCACTAATAACATTCCTCTTGTATCATTCTTAAACCTTAATTGGCGAGTTTGGTCGTTCAAGCCAAATCCAATTACAATTAAATGAGTCTAGTCAAGCTCAACCAATATTAAGTGGGTTGGGTTGGGCCATAGGGAAATGGGTCATGGGCCAGGTTCGGGCAAGAATTAATAGGCCCTTTTACTAAATGGATTGGGTAACCGAACCCAACCCACCGCCACCCCTAATTATATTCCACTTGTACTATTCTTAAACCTTAGTTGGTGAGTCTGGTCGTTCGACCCAAACCCAATTACAATGAAATGAGTCTAGTCGAGTCAGGCTTGGGCTCGATTGGTTTTAAATGGGTTGGGTGGGCCACAAGGAAACGGGTCACATGCCGGGTTCAGGAAAGAATTAATCGGCCCTTTTACTAAATGAATTGGGTAACCGAACCCAACCCACAGCCACCCCTAATTACGTTCCACTTGCATACATGTAAAAATTGCTCAATGGCCGCACTCGAGCTTGACAATTTTTTAATGGATCATGCTCCAGCCTACAAAAATTGGCCTATATCCACTTCGGTTCGAGCACCATGCACTGATGCCGCTTATCATGACATGATCCAGACCGTCCATTAAATTGGCAACACGAAAGAAGATCGCAAAGATTTTAACTATCGGACCGGTAAAGAGGATCACGGATCGGACTGGAACTGGTCCATCCATGGTGGAAAACCGGTCGGATGAACGGCTGGGATCATGAGATGTGATGCCGCGTGTCTGAATTTGAGCAGAACGGATAAGGACACTGGTGAAGCTGCCTTCAGCTTCAGGGTTAGATCATCCGATGAAGAGTTTTTCTTCACCGATGGAATTTTCTGTATTTCGAATTGGAAAAGATACACACAGATTTTTTAAAAAGAAGTCCCAAACTAAGAGAAACAGTAGAAAATGAGTTGAAAAAATGGAAGAGGTTGTTCATCCAGACTACTTACATGGGGTTATTTTCATGCTGGAGAGGGCGGAGTGCGTCAGGATTCCCGCCACGGAATTGCAAGGTGCTGCGTATGGAAGATGAACTGCAAGAATCCAAGTAAGAAGAAGATGCCCACTCTCTCACGATCTCGATCTCGATCTCTCTCGACCACTCAACACCAGACACAACACCAGATAGCAATGAGAAATGTAATAAGCATATGCTGATCTGGCCCGTTAGATGGAAGAGGGCCATCTCGAAGGGCTGCGTGGCAGAGTCTGACGGTTCTAGACGATTTGGACTGACGCGGATTAGATACTGACACGTTGATTAGCGAGTCCGCTATCGAAGTGACCTCACCAAGTTCTGTGGGCCCCACTATGATGTATGTGTTGTATCCACACCGTCCATCCATTCTGAGATATCATTTGAGGGCATGAGCCAAAGAAGGAGGGAGATAAAAATCTGTAGTGGACCCCATCACAGAAAAAAGTGGGGAGAGTGATTCCCACCGTTGAAAATATCACAAGGCCTACCAAAGTTTTGTAGTCTAAAACTTCTGTAGTCATTAGAAGTTATTAACATGGGTGTTACTGTCCTACTGTTTTCTATGCTGAGGTTTATTGTAGCTTTGGATTTAACTCATTCTTTGAGTACGCTCCAAATGGATGAAAGGCATAGTACTGAACATAGATAATGGTGAGGGCCATGGAACTGAGTGACGTCACTTCAGTGGCCAGTTTCGCAGCTCAACCTGCCAGTAGCTAATCCGCGCCCGATTTGGACCGCGGTCCGAATTTAGAGTGGAAAGCGCTTTCGTCACGTGGCCTACTTCGTCCGGACTCGGCTTGCGTAGATGTCCTACCCCGCACGTCTCTAGACACACACGGGCATTTCGGCGGGCGAGCCCACCGTGATGTATCTTTTTATCCACGCCGTCCATACCTTCTATCATATCATTTTAAGTCTATTCATATAAAAATGAGGGAGATACAATGCTCAAGTGGACCACACCAAATAATAAGCTTGGGTTGCATTAAATGTACAAAGCATTTAATTCATGGTGTGGTCCACTCTATCATTGTATATGCCTAATTTTTGTGTTCATATCTTAAAATGATCTAAGAGAAGGGATGGACGGCGTGGATAAACAGATACATTACGGTGAGCCCACCAACAGAACTGCCCGTTCATGGCTAGAAACGGGCCAGGGTAGGACGTGATCCGCGTCCAGCGTAGATGAGGTTTTTGGGACGCGGATTTCGTGCAAAAGCCTCTGGCAGGAAGTTCCTGCGCAGGGATGCTGGTGGGGCACACTAAAATTTATGTGAGTAATTCATTCTGTCCATTCGCTTTTGGATGTAAATTTAGGACGATATGGGATTTGAGATGGATACAAACCTCAGGTGGGTCACACGAGTGAAAATTTTGGGAAAAAGCTTCTTATCTTTTTAAACCTTCTTAGGCTCTAGCTTGATGTTTATATGTTATTTAAACCATTTATATGATCATTACTAATTAGATTAAGTGAAAACACACAAAATATAGCCTAATACAAAACTTTTATGAGAAATTTGCGACTGTACAACCCATTTATGGCCCATTTGCAAGACGAAGCCCGCCTTATTTTTCCTTGCGAAAATACGCCCAAGCGGTAAGGATGCCTTTTCAAAGGTTAAAAATGCCCTTGCTTTTTCCTTCAAGTGGGAAGACAGCGCTGACGCTCCTCGAACTCCGAGTTGTACGAACGGTTCAAAACAAATCAACGTTATGTGGGCCCCACAGTTATGTATTTATTATAACCACACAGTTCATCCATATTTCGAGATCATTTCGAAGCATTATCTAAAAAAAAAAATTATATCCAAAGATCAACTGGACCACATCACGAAGAGCAGCGGAAAAATTGATTTTCATATCGACATTTGCTTGATATTATCGATAATACCTTTTAAAAACATTTTGTCTCTAGATAGTTTGTGACAATTTTCGATCAATCGAACCTTGGTTGATATATCGGTCCGTTGTAAGGATGACTTATTACGATTGTATCGACTAGATTTCGATGTAATTGACAACTTAAGCTATATTTAATTGATTAGGTTTCGATTAAATCGAAATGTACTGAGTTTCGATATATCGTTTGATATTCGATATATCGAAGTGTAATTTTTACTTCTTTTTTTAGCTAATGTGTTTTTTTTTTGTTTTTTTTTTATTTTTCTTTTGTTTTGCTTTTTCAGGTTCACTTGTTAATACACGCCCATGTCGGTACACACTCCATGTTATCCAAGTTGTGTTCATAGTGTGCTTCTTCTAGTCTCTTAAGTTGTAATTACATTCAGTGCTTTTGAGCTGGGACAAAAAATAAATGAAACTATAATTTGGTTAGCACTTCCTCATTATGAATATGCTTGCTAGGAAACGTCATTCATCATTTCACGGTCATTTGCATGCATTTCGCGGTCAATTCGCTTCAAATCATGATCATTCTCATGCATTTCACGGTCATCCCAAACAATTCCATGTTGATTTACGATCATTTTGAGGCATTGTTCACTTCCCAAGTGCAGGGTTGTGATGTAGTAATAAATTCGGAAAGACCGAGGTCGAATCCCAAGGGATTGAAACTTGTACGTAATCTGAAACTAGGTAGAAATAAAACTAGCCTAAGATGAAATCTAAATCAAATATAAATTGATGAATAATAGTGAGAGATTAATCTAAAATTTAAGAGAAATCATAAATAGGAAACTAGGGATTCGGAGGATCCACTTGTAGAGATCAGGGAGATCTTACGCCTGCTTCAAGAATCATGGAATTTAACTGAACTGCCGTTGATATAGTTTTCAAAAGATGAAAGGTATATGAATTAGAATGGATTCTATCACCAAACCATGCCTAGGAGACAAAACAAACAACAGAATTAAACTAATTACCAACCAATCACATGTATGAAGGTTAGGAAGGGTACCGTCATTCGACCATGCCCAGGAGACTATGGTGAACAACAAGGCTTCCTGACGTCATAAACATAAAGGAAAAGGAAATACTCAAAGCCATCGCAGACCCATTGTAATTTCAGTCACAACAGACCATTCAAAACTAAAAACATTCCTTTAAATAAACCATAATCAACATCGGTTCAGTTTTAAACAAAAGGCATGAGCAAGTCACTCCCATCACACTACAAGCTTCACCTCTTAGCCCTAGCTAAGAGGATTACCTACACATATAAGCTAGAATCCCTAAGAAAAAGAAAGCATATACTAAAATAAAATAAAAGAATAAACTATTGAAGCGCCTTCCACCGTTTCTCCCCCTTCCATGTCCCCTCCAACTCCTCTTTTATAGATAGGAAGGTCGGTTAGAAGTTTCTGCACTCCATGCGGAAGTTTTACGCAATAGGGGAAGTCAGTGTGGACGTTTTTGCGCACTCCCTGCCTTGAAATTTATGCTGACATGCTTGGTGGGGCCATGCTTAGTGTAACTTGCCAAATCCAGTCCATCCATTGACTTCTACTCGAAAATCCAGCTAGATATGGTCGGTTTTGGCTTTCCGTTCATGCGGCCCACCAGTTGTTTCTCTCTGTCGTCCGACCTATGTTTGAACGATTGGAAATCGTCCTTCGATGCCTTCTTGAAATCTGCCACCTAGGCCTTGGTCCATGGCCTTGTAAGACTTTGATGAACGGTCCTGATCGGACCAAGAATGCATAATGGTAGCCCACTACAGAAAATCACAACCTCTGTTGCAAAACAGAGGTTCTGCGTTGATGTCGTGATGTTGGTGGGACCCAGGATTATTGGTGGTTGGAAAATCCAACCCATCCATCAGTTTCACGACGAAAAGCCATCCGAGAAGGGTGTAATTTGGAGTAAATCGGTGTGACCCACTTGATCTTTTGTTCCACCGTATATCTTGCTTTCAACGGCCACGATGTTCCAATAGCTTGCATGGGACCAGAAAATCACCTAGGTAAGGGTCGTGGCCACCCCCTGAGGCACTTGGATGGTTCGGATCATCAAAAAGGACGACGAGTGGGGCCCACAGCTGAAAAATCGAACGGACAGCGTCTCTCGCTGGACATGTGAGGGAGAAGGGACGGTCAGCCCCGTGTGTTGACCGAGCTGACCGTCCAGTGCACATCCAGTGCACGTATACACCATGTACACGTAATGTACATGTGGGGTACTTTGTGATGTATCTAAGAAATCTTGTCTGTCCATTCTTCTTTTCACCTCTTTCAAACTGTTGGAACCAAGTTTGAAGCATATCCGAATATCAGGCAGCCCCCAAATTAAAAATTTATGGGCTGATATGTCCATTGGGTCACTTCCACAGAGATCAAACGGCTGAAATTCGATGTGTACGGTTAATTTATGGTCCTCAGGCCATGTATGAAGTTTCGAGCCGAACAAATGGTGAGAACCTCGTGATATTGCATTCCGACTCAATTTTGGGCCACTTGAGCTTCAGTTCCTCGATCTACTCGAATCTCTGGCGTGTAATTCTGTCAATCTTGGTCCCCTGGGTCCGTCCCTTTGCCTTGGTGACATCAGAGCATTAAATCCACGCTCTTAGCATCCTTTTCAGTCACATGATCGTAAATTCACCCTGCAGCACAAACACGATTTAAATGGGCCTTTAAACATTTTCGTGGTCATAAATCCAGGTAATAACTGGGGTCTAATATGTAATATTTGACCCTCAACACAACCCCCAACTAGCATTTTGCTAGTCTCGAGCAAAATATGCGAAAAATAAGTTGAGAATTACAGGACAATTTCTATGAACGCGAGTGATTTCTGAAAAGCAATCTAGACACGAGACTTCAAAAATGTATGAATGTTAGGCATTACTTCCTCCTAGAATCACGCGCACAGTAAACTTCATCATCAAGTTCAAGTATTAATCCATCAATTAACATAATTCTAAACATCGAGTTCAATGGATGTATAATGTATTCTCGGCTTTATCAACATTAAAATTCACTTCTCTATTTTAGGATATCATTGGTAACCAACAAGAGAATTCATGATAACCAAAACCCGAACCAAACCTGCCTCAAAAATTCTAACTTTTCATTTTTCTCTTAAAAGGAATGCCAAGGAGGAGAATCGAATCCTTACCTATAGGGAGTAAACCTATGGTAAAAACCAGTCGCCCAATAATTTTTGAATGTTAACCTTGGGGAATCAAACGTTCACCTATAGGGAGCAAACCTACAGTGAAGGCCATTCACCCAACCCTGGGTATTTTCTTTTTCTTCAATTTTGCTTTTTGTTTTCCTTTTTCTATTGATCATAATAGGTAAATTGTCTAGGCTGGTTCCTTTCATGCTTAATGATTACCAAGTCAATCCTTCAATATCAAACTAAAATCTTAATGTGGAAACGAGATGTGACATGTGAAATCATGACTCAATCAATGTTTACAACTTCTAATCATGGATTAATAACTCAAACTTAACTGTGAAATCTAATAGACAACTGTATCCAAGAGTCATAAATGTATCTTGTAATTCAAAATCAAAGATGGATATCAAAATCACTTCAAATTCACAAGAAATTCTTGAAAAATTTAAAAATTTTCACAATTTTTGCTCAAGACCGAGAAAATACTGATTAGGAAACCTAATCTCTCACCTATAACCTAAAATCTATATTGTCCTCCATATAAAAGATATGAGCATGCAATGCACATAGGACAACGAAATTAAATGTGAAGTGATAAGAAGATAGTACCTGGATGATGAATTGAGAGAAACTTTTCAAGAGATCACAGCATGGAAACTAGTCAGCACGAGAGAGAAAGCAAAATAAAAATTAAAAAAAATAAAATCCTACCTATACCACTTTCGCAGGTGCTCTCGATTACATTTAGCATATGCAACAAGCCTTTAAACCCTTAGGTTACTCCTAGTGGACGAGTTGTAGTCTCGTGAGGGTTTGCAGCAATGTTACCCACAAACATTGAATCGATCATACTATAAGGTTCCTCTTTCGGCCAATATCTTGATAAGTTTATCAGTAACTTCCTCAACAGGATCATCTAAAAGCCATTTTTGTAATAGGCTTGGGTGCCCTGAAGCATGACTTTCCAGAGAGACTTATGTACCTCATAAGAAATCTTCCATTGAATTGCTTGAGGTATCCATAATATAAACGATTCACCTATGACAGAAGAAGTTTCAACGTTAGTATCGCATGGTGAATCAGAGACTACAAATAAATAAAGTTAAAAAAACTTCCTAAGAAGTGATGTAGTCTTAACACATTCCAAAGCTCCAAACTTTGATTCAATTTTCAGCTCCTCTTCCTTTACTGGTAGACGTTTAGGATCAGGGGAAGAGAGGATTTCAGAATAAGGGTTTTCTCGGTCAGTGATGACTACTGAGATGTTGTCTCGCAAGGCATCCACTTTGTCTTTTAACATGTGATCGTTTAAAACTGCAAAGTGTGCCAAGTAATCCCAAGAGCTGAGAAATTCAACTGAGTGTGACTCATTTTTTATATTGGATCTCGCAATGATCTGCTCAAAGAATCCATCGTCCTTGAAAGTGGATGGAGGTATGCTCCCTTGCTCCAGTCCTGCACAGACAGATTGAAGATCAATAAGTGAAGCATTGATGTGATCACTCTGTTCATTGAAATTACTCAATTGAGGCGTTGAATTGTCAAGTGTGTGCAGCTCAGATGGTGGCCGCAATTGGGTGGTTTTAAATTTCAGGGTCGTAGCGAGCAACTCCTCCTTCTCCCGAATCATATCATTATTCAATTCAGGGGAGTGGTCTAAACATGTTTCACAAGAGTTAGAAGGGTCGGTTGTAAGGGGCTCATCCTCCACCTTTAAATCAGACGTGTCAGGTGAGGGGAATGACTCATTATGACCGACCGCTTCGTGTACGTCTTGATCATTGACCTGGACCAAACTTGAGATGGATTCCAGGGGAACTGTGGCTACACATTCAGGATCGGCGTCCCAATATTCATCATATTTAAATTCAGTGCAGTGCACAGTTGGGATGGGATCACCTTCCTCATATTCTATTCCTAAATTCGGTTGAGGTTCGAATAAACTAACATCTACCTCATCATTGAAATCATGTGTGTCATGTAAGGAAGGTGTGTCATCATCAATGTATTTAAAAGACACCCATGTATCTTCACCATTCTTTTGAACAGTCATCGAGATCGATTCATCGAAAAATTAAACTGTATGCTCATTAATGGAATTCAACTTCTCATTTCAAATTTCAGATTTCTTCAAAAGTGAGTGCGGATCACTTTCCTAGCATTGTATTTCTGGATTGGGTTGTGGTTGGGATGAGCAAGCCTCCTCTATCCTTTTAAAGCACAAATTGAGTGTTTCCATTATTTCTTGAATTTCCTTAAGACAGGTCATGCCACGCTGATATGAATCCTCTTGGATCGTTTCTAGTTGGATCTCAAAGGTAGGGGATCTAAGAGAATAATCATTATAATATGTTGTTGGTTCATTTTTCCAATTTTGATGTTTCCACTGATTGTAGTCATATGGATCATAGGTGGGAGAATCTGATGGTTGGTAATACTTATTATCACTCATGATATAATCACGCATTGTTTTCTTTTTATCGGATGGGTGATAATAATTCTCACAACCATAGTTATGATAACCCCAACACTCACGTACTGTTTTATTAATCTATGAGGTGTAATTGTTCTCCTGCATATAATCACGTAAGGACTTCTTAGACGGTGGATCTTTATATTCTGATCGGTTCTCAATGATAGTTTCAGAAAAGTTTTGATACATAGGTTGATTTATATCATCATCATCCCAAAATAGGTTATTCTTTTAAGCATATTGACGTTGTCACTC
Organism: Magnolia kwangsiensis; assembly: GCA_037074715.1. Lineage (NCBI taxonomy): Eukaryota > Viridiplantae > Streptophyta > Magnoliopsida > Magnoliales > Magnoliaceae > Magnolia > Magnolia kwangsiensis. The sequence continues at coordinate 17,971,754 of CM073579.1, read as the reverse complement.
ATGCATATACATAATGAAACCCTTAATCTGAATTTAATCATAATAAAAAAAAAGAAGAGATCCTACAGCAATGTGGAAAGTAAGAGGGGGAGAAGTTAGAATGCAGTTACCAGGTTAGAGATTCCTAAGTTAAAACCAAATCAGATGTCTATGTCAAGATCCTACAAAATAAAAAAACAGGTTAGTTTTTATAAATTAGAAAAACCTAAACCAAATCAGCATTTTCCTTTTATCTTTTGACAATATTAACAAGTCGCATCCATTAGACATGTCCATTTTAATATAAGATTTTATATATATATATATATATATATATATATATATATATATATATATATATATATATATATATATATGTGGCTCTTTTATTATTGCAATATTAATGTAAGTAGAACTAAACCATCATCATAGCAGTATAAAAATTACTTAAACTTGAGCGTATTAAAAAATATTCAAATATATCAAAGTTTTATATAATTAAACTTATTATTTAAAACTTTAGTATAAAGTAAATATTAAATAACCAAACAAAAAAAAAGTGTTTAAGGATTCAAATTGTCATTTGGATGGCTATCTAACCATATCTTTTTCGCGATAAAGTCGCGCATACGTGCCCATGCATCCCTCTCAACCCACGTCACATTCCCCAACACACTTTCTGTTATGCCCCGAATCGGATATCGGGCTCACAAAATTCTCAATCGCTGAATCTGGCGCCGACAGCCTCCGTAATACCCCATTCTCAGCTCCCGGCACCCATACTCGAGGTTTCGATCTTGGGATGCTAAAAGAAAGATTTCTAATCATTAATTTGATTTGTAATGAGCATAACCATAAGCATAACCCATGAACAATAACCACAAGAACACCATCATAAAATTCACTATGATCAAAAACTTTGAGTACAGTGCGTATGAAGGGAAATACAAGATAATGATAATAACAAAAACTCTAAAAGCTCGGCTGCACACTTCAACTGTGACGAGGGCATCACCTGCACGCATCAATCATGCATAAGCTTATAGAAAGCTTAGAGGGCGGTGTAAGTGTGTGCGCAATATGAGCGTGCTCAGAATGCAAGGTCAGAGTAATGCGTAATCATGCTGATGAGTACATGAATGCAATCAGTCGTACCAAGGCTATGCGGTGCAAGATATGAATGTTATCGGCCATATCAAGACCATGTAATGCGAGATGCAACTCAAGCATGTTAATCCTCATCCACAACATCAAATATCAGTACAGTTCTCATTTTGAATAATCACCGAGGTCTAGTACACTCTACGCTAGCTTGCTGCCCCTATCCGAACGCACAACTGGAAGAGTAGAAGAGACCTCACTATCCGCCTGCCAATATCGGGCCCGGCTCGTCGATAGCGGACTTATTCCTCAAGCTGGTCAAAATCAACCTAAAAATTACCCCCTCACTCAGGCAGGTAAGGTCACACCCCTTTCCAACCAACCAAGACACAGTAGGAGATGCGACCTACTGGTATATGGCCCTCGCGCGCTCATGTATCCACTCGGTCTCGACATTAGAGTCATCCTCTGGTACCATCGGGTGTAGAGATTTTCACCCAGGGACATCTATGGCACCCCGATGCTAGAAACAATATTTTCGGTATCCATTCCAATCACCCACGATGTGTTTATGGAGGCTATGACCCTGATGTCGCTAGGGCATATAATAATTATAATCACACAAATGCAAGTGCATGAATCACTCTACCAAACATGCATCAAATCTTGCGCGTACTGCACGCTCATGTAGGGCAACTCCGCCTATCAGGTAGCCTATAAATAATTTGTCCAAAGACGTATGTTATAATCAATCACTCCTCATATCAGGCATATGTATGATGCATATGATCATGAATCGTGGATCTATACTAAACATGTTATGTGGTGATGAGCTCTGTTTATAACTAAGATGGGCCTAGATGGCCTACACATTACAAGTATGGACCTATTAATGGGCCCTAGGGAGAGTGATAATGTAGACATTTAACCAACATCGTCCTTGCAATGTGGACATCAAACCATCATTGCTCCCAAGGCATGGCCTGCCATGAACATCAAATGGGCCTGTGAACATCCCATTGGACCTCGACCCATGGGCCTTAGATACATCAAATGGGTTGAATAACATGGGTCTTATATATATCAAGGTGGGCCTCAACATCGGGCCACATATGTCACATCGGGCCTAGTCAAATGAGCTGAAACAATGGGTTGAATCAACTGGGCCAAATCGAATGGGCTGAGTTGAATGGGCCAAGTCAAATAAATCAAATGGGCCACATCACGTGGGCCTCGTATATATCAAAGTGGGCCTCAACAATAGGCCATAACTATGGTAAGTAGGCCACATCACGTAAACCACATATATATTAAATGGGCCACACTCAAATATAAGTGGTGATAAGGATTTCCACCATTAGAATTCCCAAGGCCCACCATAACATTTATTTCTCATCCAATCTGATCATAGGGTCCCAAAGGATTTCAATGGTAGCCGTTCAATCCTCACTGTGCATCATGGTCCACATGATAAATAGATTTGTCTTATTTTTGTCTCAAACCTTAAATTATATTTTAACATAAATGGTTGGACAGTTTGGATGCAACACATGCATCATGGTGGATACCATAGGGATGGAAAGGATGGACGACATAGATGAAGTGCATACCCCATGGTGGGGCCTACACTAATGGAAGGTGTGGATTGCAATACATACATCAGTGGGTCCCACGTGGGGCCCACCATAATGTTTATTTTAAATCCAGCCCGTTGACAAGGTCACAGTAAACATGGGGCCCACTGTAATGGTTATTCTCCACCCAACCTGTGGCCAGGTCATGCAGACTTGGGGCCCACCATAATGTTTATTTTACACCCAACCTGTTGGTAAGGTCCCACAGACCAAGGGCTACCATAATGTTTATTTATCATCCAATCTGTTGACGAGGCCACATAGGCATGGGGCCCACCCTAATATTTATATGCAATCCAAACTGTCGATAAGGTCATAAGACCTGAACGAATAGGAAAAATAAATTTCATATTTGATCCGAAACTTCTGCAACCCACAAAGGTTTCAATGGTAGGCGTTAATCCTCACTGTTCATGTGACGTAGGTCACCCAAGTCCCACGTACGGCTGACTTTTGGGGCAGCCCAAGGCCATAAGGGGGCCCACTAAATGCATGGTGTGGATATCCTACACACATCATGGTGGGACCCATGGCTGGGACAGTGGGTCCTCGCCTATCTCATCCACGCCCAGACGGCTAGCAACAACAGACGCTGTTGTTGCTATTTAATTAATTTTTTATTTAAAGGATATGTTTTTCTGAGGAATCTCTTAGGTGGGGCCCTCATCAGGGAAATTCGCCCCACCCATTGGCTTCAACGGCTCAAGATAAGCCAAACAAGCCAATATGCAGCATATTTTGGCGAATAAAAATATCAAGGTGGGTTTTAACAGTAAACATTGTTATTTCCTATGGTATGGCCCGCTTGATTATTGGATTGACCTCATTTTTCGGCTTAACGTCTAAAATAGTCTGAGAAATGGAATGGACGGCGTGGATTATATACATATACATCAAGGTGGGGCCTGCATGAGCAGCCCACCCCAAACTTTTAATTTTTTTTTTGGTTAGCTGTTAGTACACATCCATGTCAATACACGCACCCCATGTTAGCCACAACCCCCCGGACGCTGGACGATGTGGGTAGTCACAGACATCAAAGTGGGTCCCACACGGACATGGCCCCCCTATTGGATCAACATGATATTGGTGTTTTCCTTCATCTTGGTCGTCCAATGAACCCGCTGCAAGGTGGACCTCACAATCGGATGGTTAAGATCATCTTGCACCGAAGTGGCCACAAGATATCTCTCAAAAGAAAGAGAGAGAAAAAAAATGAGAGAGATGGTGATGGAGGAGCCCCACCACTATGGGCCCCACATGATACAACTCATATATTAAAATGGGTCTCATCAATAAGTGGGCCCTAAAAATAAGAATTTAACAGTGGATCACCCACCTCTAGGCCTTCTCCTTGGTCTTTTAGCCTCCTTAGCTCCTATGCTTAACCTTTGACAGTGGATGATGGAATTTTGATGGTGGGGATGAGAGATGAGAGGGTAGGCCACACTTGTTATTTTTGAAAAAACTTAGGAATGCTTGGACGTGTGGAAATTTTTGGGTTGCTTGGAAGTGGAGAGATGGAATGAGAGAGAGAGAGAGGAGTGATGGGTGAAAAGGATGTGTGAGGTGTAATGGGTGATGGGTGGAGTGATGGGGTTGTAAGAAAGTGATGGATGGAGAGAGAGAGAGAGAGAGTTGACTTTAGGAATGGGAAGGGATGGGTTGTTGTACTTGCATATGTTTTGTACTTGACTTGTACTTGACATGAATGATTGATTGATTGATGGGATATGTTGTAGAAATTTCTTCAAAATTTACAATGCGCGGCGTTTTCTTTGAATTGAACACGGGCCCACATCTTCTGACATGGGTATCGAATCAGTGCGTGAGTCGCGACGACGGTGCAGTCGCTAAGATACAAGTTTCGGGTCGAGCCGACTTCAGCATGCAGGACTCAGCTTATGCGCGTGCGCAAACGTCAAATACAGGTTGAGGGTTGTCAGAATTCGACCAGGAGGATCGCGGAAGCATACGAAACGATACAAACTAGGACACGGGTCTTACACTTTCCTCGTCAGTAACACTCACCTCAACAGGTGATGGGTTAATTTCATCTACTTCACTACTTTCAACATCGGAATCATCTAATTCTTTATCCTCGATAACATTAATAAAGTTATAGAGCATACTATAAGTGTTCATAATTTTGGCTTATGTCTTATACTCATACTGCGGTGCACCTTTGAGTATTGGAAATCCACTCTTTAGTATGTCGAAAACACGTCCAATGATGTTACGTAGTTGAGCATGCCTGTAATTAAAATAACTCCTTTTTGTTTGATGGATTCTTGCCAGTACAATATTCATGTAAATGGTATTGCAATCCTCTGTAAAGAGCCATGAAACCAGAAGTGAGCATATCCGACATCCACCATGTGACATTTTCATACAAGTCGTGAAGCATAAATTTCATTACATATCACATTATGTATTTTTTTTTTATGTTAATTGGTGTGTTTAAATATAACTATACCGTGTAGCACCAAAAGATTGTTTGGCTAATGAGTTAATGCGTTGTGCAAAACCCTAATGTCGGAGGCCGATCCTTCCCACATAGCAAGCACATACATGAACTTTGTATCCAAAGAACAAGCTACCAATACATTTTGGAAAATAAGGCTTTTTCTATTTACGAATGTTGCAACACGAGATTTCAGCACATATGTTGGAGTGTCATCTATTGCACTTATACAATTCTAATTAACGAAGTGATTTTAGAATATATATCTATAACGTGTGTATTAAATAAAAAAGTTGCATTGTAAAGGCATTGTATGTTGAGAGTATACTTGGAAATAAGCACATTATCTGGGGTTTAAACTTATTTATGTGGGCATGTAAAGTTAAGGGAACTTCACATAGTTGAGGTAAAGTGACGCAATGGCATCCAAAAATATATTAAAGTATCTACTTGCAGTCTCGCTGGACTGGACGAACCTGTGGCCGATTACACGATTACATACGTTATGTCTGATTGTATATAAGAAAATGATCACTTGTTCCTTTAGAGTCATACACCTCGCGTCATGAAGTAAGTCATTGTCTCTCAATGTGACACATAACCGAAAGAAAGTGTTCCTAGTTATTGTTAACTGCGATATACAGTTTATGTCACTTCTTGGTATAACCCTGCTTATGAATTAATTATTTTCATGATTTTCTTTCATTGATGGCTCCCCTACAAAGATATTGACATGAGTAATAATCAACCACGGTGAGAACGACGATAAATGCAACTATTGTTGCAACTACTACATCTATTTCATCCTCATGGTTTTCAAATTTAGTCATCTTATGTGATTGTCGTTCGTGTTGTATAATTAATTTTGTAGAAAAACCTAGACAATTAATAAACGCTAACCTATTTCTTTAAGATGAACGATTGTTATACAATCTGACATTGTTTACAAATTTATCATAACTTGAAATTATTATCCATAATAACTGTAAACATATGCGAGATTATAAAGTTGTTACATTGATAGGTGTATTGGAAAAATCTATATTTTTTTCACACATCAAAGAACACCATATTAAACAAATTGGAAAGTTATTACCTTACGTTTACATCCATTCAAAAGCATAACATCACATCCCCCCTATAACAGTTTGTTTCCATTAAATGATATATATAATATATCAAATGTATAGACAGAACACAATATGCATTGGTCACAGTTCATTCATTTGGAGACAATGGTAAGCGTTTTTATACAAATTCGAATCACATATGGACCACACCAAGAAACAGACTTATTTGTCAAATGTGACCATTATGATGAAGAAGGAGTGAAGATAATGATTATTACAATCCTGAGATTGCACACTCAAGTGCAGGTAACGAAATAGTAAAGTACTTAGTAAGATCGATGTATATCCACATGCACTATTTTTGTTTTAAAACACTTGTAGAACTAATATGAAACTCTAAGTTTTCAATCAGCAAATCAAAGTGTATGAAAAACAATAATAACTAAGAACTAAGACGTCAGGGATCTACTTTTAATCATTCCATAGTAATTACTTTACTGATTCAATCTTAAACTCAATTGGAATCGAATAATGATTCATTCCAATTATTAGATAAAATAGTTATTTCAATCTATAATTATCAACAAGTATCATAAATCTCAATTAATTAATCTCTCTTGAAGAACTAAGTAATTGATCGTGAGAAATTCTAAGCATCTATTATATCCGAAGTTAACAATAAATCATAAAAATTTACATATCAAAACTTCTATCATTATCAAGAATTCAACCAATTTAATCTAAATTCATCATTCAAACTATAATCATTGAATTAAATAAATTAAAACACTATATATTAATTAAAAGATTTACCCTTTAGCTTTAGCTAGGAGACGAGCTAACCATTGTGCAATGGAAAACTAAACTCAAAATAGAAAAAAACTATAAACTAGAAATATAATAATAAAGAAAGAAAAAAATTCAATGAGGAAGATGTTTTTGCCACTTATCCCTTACTTTTTCATCTCCTTCGTTGATAGATACTCCTGATTCGTGCTTAGAAAGCCTTTAAATAGTTATTTACACCATCTTTGTAAAAGTCTCAATCGAATTATGAAACAAATTATGCACTTACGCAATTCTGCGTAGAACCATCAATCTGAATTTTGATCAATTAATTATAATTTATGAACCTTCAATCAATCAAACTCCCACCTTTAATCGAACTGAATGTTTCAAAATATGTCCAGCGGATTTTTTTTTCAAAAATATTGATTTTCTCGATCTGACCATCAATTGATCGACTCTTTTTTCAAAAATATTAATTTTCTCGATCTGACCATTAATTGATCGACTCCAATTGAAGACCTGTCAATCGAATAGAATGTATGGTCGGTCGAATCAAAATTTGTAAAAAGTGTCCAGCAACCAACTCTTGAATTTCAGAGTTTCTTGATCATATAAAAGCTTTGTTCAATCAAATCGAAAAATATGATTTTTGTCCTTCACTGGTCTTCAAAACTTAATCTCTTAAAGGTTCTTTAACACTTGAATTTGGACTTCTTTTGAGCTTTAATTCTCCATTATTGGCTTAGATTCATCTTGGACTTCCATTCTCTCTCATACATACAAAACACATCTAATCAAACCATTTTATCATGAATATACATGGAAAATTAATGCAAAATCTGGGTTAATTATACAATATTATGCAGTTATATCACACCCCCAACCAACATTTTGTTGGTCCTAAGAAAAATAATACAAAAACAATTCAAAAATTCAAGACTGGAAATGATTTTAGAATAACAAGTTTTATATATTCATATAACCTTCAAGTGACCCAAATAACAAAAAATTAAGGCATAAGACTTTGTGGTTAATGTCAGTATAGATAATAACATATTCAAAAGACACCCAAGTCTAAGTTCAAATAATTAATCATCAATTGAAAAAATTACAAGTATTGAGTACTAGAGTGCTCAGTGAACTCTAAACTTAACACCCATAGGGGTTCAATTATCTACATCAACACTAATGACCATCAAAAGTGAGCAAAATAACTAAAGACATGGAATCACAACCTCACAAACTATTCAATGGGAATTTCAACTTACTCTAAAAAAATTTCACATCGATGCCTTTCACACTATTCACTTTTTTTTTACAAAGTTTCAATATTAATCACTCATTTAGAAATTATTCTTTTTCTTTTCTTATTCTCCTTTTCTTTTTTTGACCTAAATAATAGGTAACTCTTTTTATGTATAGTTTTTTTTTTTTGAGAATCCATATGAATAAAATAATCAAGGTTACACAGGCTTGGTTCCTAGCACTTCAGGTAATCATCAAGTTAATTATTAAAATATCAAAATTAACTCTAGTTATGTAAGCTAGATATTTGAAATATAAAATTCATAATTCTTAAATGTTTAAAATTTTCATCGGAGAATTATTAAAAAGAACTTATTTTCAATTTCTGCAAATATACTAGTTTATAAACTTTAAAATTGATATAACCAAGTGCATTATCATTATTATATTCAAACTACTTCCAAATCACATGAATATACATAATTCATACTATTTTTTTATCCCAAAATATTTTTTATAAATTAGCCCAAAATAACTAAAGATCGACAATCTGAAGAACTTTCCACATAAAACCCCCACCCCCCCAACATAAATGATATATTATCCTTAATTTTGAAAAATAAATGTATAGATAAATATAAACAATATGAGATCAGTTATAAAGTAAATAGTATATGGAATACCCAAAAAGATGAACGATCATAAGTGTTGGACTTCTCTAAATTGTCAAAGTAGAAAAAATAAAGTTCAAATACGAAAATAATCTATCCTACTAAAGAAAATTAATCCACGAAAGCAACAAAAATAGATCTCCATCAAACTAGAAAATCAATCCTGATAAATAAAATCTTCTAAAGACATGGATTCTTCTTCTGAAATAAAATTCTCAACAAATGGCATCAGACGTTGCCCATTCACTTTAAAAATATCATCATTCAATGGATTTTCAATCTCAACGGCTCCATAAGGATAAATTATTTTAACAATGAAAAGGTTGGTCAATTGAGATATTAATTTTTCCGGATATAAGTAAAGTCTCGAATTATACAAGAGAACATTTTGAGATGGTGTAAACATTTTTGAATGATATTCTTGTCATAAATACCTTCATCTATTTATTATAACTTTTAGAATTATCATCTGCTTCATTCCGGATCTCCTCAACTCATTAAGTTGGAGTTTATGAAGTGAACTAGCCTTGTCAATATTGAAGTTGGATTTTTTTATATTCTAGTAAGCTCTATGTTTCAACTCCACGGGCAAATGACAAGCTTTTTCATAAATAAGTCTATAAGGAGATATTCCAATGGGGGTTTTCATGTTGTATGGAAAGCCGATGACGCATCGGTTAGTTTAAGAGACTAATCCTTATGATATAGATTTACTATATTTTTTCTAAAATATAATTAATTTTTTCTATTTGAAATGTCTTGGATTGGCACACGAGACGCGGCGATAATACGGTCATGACAGTATAAGTTTCGAGTCGAGCTAACTTAGATATACTGGACGCGACCAAGATTGCACATAATTGCTAATAACAGATCGCGGGTTGCCGGATTCGGGAGGATCGCGGAAGCCTACGGAACAATACAGTATATGATACACGTCTTACAACTCTCACCACCTAATAAAAATATTATCATCGAAATTTACTATGACACAGGACGAGGCAAGGGGAGGGGAAGTATCGATATAAACATATACAAGGTATACTCAATTTACGAAACGATAAAGATATCGCTCTCTATTCTCAGTCTCGCGCTCGCAAGATGCCTCCTTAATAGAATGGCGAACCATACTAATCTTCAGATCCTGGATCAGAAAAGATCGAAACGGGATACTATGCAGCCTCAATCTCAATGGTAGGGAGCTATATCAGAAAATCTCTAAGTTATTCAAACTCGGGAATCTAATCATTCTAAGTTCTCATCAATCATATAGTGAAGGGTATCTATCAATAGATATGTAATGTTATCTTCATGTATTCCCAAATTATATGTCACTCCCCAAACTCAAAAACCGGGCTTACAAAATTTTCGATCACCAAATCTGGCACCGACAGCCTCTGTAGAACCCCATTCTCGGCTCCCGGCACCTATTTACCAATTTTCGATCCTGAGATACTACAAGGAGGATTTCTAATAATCAATTTGATTTGTAATGAGCATAACCCATGAACAATAACCACAAGAACACCATCACAAAATTCACTATGATCAAAAACTTTTGAGTACAATGCATCTGAAGGAAAATACAAGATAATGTAAATAACGAAAACTCCAAAGGCTCGACTGTGTGTTCCAAACTGTAGATTGTATGCTCCAACTACGGCAAGACTACGGCATGCGTCCTGGCGTCACCTGCACGCATCAATCGTGCATAAGCTTATAGAAAGCTTAGAGAGCGGTGTAAGTATATGCGCAATATGAGCATGCTCAGAATGTAAGGTCAAAGAAATGCGAAATCATGCTGGTGAGTATATGAATGCAATCAGCTGTACTAAGGTTATGCGGTGCAAGATATGAATGTTATCGGCCATATCAAGACCATGTGATGCGAGATGCAACTCAAGCATGCCAATCTTCATCATATATCAGTACAGTTCTCATTCTGATTAATCATTGAGGTTTAGTACACTCCAAATGGCACTGCCACTCTCCCATCCGCATAGTCCAAGTGGTCGTAAGAAACCTCACTATCCGACTGGCCAATAGTCTATCAATACCTATCCGACACGTCGATAACAGACCCATTTACGAGTTGGTCAGAGTCAGCCTAGTATTGCCCCCTACCCTCGGGCGAGTAAGGCCACACACCTTTTCAACTGACCACGACATATTGGGAGACGCGGCCTCCTGGTATTTGGTCATCGTGCGCTCATATATCCATTCGGTCTCGACGTTAGAGTCATCCTCTGGTACCAACAAGTTTAGAAATTTTCACCTAGGGACATCTATGGGGCCTCGATGCTAGAAACAGTATTTTCGGTATCCAATCTGGCCACCCACGATGTGTCTGTGGAGGTTATGACCCTGATGTAGCTAAGGCATACAATAATCACACAATACAAAGTGCATGAGTCATACAGTCAAATCATGCATCAATCCTACGCATACCGTGCGCCCATGCTGGATAACTCGGCCTATCAGAGAGCCCCATAAACCACCTGCCTGAAGGCATATGCTATGATCAATCACTCCACCTATCAAGCATACATATGGTGAGTATGATCATGAATAATGTTACACAGTGATGGACTCTATACGTAGTAAAAATGGGCCTAGACGGCCTACACACTACAAGTATGGGCCTATCGATGGGCCTTAGGGAGAGTGATAATACGGACATTTAACCAGCATCATCCATACAATGTGGATGTCAAACCATTATTGCTCCCAAGGCACGGCCCATTGTAAACATCATTATATACACCATGGAGGAATCACACATTGCAATGGACCTAAATACATCCCATTGTGCCTTAGGTACATCAAATGGACCATATCGCATGGGCCTTATATTCATCAAGTGGGTCGTATCAATGGGCCGCACCAATGGGCCTTACATACATTGCAATGGGCCATAACCCATGGACCTTGCATGCATCACAATGGCTTTATGTACGTCCTATTAGGCCTCGACCCATGGGCCTCCAATACCTCAAATGGGCCTCATATACATCAAAGTGGGCCTCAACATCGGGCTATAAATACATCAAGATGGGCCTAATCACATGGGCCTCATATATATCAAAGTGGGCCTCGACATCAGGCCACAAATACATCAAGATGGGCCTAATCACATGGGCCTCATATATATACATGAATCATATCAAAAGATTAACCAGACCACACTCCAAATAACAGTGGTGACGATGATTTCCACCATTAAGATTCTTAAGTGCCACCATAACATTTATTTTATATCCAATCTGATCATGAGTTCTCACAGACTTGGATAAAGGGGAAAATAATTTCTTAACAATCCAAAAGAATTTCAATGGCAGAAGCTCAACCCCCACTGCCTTTTTACTGGGTGGTCCACTTGATCTAGATCTGTCTCAGCTTGCAGCTCATGCCATAAAATGAGCTTTCAAAATGGTTCGACGGTTTGGATGCAAGACATGCATCATGGTGGGGTCCACTGACTGTCCAGCAACCTAGCCAAATGGCTGGACGGCAATGATAAAACACATACACATTTTATTTATTTATTTTTATTTTTTGGATCCACTAACAACAGTGAATAAAAACATGCATCATTGTGGGGCCCACCATAATGCGTATTTGCAATCCCACCCGTTAGTAAGGTCACACGAACCTGGATGAAAAGGAAAAACAAATTTCATATGATCCAACACTTCTGCCCACCCAAAAAGTGTTTCAATGGCAATCGATCCATCACCATTGTTTCCTACGATGTGGGCCACCTGAGCTTCGGATAGGGCTGATTTTTGGGCGGCTCACTACCCTGAGGAGGGCCCACCAAATGCACCGTGTTGATGATCGAAACACATCATGGTGGGGCCCACGGCTGAGACCGTGGGTCCCTACCAGGTTGTCCGTCCCCAGCAGGCACTGCCTGCGTCTGACGCTGCTGCATTTGTTTTTTTTTTTTTTAAATATGTTTTTCTAAGGAATTTTATAGGTGGAGCTCTCATTAAGGAAATCCGCCCCGCCCATTGGCTGCTACAACTCAAGACAAGTCAAACAAGACCAATATGCAACATATTTGGCGAATAAAAATATAAAGGCGGGTTTTAAACGGTAACCACTACTATTTCCTATGGTATGGCCCGCTTGATTATCAAATTGACCTCATTTTTTGTCTCAACGCCTGAAAATGGGCTGAAGAATGGGATAGATGGCATGGATTATATACATACATCAAAGTGGGGCCTGCATGAGCAGCCCACCCTAAACTTAAATTATTATTTTTTTTGTTAGCTGTTAGTACACGCTCATGTCAGTACACGCACTCCATGTTAGCCAAGCATAGTCTAACGTTCAGGGACGTTGGACGGCATGAATAAATACTACATCATGGTGGGTCCCACTTGCACGTGGCCCACCTATTCAAATCAACATGATATTTGTGTTTTCTCATCATCCAGGCCCACTAGATGGCCTGGATAAAACAGGTGGATGACATCACTAAAATACATCCATCATGGCGGGTCCATGATTGGTGTGGATCTATGGGCCACACCCATCATAAAAGAGAGAGATGGAGAAAGAGAAGAAGAGAGAAATAAGTGGTGTAGATGGAGGGACCCCACCACTATGGGTCCCTCATATGATCACAACACATACATCAAGTTGGGTCCCTCATACAAGTGGGTCCCTTGATTATGAAATCAATGGTGGAAATTCAAAGATCACCCACCTCTAGGCCTCCTACTTGCTCTCCTAGCTTCCTTAGCTCCTTACCTTCAAGTTTGATGGTGGTAGATGATGAATGAACGGTTGAGATATGAGATGAGAGGGTAGGGAAAGTGGGCCACACTTGTTGTTTGGGAGGGAGAGAGTTTGGATGTGGGATGGTGTGTTGCTTGGGAAGTGAAGAGATGGAATGAGAGAGAGAAAGAGGAGTAGTGGCTTAAGGGATGGGGTGATGTGATGGTTGTAAGGAAAAGGTGCTGAGAGGTATGGTTGTGGTTGAAAATGGGGTAAAAGAGGGATGGTGAGGGGAGAGAGAGAGTTGACTTTTGAAAAGGGAGGGATAGGTTATTGTACTTGGGGCATGGTGTGTACTTAACATTGATTGATGGTGCGTTGGAACCGTGACGACGACGCGGTCGCTAAGGTGCAAGTCTTGGGTTGGGCCGACTTCGGCGTACAGGACCCGACTTAGGATCGCGTGCAAATGTCGGATATGGGTTGAGGATTGCCGAAATTCGACCGGTAGGACCACGGAAGTCAACAGAACGGTACGGTCTAGGATACAGGTATTACATTATGCTTTGATACCATCTTCTGTCACGCCCCAAACCCAGAGATCTGACTTACAAGAACCCCGATCGCTGAATCCAGTGTCGACAACCTTCGTAGTATCCTATTCTTGGCTCCCAGCGCCTATACGCCAAATTCTGATCTTGGGATCCTACAAGGAGGATTTTATTTATTTTTTTATACATTTAACTCGTAATAAGCATAATTACAATATTACCCAATTCACAAAGGCAGCATCATCATCACATATCTACTAATATAATCATTTGAGTACAATGCTGAAAGGAAAATACATAAAATGAAAATCAAGCTCTAGAAGATCACTGCACGCTCCAAACTCAACACTACTGTAACCTAACATCACCTGCATGCATCTATCATGCATAAGCTAATAGAAAGCTTAAAGGGTGGTGTAAGTGTGTACACAAGGTAAGTGTCAAGTATTCAATACAATACCGTAATCTTACAATACCAGAAATATTGGTAATCCATTAATCGTACAATATCGGAGTGAGCAGAAATACTGACAAGATCATAAATCATATGATAACAGATTAAGCGAAAATACTAACAAGTCCATGAGTCATACAATATCAGAGTAATTCGAAGACATGTTGATAGGTTCAAGAGTCATACAATATTAGAGTACGCAATATAAATAAATTATACAAATGAGGAATCATAAAGAGTCAAAATCAGATGTCGAGGATGCAATGCAATATACAGTTTCTGATGAGTTCACAGATACCGTCAGCCGTATCTAGGCTATATAAATGTAAAAATATAGTAACTCAAAATGTCATATGCTGCGAATGTAATGCAATATGCGGTGCGAATGGAATGACCACGGTAGAGTGTGAAGTCGAGGTGATAGTACGTGGTATCGTAAGCTATGGGGTCTATCACAAAGGACTTCTATCCAAACCAATCCTATACCTAAATTTGGATAGTCAGACTCAATGTGGTAAACTCCTGATCTCATATTGTCGCGTGCCCCAATCGAAATCCTGGCCATTACAAAGGTTCACATAACAAATAGTTGGGCACTACCAGCCCAAGTGGATAGTGAATGAATGAATACATGAGTATGCAAATACTGCTCAATAAGTCCACATATCAATACCGTTCATCTTTGGGATCATCACTAGGGTCTATTATACTTTACGCCAGCTTACCGCCCCTATCCGAGCGCACAACTGGGTAAGTGAAAGAGACCTCACTATCCGTCTGCCAATATCGAGCCTGGCTCGTCGATAGCAAACTCATTCCTCAAGCTGGTCAAACTCAACCTAGATATTGTCCCCTCACTCAGGCGAATAAGGTCACACCCCCTACCAACAGACCACGACATAGTGGAAGATGCGGCCTACTCGTATACGGCCTTCATGCGCTCATATATATCCACTCGGTCTCGATGTTGGGGCGTCCTCTGGTACCAAGAGGGTTTAGAAATTTTCATCCAAGGCCATTTGTGGCAGCCCGATGCTAAAACAGATTTTTGGTGTCCTATCTGGCCATCCACGATATGCTTGTGGAGGCTACGATCTTAATGTCGCTAGGGCATATAGTAATCATAATGCAAGATACATGAGCCATACAATTCAGTCATGCATCAATCCTGCGCATACCGTGCGCTCATGTGAGATAACCTCCACCTATCAAGGAGTCTCATAACAACCTGCCCAATGACATATGCAATGGTCAACCACATCTTATAACAAACATGTAAATGATGCGTATGGGCATGTATCATGATGTTAAGCTGTCACATACTCATAATTAATATCGATAACAGATGCCGATAATCAACATAGATAATCGGTCTAATAAAGGGGCCTAAGGAAAGGTCACAATGTAGACATTTAACCATCATTGCCCATCAATGTGGACATTTAACCAACATTATTCCCGACGAGTGGCCCACATATAGCCAAACATATAGTGGCCCATGGCCTCACACAAGGGCCTCACATATACACCGCCATGGGCCGCATCAAATGAGATTCATATACAACACATCGAACCTCATCAAATGAGTCATAAATACATCACATTGGGCCATACTACCGGGCCCTCGAATACATAATAAAGGGAGCACTACACATGAGCCGTCATAATGGGCCTCCAATGCATCACTGTGGGCCCCAACTCATGGGCCTCAATACATCACAGTAGGCCACATCTCATGAGTCCTGAATATATACAATGGGCCTTATCAAACAGGCTGAAAATACGTCATAATGGGCCTTACCAAATGGGCTGGAAGTGCATCTCAATGGGCCACGTCCCACGGCCTGATACACACCACAATGGGCCGCATGACATGGTCCTAATATGCATCACTATGGGCCACAACCAATGGGCTTCAATACACAATAGGTGAGCCCTACACATGGGCCTCAATTATATACAACCGGTGGGCCCTTAATTACATTAAATCAGGCCTCACAAAAGGGTCATAAACATATCATATGCATCACTTTTGGGCCACATCCCATAGGCTTCATACAAGGTTCTCATGAAATAGCCCATGGCCCACACAATAAATGGGCATTATCCACAATATTTTGCACACTATGTTGGGCCCCAAGTAATGGCCCCGAGGCCTAAATACAACAAAATAGGCTACATGAGGGGCAGGCCATGGCCCAAAAACATCATGGCTAAGGAAAACATCTACTCATGCATTGTGTTGGGCCTCATGGCAACTCACATGCCCCAATTAATTAGCCAAGGTGTAATGAACATTCACCAATGTGTGCTTTACAAATTAACCCAAAACTAGGCAAGTTGGGTGAGCGGCAAAGATTAAGTCATATATATTATATTGGGCCCTTATGGGGTGGCCCATGAAATCCAACAA
This sequence comes from Magnolia kwangsiensis, assembly GCA_037074715.1. Classification (NCBI taxonomy): domain Eukaryota; kingdom Viridiplantae; phylum Streptophyta; class Magnoliopsida; order Magnoliales; family Magnoliaceae; genus Magnolia; species Magnolia kwangsiensis. The sequence continues at coordinate 17,954,655 of CM073579.1, read as the reverse complement.
AATAGATGGATAGCATGTGCAACATATACACTATAACAGGTCCTCATGAGGCAGCCCGTGGCCCAAAGAACCGATAAACAGTGTGTTTCCCATACATCAAGGTGGGCCTCAAAACTGTACAATAAGTGGCCAATCATACAATAAATGGGGCCCTTGCACATCATAAACGGGCCTCACCAAAAGGTGGCCAACATGGATATGGTACATTCAACATGATGCGGCCCATTTGGAATATGGAATCCAACTCATAATGGGATCCACGATCTCATACAAGGATCTAATACACATCATCATGGGCCTCGCTTATGGGGCATATACGCATCACATTAGGCCTCAATCATGGGCCAATATATATATATATATATATATATATATATATATATATATATATATATATATATATATATATATATATATATATATATATATATATAACATCAGGCCGTATCAAATGGATCGAATCAAATAGGCTAAATCAAATGGGCCAAATCAATGGGTTTAGTCAAACTGGCCGATTCAAATGAACCGAATCGAATGGACCGATTCAAATGGGCCAAATCAATGGGCCAAGTCAAATGGGCCGAATCGAATGGGCCGATTCAAATGGGCTGAATCAATAGGCCAAGTCAAACGGGCCGATCCAAATGGGTCGAATCAAATGGACCGAGTCAAATAGGCCGATTACAACATAATTCATCTACTTTTAGAGATTAGCATAGGGTATATAAAAAAAATGAATCGTATCAAGATATCAACTGGACCATACCACATCTAACCGTGGTGATAATGATTTTCACAGTTAAAAATTTAGAAGGCCCACCATAGCATTTATTTCCCATCCATACTATTCAAAGGTCACAAAGTCCGGGATGAAAAGGGAAAACAAGTATCACATTGGTCCAGGACCTGGACCTTGTAACCCAAAAGGGTTTCCAATGGTGGGCGTTCATCCCACTGTTTTATGCAATGTGGTTCACTTGATATTAGATGTGCCTTATTTTTAATCTCGAGCCTCAAGACAAACTAGCCAAATGGATGGATGGTTGTATACAACACATCCATCGGTGGTGGGCCCCTAATGCCACCGTCCAGATGGACGAATGGATTATACGCATACATCTATGGTGGGTCCCACATCGACGCACAGACAGACTAATTGTAAGGATATAACACAGCATCATGGTGGGGTTGTACCTGGCATGCCAGACCCACCTTGATATTTATATAAAATATTATATTATATTATATAATAATAATACAAAATATTTTATTATATAATAATATATATTATCATATAATATATGTATACGTGTGTGCATGTGTGAGAGGGAATGGAAGTGTCAGCGCCCAGCGTCCAGAGATGCTGGACGGATGGCTGATGGTGGACCCCACATGTATGGACAGTTTGGATGGAACACTTCCATCATGGTGGGGCGCTGAACATGGCGGATGAAACACATACACTATGGTGGGTTCCACCAGATAGACGGACGGCTAGGAGGGGGCTTTCACGTATAGCAGGTTGCTGCTACCGCAGCTGACCCATCATCAAAGCAAATGGACGGCTGATAAAACACATGCCTCATGGTAGAGCCCACTAATGGATGGTAGCGTGGATGAAACCATACTTTTGGGGGTCCAACGGAAATTTGCTGACGTCAACTTCACAGCAGCCTTAGCTGTATGAAGCACGCCATCCAGTCTGCTCATCAGGTGGGTCCCACGTGGGGGCCCATCGTAACATTTATGTGCCATCTAATCTGTTGATAAGGTCACATAGACCCAGACGAAGAGGAAAAATAAATTTTATAATGATCCAAAACTTCTGTGATAACCCAAAAAGGATCTTAATGGCAGACGTTCAATCCTCACTGTTTCCTGTGATGTGGGCCATCTGAGTTGTGTATATGGTTGATTTTTGAGGTGGCCCACTACCCTAAGGGGGGCCCACCAAATGTAAGGTATTGATGTTCTGCACACATCACCGTGGGGCCCACGGTCCCTGGCCATCGTCGCATGCAGCAGGATACTGTCAGCATCCTCTGACAGTCAGCAGCACCTGCTACTTATTTAATTTATTATTATTATTTTTTTTTTTTTTAAAAGATTTTTCTTATTTTTTTCACAGGTGGGGCCCATGCTAGAAGAATCTACCTCACCCATCGAATTCTACAATTCATAACAAATCCATCAAGCCCAATATTAAGCATGTTTTTGTGTATAGAAATATCGAAGCGGATTTCAATGGTAAAGCCACAGTCTTCAACATTATGGCCTGCCAAATGATCGGATTGGCTTCATTTTTTGGCTCAATGCCTAAAATGGGCTGAGAAATGGAATGGATGGCGTGAATTTGATTCATACATCAAGATGGGGCCTATATGGGTGGCCCCCCTAAAACTTTTAAGAAAGCTAACATTTTTATTTTTTTTCGTGTGCAACGTCCTAAGGCTGTTAACACATCCCACGATCTGTTCACACTTCACAGACGACGTGAATCAAGGTGGTCCCACATAGACATGGCCCACTTAATTAAAATCAATCTGATATTTGTGTTTTCCCATCACCTAGAAGGTAGGGCCCACATGGCTTGGACAGCCATGGGGTTCATTTGATGGATGGTTGGACATCACATAACTCATTGAGTGAGCTACAAAATAAAGGAAGGAGAGAGAGAGAGAGAGAGAGAGAGAGAGAGAGAGAGAGAGAAGCACCCACCTTAAATCTTGGACTTCTTCTTCCACCAATATGATCTAGAGCTCCAAGGAAACAAGATTCAATGGTTGTGATTGATTTTGGAGGGTTGGATTTGGGGGTGGAGAGCTTGCAAAGGGTTGAAAATGGAGAGCTCTCATGGACTTTGGGAGCTCTCTCTTACTAGGAAATAAGAAATAAAGAGGGAGGGAGAGAGATAAGAGAGAGAGAAAGGAGAAATGATTGCTTTTCTAGCTAGGCAATCATGAGTCGTAAGGGAGGCATGGGCTAAGTTTATTATGAGTTGTAAGAGCATATCTAGGGCTATGGGCTAGGGGCTATAGCTAGGGTAATGTTACCCCTGGGGTGACATCATCTTCATGGTGATGGTTGCTAGGGAAATGTACAATCTGGATAGGTGGCTCCCGTAACGCGCAGTCCATGACCATTATCATGTGCAGTCCACAACTTATGATCTAAGTATCGGATTGGTGCACAATACGCGGAGTTAGAACCGTGGTGAAAATGTAGTCATGATGGTATAAGTTTCGAGTTGAGCCAACTCAAATATACTGGACGCGACTCGAGATCATGTACAATTGCCGATAACAGATTGCGGGTCACTGAATTTCAACTAGGAGGACCGCAGAAGCCTACGGAATGATATAATATAGGATATAGGTCTTACATTGACTATTAGTTTGTGGGTGATAAAGAATACTCACTTTATGTCACGCCCCAAACTCGGAAACCGGGCTTACAAAATTCTCGATCGTCGAATTCGGTGCCGACAGCCTCTATAGAACCCCATTCTCGGATCCCAACGCCCATTCGCCAGGTTCTGATCTTGGGATGCTACGAGGAGGATTTCAACATCAGTTTGATTCATAATAAGCATAACCAAAGGCATAACCCACAAACAACAACCAAAAACTCCATTACATTTTCACTATGATAAAAAACTTTACAAGTACAATGAGCATAAAGGGAAAATACAATGATGATGAACAAAAACTCTAAAATGATCTGTTAAGCGCTCCTGCCTCAACGCTGCTGCGCCCCAATGTCACCTGCACGCAACGATCGTGCATAATCTTATAGAAAGCTTAGAGGGTGGTGAAAGTGTGTGCACAGGGTAGTAATATGATCATGCAATATCAGAGTAATGCGGAATATGCAGATGGATCCATAAATATCATGAGCCGTACCAAGGCTATGCGATGCAAGATGCAAGTCAAGCATACAATCCTCATCTAAGTCCACATGTCAATGCAGCTCAACTCTGGGATATCACCGGAGTCTAGTACACTCTAAACCAGATCACCGCCTCGTCGCGTGCAATAAGGTAAGTGAAAGAGACCTCACTATCCATCTGTCAATATCGGGCTCGACTCTTCGATAGCGGACCCATTCCTCGAGCTGGTCAAACTCAGCCTAGCTTTGCCCCCTACACTCGGGCGGATAAGGCCGCACCCCCTTCCAACCGACCATGATACAGTGGAGAGTGCAGCCATCTGGTAATCAGCACTCGACGCTCATCTACCTACTCGATCTAGACGTTGGAGCAACCTCTTGGTACCATAAGGGTTTAGGGACTTTCACCTAGGAATATCTATAGCACCCCATGTAGAACAAGATTTTCGATATCCAATCCTGCCAACCACGATACACCTGTGGAGGCTATGGCCCCGATGTTGCTAGGGCATACAATAACCATATCACACAAATACAAAATGCATGAATCATGCTATCCAATCATGTAACAAATCCTGCGCATATTGTGCGCTCATGTAGGGCAACACCGCCTAACCGGGAGCTCATAAACAACCTACCCGAAGGCATATGCTATGATCAGTCAATTCTCATATCAAGCATACGTATGATGCGTATGATCATGAGTCATGAAACTATACTAAACATGTAAATAAGTGATAAACCATTCTTACAACGCAGATGGGCCTAGACGGCCTATACACAACAAGTACTGCCTATTAAAGGGGACTTAGGGAGAGTCGTAATGTGGACATCCAACCAACTTTACACTTGCAATGTGGACGTCAAACCAACATTGCTCTCAAGGCACGATCATTACGTAATCCGTGTTGGGGTCACACATTGCAATGGACTTTAGGTATATCTCATTGGGTCTTAAATATATCAAATGGGCCACATTCAATGGGCCGTATATTCATCAAGTGGACCACACCACTAGGCCGTACCAATGGGCCTTAAGTGCAATTCCCATTGGGCCTTAAATATATCAAATGGGCCACATCTTATGGGCCTTATATTCATTAAGTGGGCCACATCCATGGGCCGCACCACTGGGCCTTAAGTGCATTGCAATGGGTCATAACCCGTGGGCCTTAAAATGCATCAATGGTTCTCGACCCATGGGCCTTATACATATCAAATGAACTTTAAAATACATCAAATGGGCCTAATCCCATGGGCCTTGGAACACATCAAATGGGTCCAATCCCATGGGCCTTAAATATATCAAATGGGCCTAGTCCCATAGGCCTTGGAATATATCAAATGGGCCTAGTCCCATGGACCTTAAAACATGCTAAGATGGGGTCCACTCGGACTATGGATCTGGCCCATTCTTTAACTCGTTTCATAAAATGAGCTTCTAGAAGGGATGGACAGATTGGATGCAGCACCTGCATCAAAGGTGGGGGCCCACAAGAAGGCCCACCATCATTTATATTATATATAATATAATATATAAACTACATATTATATATATATATATATATATATATATATATATAATTTATACAATATTATATATAATATGATATACATATATATATATATATATATATGCACACACACGCTGCACACATACGTGCTACACACACGCACGCACACATATGCGCTACACACGCTGCACCCACACACGCATGCACACACATGCAACACGAGGGCCCCACCGTCACGCTGACGGTGGGAAATAAAAACACATGCATCAGTGTGGGTCCCATGAGGGGCTCACCGCCATGTTTATATACCATCCAAACCGTTGATAAGGTCGTACGGACCTGGATAAGGAGGAAAAACAAGTTTCATCTTGATCCAAAACTTCTGTGGCCCATAACAGGGATTTCAATGGCAGAGGTTCAATCCCACTGTTTCCTGCGGTGTGGGCCACCTGAGCGTTGGATGGGGCCAAAATTTGGAGGGGGCCCACTGCTAGGGGTGGCCCACCTCATGAACAGGTTGGATTTCACATATGCATCATGGAGGGGCCCAGATGTGGGGCCCTAGGCCCCTGGCGTCCGCCCGCCCTGCGTTAGCGCTGCAAGCAGGGCCTACTGCCTTCTGACAGGGGCAGCGTTGCTGCTTCCCTTCTTCTTCTCTTTTTTTTTTATTAACTGTAGAAAATCACATGTGGGGCCCGCTACCTGAGAATCCACTCTGGCCATAGGATTCCACGGCTCGTAACAATTCCAACCAGTCTAATATTGAGTATAATCTCGATGAATAGAAATCTCAGGGAAGATTTCAACGGTGGAACCCATCATTTGCTATGCTATGGCCCGCCAAAACCTCGGATCAGCATCACCCTTTCTCTCTACGCCTAAAATGGTCCAAGGAATGAGGTGGATGGCGTGGATTGAATACATACATTAAGGTGGGGCCTAAGTGAGGGGACCACCCTAAAAGCTTGAAAATTAAGCTAATATTTGTACTTTCACTGAGACGTCCAGCGTCCCTAGACGCTGGACGGTCCTCACAACCAAGGTGAATTCGGGTGGGCCACCACATGATAAACGGTGTGGGTATAACACACATAAGGTGGGCCCCACATGTGGATAGCTTGGACAAAATAAATACTTCAAGGTGGGGTCCATTCAAGTGTGCCACACCAACACATCATGATCTCACAAAAGAAAATGAAATAGAGAGGGAGAGAGAGAGATAGAGAGTGGGACACACGTGTGATGGAGGGACCCCGACATTATGGGCCCTCCCTTACAATGAATCATACATCAAGTGGGCCCTAAAGCATGTGGGATCACCAAAATTTAAAATCAACGGTGGAGATCCTTTCCCCACCAATATGGACGGTCTAGATGACCTTCCTATTGCAATAAAATAAACATCATGATGGGAGTCCATGGAGAATGGCCCCATTATGGAATGATCATGATGATCCTAGTGGACCATCGGCCACATCTTAGGGTCCCAAGTAAGATCCAAACCATTGATCGGTTGGTCTCACTTGGCCCATCTTAAAAACATGAAAAACTACTATTATCTAGCACTTACCGTTCAATCTTCTTGCTCCTATGGGTTCCTTAGCACCTTAGCTTTGATTCCAATGGAGGAGATGAAGAATGGATGGCTAGGATGGGAGGTCTTGGGATGGGGAGGTGGGCCACACTTGGAGTTTTGGGAAGAGAGGGAGAGGCTCATACGTGGAATTTTTTTTCTCTTGCTTGGAATGAAGCTTGAGAAATGAGAGAGAGAGTTGTAAAGGGAGAGAGAGATGGGTGATGGATGGATGTGGTGAGTAATGGGTGTGTAAGAAAACCTTGACTTTTGTAGCCTTTTGTGTAAGAAAGGCATGAGAGGTGTAAGGATTTCTTGACTTTTAAGGCATTTTGTGTAAGAAAAGTATGGGCATGGAAGAACTTTTGGACTTTTGTGGTTGCTTTGGTATGGGTGAAAGGTGATGTGTACTTGACATGTACTTGACATGTGATGTGATGAGATTGATTGATTGATGGGATTGATGTGACACCTCGTAGAGATTCTCTTGGGTTTCGCAACGCGCGGCGTTTTCCTCGCACCGAACATTAGCCCACAACTCTTGACCAGGGTATTGCCTCAGCGTGCAAGTCACGGCATCAGAACCGCAGTGATGGCGAGGTCGCTATGGTAATGGTCTTGGGTTGAGTCGACTCGGGTTGAGTCGTGTGCAAATATCGATTAAGGGTCGAAGGTTGCCGAAATTCGATCGGTAAGATCGTGGAAGTCTATGGAACGCTACGGACTAAGATACGAGTCTTACACTTTACTTGTAATACCATATTTATTCATCACATTTTTAAAGGGTCTATTATAAAAGTGAGAACCTCCATCACTGATGATGGCGCAGGGTGTTTCAAATCTAGATAAAATGTTTTCTTTTAAAAACCGTATAACTATTTTGTGATCATTAATTCTACAAATAACTGCCTCTGCCGGCCCATTTTGAAATATAATCTACAACCAATATGATCTAAAAATATCTAAAAGATGAATGAAATTGTCTTATAAAATCGATACCCTAACAGTCAAAAACCTCAACAATCAAGATCGGATTTAAAGGCACCATATTTCTATAAGAAATTTTACCTAACTTTTGACAACACTCATATGCTTTACAAAATTCATGGGTGTCCTTAAACATTGATGGCCAGTAAAAACCATACTATAGAATTTTTTCAGTGGTCCTTTTAGAAGAAAAATGTCCTCTACATGCATAAGAGTGACAAAATGAGATGACACTTAATTGTTCATGGGACCGGACATAAACTATATCATGTCGGTTCAGTATGTGTTCTCGGATGAAGGTTGTTACCATAGCTGGATCCCCTTAGGAATACATCTCCAAATGATTTGATATGGGCAGTATTTAAACAAATATGGATCATCCTATAAGAAGTTGCGTACCTCGATAAAGAACCTCCTTTTATCCTGTATAGTCCAATGAGTATAAATTTTACCAATGACAAGATAATTAGCAATGTCAGCACACCAAGGTAGTCGGGAGATAATAAAAAATAATTGTTCATCAAGGAATGTATATTTAATAGGTGTTATCTTCATGTAATCAGAGAGTACAAGACGAGACAAGTAGCCGACCATTACATTTTCTACTAATTTATTATCACGAATCTCAATATTAAGCTCTTGGAGTATAAGGATCTAGCTCAATAAATAGAACTTAGCATCTTTCTAGGAAAGAAGATACTTAAGAGCCACATAATCAGTGAAGATAACAATCTTGGATCCAATCAAGTATAACACTTGTCCAGTGCAAAGACTACGGTAGGGAGATTTTTTTTTCGTAATAGAATAGTTAACTTAATCATTATTTAGAGTTCTACTTGTGTAGTAGATAACATAGGGCTTCTTTGTCTTTTCTCTATTCTAATACCACTACAACAGTATGGTCATCAGCGTCACACATGATTTTAAAAAGTACACTCCAATCAGGCAGTTGCATGATTGGTGCATTTATTAACATACCCTTAAGCTCTGTGAAAGCTTCTTGGCATTCAATGCTCTACACAAATGGGGTGTCATTTTAAATGAAGATTACACAATAGACGTGATATATGACTGGAATCCTTTATAAATCTCTTGTAAAATCTTGCATGGCTTAAAAAATATCGAATTTCACATATGCTTTTGGGGGCCGACAAATTTGAATCAAGTCAATCTTGGCCTTGTCTACTTCAAATCAATTGGACTAGATGGTATGTCCAAGAACAATTCCCTGATGAACTATAAAGTGACACTTCTCTCATTTTTAAAACAGGTTCTTTTCCTCACACCTTGTCAAGACTAGGTGTAAATGATTTAAATATTCACCAAATGAACAATAAAAAATAGAAAAATCGTCTATGAAAAGTTTTCAAATAATGCCTAACCATATCAAAAAAAATACTAAGGATGCATCTCTAAAAAGTTAAAGGAGCGTTACAAAGACCAAACAATATCTTTTTGTATGTAAAGGTATTGAAGGGGCACGTAAATGTGGTCTTTTCCTGATCTTCTAGAGAAATTTTTATATAGTTGTACCCAGAGTAACAATTTAGGAAACAATAGTAGGAATGATCGACTAACCTTTCTAAAATATGATCAACAAGCAATAAAGGGAGATGGTCCTTCCTAATCACCATGTTCAGTTTCCTATAGTCAATGCATGTTCTCCATATTATAGTGACTCTAGTTTGTACTAATTCATTATCGGCATTGGTGACTATGGTAATTCTAGATTTCTTAAAAACCACTTAAGTTGGACTCACCCATTACCTATCTGAAATAGGATAGATGATACCCATATCCAGTGGCTTAAGAAACTCGACTCTAACTACTTCTTTCATATTTGGATTTAATTGCCCTTTTAGTTGTCTAAAAGTTTTAATATTCTATTTGAGGTGTATCATGTGAGTATAAATCAATGGGTTAATTTCCATGATATATGCAATTATCCATCTCATGGTACTCTTGTGTTCTCTGAGAATCTTAATCAGTTTACTCTCTTAGTCTTTATCAAGGTGGGAAGAAATTACTACAGAAAAAAAGTCATCCTGACCCGAGTATATTTCAGCTCGGATGGCAAAGGTTTCAGATCAAGCTTCGGTACTTCAATACTAGATGGTGGAGGGTTTAAATTGGTTTCAAAACAAGGCCACTAGTTAGTCTCAAGCACCAGAGTCGAATCAAGCAAGGTATTCACCATATCTAAAATCATGTCATCGTTAGAATCAATGTAGTTAGCCAAGTACACTTTCAAGGGATCGAAAAAAGTAATTGAGAGGAGCTCATCCTCCACAAGTGTATCGATTAAATTAACCTCGTGAACTTTATCATAATCCTCTTATTGTTTGTGTATGTTAAGTACAACAGCTTTAATGTTATGTTATCAAACGAAAGTTTCATGACTCAATTCCTGCAATTGACTATAACATTAAAGGTTATCAAGAATGGATGTCCAAGAATGACGAGAATTTGAGTGTTCGCATTCATAACATGTTAGGTATTTAAGATAATAAAATTTAACGAGAAGTAGAATTTATCAACCTATACCAATACATCCTCAACCACCCCTTTCAGTATCCTCATAGAATTATTGACAAGTTGTAACGTTGTCTTAATGGGATGTAATTCATTAAGCCCTAACTGCTCGTATACCGAATAAGGTATGGGGTTAATACTAGCCCCCAAGTCAAGAAGTACTTGCTCAATCCAAAAGTTCCTTATGATGCAAGAGATAGTAGTACTACCTAGATCTTAGTATTATGGGGTAGTGTTTTGTTTGATATTAGCACTCACTTTTATAAAAAAAAAATGACTTATTTGTACATTAAGCTTTTGCTTCATGGTACAAAGATTCTCAAGAAACTTAGTTTATGACGGGATTTACTTAATGGCGTTTATCAAGGGTATGTTGATTTTCACTTATTAAAAAATTTATAAGATATCTTGAATATTAAACTAAGGTTTGGATGAGAGCAATTGTTAAGGGAATGGGGCTACCACCTTATGATTTTGCTCATGTTCTTTCTCATACTGAACATCGTTAGCTTTGTCATCACTCTCAGATTTTTCATATTCTTTAGGCTTTTCAACCTTCTTCATAATATCGTCTCAATCACTCTACCACTTATAAGGGTAGTGCCAAATCTAGCATGTTTAATGTGAAGGTAGGAATAATCGGAATCAACCACCTCATATTGGCCTTTCGGATTCTGTTGTGGTTGGATTGGAAAAGTTCATTTAAAAAAAAAAAATTTGAGTCATGACTAAATTCTCTAAAATAAAGACTTCTCTTGAAAGATCTGCATAGTGCTTTAATTAATTTATGTTTATTCTTGCATGAATACTTGCAACATATCCTTTAGGATCTTCTTCGATGAGGGCACATAAGGAATACTAGTAGATGACCCTTAAAGATTATCGCCTGCAGTAGTAGTAGGTCAATTCCTCTAACTGAAATTAAGATGGTTTCGCCAATTAGGATTCTACGTGTTTGACATTAGAGCATTGAATGATCACTGTAAAGCATTCATGGCATTAACCTGAGCCTACAACACTTCTTAAAATGCATGGATTATAGGACAATCCTTAATTAAGAGTGCATTACTCTCACAAATCCCACGAACACTTTCAACGATTGCATTGGTTTTAACCATATCCACGTTTCTTAATTCCATGGCCTCTACCTTGTGAGATCTAATTACATCATCGTCCTCTTTCAACACATGTATATCTCCTTTTTCCTTGAGCACTCGATTTTATCTATTTTGTCAAAAGTATCCCATGACTAGTATTATCAATCAGAATATCAAAGTATTTACAGGACTCATTGGGATCCTTAATCATAAAATCATTGTTGCATATCATCTTTACAAATTGGTGAATGTTTAAACTTAAACCATTGTAGAAAAAAGGTAATAACTCACCACGTTTTGTAGGCATGATGTGGGCAGATAAGCAAGAGTTCCTTAAACCATTCTCAACACTGGAAGAATGTTTCATCCTCATTCTGGGAGGAGTTCATGATGTTACATCTCAACATGTTGGTTTATGGGTACGGACGAAATTTTTCAGAAATGTCCTAGTCATCTCAGCCCAAGTCTCGATGCTTTTTGGCTTTAAGGAGTGCAGTCATGACTTAGCTCTCTCCTTCAAGGAAAAGTGAGACAATTTCAATATAACAATATCCTCCAAGACATTGTTGTAATGCAAGATAGCAAAAATCTCATCAAATTCTTTCAAGTGTAATATATGGACTTTCGTAATCAAGTCCATAGAATTTGGGAAGCATCTGGATTACTCTAGGTTTGAAATCAATGTTGCCCGCATCCACAGGGAAAAAACATACAGGAGGATATGGTTGTTCTTGTCGGTTGCAAGTAATCATACAACGTCCTAATTGGTGGTGTATTGTGTACTATATTCTCATCAAAGTTTGGTTCGTTCTCAACCATATTTGTAGTTGAATAATTGATTCATTAGTACTTGTAGACACCCCGCCCAGGCTAGCAACTTATTAAAGCATGGATGATCCTTATGAACTAAACCTAAACCCTACACCTTACCTAAAACCTCAGTCATTTCCAAGACTAAGCCAAACCCTAGCTGAATCTTAGTCATTATCTAAGCCAAGCCATTACTTAAACCTTAGTTAAACCTAAGCCACTACCCAAGCCGAGCCATACCTAATCTATTTCAAAGCCAAAGCCTCAAACCCAAGCCTTAAGCCATCCTCCAGGCATGAACGAGACAGATGGCTAAATGTTGGAGATGAATAATAAACGACGGTAATTCGATTACCGCTTCTATCGGAATATGTGCCCCAAGCTACAACTGTTACTCCCCTAGAAAGTCAACTATGCTGGGACCTGCTTAACCCTAAATTTTCTACTATTTACCATTTCATCAAGCCATTTAACCCATAAGAAAGTGCCATCCAACATCTCCCTTCCCTCTACCAATCGTAAGTTGCTACATCATCATTTACCCTTCATAATCTTTAAAATTAATAAATATCATTTCATGGGGCTATAAATACACCCTCATCTTTTCATTTTACACCAAGCAATTCTCACCAAGAGAAGGAGAGTGAGAGTGAGAGAGAGAGAGAGAGCGATTGAGTTTTGAAGTTCCCATCTTCTTCAACCTCCATTAGCCTCCTCCAACCCTCTCTTAGTCCCTTAAACATTCTTAGGTCAACCATTCCAAAATATAGTGCACATACTTCATCCAAGCCACATCCAAGTGCAAGCCAAAGATCGTGTCGTTATCACTTATATTCATACTTCATCATTCATATCATCACTTCCCTTTTCAACCTCATACTCCTCTAAGTTACCGTTGAATATATGTTCCATGACTTGTCGGAATTCCGGATTCTATTACATCAGTAACTCATTGCAATCTAGTCATTTTACATGTCATTATAGCATCATCACATCTCCTCTTAACCTTATTTCTCATCTAGACATTCTCTGAATGTATTCGTTATGGCTTGCTGGAATTTTGGACCCCGTTATATAAAAAATATGACCTTTGCCTAGTCTTATTTTAATACCTTATATTATATCCTATAAAATCAACTTACCACACAAAGTAAATCTCATACACCCATAGGGTAGATAATGTACCTAACACCTCTGTAACAGATGTCACTTACTTAGAATCCTAGGTTGCAGATCAGAGTCAACTTAAAGCAATGGTCTTCAAATTCTTTGACTTTTTTAAATTCTGCAGGTTCTAGCTGACTGTAGAATTTTGAGATAATTGGCTAGTGGTGACTCCAAGTCTACAACATCATCGATCAAAATCATCCCATACACCTCAAAACCAAAGATAAAAAGTGTGGGCTCCAATTTCCAATGTTCACGGTACTAAGATGCTTTCTAATGTGACGATAAATAAACAATCCTCTAACCAAATCTTATTCACTTAGAAGATGAAGTGTGTGATCACGTGTCCACTTAGGTATGAATAACACAAAGCCCTAAAATTAAACTAAGCCCTATAAAAGTGTATGCAGTAAAGTATTAAAGTACTCGGTAAGACCGATGTCGATCCCACTGGGACTATTTTGGTTTAAAAACACTTATATAACTAATTTGGAAATATGTGTTTTTAATCCAACAAATCAACGTGCATGAAAAATAATAATAATTAAGAACTAAGGTGTCAGGGATCCACTTATGTAATGCCTCAAAAATCAGCACTCAAGTACATAAAGTCTGATCTCAAGTTTTCAGGTGCTAACAAAATGAAAATGCACGTGTGACCTCATTCAGATTCAAATTCATCTCACACATGAGTAATCAGAGTAGCACGATTTAAATTAGCAGGTCAAATGTGAGGTAGAGATAATAAAAATCAATGAACATATCACTAACAGTCATGGTACAATTAAAAGTGAAAATTCGCTCAAATGAAGATTATGTAAGCCACAATATACATACTCAAGATGATTAAAATGTAAAGTTTTCAGTTTTCATCCTATCCTCTAAAACATAACGATAGTGACACAAGCCAATCTGTCTGAAGTCTCACTAGTACTTACATCAATAATATTGCCTAGTTGGTGTTTTAAAATATTATTCCAAGTGAGAGTGAGTAGTGAACTTAGTGGTTCTATTAGTTCTAATTTACACATGTTATCAACTCAATTAACATAATTAATAAAAAATAAGACATCAAGCATTTTCTAAATACTCTTGTTAAATGCATGAATGAGGTTATAGAATGATTCATGCGCTTTACAAACCAAAAATTCTTTACAAGCGACTTCAACGGTTATTTCGTAAATGACAACACTCCCTCACAAGTAACTCTAACGCTAAATTGTAACCTATCATAAGATATGCATGATTAGCCAAGTAATTATTAATTTTAATTCATACAACAGGTTTGCGAAAGCATAGTACCAATGTTACATCACGAGTCCTTATCTAGATCACGTGGCTTGTTACTACACGTAGTGGCTCCTCACCAGTGTCACTTGATCCAAATCTAGGTATCACTCATTTATCTCACAAATTAGTAATTTCAAATGTACAGCATGATACCCAAATATATGAGGACTAACTTAATATGAGTCGTCAACTAAACACTGAGTATGATCACTCAATTCCGAGTATAAAGAAAGGGTTTGTCACCTAATTCCATTCATTCTTAGGTCGTTCGAATGACACTCTGTCATGGAACCGTGTAATTTGATGGGGGTCGTTCAAACAACAATCTCTTGCCTCCATCAGTACTCATTGATCATTACGGGGAGACTCGTTATCCCGGCATAGGCTGATAACTCATACACGGTGTCCCATACCACCATGCCCAACTCATGAGTTTTAGTGAGATCGTATCGCACTAACGGTTATGAATAAACTCATCCACTGGGAACGAAGTATTTTAGATTCTATTTTTCATTTTTCATACATTGTGAATACATATGGTCAATCGACTATTAGGCTAATTCCATTGATTTGGGAAACTCCGACACAATCGGTGTTAGGTGCAACTATCTCGTATCGTCCAACTATTGTCGGTCGTCCGTGTTCAACCTAAGGTCGATCGAATAAGACTAGGGTGGCCAACCTAACTCGAGTCACCCCTTAGTTCGAGTAGTTAGCCGACTTTTTCAACGTTGTAAGTAACCTAAGTATCACCACAACCTAATAACTAGTCATGTTGTCATAGTGTATATTTAACAACATAACCACTCAGACACTTCATAAAATATCTGAGCATCAATAGCACAACACAGCCACTTAGGCATTTTATCAAACACGTGAGCATTAATAGAAGCACACATCTACTTTGGCTTTTTATCTAACATGTGAGCATTTATAAAACCACACATCTACCTAGGCAGTTCATTAAAGCATGTGAGCATCAATAGATCAACACATTCAATTACTTAGACATTTTATCAGACATGTGAGCATCAATAAATGATTAACTCAAAATTTGTATGGGGAGAGGGGGTATGAAATGAATGGGCATTTATAAGACCAGAAGTAGTGCGAATGGCCCTAATAGTCATTGGTTAATTAAATTAACCCTTGAGGGGGTTGATTCCCACTAATGGGACCTAACGGAAGACATATGGGTCAATGCTGAAATCCACCTCTCTCCTGGGGGGCAATCGTGGTATCTCTTGAAATACTTCAAGGAATCTCTTGACTTTTAAGATTTGATCTGCAGAGATCTCCTCTAAGCCCATTACCCACACCAAGGGTTCATTTTTCTTCACACTATATTGTAATGAGAAAGCTCTCGAGTATGGTGAGAGTGATTCTTCTGGCCTTACTTTCCTGGTTTTATCGAGGTAATCTATTCCAAGGATGACGTCGAATCCCCTTATGTTCATTTCCACTAGATTAGCCGAAAAATTTACCATAGTGATGGGGCAGTTTTCACAGTATTTGGTTAGTTCTATTATCTTTCCCAAGGGTGAAGCCACAGTGATGGGTCCTTTCATGTACTTTAATTCTAGACAAAACGTTCAACTATGGAAGTGGAGATAAAAGATAGAGTAGCCCCACAATCATATAAGAGGATAATTGGTACATTTTTTATAAAGGTCGTACCTTCTATTAGGCTGGGGACAATGTCCGAGTCTTTTGGCGACATCAAGTCGTATAGTTGATCTTGTGTTTTCTGAGAGGTGATCGGGGCGGATTGTTGTACTTGAAGCGGAATGGGGTGGCCTTCATCTCTCATTTTCTTATAGCAGTTTTTCATGTCGCGATCCATTTTCTTACAGTAGTTACATTTTCTTACAGTAGTTACATTTTCTTACAGTATTACATTTTGGGAGATTTGGGACGATATTCTATTATATGACGGTTCTGGGTCTTTTGTCCGATATTTGTGGTAAGCTAGAGTTCGTCCTGAGTCTCTTCCATACTTCGAGATGTTGTGGTCGGGCTCGGGACCTTCGATCATTGTTGTTTTTGGCACGGGTGGCCTTATCCACTATGATTGCATATGTTGGTAGGTCCAGACATCATATCTTAGAGTGGATCGAAGGTCTTAGGCCATCCTTAAACCGTTTGATTCTGAAATCTTCATCCTCAATTAGTTTCGACGCGTATCGGGACAATTTAATGAATTTTCCCTCATATTGTGCGACAGTCATTTCGTCTTGGGTGAGTTTTAAGAATTTGGACATCTTTTCATCTATGTATGACTTTGAGAAGTATTTCTTAAAGAACTTCTCCTAGAATTCTTCCCAAGTCCCAGTGTAATCTTCTGGTACAGTTCTTTCTGTTACTTCCCACCAATTAACGGCCTCTCCATCGAGATTAAAAGTGGCTAAGAAAATCTTAAGGTGTTCTGGGCATGCCATGGTCTTTAATGTCCTTTTAGTTTACTTTATCCAATGCCCGGCTACCACCGGGTCGGTGGTGACTGAGAACTCGGGAGGTCGTAGCTTTATGAATTTTTTTAGCATGAAAGATTCGTCGTCGTGTTCCGCACGAGGTGGAGCTAATGGGATGGTATGGGTAAGCGATGTTAGCAGTATCATGTTTCTAGGAAGGGTACTGTGAACCTGTTGTTGTATATTGTCCAATGTCTATTGAGTCCTCTGCATGGATGTCTCCATTTTTCCCAGGATGGAATAGAACGGTGCCCATGCTTGGGTATCAGGGGGTGCCTGTCTTGAGGATGGCTCTGGGAGTGCGGTCTCTTGGTGGTTTGTTGACCGGGATGGTGTTAATTCTCTCACTATTTCTTCATGAGGTGCATCATTCTCTGTTGTGCATTCCGAGAGTACGGAGTTTGTCCTTGACTTATTCTTGATACTCCAGGAAAATCTATGGACAAAATTTCATGGTTTGGCATTTTTAGAGAGTATATTTTAAGGTGCCTAGATTCATAGTCTCTAAGTTCCACATCTAACTTTATATTTCAAATGGGAACTTGGATCTGAGTTTCTAGTTCCTCAATTTCCTAACTCCTTTAGGAAGTAATCCTAAGTATAGGTCTTTAGTCCATGATTCTGTCATAGTCACGCAAGCTTATGATGGTCCATAACCCTTAGGCCCAGTTAATCTCATTCTCATGCTCTGATACTAACTATAACATCCTGAATTTTTATGGCCAAAGTTTATACTCGTGCCTGAGGGAACAGGTGTTAATAATGGAGGAATTTTGATGTCTCAAGGTCTCGCCTTGAATTCCCTCTTATCTAGATCACATTTAGTTACATTAAAAAAGGTAATCATTCACAAGAATAAAATGAACTGCACTTATCATCCCATAATTAAATAAAATTCGTCAAATGCTCACTCAATGGGAGCTTATTACAATATCTAAGTTGCGTTGCGAGAATATAAATGAAATAAACGTAAAGTACTTTTCTATTCATGCAAAGTCTTCTATCGGGAGTTGATCTTCTGAGTCCTCGACCTGTACGTCACCTACATCATCTGTACGGTTGGAAGGGTCAACGCCCTACTCATGGAGATGATTATCCTTTAAGATTAATAATAATTTAAGAGATTTATAAAAGAAATGTAAGGGTTCTAATACGTCTCGTATTCTACTACTACGAGGGGTATCAATATGCGCAAACAACGTACATGAGATACCTAATAAAGTATGTGCGACTCATCATACGTAGTGATCATCACAATGTGGAACATGATTCGACCCACATTCTCACACTGTGGATATTCGTCGGCCTGTCCAACACTACCGTAGATTTATGTGAACACCTCGAGGAGGCACAACACGTGAGTCGAATGAATTATGTGACATGATTTGTTCATGGAGCGACTATTTAGGACATCCAATCTTGGAAGTGATGTAACATGCATTACAAATTACTTACATCAATTCGTGCACCATTACCCAAAAACTCATGGAATTATATGTCGACCAAGAGAGTCTCTACCCAGAGTGCATTACGTCCATAATATAATTATTGAATCACTCGTTATGATACCCATTAACACATCACTTACACTTATAAAGAAATAAATTGAATTATGGAAGTTCTGAAATATTAAGACACATGCCCAAGCCGTAAAGGTAAATAACACAATGCTAGTAAAGTAAGAAAAATAGTAGTAATGACTAACTCAACAAAGAGGAGAGTGAAAATGGTCAACTCAATAAAAGGAGAGTAGCAATGGCTAACTCAACGAATAGGAGAGTGGCAATGGTCAACTCAATAACAAAGAGTGTGACAATGGCCAACTCAATAAAGAGAAGAGTAGCAATGGCTAACTCGACAAATTGATAAAGGCAAGGGCAAGGCCCGTATCCATTGAAATAGTGGTGAAGACCGCTTAAGTTGAAGTAGAGATATGTCAATATATCCTTGAGGGGGGGTGAATAGGACTTTTTAAAATTTTTATGAATTATTAAAAATTCTTATCACATTAATCCTATTACAGAGTACAGATTAGGATTACTCAAAATTAACTCTACTGGCTTCCAAGCCTAGTAGAGGATCTAATCACAAACTATTTAAAAGACAAACAGTTTATAGATGATATTGTGATGGATATTACTGTGTGTCCATAAGATGTGATCTTATATAAGGACTTGTAAGGCAATCACATAAATGTAAGACAACATCAATCTCAAACACAGTCATTTTATAGTGGTTCGATGACTTGTCTACTCCACTCCCAGCTTCCACACTCAACCCTTGAGTGACTGAATTTTACTAAGGAGGTTTTCCATGGTTCACCTCAAACCTAAGGTTTTAAATCAGGTTCACCTTCAACCTTTACAGAGGTTTTTACTCGGTTCACCTCAAACCCTAGAGTTTTGTTGGCGTACTCCTAACCAGATGTTTATGCCCACACAGGACAAGGGTCCACACAATGCACCCGGAAGTTTCTACTCGGTTCACCTCTAACCTTGGAGTTTTACTGGCATACTGCTAATCAGATGTTTATGCTCTCCACAGAGCAAGGGTCCACACAACGCACCCCGCACGTACACTCCCGTCGGAGGCCTCCTTCGAGGACTTGAAATGGTGAGCAACACTTAAAACCCAATCCTAAAAAGGAATGATCACAAGTGTCCTCTGGACTCTTAGTATTTACAGATAAGTTGATGAGTCCCTTTCAGCGCAGTGATGAAGACCTTCTACTTATTGATGAAGAGTCTTCAGCTCCCTTGATCAGCAACACAAAGATGTATCTATATTGGGCTTAGGTTGGGTCAAGGTTATGATGGAATACCATTCTAAAGATTTTTCTATAAGAAAGATAGAGTGGTTCCCATCATCTATGCATTCAAGGCATCTCAGCTTAATGATATGTCATTAAAGTAGTAGCTGAAGGATCCTTGAATGCGGAAGTTCATTCCCCAATCCACTCTATGAAATATCAATGATGAGGGTGGATTGGAGGATGAACTTTCGGAGAGAAAGAGCTTAAGGTAAATGATAGGAAGGTTAAAACTCACAAAAGCACTCTCTACTTTCTCTACCAGCAATGAATACAACTCTCTCTATTTATAGGCAAAAGTTTCCAACGGATATAAACGGTCATATTTATGACAGAGTTCGATATCATCGAGAAGTCGTCGATATGATCGAGCGTATACTCTCGATTGTATCGGCAGACCTCTCGATGATAAAAACTCAATTATCATTTCGCTTTTGGAAACCTTCCGCCAACCGGTTGATGGAATCGAGACACACATTGATGTTATCGGATTTCGAACTCCGATTCAATCGAGTGATGGTTTGATCTATCGACAGGTGAAAAACACGAGAGAAGCCTTGAAGAATTTTAGGTTCTACAGATATGATCGGGGAAGCAGTCGATGTCATCTGAATTTGTACATCGTTCATATCCGAGACCTTGTCAATGGGATCGATAAATCGTATAGATTTACCTATAAGCTTGCTGGATGATTTATGTCCTGACTCGATCCAATCGATTAGGTCTCGATATAATCGATATATGAATATCGATTTATCGACTGGCACCCCGATCATCATAAAATAATAATCTGAAATTCATGCTGATGAGAATATGCACCCACAATCAATATGATCGACTGACTTCCGATATGATCGATATTTGAGTTCAGATTGTATCGGACAGACATCGATATATTGAAGTATATGATAGTTTTCTTTTTAAAAAAATAGGAGTACCGAAAAGCAGTCTGTCGATTATATTGATCCTCTTCAGATATGATCGATATTCGAATATCGATGATATCGACTATCAAGTCGATATATCGATAAATCGTCCAGATGATTGGTTTGATTACTGGACGCTTTCTGTCCTCACTCGATTGTATCGATTGAGATGCCGAGGACATTAATAGAGCTGGTCGATCATATCGAAGGGGTAATCGATGTAATCGACAGTGTAAGAAAAACTTTACTGATTTTCTTTTTGATAAAAATATTTCTTACACTGAACCCTAAGATGTTCTAATTCTTTTTAAGGGTTTAATCACCTAGTGTTTTGGGACATGGAATGTGAGGCTGTGATTTACCTTTTAGAGAGCTTTCACACATCCAATTGAGGCAGACGCTTGACTTGATCTTCTTGTTATGCGCTGTTATCCGACTGACTCAACTTACAACGTAATTGACAAACAAGGGCATGTAGTAGGTGCACTTTCATCCATCACTCCACATAAATTCATAAAGATCACTTGTAATTAATATAATATCATAATTTCCAAGAGAGTAGATAATTGTTGATGATAAAATAAATAATTGTAGAAAGAAAATCGTGAGAGCATGTAAAAGGCAAGGCAATTGACATTAACTTAAATTAATGCTAACTTAAAGGAAAAACCTTCACATAAATTCGGAAAGGCCATGAATGAGTAACATCACACCTTAACCATTATTCCCCAAGGATAAATAGTTACTATTGATAAATTAAACAATTTCAAATAATATCACAATGTCATGAAAATTTATAAATGGCAGGGTAATAATATCTTAAATCAAGTAAGCTTAAAGGATAAAAACACTCACCTTAGGCTATCTGATTGTCCGCTCCTAAGATTTAATGTTGAGACATACTTCAACTTTTATCCTAATTCACCTAGTTGAATTTTGTTAGAGTATATGTCAGACTTAACATGGGTTTAGTGAGTTTTAGGAACTTCATTAATAAGCCGAATCAACTCGGTTTGACAAGGTGATGTTCTTTATCTCCATTGCTGAAAAAAGAAAAAAGGTCTTTGAAAAAGAAAAGGGGAGAAATAGATGAGGACTTAGACCTGATTTGTATCTAGGGTAACAATTCAATGGGCGTTGCATGTGGCCGATTCCTCCTTTCACTTCTTCGTCGCCGATGGCTGATCAGGATAGTCCCGACAAGTTGAGTTGAACTTCAACGCCTGACCTTCTTCTCTCCTTCTTTTTTCTTCTTTTCTTGCTCTTGTTTTCCTCTCTTTCTCTCTCCCTTTATGTTTCTTCTGGATTGGGGAAGAATATATAGGTCATGAGGGCCTCTAGACCCTTCTGCATTTCTTCTTGTGTAGGTTGTTGTGCAATAAGAAAGACGGATGCAATCCTGCCTCCGACCGACCGTACTCCCTCTTTCCTTCATGGATCCGTTCAAATCTAGGTGGCCTTATGTTGTCTCCAAATAGCCTGCAGATAGAGGATTGTGATCACGTTCTTGACCATAGGGTTGATCAGACGATAGTCCGACTAATGGTTTTCCTTGTAACATCGTTGTCTGTGTGAAGAACGGAGGCGTGATTCTTTCCGCAACCTTTCCTCTCTTTTCTCTCGATGTGGGTGCGGTTGGAAGAGCCTCTCCTCCATTTTAGTTGGTCCATATTTTTTCAGGTGTCCACTGTTAGTTTTCTTACTCAAGGAATATGAAACCGCACTGGCTTCCCTTGATGTTGTTTGTGGACAAATTTCAGACGAGAATACGTCTTGTTTCCGTATCGTATTTGGAGTGGAAAAGACTAGGGTTTGGTTGAATTTGCCATACGGAATCAATGGATGGTTCAAATCTTCATGGATGGTCCTAGATGGTAGGCCACCTCTCGATGCAGCGGTTTGTTGTTATCCAAATCCGCTTCGAGTGGAAGTTTGAAAGGAATGAGGAAATACTTTTGTAATCACGGTTAATCAGGGTTTGACTGGTTTCTTGGTTCGATAAAGCACAAGTACACCTCTAATGTCTATACACACACCTGGCGTGGGGCCTAACATGATGTTTTTGAGAAATCTACTCCGTCCATTCATTTTGTCAATCCATGTTAGGGTCCGCCCCAAAGTATGAGGGGGATACAAGTCTTAGGTGGCCCAAATCAAGTGAACATCTATTTTTAACTATGAACTTTACTGATCTAAGAGTTTTGTGAAATCTAACGGTTCTACCTGATTAAACGTTATTTTTAAAGTAATTCTTATAAAAGAACTTTCCTCTACATCATTATGGTTAAGCAGTTATTTACCAATTTAAGGGAAGGCGTATATATCAAACTACACGATGGATAAATGGTAAGTTTGCTTGATCTGGGATTATCCCCAACAGTCAAATTCGTATTAGAGAATAGATATAAGGTTAGGATAGCTAAAATTGGCATCGTACATAAATACATAATATGTCAACTTTCATAGTAACACTCGAGAATCTTTCAATACTTGGGTATTGAAAATTCGAGGTGTTACATTAACTAAGTTCATAGTATGCCCCATTCACAACTAGTAGAAATGATGATTCGGTTATAATCACCCTAAGCCATTGGTTCTTAGGCTAAAATGATAAGTGGGTCAGTTTGGCTTATTAATTAAAATCTAACTCGCACTTGTCTCAGCTTTTGGTAGGTCTTTATTTAGATGTGATTGTCTTGATTAGTCAGTGATAGGTCGGTTAGATTTGAGCTCTATGTGAACAAATCACGAGGCTAAGCTCGATATTTAAGTGATCGGGTGGATTCATTAGCTTCCTACGGTTGATTAATCGGATTACTGCAGTTTTTTACTAGTACCACCCATGTATAGGCTCAGCTCGAGCGTCAATGGTCAGTAAGTAACAATGTAGGTTAATTATATCAAAAAATTTTAAATATTTTTGAAAATTCAAAATAGCAAAAATCCAGGACGTTACAACTTATAATCAATCCATAATGATTAGTTCGCTGATTCAATCTTATACTTAACTAGAATCAATTAATAATTTATTATAATTGAAATATGAAATAATTATTTCAATCTACAATTTCCAACAAGTATCATGAATCTCAATTGATCAATCCCTCTTAAAGAACTAAGTAATTGATCGCAGGGAACTCCAAGCATCAATTGTACCCGGAGTTAATAATAGATCAATTAATTTCATAAATGAAATTTTTTACCATTATTAAGAATTTAACCAATTCAATTTAAATTCACCATTCAAACCATAATCATTGAATCAAATAAACTAATAACATCATAAATTGATTAAAAGGTTCACCTCTTAGCCTTAGCTAAGAGATTAATTAACCATTATGTAGTGGAAAACTAAACTCGAACTCGAAAACATAAAAAACTGTAAACTAGAACTAGAACAATGAATAAAGAAAAAACTCAATGAGAAAGCTTTCATCTCCTTTGTTGCTAGATATCCCTAAGTCGTGATTAGAAAGCCTTTAAATAGTAATTTACATCATTTTTGTAGATTCTTAACCAAATTATGAAACAAATTTTGCACTTACATAATTTTGTGCAGAACCGTCAATCACAACTTTGATTGATCGACTACAATTGACGAACCATCGATCAATCAAATTTCCACATTTGATCGAATTAAAAGTTCCAACATATGTCCAGTGAGTTTTTTTCTTTGAAAATCCTGATTTTCTCGATCAATTGACTCTAGTTGAAGACTTATCGATCGAATTAAAGCTTTGGTCGATCAAATCAAAAATTACAAAAACTATCCGACAACCAACTCCTAATCGAATCAAAGCCTTGTTCGATTGAATAAAAAATGTGATTTTTATCCTTCTTTATTGGTCTTCAAAACTTGGTTTCTTCAGGGCTCTTTCATACATGAATTTAAATTTCTTTTGAGCTTTAATTATGCATCATTGGCTTATATTCATATTAAACTTTTATTCTTTCCAGTGCATAGAAAGCACATCTAATTCAACCATTTTGTAATGAATATGCATGAAAAATCAACGCAAAATAGGGGTTAATAATACAATATTACACTACTATCAATGATACATATAAAACTGATATCGTCGCTTTCCCTTGATATACGTGTAAGAACCCTATCCTCTTTCGTGTGGCCCACTTGAATTTTGGATTAGCCTTATTTTTTGCCCCATGTCCTCTCATGGCCTGGCCAAGATGATGGACGGAGTTGATTTATCATAACATCATAGTGGGGCCCACCACATTTTAAAATAAAATAAAAATAAAAATTTCAATTTTGCAGTGATGTGCAGAAGCACGTCATCACCCAAATCGATACTCTCAACTTTCTCTCACTTTTCCTTCTTCTTCATATAGTAATGGGTACTGAACCCACCACCATCTCGTAACCTCCATCATGGTGGGACCCTCCCACCAATCTAAACTATCTAATCGACGTGATTGTCCATTATATCTACCCCACTCCCCTTCCATTCTATTTCTCATTCGCTTAAAAAAAATAAAAATAAAAATAAAATAAAACAAACAAACAATAATATATATATATATATATATATATATATATATATATATATATATATATATATATATATATATATATATATATATATATATAAGGAGAACTCTGGACATAACGAGAGATGGATATCAAGATTGAATCAGGGCCGTGTCAAGTTGGAATAACATATCATTTTTCAAATGTAGGTGGTCTTATACAAACCTTAAATTTTAGATTTTTTAAAAAAATGTATTTAAATCTGAATTTTTATGCATTTTTATTTAAATTCTATATAATAGTTTAGTTGATATTTTTATTTTATTCTATGTAATCAGCTTAGATATGTTAGTTCAAATAAATTATTAAGTTAAATTAAGATAATAAGTTTTGACTTTCTTAGGCTATAAATTGAGTTCAATTTATTAATAAAAATAATAATAATTTATAATTGTAATAATAAATCTCTGAGGTAAATTAATATATATATATATATATATATATATATATATATATATATATATATATATATATATATATATTAGATATAAATTCAATATTTAGAATAATTAATAATAATGGGATTTAAATTAATCATAACTTAAATATGATGTGATAGATGAAATTCTATTTTTTAAAAAAGAAAATGAAAGGAAAATAAAAGAAAATATTGTGAGTGATCCTCCTCACTTTCTAAACTTTTTGGTTTTATATTTTCTTTGAATTAATGACTTAAGATTATTATTGTTAAATTCATTTACACAGTAATATTTGTTTTTCAAATTTTAGCATCAACTGAATCTAATTAGCTTGTATAGTTAGATTATAGTTTGATTTTTATTCATGAATTAGGTGTTAAGTGAATTACATTATCTAATTAACTTGTACAGTTGGATTATAATATGATTTTTACTTATGAATTAGATGTGAAGTGAATTAAATTATCTAATTAACTTGTACAGTTAGATTATAATCTATTTTTCTTATTTTTAAATTAGGTGTTAATTGAATTGAATTAATTTTACAAAATTTAGACCTTAAATCTGAGTTAGAGTAATTTATTTAAATCAGTTGGTTTAAAATAAATATTAACTGATTTTATTTCTAAATTCCAATAAAAATAAATAAAAATTTATTGAGTTGTATTCTAATTTATAAGTTTTATAATTCCTCTTGTTAATATTAGATTAAATCACTATAAGTCTAAAATTTAAGTATTTTATGATTAGTATGATATGTTTTAGATTACTATTTAAATTATTTAAATCAAGATTTTAACCCGATATTAAATTAAACTTTTAATTTGTACTAGTTTAAAACTCTAATTTATGAAAAAAGAAAATCTAAATATAAGGTCCAAATAAATCTTTTATATAAATTATGAAAATTGGAATTTATAATGAAATAATCAATTTATATCTACACAAATTAAAAAAAAATAAATCCAAATTTTGAGATATAAACAGTATTTCAACATTGTTAAGAGGTATCTAAGTAAAATTCCAGCACTATTACAGAAAATAGCTTGATGTTTTAATAAATTTATGAATTGAATTTTAACAGCATCAGATTTCTGCACACTTGGTATGGAACTTGCATTGTTGTATGGAGATTTAAACAATTAAATTATTTCAGTACCAACTTTTGAATAATTCATAACATACATTCATCTTTACTGATTATAGAATTCTAGAAAAAAAAAAAGAAAGAAGAGAAAAAATAAAAGAAAGAAAGTATAGTTATATAAGCAAGTAGGGCGATCATATCCCTTGGATGAAGGACCCTAAAGCCAACAAGTAGGACAATCGTGTCCCTTGGGTGAGAGACCTCAAAGCTATCAAGTAGGGCAATTGTATCCTTTGGGTGAGAGACCCTAAAGCTAGCAAGTAGGGTAATCATGTCCATTGGGTGAAAGACCCTAGAACTCGTTGAATCATACGGAATCCCTTTTTTGTACGGCGTATGAGTACAATCATGTGCGTGAACGTGCGTTAGGAGTACAACTAGAGCAATAGTCTGACCAGCTAATGTATAAGTGGGTCCCTCAGCACAGGATAGCTATGCGTGCGCGTTAATGGAACGTGGCCGTACACTGAGTACGGTGTTATAATTAATGATGGATATTTATTTGATTATTTATAAGGATTCATGAATAGTGTCGCATGCATATAATTTTTACATTCCATTTATTCGATGTTATCATGAGTTATGTTGTTATATTTGTCTCAATTGTGTTACTTTACTTAAAGACATGTGAATATAAAACTTTAGATTTGTGTGTGAAATGATTCTACTAAATCGTTATACTCATGTTGATTTACACCATACATGTGCCGAGTTGGAATATTTCGAGTAGGCATGCCTTTACCATTAGTTGCATTGTTATTAGGTTAGTTTGAAATTTTAAATGTTAATGTAATAAGTTAATGATTTAGTTTAATTAGCCGTTTAAATTGTGAATGGTATGATACAATGTCATTTAATTGAGTTTGGAATTTAACGGTTATCTTCGTTTATTTTGATTGTACATAGCCTTGTGGAATTGAGTATTTACTTGTACATTAATGTTAATATAATAATTTTAGCTGATGTGCTTAGAATTTTAGTATTGAGTAGCCCTACTCGAGTACCCAAATTATGGGGCGTGACAATGTATACGAGTGAGCTTATCAATAGGTTGGACTTCGCGTAATCCCCTGAAAAAAAAAATTAATAACCATGACTCCCTTCTTATAATGTGGTCCACTTGTGAATCAAATCTTTCTTTTTTCTTGAGATGCCCTACTGGAGATTTGTAAAATTAGATGGATGGTTGGGTTCTAACACAAATATCTTGTAACCAAGCAAAATATTTCCATCCAAAGGTAATGTCACATCTAAGAGGGTGAATATGGAATGCTGAGGTCAAAATCCAGACGGTTCTCCCTGCAGTCTCTTGAACCTTGAATCACTTCAACGTCTTGATATTGCACAATGAGAACAGGCAAAGGCGACCCTGGCTAAGCCGGGGGACCCTCCGATGCCTAAGTCAGGTCAAGGGAATCTGGATCTAAGTGGAGAGTAGTGAGAGAATGTCAGATATTGTGTACCTGTAGCAATGGGGTCTCATTGTACTTATACCTGACTGTCGGATGGTCTAGATTCGTTATAGTCGGCACTATTTACTCAATCAGCGGGATACCGAGATCGTGGAGATATTGTACGCAATCCAAGGATCGTGTAGCGTATCAGACGGATAATGCGTATCCATGAACGAAGTAATCGGCCACGTTTAGTTATGGTAGTTTTCGAATCCAACAGATGGAAAGTCCATCTTAATATATGGTCTCGGCTCGGCACGGTTCCTCTGGTTGTCAAGACATGGATCAGCTTTTACTGTTAACTAGTTGAGCAAGGAAGACACTCTTAGTCTGAGCCGAACTCTGGCCCGTGTCATCAAACCAGGCTCCTCGCTCATGCTTATCTAGCGTTCCGAAAGCCTTCTTTTTGAGGTTCGAGGTGGGGCGTCAGAATTATCTCATCGAGTCAGGTTTCCTGCCATATGATGTTAGGGGTTGAATCACTAGTTTTCTGTCAGACGGATGTTGGACAACGCAGCATATCCAATTGAAATGTGACTCTAATCTTGGCTTCAGACTGCGTTAAGCCGCTTCGATCCGTAGCCTCGGAGTAGAAGCGGCTTCGCAACTTACTAATGAACTCTTCAGTGATGTATTCGTCACGCTGGACGCGTGTCGCCTCGGACATTCGCATGTCCGACCAGATCAGTATGTTGATTGCCCTTGGAACTACTAGGGGCTCGGATCTTCCTATAAAAGAAGCCCCCTACTCTTCGAGGTCGGCTATGGACTCGGAGAGTATTCATATAGAAGATCGATCGTCTCATCCGTTGAATCTCCCACACATGTAGTGTAAGACCCGTATCCTAGTTCGTACTATTCTGTCGACTCCCGCGATCCTTCCGGTCAAATTCGGCAATCCTCGACCACTTTTTGATGTTTGCGTGTGATCCTAAGCTGAGACGTGTATGCCAAAGATGGATAAAATTGAAACCTATGCCTTAGCGACTGCGCCGTCGCTGCTGTTCTAACGCCGTGACTCGCGCACCGAACCGATACCCAGGCTGGAAGATGACGGTCTGCGTCCGTTCCGAAGAAACACCGCGCGTTGTGAAGTACGAAGAAATCTCTATGAGATGTCCCATCAATCAATCAATCACTCATGTCAAGTACAAGTCAAGTCACTCCATACCCAAGTACAACAACCCATACATTTCTCTTACACAAGCAAGCCCAAGGTCAACCCTCACATTACTTCACCTCTCTCTCCACCCATCCCTTCTTACAACACACCACTCCACCCATCACCCATTATACCACATCACTCCATCACCCTTTTTCACCCATCACTCCCCTCTCTCTCTCATTCATTCTCAAAAAAAAAAATTTCAAGCAAAAGAGCTTCACACATCCAAGCTCTCTCTCTCTCTCCCAAATGCCAAGTGTGGCCCACCTTCCCTACTCTCTCATATCTCATCTCAACCGTTGATCCATCATCTACCACCGTTAAAAGTCAAGCAAAGGAGCATTGGAGGCCAAGGGAGCAAGGAGGAGGCTTAGAGGTGGGTGATCATCCTTCATTTCAATTTTTAAGGGCCCACTTGTTGTGGGACCCACTTGATGTATGTGTTTCAATCATATGAGGGACCCATAGTGGCGGGGTCCCTCCATCTAAGCCGCTTAGTTCTCTCTCTCTCTCCCTAGAATGCAGTGGGCCCCACCAAACCATGTTAAATCTACTCCATTCATCAAATGGTGTGGTCCACCACATTTTAGGTGATATGATATATGTATATATATATATACATATATATTATTATATTAATATTATATAAACATATATATGTATATGTATATGGTGGGCCACGTACATGTGGGACCCACCATGATGATGTGTTCATCCATGCCATCCAGCGTCCCTGGACGCTGGACGAGAGGCATGGAAGTGAAGTGGTTAACGCGGAGTGTGTGTACTTACAAGCTTTTTTTTAAAAAAAAAAGGAAGGGAAATGGTGGGCCACTCCAACATGGCCCCACCTTGATGTATATATACAATCCACGCCGTCCATTCCATTTTTCAAATCATTTTAGGCGTCGAGCCGAAAAATGAGACCGATCCAATCATCTGGCGGGCTGTGGTATTAAGAATGGTTGTATTTTCCGTTGAAACTTGGGAAAAAGATTGCTGGGGTCCACCAGAAGCTTAGACCCACCTGAAACTTGTTTTGGACCCCTATTTTTGTGGGACACATGCAATGGACGGGATAGATCTAGTTAACGTGGGTCCCACCTAGGATAAAAAGAATATTTTTTTATTGGCATGACTTTATGCCATGACGTCCAGAGACGTCCACGTTAAGGAAGAGAAATAGGGGGCTGCTCTAACATGGCCCCACCTTGATGTATGTTCTTGATCCAAGCCGTCCATTCTCTTTCTCAGATTATTCTAGGCGTTGAGCCAAAATTTGGGATCAATCTGATTCTCAGGTGGGCCATACCATCTTAAAATATGTGGAGACATGCCTGAACATATAAAATCACTTGGTGGGGCCTACCTGAAGTTTGGATGCGTCCTAAACTTGGACTGAACGGTTCACCACATGGGACACACACAATAGACGGATTGGATCATCTATTCGTGGGCCCCATATTTAAAAAAAAAAAGAAAAAAAGAGGCAGCAGCGTCTGACGCTGCTGCTGCTGCAGACGCCAGGCAGGCGGACGTTTGGGGTTGCCCTATGGGTCCTGGTTGTGGGCCCCACCGTGATGCGTTCTACCATCAGCACCGTGCATTTGAGAAGTCCCCTTTGAATAGGGGCTGTTCCCCAAAACCAGCCATATACGGTACTCAGGTGGGCCATACCATTTAAAATCATGTGAAGACATGCCTGAAACATATGATAGCACTTGGTGGGGCCTACCTGAGATTTGGACATGGCTGAAACTTGGTCTGGAGCCTCAGCTAGGTGGGACATACATAATGAGTGGGTTGGATTGGCGAACCACCCTGCGGTGGGCCCCCAACCGTGGCCTCATGAATTGGTTGAATGACAAATAAACATTATAGTGGGCCCATGCTACTGGAAACGTGCTAGCGCCCAGCGGTGGCGTGGCCGTGGGCCCCACCTAGATGTATGTATTATGTCCACGCCGTCCATCACGTGGGCCCCTGGCCACGTGACGTTATGAACAGGTTTGGATGGCAATGAATATTATAGTAGGCCCTCCCTGTCCATGTGACCTTATGGATAAATTGTGTAGCAAATAAGCATTTTCAGTGGGCCCATAGTCCACTTGACCCTATGAACAATAGATGGAAAATAAATATTATGGTGGACCCCCCTAATTATGTGACCTTTTCAACAGATTGGATGTGAAAATAA
Organism: Magnolia kwangsiensis; assembly: GCA_037074715.1. Lineage (NCBI taxonomy): Eukaryota > Viridiplantae > Streptophyta > Magnoliopsida > Magnoliales > Magnoliaceae > Magnolia > Magnolia kwangsiensis. Next base: position 17,922,660 of record CM073579.1, on the reverse strand, counting down.
ACATTATGGCAAGCCTCACATGAGGCCCACTTGGATGCATATGGGCCCATATATTTAAGTTCATCTTTGCATGTATATAGGCCCATTGTTGAGGTCCACTCCGATATATATGGGCCCATTTGAGAGGCACATCCTAAGGTATTTGTAGTCCATTGTTGAGGCCCACCTTGGTATATGTAAGGCCTATGTGATTAGGCCCATTTGATGTACATAAAGCTCATGTGATTGGGCTCATTTTTAATGAATTCTAAGGCCTATGGGTTATGACCCATTGCAAAGGACCTAAGGCCCATTGGTGAGGCTCATTAAGGTGATCCATTTGATGAATGTAAGGCCCATATGATACGGCGCAATTGATGTACTTAAGGCCCAATTGAGTACAACTAGGTCCATTGCAATGCGTGATCCCTCCATGGCATATAATGACATTTATAACAAGTAATGCCTTGGGAACAATGATGGTTAGATGTCCACATTATAAGGATGATGTTGGTTCAAAGTCCACATTGTCACTCTCCCTACGAACCACTGATAGGCCCATATTGTAGTCTACAGGCCGTTTAGGCCCATCTTCATTTTGAACAAACCCCACCTATTACGTATATTAGGCCCATGTGCAGGGCCCGCCTATTTTGTATTTAAGGCCCGTGGAAGTAGCCCAATGAGATGCATTTACGGCCCTTGTGCTAAGGCCCATGACGATGTATATGCAGCTTACGAGTGAGGCCCGATGTGATGTAATTATGACCTATGATGATGTATATTAGACCTTGTATGAGGCCCGTTGTGATGTGCATCAAGCCCGTGGTTAGGGCCAATATGATATTTTTATGGCCCATCTTGATATATTAGTGCGGCCCATTGATGCAGCCCACTTGATGTGAATGAGGCCCATGCGCAGGGCCCACCTATGAAATATATATTACGCCCATGTGAACGGCCCATAGTGATGTATTTGCGGCCCAGTTGATAAGGCCCATAGTGATGTATTTATAGCCTGTATAGTGAGGCCTGTCATAATGTATATGTAACCCTTATATGAGGCCCATGTGAGAGACCCATCGTGGTGTGTATTAAGCTCTTAAGTGGGACCCATGGTGTTGTATATTTGGCCCTTGTATGAGGCTATGGGTCCACTATATGCTAGGCTCTATGTGGGTCATTCCTTGGGGCAATATTGGTTAAATGTCCACATTGTCGAGGCCGATTGTTGATATTGACTATGAGTATGTGACAGCATAGCATCATGATACATGCCCATACGCATCATCTGCATGTTTGTTATGAGATGTAGTTGATCATTGCATATGTTATTGAATATATTGATATGAGACTCCCTGATAGGCGGAGGTTACCTCACATGAGCGCACGACATGCACAGGATTGATGCATAACTGGATTGTGTGACTCATGCATCTTGCATTGTGTGTTATACGCCCTAGTGACATCAGGGTCATAGCCTCCACAGACATATCGTGGATGGCCAGATGGGACATCGAAAATGTTTGGTTCTAGCATACGGGCGCCATAGATGTCCCTGGGTAAAAATTCCTAAACCTCCGTGGCCAGGAGATGACTCCAACATCGAGACTGAGTGGATATATGAGTGTACGAGGGCCAAATACCAGGAGGCCGCGTCTCCCACTGTGTCGTGGTCGGTTGGAAAGGGGTGTGACCTTACCCACCTGAGTGAGGAGGCAATGTCTAGGTTGAGTTTGACCAGCTTGAGGAATGGGTCCGCTATCGAAGAGCCGGGCCTGATATTGGCAGGTGGATAGTGAGGTCTCTTTCACTTACCCAGTTGTGCGCTTGGATAGGGGCGACAAGCTGGCGTAGACTGTAATAGACCTCGGTGATGATCCCCGAGATGAACTGTACTTATATGTGGATTTAGTGAGCAGGAGTTGCATACTCATTCATTCATTCATTCATTCACTATTCACTCGAGCTGGTGGTACGCAACTATTTGTCACGTGTGCCTTCCCAATGGCCATGATTTCGGTTGGGGCACGCGACTAACCTGAGATCAGGAGTTTACCACATTGAGTCTGACTATCCAAATTTAGGTGTGGGACTGGTTTGGATAGAAGTCCCTTATGGTGGATCCCGTATCCTGCTATACTACGTACTATCATCCCAACTTCACACTCCAGCATGGTCATTCCATTAGCACCACATATTGCATATTGCATTATATCCTCGACATATGGCATTTTGGGTTGTTATGTTTCTGTATTCCTGTGACTTAGATGAGAGTGATGATATTTGTTAGCTCTTCTAAATCGTATATTGCATTATATCCTTGTCATCCGATATTTGATTATTTATGACTCATCATTTGCATAGCTGTCCTATATTGCGTATTCTGATATTGATTGACTCATGGACATGTCCGTATTTCTGCTTACTCTGTTATCGTATGATTTATGATCTTGTCTATATTTCGGTTTACTCTGATAATTTCTGCTCTTGTCAGTATTTCTGCTTATTCCGACATTGTATGATTTATGAATTATCAGTGTTTCTGGTATTGTATGATTAAGGCACTGTATTGAATACTTGACACTTACCTTATGCACACACTTACACCACCCTCTAAGCTTTCTATAAGCTTATGCACGATAGATGCGTGCGGGTAAAGTTAGGTTGCACAGCGTCGAGCTTAGAGCGTGCAGTGGTCTTTCGAAGCTTGATTTTAATATATGTATTTCTCCTTCAGTATTGTACTCAAATGATTATATTAGTGGATATGTGATGATGATGTTACCTTTGTGAATTGGGAAATCTTGTGGTTATGCTTATTACGAGTTAATTGTATAAAAAAAATCCTCCTTATAGGATCCCGGGATCGGAATCTAGCATACGAATGCTAGGAGCCGAGAATGGGGTACTACGGAGGCTGTCGGTACTGGATTCGGTGATCGGGATTCCTGTGAATCCAATTTCTAGATTTAGGGCGTGACATGTAGATATTATCATAATTTTTAAATCCGAAGTGTCGTATCCACAGGATTTCGTTCTTATGGGCAGTTCTTTAGAGGACGCATGACGATGGTTACGATTCTGAATAATTGTTGAGCCTCTGATAAGTCACCACGTATGCTCGGGGAAGCGTCCATGTGATGGCTCCACCTGCTCGGGTGTCGATTTGTATACCTGAGCGCACTAATCAATGTCAGGACTGTACTATCTGGCAGGGGCTAATCCAACGGTAGACAGCCACGTGTGATTGGGAATTGGCTCGCGACGATTCGGCTGCGGCCATCATTCCTTACCATTAATGCAGAGATTCTCTTTTTTAAATGGATAATATCTCTTTGACCCTCTAGAAAGGGCACTCGAGTGATGATTTTTTCTTTATATAAGCTAATTTGTAGTTAATTTTTTGGATGTTGACTGCCGATTATTAATTGCCGAATTGATTCGTTAATAGGTTAGCTTATTTCAAGGCATGGTCGAGCCGACCCTTGGATGGGTTAGCCCCCTCCAATGCCATCTAGTAGACCTTTTGAACCTTTATGGCTTGATCATTGTTAAGTCCGAACCCTTGGGGAGTCGGCTTGTCCCACGATTGGCGAGAAACCTCTGCTCCATCCGTTAGTCGAATGGTGAGCCGATTACTCTGCTGGGGAGTCGAGTCATCTTTTGGCTTTTCCCCTCGTCTAATTCTCCTCTGCATTTAAGCAGTAACTTAGTAGATAACCCGTTTGTATAGAAGGTGAGTCATGAATTTTTATTGAAAGCCTTAGAAGCTGGTCGCTCAGAAGCATACACTTTATTGGGGGCCTTAAAGGCCATTACATTAGAGATAGTAGATTTTCAGATGTTCAGCATTCCAGGGGTGAGGGAGCTGGCGGCCCTCAAGGTCTTCTAGGTGGTAGGAGTCTGGTTTAGTTGATCAGATCACACGGTATGGACATTCCCAATCAGGTCTGAGTGCTCCATCTCCCAGCTCAACAATGTTCTGGAAGACCCAACGAAGGACTGTCCCCTGGGCGGAACCGCCTGACCTTGACTTTAGAGTTGTAGAAGCACACCACCTGTTGGTGTCGAGTAGCTACTTAGAGCCTCAAGAAGTCTCTAACTTCCTCAAGCAGGTCCAGGTTAGCTGCGATCTGTTCAGAGTTCTGGTCCTCTTGGTAATTCTTTACCCGTGCAGTAGGAAGACCAATTTCTACTGGCACCATTGCTTCAGAGCCGTTAGAGAGCGTGAATGAAGTTTTCCCCATAGAGGACTGAGCTGTAATCCTGTAGGCCCAAAAGACGAACAGAAGCTCATCGACCCAATTACCTTTCATTTTTTCCAACTTTGTTTTGAGATGGTGCTTGATGACCGTGTTAACCACTTTCACCTGTCTGTTGGACTGTGGGTGCCGAGGCAAAGAATATGCATTTGTGATGCCAAGCCTTTAACATATGTTTCAAAATTTGTCATTGTCGAACTGTCAGCCATTGTCTGACACAATGGTGTGCGGAATCCCAAACCGGTAGATAATATTTTTCCAGACAAAGTTAATTACTTTCTGCTCCGTGATCTTTGCAATTGGCTCGGCCTCGGCCCATTTGGTAAAGTAATCAACCGCAACAATGACGAATTTAACTTGGCCTTTTTCCTGTGGGTAGAGGGCCGATGATGTCAATTCCCCACTGAGCGAACGGTCATGGACTGCTCATGGGGGTCATCTCTTCAGCGGACTGTCTTGGTACAGCCGCGTAGCACTGCCACTTATCGCACTTCTGAACGTAGTTTTTGAAATATTCCTTAATGGTTGGCCAGAAATATCCCTGTCAGAGTATCTTTAAGGCCAAGGCTCGACTGCCAGAATAGTTTCCACAGATTCCTTCATGAATCTCCCGAATCAAGTAGTCGGCTTTGTTGGGTCGAAGGCACCTGATGTAGGGTTGGGAATGCCCCTTCTTATATAGGATATCATCCAGGATGACATATCGAGCCGCTCTGACTCTCAATCGTCTCACTTCCAATTTATCCAAGGGGATCTCCCTAGTCGCGAGGTAGTTAAAAATCGGGTCCATCCAGCTCGGAGTAGCATACACTGGATTGACTTTCTCTGTCTGGCCGATGCTCGGATGTTATATGAATTCAACGGGAATGACTCGCAGAATCTCCCCTTCTATGGCCGAGGCGAACCTCGCTAGTGTGTCGGCCCATGAGTTTTTTGCTATTGGGATCTGATGAATAGTACAACTCTAAAATCTTTTGATCCATTTCCTCGCCTCGTCGAGATAAGCAATCATCCTTATCTGCTTGGCTTCGTACTCGGTGAAAATGTGGTTTACCACTAGCTGTGAGTCGCATCGGACCTAGAGAGACTGAACGGGAATGACTCGCAGAATCTCCCCTTCTATGGCCGAGGCGAACCTCGCTAGTGTGTCGGCCCATGAGTTTTTTGCTATTGGGATCTGATGAATAGTACAACTCTAAAATCTTTTGATCCATTTCCTCACCTCGTCGAGATAAGCAATCATCCTTATCTCCTTGGCTTCGTACTCGGTGAAAATGTGGTTTACCACTAGCTGTGAGTCGCATCGGACCTAGAGAGACTGAACGCGTAAACTTGTCGCCAATCTGAGTTCGACTATGAGAGCCTCATATTCTACTTCATTGTTCGAGGCTTTGAACCCGAGTCTGATCGCATATTGGATAGTTGTGGAATCGGGTGTGATTAGGACGATTCTGGCTTTGGCCCATTTGGCATTGGACGACCCGTCTACATAGAGAACCCAGCCTGGGTCTAACACCACCTTTTGGTCACCCAAAGGGACAGGCGGAGTCATTTCGACTTCAGTGTTGATCTCCTCCGTACTCGGAGTGGTGAATTCGGCGATGAAGTCGGCCACAGCTTGGCCCTGGATTGCTGTCCTTGGACGAAATTCGATGTCGAACTCACTAGCTTCAATAGCCTACTTAGTTATCTGACCTGAAACCTCAGGTCTTTGAAGAACTTGTCTCAGAGGAGAGTCGGTCAATACAGCGATGAAATGAGCATGGAAGTACAGGCGTAACCTCCGGGCTGAAACCATGAGGCTGAGTGCTAGATTCTCCAGGGATGAATATCTCATTTCCCTTGCTCACATAATATATGGGGTATTACTTGCTTCCAACTTCTCTGATCAGGGCCGAGCTGACGGCTGAGGCCGAGACTGCTAGGTACAGGAATAGGGGCTCACCTTCTTCAGGCTTGGATAGGAGGGTGAGCTCAAATACTGCTTCAGCTGCTGGAAGGATTGTTCGTACTCTAACGTCTACTCTGCCTTCTTATGACCCTTCAATTGTTGGAAGAAGGGGAGGCATTTATCTGTCGCTCTGGATATGAAACATCCGAGCGTGGTGACTCTTCCCGTGAGGCATTGTATTTCCTTAACGGTCCGAGGTGAACTCATGTCAAGGAGCACCTTGATCTTGTCGGGGTTTTCTTCGATACCTCTTTGGCTAACCTAGAACCCGAGGAACTTCCGTGACTTGACCCCAAAAACGCATTTTGCGGGATTTAGCTTCATATGATACTCTCAGAGGACATTGAATGTCTTCCCGATATCTGTCAGGTGATCGGACGTCTTGATACTCTTCACCAGCATGTCGTCAACATATACTTCCATAGTGCATCTGATCTGTTTGGTAAACATCTGATTTACCAACCTCTAGTACGTAGCCCCAGCATTTTTCAGGTCAAATGGCATGACCCGGTAACAGTAAAGTCCATTGTCCGTGATAAAGGTAATCTTCTGCCTGTCTGGGAGATGCATCGCGATCTAGTTGTACCCAAAATAGGTGTCCAGGAAGGAAAGTAACTCATGACCGGCTATACTATCCACCAGTTGATCGATCCGAGGCATTGGAAAGCTATCCTTAGGACATGCCTTATTCAGATCTGAGTAGTCTACACAGACCCGCCACTTCCCATTGGATTTTCTGACAAGCACCACATTTGCAATCCAGTCGGGGTAATATACCTCCTCTATGAAACCAGCGTCGGTATGATAGAGACCTCATCGATAATGACCTCATAGCGCTCGGCATCGAATGGTCTTCTCTTTTGTTTTACCAGTTTGTGGTCTGGGTCTACATTCAGCTTATGGACCAAGACATCAGGAGAGATCCCCGGCATGTCTGCATGTGACCATGCGAAGATGTCTCAGTGCTGCCTTAGAAAAGTGAGCATTTTGGACCGCGGTTCACAACATAATGAGGTTCCGAGCTGAACAGTCTTGCTCGGGTCTGCTTCATCGAGGGGCATTTTCTCCAGATCTTCTACAAACGAGTTCTCTGCGGGTCCTCGGGGATCTAAGGTGTTGATAACCAGTGCCTGCTTGACAGATTCTTTTTTTACTGCTATCGCGTAAAATCTCTGAGGCTCGCGCTGGTCGCCTTAAAGGTAGCCTATTCCTCCTTCAGCTGAGAACTTTATTATCAGGTGATAAGTAAAGACGACTGCCCTCATTGTATTGAGGGAGGGTCTACCCAGGATGACGTCATGCATCGATGACACATTGACGACAAGAAAGTCCACCATAAGGGTGACTTGATGTTGACCTTCTCCCGTAGTTATTGAGAGGGAGATGGCTCCCTCGGAGATTACCCTCTCTCTGGTGAAGCCATGCAGGGGGGTCTTCATGGGTCGGAGGCACGACCGTGGAACCCCCATTCTTTCGAAAGCTTCGGAATAAATCACATCGGTTAAGCTTCCGATATCAACCAAGATGCGATATACCTTGTGGTTTACAATGGTCATCGTGACCACCAAGGCATCATCGTGCGGATGTTAGATTCCGCGTGTGTCATCTTTCGTAAAGGTCAGACTACATGGACTGATTCGAAGTTCCTTACCAGGCCGCTCAGTTAAATGGACATAATGTTCCGGATTGGGCTTTCGAGAATAAGCTTTTCAAGCCGTGTGTGAATATCCCCCGCCAGACGAGCCCTCGAAAATGGTGCGGATTTCAGCTGGCCCTTCCGTGGGGTTATTTGGTCGCTCTTGCTTCCACTCTTCCTTTCGAGCAGCCCTTTCTCTTTTAGTGTATCGACACAGATGTCTCTTGCGGATGAGGGACTCAATCTCATCCTTGAGGTCCACATAATCATCTGTATTGTGGCGTGGTCCCGGTGGAAGCGGCAGAACTTGTGCTTGTCCCGATGCTCCGGGTCGGCCTTCATACAGACAGGTTAATTCAAAAGTTTTTCATTTCGAATATCTAGCAAGATCTGCTCCCTTCCTAAGAGAAACTTTGGATTCTAATATGGTTTCTAGATTCCATCGCCCCCTTCCTAAGTCAGAGTGCGTAGGTGCGCGTTGTGTTACCATAACCTAGGTCCAGTTTAATTCAAATCATGCTCTGATACCATCTGTAACACCCTGAAAATCGGGGGTCAGGTAGAAACCCAACTCTCGAGTTCCAGAACGTCACTTATACAACATAGATAATGATAAATGCATGTTGTCTGTAGAATGACATTAAACAAGATTGAGACTAAGCCAAAAAATATATCATACTCCAGAGACAGTTAAATTAGCAAGTGAAAGACTTTGATAAATACATAAAATATATAAGTAATTATAAGTCTCGAGAGTGTAAACATGTTACCAGGTTAATTAAATACATGTATACTCCAAAAATGGAAAGAAAAGAATATACATGAGTGCTCCAAAAAAATAAAATAACAAGTATCAAAGCATCTACTCAACCTCCCTGTAATCCCGTCGATCAAAACACGCATAAAAGAGGGATCCTCCTCATCATCATCAAGTCCGGCTCCGCTTCACAAGCAGCGCCATCATCTGAAACTAAAATAGGGACCGGTGGGTGTCCGGAACATAATCCCGTAATGTGGGAATGAGTAATCAACTCAGTGGAATCATAAATCAAAGATTAGCATGTTATCAAATCAATCACGCGATAATACTAAAGCAAACAATCAAACATTCCTAGATACTGTTGTTAATGCATGCATGAAATGACATGATGGATGCCCTCAGCGACATACTCCCTCATGCGGCACCATCTGCGTCCGCGGCGTGCTTTCTTCCCGCAGTGCTCCACATCTTCCAGGCACATGCAGTGTGATATGAATAATGATTACCGAGTTGTTATTAGTCCTTTTCATATGGAAGGATTGGGAAACTAAGGTACCTTCCTTATATCAATCTCAACACAGATCCTGTCTAGGGTCGTCACTCCTAGTAATCTCATACGATGTTATATTTGTAAGTCGCTACAAGGGCTGTCAGGGCTGTTGCTCGCACTCATTGCACCGCTCCCCCATCACCTTATCAATACAGGCCTATTTATATCATTAAGACTGCATCAGGACTCGTCGCCTCCATGCGATGTCAGGATAAACTCAAGGTCACTACAAAGGGCTACCAGGGCTGTTGCTCGCACTTGACGGGCTCGATTAGTACGAGCGCATCTCAAGCTGAACGACATGAAGTGTATAAAATACTTCGCGTGTCCTAACTACTGTCGCTAACCCAAAACACGACTCACGTTCATCAACACGTCCTTCGTGGTAAATAGAAGCCAACCACGACTTTAAATCTATTACCGACTGCCTGGACTAACGTATAGCCCCAAGCATTTGTAAACAACATCAATGATCATGTGAGAGTGACATAATTGAAATACAAACAATCAAAGCATGTTCACAACATGTGATAGCATACAACGTTAGCAAATCAATTAACCACATATAATCCATATGCCTAAGGAAACTAATTTCACATAACACACATGGAGGAAAATCATTTAAGTCATCATATGAATTGAAAATCCAATCTCAAGCTAATCTACAACAACATTTACTCAATACATACTAAAACAAACATTTATACAAACACAGTCTACACACTTTAGTCAACATAGCGTATGTCGACTCAAAGTGCGCATTGGGACGAATATCTTCGCCAAACAGATCATGCACGCATTCCTAGTATCCTAACACGACAAATAACCATGGCAAACATTTCAGCAAAATATGGAAGTAAACAGTATTTTCTACAAATGACTAAAATACCCTAAATCTCATATTTTCCATACGCAGTCGAAATGGAAAACGGACAGCATGTTCTACATGTCAAACGGCGTGCTCGTCGATTATCTACTATTAAACGATATTGAAAGCTTTGAAATCAGTCAATCAAAGCTTCTAGAATCCTCACCTTTCGCCTTAGACGTGTATCAGTTCGAATAGAATGTATACACTTCGTCAACGGCGTAAATACGACCTAATGCACAAGTACATAAGCTACTTTGCCATTTGAATCGAAGGAATCCCTAAAACAGCAAGTGGTTAGGGTTTTTCTTACCTAGAAGTGCGTTGGAAATCACCGGAAAAGTGATTTGAATGCGTTGCTTTGGTACGTGCAAAGGATGAAGCAAACGGCAGGAAGTTCTCTCACAATCTCTCACTTTCTCTCTCTCTCAATCTAGGGTTTTCCCCAAATTCGTATGGGTTAGAAGGCTAAAGGTTTAAGCCCCTTTTATAAGCCCAAACATGACCAAACTAGACTCTAAGTCAAGGTATACTTGGGTTATAGCCAAATCGGGACTTTTTCGATCCAAAAAAGCGTTTCAGGAGGTCCCCTGGCCGAACGCGGTCGGACTTAAGCTCATGGTCACTGGATCTTGCTTACACGAAGTTTTCAGACCGGTAGAGTTCCCAGATCGCACGTGCCGGTCCAGTTTCAGTTCAGCGGTCATCGTACCTAAATCAAGTCCACAGGTCTCATGACATGAAAGAGAAAATTTTTCTAATCCGAGGGTGAAATTTAGCTGAATTCTGATGGTCAGAACGCTTAATAATAACGCGCAACGACACGTGCCAGATTTGGAATTAATTTTCTAAACCTTTAGCCATTTCTCACTCTCTTCAGTCCAGGCTCAATGAAATAGCCTCAGAACATCGGTTGGGCTTGATTTTCGAAATGATTGTCAAGTCCAGCTAAGCGGTCATAACCGTCTAAGATTGTAGATATCGGGCTTCCGAAATCAAATACGAAGTTTCAAAGGGTTCCTGAGAACAAACCGATTTAGAGTTTAATCCTGAATTTTAGGATAACGTATTGTCATTGGTTCTACAAATTTTGGGTCTTGCAGAATGTATTTAAAGCGATCAATGCTAATTTCACAGGTAATTTAGCGTAGCGCTGGGTAATTCACGTTAAATTCTAAAGAATTTGGTTCTAAGTGATTTCTTTGACTTTGGAATCAAATTTTGAGAAACTACCAAGGTGCTATGGTTGACCCATTGCCTAAGGACGTCTAATCCCAGGTTGGCAAAAATCTGGGGTGTTACAATCTACCCCTCTTAAAACAAAATTTCGTCTCCGAAATTGGCTAAGTGTAATGAGTCCCTAGAGAGACTTTAGTATTGACATTTTAAGAAAGGTTCAAATTCTATTTAATGACCTAACCTTACGTATAACCTAAACCAACTGTTTCGATCCTGGGCCAGTAGGGAAAAGGCTAACCACGCTTCCGCTGCGCCACTCTGGTCTAACGGTTGCATTGGCTGACTTAACTAGATTGGGCTCAAAATGTTCTACCTCCCTTAAAACTTGGTTCTACTTAAGGTTCAAAAATCTATGTCCCGATCCGCATATCAGAACGAGGTGTAACTTAGGACCTATCCTTAACATGGAATGAGAGACAACCTCTCGCTACAATGGTTTTCCTTTGCTAATGATGCGTTCTATGACATTGGTACCTATGGTTGTAGAAAAGAGCTGAAATGATGGGTGTTGTGGTTGATTTCAAGGACAGATGTGAGTTTGTGGCAAGAGGTCTAATCTCTACTGGCTATAAGTCCTCGTCAGTTCCCAAAGAAAATGCAATAACTTTTGGTTGTAGGTGGTCGGGCCAACACGGAAGAAATGTTTGGTAGTGGGTCTGAGCCGGATACATAGACTTTCTGTCTAGCTAGGATAAAAAAATTCATTGTATCAGTTCTTAATCCGAGTCGATGCCAATCTTCTTCTTGATCAGAGCTTGGATTTATTGCTAACCACTAGGATTAAGAAGTCGATTCAAATCGCGAATACATCGCTAATATACAATTCCTTTACTCCGCGTTCCCGATTGCAATAAATCCTTGGGAAGGCAATTCTAAGGAGAATTCTAAGGGGCGTGCTGGTTTATTCTAAGTTCAATCTGAGGAATTTATTAGTTTTTCTTGAGAGTGAATGGTTCTAAGTTAAAATAACTTTTCTAAGGGTTATAACAGAAGTATATAAGTATTAAGGGGACCTATCGAAGAAATGAGGTCCTACTCCAACCAAATCTAACCTATTATTTCTTAACATATACAGGCTTTACACTACTTATTATAACTAGTAGCCTAGTCTGTAACTCACTATGTAAGACCCGTATCCCGGTCCGTACCTTTCCGTAGACTTCCACGGTCTTACCGGTCGAATTCTGGCAACCTTCGACCCTTAACCGTTATCGACGCGTGACCCTGATTCATATGCCGACAACCCGAGTCGACTCAGCCTGAGACCAATACCATAGCGACCGCGCCGTCGTTGCGGTTCCGATACCGCAACTCGCGCGCCGAGGCGATACCCTGGTCAAGAGATGTGGGCCAATATTCGGTGCGAGAAAACGCCACGCGTTGTGAAACCCAAAAGAATCTCTATGATGTGTCACATCAATTACATCAATCCCATCAATCAATCACCCATCAATCCATCACATGTCAAGTACACATCACTTCCATCTCTTTTTCCAAGCAACCACAAAAGTCTCCCAAACCCATACCTCTCTTACACAAAAAGCCACCAAAGTCTTCACCACCCATACCTCTCTTACACAAAAGCCTCAAAAGTCAAAGATTTCTTACACCCCCCATCATTCATCCATCCATCCATCTCTCTCTACATCACTCTCTCTTTCTCTCTTTCTCATTTCAAAAATCCCAAGCAACAAAGAGCCCCCACGTATGGAAATTTTCAAGCATCCCTAAACTCCAAGTGGCCCACCTTCCTACCTCATCATCTCCCATCTCAACCCTCCATTCTTCATCTCATCCATTGAAGTTGAAGCCAAGGTGCCAAGGAACCCCTAGGAGCAAGAAGATCGGACGGTGGGTGCCTCTATAGGGTAGTTTTTCTTATTTTTATGGCAGACCAAGTGAGGCCCACCGATCAATGGTGTGGATCTCACTTGGGACCCTAATATGTGGCTGATGGACCACTTGGATCATCATGATCATTCCATGATGGGGCCATTCTCCATGGACCCCATCATGATGTTTATTTTCTTTTCAAAGGTCATCTAGACCGTCCATGTTGGTGGGGAAAGGATCTCCACCGTTGATTTTAAATTTCGGTGGTCCCACATGTTTTAAGGCCCGCTTGATGTATGATTTCATGTAAGGGAGGGCCCATAATGTCGAGGTCCATCCATCACAAGCCGTGTCCCACTCTCCATATCTCTCTCCCTCTTTTATTTCCTTTATTTTATTTTATTTTATTTTATTATGCAGTAGGATTGTGTGGCCCACTTGAATGGATCCCACCTTGAGATTTTATTTTAATTAAATCTTTATTCAAGTGGGGCCCACCTCAGACGATGTGCCCATGTCACCCATCAGTGGTGGCCCACTTCATCAGGGCCCACCATTTTCAAAAAAAAAAATATAAACCGTCCAGCGTCTGGGACGCTGGACGTTTTAAAGGAAAGAAGAAAAAGGAAGAAAGAAAAAGGGAAGCTTTTGGGTGGTCCCCTTGCATAGGCCCCACCCTGATGTATCGTTATAATCCAAGCCGTCCATCCCTTTCACCATCTCATTTTAGGCGTTGAGTCAGAAAATGAGATTGAACGGAGCACCTGGTGGGCCATAGCGCCAAATATTGCGTCCTCACCATTCAAATACTATTTTTTTATTTTATTTCATCCTCTAATTCCAAAAAAATTCAAACTTCGGACTCATTTGGACGGCGTCGAGCCACTGAACGCAATGGCCGGGGCGGATTTCATCTTAGCGGGCCCCAAATACAAAAAATCCCGGGAAAATGGATTTTTCCCAAAAATGAAAGGAGGCAGAGCCTCTGCATGGCGTCAGCAGGCAGCGCTGCACGCTGCTGCGTGCAGGCATGCAGGCGGGCGGGCGGCCGCTGGCCACCCACGGCCCTGCACGTGGGCCCCACTGTGATGTTCATTTGCGATCTAATCTATTCATGTGGTGGGCCACCTTCTAAAGTGGGCCCCTGCCAAAATTCAGGCCCATCCAAGGCTCTGGTGGCCCACACCACAGAAAACAGTAGAATTGAATGTTTGCCATTAAAAATTTTCTTGGGGCCCACAGAAGTTTTGAATCAAGCTGAAATTTATGTTGTCCCTTCATCCAGGCCAGAGGGACCTATTGAAAAGACTGGATGGCTTAGAAACATTACAAGTGGGCCCCACATGAGACCCACAATGTTGTACGTGTTTTCAATGGCCACCATCCAGGCGAACGGTGGCACCCACCTTATGTATTGTGTGGCTGGACGGTGGGGCCCTTTGTCATGTATGTGCTCCAACCTCACTGTCCACTGGACAGTGGGACCCACCATGATGCATGTGGTGCATCTAGACCGTCCATCCACCTGGTGAGATCATTTTAAAGCATGGGTTGTTAGTTGGGTGGACCACTCACATATAGGTTAGGCCCATTTGATTTGTAACAGGCCTATGGGCTAGGCCCATTTGAAGTATAAAAGGCCTATGGGCTAGGCCCATTTGATTTATGAAATGCTTATGGGCTGGGCCCATTTTATTCATTTAAGGCCTAAGAATTTGGGGCCACTTGATATGTAAAGCCTATGGGCTTAGGCTCACTTGATATTTATGGCCTATGGGCTAAGCCCATTTGAATTTCAAAAGGGCATGGGCTAGGCCCATTTGATTTATAAAATGCTTATGGGCTAGGCCCATTTGATTCATTTAAGGCCTAAGAACTTAGGCCCATTTGATGTGTTGCAAGTCCATGGGACTAGGCCCATTTGATGTACTTCAAGGCCCATGTAATTGGACCCTTTTGTTGAAATTTAAAGCCCATGGAGGTAGGCCATTTGATATATGTAAGGCCTAGGGGTTTAGGCCCACTTTGATGCAATCCTAGGCCAACGGGTTTTGACCCATTGCAATGCACACAAGACCCATTAGTGTGGCCCATTTATATGGCCCATCTGATGAATAAAAGGCCCATAAGACATGGCCCATTTGATATATATGTAAGGCCCAATGGGATGAACCTAAGGTCCATTACAATGTGTAATCCCAATACAGGTTATGTAGCGACGTTTAAGAAGATCGTGTCTAGGGAGCAATGTTGGTTTGACGTCCACATTGCGAGTGTAATGCTGGTTAGATGTCCACATTACAACTCTCCTTAGGGCCCATTGTTAGGCCCGTACTTATTGTCCAGGCCCATCTGCATTGTCAGGATAGTTCATCTCATATACATGTTTAATATAGTTTCATGACTCATGATCATACGCATCATATGCATGCTTGATATGAGGATTGACTGATCATAGCATATGCCTTCGGGCAGGTTGTTTATGGGCTCCTGGTTAGGCAGTGTTGCCCTACATGAGTGCACGATATGCAAAGGAATTGTTGCATGACTGGATAGTGTGAATCATGCATTTCTGCATCTGTGTGGCATGGTATTTGTACGCCCTAGCGACATCGAGGCCGTAGCCTCTACAGACAGATCGTGGTTGGCAGGATTGGATACCGAAAATCTTGTTCTATATGGGGTACTATAGATATCCCTAGGTGAAAGTCCCTAAACCCTTATGGTACCAAGAGGTTGCTCCAACGTCTAGACCGAGTAGATAGATGAGCGTTGAGTGCCGAATACCAGACGGTTATACTCTTTACTGTGTCGTGGTCGGTTGGAAGGGGGTGCGGCCTTACCCGCCCGAGAGTAGGGGGCAATGCTAGGCTGAGTTTGACCAGCTCGAGGAATGGGTCCGCTATCGATGAGTCGCGCCCGATATTGGCAGACGGATAGTGTGGTCTCTTCCACTTACCTTATTGTGCGCGATGTGGCGACAATCTGGTTTAGAGTGTACTAGACCCCGGTGATATCCCCTATTTTGAGCTGTATTGATGTATGGACATAGATGAGGATCTGTATGCTTGAGTTGCATTACACATCGCATGGCCTTGGGATGGCTGATACCATTCATGTCTTGCATCGCATAAGCCTTGGTACGGCTCATGATATTATGGTTCCATCTGCATATTCCGCATTACTCAGGCATTGCATGTTCATATTACTACCTTGCGCACACACTTTCACCACCCTCTAAGCTTTCTGTAAGCTTATGCACGACCGTTGCGTGCAGGTGACGTTGGATCGCAGCAGCGCTGAGGCAGGAGCACGTTGCTGAGCATTTTGGAGTTTTTGTTCTTTACCATTATATTTCCCTTTATGCTCATTGTACTTGTAAAGTTTTTGATCATAGTAGAAATGTAATGGAGTTCTTGGTTGTTGTTTGTGGGCTATGCCTTTGGTTATGCTTATTACGAATCAAACTGACATTGAAAATCCTCCTCGTAGCATCACAGGATCGGAACCTGGCGAATGAGAGCTAGGAGCCGAGAATAGGGTTCTACGGAGGCTGTCGGCGACGGATTCGGCGATCGGGAGTTTTGTGAGCCCGGTTTCTGAGTTTGAGGCGTGACACACTAGCTGTAATCCAAAGCCTAAGCTTATACGCTAAATGGTTTCATACCATATCTACTACAGGGAATTGTTCTATCGCTTAGAGTCAAGATTGTCTAATTGAAATTTGATTTCCTATATCGTCAGATCTTTCAAATCGAGTACCACTCCAAGTCCAAAACTCGAAGGGCATATGTGGCCAGTGGTCTCAAGTTGTGTTAAATGGGACTGCTTTCCTACCCCCGCCCAAGAATTGGGAATGACATGTTTAGTAGGTGGGTGAGTTGGGATTCAAATCAACTTCGTAGGCTTTGTAAAATGGGCCTTGTGTTGGAAAGCGTGAGATGTAGCATAGCAACACACAATCCCTCAAGCATTCCACACACTTCATATCAAAAGGACTGCATGCATTTCATTAAATCAAAAATTTGTCACAATACAAGAGATATATCCTTACATGCATCATGACAAGAAACACATGAGAAACTAAACTAGTCAAAGCTACAACCGCAACATAAACCAACGACTAAGCCTTCTCAGGCTCACACACCGAAAACAGAAAATAGCTAACTACGACCAACAAGCGACTAAAATCTAATCGCTAATCCGAGTCTGGCGATGGAGGAGGAGCACCCTTATCCTGCAGGCAACACAAGATGGCCTTCAAAGTGCGAGTCACCTTATCAAATTTCTGTTTCATGACGGCCTTGGTATCCTCAAGATCTTGTTTCACCTCAGCCCGGAGTTCTTGGACTTCCCGTCGCAAAGCAACCTGTCTCTCCTCAAGCCGAGCTATATGAGCATCCCTAGTAGCCCGAGTCGCAGGGGGAGGGCTCTCATCAGTATCCTGAGCCTCCTCTTCTTCTTCTTCTTGGAATTCTTCCTCTATTTCAGCCCCAACTTCTTCTTCACTTGCATCCTCTAGACTATCATACTCGCCCTCACTGTCATCATCAAGCTGAGCCTCAAGCTGCCGAGGCCCTATCTTCATCTGGTTCATGGTAGCCTCATTAATGAAGTGAATCAGCACAGGCATCTCTGGCCCAAGTCTGTAAGCAAACTCAAGCGCGATCTTGCATATGAGTCAGCCAAAGGGAAGTGACTCAGAAGTTCTTCTCGATTTCGCTATGAGGACGATCTGTCGCAACACAAAGGTAGTCATACACACATTCTCTCCCTGGCCCACTTGATACAGGAAATCAACCATAAGATGTGTACATTCACTGCGGTTAGTCGACCTAGGATACGCATTGAATGTGTAAATGTGGTGCAACATGTGAAAATCATCCGACATATGAGACGCTAAGAGGCTCTTGTTACGCTGTCACGGAACCAAACCACCACATAGGAACCTGGTACGGTGATTTTGCTCACGAACACTCTTCAGATTCTTAGCACTTGGATGTACTTCACCAAGAGGCACCTTCAGAAGTCGGGCTATCAACCGAACATCGATCGTGGCCTCCCGATCTCTATCAAAGGGAATCTTAAACTGCAATGACTCCAACGTAGGAGCCCGAATATGAGCATAGAATACACGAACAGTGCTTACGTTCGCACGAGTCAGGCTTCAAAGAGCGGACCCCAGTTAGCAGCTTCGATGCGCTCAAATAACAGAAACTCACCAAAGAGCTGCTCCTCCACATGCACCTCAAACAGAACCTTACGATCAGTATACGCGCCATGGGCTAAGTCTGCCAACAATGCTCGTCCTATCTGAGCATGGGGATCTAAATCCCGCTTTGTGTGAAACTCACGAGCGGCACTTGGACTTGCGGCGGCGCTTGAGCTAGCGGCGCCACCTCTCGGCTTCCTCGATCGCGAAGGGCGACTAGGCCCAGCTTCATCCGCGGCGGTCTTCCTCTTTCCCATGAGAGAGAGGATGGTGGAGAAAGAGAAAAAGGCCAAAATAGCCTCGATAATAGCCATGGAAAATGGAGGAAATGGGAAGATAGGGCTGCCCTAATGGACTGAATCGAATCTAGGCCCTGTTGAGCGGTGAATCAAGTTCCCAAAGGCTGAATTTTTAAAGAGAAAAGAGCAAGATAAGATGGAATGGAGGTCCACACGATTTTCAGCCTTCAATGGAGGTTGGGAGAACTTCCACGGATGAAAATGGAGAGGAAAGGGACTGTGAACAGCTGTAAATGGATGGGTTGGCGTCGGTTGAGGGAGAAAATGGGATGGGAGAGGTTTGGCACCGAGATTTGAGGGGAAGGCAGCAAAAAAACGTAAAAAGGAGAGCTTGGGAGGGCTGTTTGTGAAGGAGGTAGGGTATTTAGGGAGTTTCAAGGTGCAACCCACGTGTAGGAGGGGTGCCCTAGCCACAAAAGGGCGTCAGCCCGAAGCACAACCCGAGTGGGGCCCACCGTACGGCGAGCCCTCGCCGGTGAACTTGCAAACCGGCGACGCCGGCCATAGAGGCTGGGTTCCCCCTGCCCTAGGGGCCCCAAATATATGTGGGTCCCACCTTGGTTCATTCTATTTTAGCCTGGATAGGCCCACGACTCCGTTTGGAACATTTCGGGGCCAATTTGTAAACCAGAATGAGTTTATGCATCATGTAACATATGAATTTGGGGTAGGAGAGGCTAATCCATCCAACTAACCCATTTATTACAAGAGATTCCATAATTGAAATGGCCAAAAGCCCGATTCTTACGTATATTTACTATTTATAGTAAAATTTTTGTTTAAGTATGATTCACTATCCTTCACACATTAGGATTTATGTGTAGTAAGAAAGGACTTAGAAAAAGTTAAAGAATGGGGTGGTGAAAGGAAGGATTCTGAAGGAATTGGATGAAAAGAGGTTTTAAGCCTTGAGATTGAATGTAAGGGTTGTGGTTGCCCCACAACCCAAGGACATGCATTTTCGGGTTTGAAATTTTTCAGGGAACGTCTCAAACCCGTCAACTAACGACCTAGAAGCGACTTAAGTCGCTTCACGCGACCGAAGATATGTTATGGACTCAATCACCGTATAGTCTCACCTGTCGGTGAAACTTTGGATTCTAATATGGTTTCTAGATTCCATCGCCCCCTTCATAAGTCAGAGTGCATAGGTGCGCGTTGTGTTACCATAACCCAGGTCCGGTTTAATCTAAATCATGCTCTGATACCATCTGTAACACCCTGAAAATCGGGGGTCGGGTAGAAACCCAACTCCCGAGTTCCAGAATGTCACTTATGCAATATAGATAATGATAAATGCATATTGTTTGTAGAATGGCATTAAACAAGATTGAGACTAAGCCAAAACAACATATCATACTCCAGAGACAGTTAAATTAGTAAGCGGAAGACTGTGATAAATACATAAAATATATAAGTAACTGTAAGTCTCCAGAGTGTGAACATGTTACCAGGTTAATTAAATACATGTATACTCCAAAAATGGAAAGAAAAGAATATACATGAGTACTCCAAAAATATAAAATGACAAGTGTTAAGGCGTCTACTCAAACTCCCTGTAATCCCGTCGATCAGAACACACATAAAGGAGGGATCCTCCTCACATCATCAAGTCCAGCTCCGCTTCACAAGCAGCGCCATCATCTGAAACTAAAATAGGGACTGGTGGGTGTCCAGAACACCATCCCGTAACGTGAGAATGAATAATCAACTCAGTGGAATCATAGAGCAAAGATTAGCATGTTATCAAATCAATCACGCAATAATAGTAAAGCAAACAATCAAACATTCCTAAATATTGTTGTTAATACATGCATGAAATGACATGATGAATGCCCTCACCGACATACTCCCTCATGCGGCACCATCTGCGTCCAGGGCATGCTTTCTTCCCACAGTGCTCCACATCTTCTAGGCACATGCAGTGTGATATGAATAATGATTACCGAGTTGTTATTAGTCTTTTTCATACAGCAGGATTGAGAAACTAAGGTACCTTCCTTATATCAATCCCAATACAGATCCTATCTAGGGTCGTCACTCCTAGTAATCTCATACGATGTTATATTTGTAGGTCGCTGCAAGGGCTGCCAGGGTTGTTGCTCGCACTCGTTGCACCGCTCCCCCATCACCTTATCAATATAGGCCTATTTATATCCTTAAGACTGCATCAGGACTCGTCGCCCCCATGCGGTGTCAGGATAAACTCAAGGTCACTACAAAGGGCTGTCAGGGCTGTTGCTCGCACTCGTTGCTCCACTCCCCCATCACCTTATCGATGTAAGCTGACAATAAGAATATATTGACCCATACCACCATAATCTGCTCAGAGTAGGGTGCTCACTGGTCACTACGGGGAGGTTTGTGGCCCCAGTGTAGGCCGACAACTCAACCACGGTGTCCCATACCACCATGCCCGACTCATGAGTCTTTATGGATCAAGGTACCATGGTTAATAGGGTTTTCAATGGTAAGGTTAGTACCCTAGGTTCAAGTAGTTATGACTCATACATGGTGAACATAAAATGGCCAGTCGGGTTACTTGACGGGCTCGACTAGTACGAGCGCATCTCAAGCTGAACGACATGAAGTGCATAAAACACTTCGCGTGACCTAACCACTGCCGCCAACCCAAAACACGACTCGCGTTCATCAACGCGTCCTTCGTGGCAAAAAGAAGCCAACCACGACTTTGAATCTATTACCGACTGCCTGGACTAACGTATAGCCCCAAGCATTTGTAAACAACATCAATGATTATGTGAGGGTGACATAATTGAAATACAAACAATCAAAGCATGTTCACAACATATGATAGCATACAACGTAAGCAAATCAATTAACCACATATAATCCATATGCCTAAGGAAACCAATTTCACATAACACACATGGAGGAAAATCATTTAAGTCATTATATGAATTGAAAATCCAATCTCAAGCTAATCTACAACAACATTTACTCAATACATACTAATACAAACATTTATACAAACACTTAGTCTACACACTTTAGTCAACATAGCGTATGTCGACTCAAAGTGCGCATTGGGGTGAATATCTTCGCCAAACAGATCATGCACGCATTCCTAGTATCCTAACACGACAAATAACCATGGCAAACATTTCAGCAAAATATGGACGTAAACAGTATTTCCTACAAATGACTAAAATACCCTAAATCTCATATTTTCCATACGCAGTCGAAATGAAAAACGGACAGCATGTTCTACATGTCAAACAGTGTGCTCGTCGATAATCTACTATTAAATGACATTGAAAGCTTTGAAATCAGTCAATCAAAGCGTCTAAAATTCTCACCTTTCGCCTTAGATGTGTATCGGTTCGAATAGAATGTATACGCTTCGTCAACGGCGTAAATGCGAACTAATGCACAAGTACATAAGCTACTTTGCCATTTGAATCGAAGGAATCCCTAAAACAGCAAGTGGTTAGGGTTTTTCTTACCTAGAAGTGCGTTGAAAATCACCGGAAAAGTGATTTGAATGAGTTGCTTTGGTATGTGCAAAGGATGGAGCAAACGGCAGGAAGTTCTCTCACAAAGTCTCTCACAATCTCTCACTCTCTCTCTCTCTCTCTCAATCTAGGTTTTCTCCAAATTCGTATGGATTAGAAGGCTAAGGGTTTAAGCCCCTTTTATAAGCCCAAATATGACCAAACTAGACTCCAAGTCAAGGTATACTTGGGTTATAGCCAAATCGGGACTTTTTCGATCCAAAAGAGCGTTTCAGAAGGTCCCCTGGCCGAACGCGGTCGGACTTAAGCTCATGATCACTGGATCTTGCTCACACGAAGTTTTCAGACCGGTAGAGTTCGCAGATCGCACGTGGCGGTCCAGTTTCAGTTCAGCGGTCATCGTACCTAAATCAAGTCTACAGGTCTCATGACATGAAAGAGAAAATTTTCCTGATCCGAGGGTGAAATTTGGCTGAATTCTGACGGTCAAAACGCTTAATAATAACGCGCAACGACACGTGCCAGATTTGAAATTAATTTCCTAAACCTTTAGCCATTTCTCACTCTCTTCAGTCCAGGCTTAATGAAATAGCCTCAAAACATCGGTTGGGCTTGATTTTTGAAATGATTGTCAAGTCCAGCTAAGCGGTCATAACCGTCTAAGATTGTAGATATCGGACTTCCGACGTGTGGTCGAAATCAAATATGAAGTTTCAAAGGGTTCCTGAGAACAAACCGGTTTAGAGTTTAGTCCTGGATTTTAGGGTAATGTAGTGTCATTGGTTCTACAAGTTTTGGGTCTTGCAGAACGTATTTAAAGCGATCAATTCTAATTTCACAGGTAATTTAGCGTAGAGCTGGCTAATTCACGTTAAATTCTAAAGAATTTGGTTCTAAGTGATTTCTTTGGCTTTGGAATCGAATTTTGAGAAACTACCAAGGTGCTATGGTTGACCCATTGCCTAAGGACGTCTAATCCCAGGTTGGTAAAAATCTATGTGTTACAGTAAGTGTGTAAGTAACTCAACTCTCTCTCTCCCTCTTCTTCTCCATTTCTAGTTTCTACAAGTGTAAGTGTGTAAGTGTGTGTGTGTAAGTGTAAGTGTGTAACTCTCTCTCTCTCTCTCCTTCTCTTTCTACAAGTGTAACAACTCTCTCTTCGCTTTTTCTCATTTTCTTTTCCCTCTTCTTCTCCCTTTCTTTTAGTGTAAGTGTGTAAGTAACTCAACTCTCTCTCTCCCTCTTCTTCTCCCTTTCTAGTTTCTACAAGACTATAAGTGTAAGTGTGTGTGTATGTGTGACTGTAAGTGTGTAACTCTCTCTCTCTCTCTCTCTCTCTCTCTCTCTCTCTCTCTCTCTCTCTCTCTCTCCCCTAACACTAAGTGGCTAAGTCCCAAGTTCTAGTTTTCTTTTTATTTGTAGTTTACTTTCTAGTTTCTAGTTAGTAGCTAGCTAGTTACTTTTTAGTGCTAATAGATACACCACCATCCACCATCATAAATTCATAATGTCTTCTTCCCAATCTTCCTCTTTGAGGCCCAAGTCGAATGACCCGAGTTGGAAGTATGGGCCCTATCGTAGTGCTACCGAAAAGACTCATATAGTATGTGATTTATGTGGATTTGTGAGTTCCGGTGGCATTGCATGACACAAGCAACACCTTGCACATTTACCCGGGTCCAATGCAAAAGCATTTGAGAAGATTACTCCAGAAATCCGAAGGAAGATCGTAGAGTATATGCAAAAACAATCAAACAAGAAATACGACAGTACCATACGTTAGGAGGAATATATGGAACAAGATGTATATGAAGATATAAATGTAGTAGATGTCGATGAAGCTAGTCCCACTCCCCCTACTTCGACAGGCCGCTCTAGACCACAAGTACAACCATCGAAAAGAGCCCGAGGGCATGGACCCTTAGATAGATGGTGTAGACCACACCTCGAGGATGTGGTCGACCAAAGGGGTAGAGGAAAAGGGTCGGCTCAAACAACTTTAGATAACCGGTATAAACAAAAATATAGAAAAATCACAATTCAATATATTGCTAAGTGGTTTTACCAAACCGGCGTTGCTTTCAACGCCGTTAAATCAAAAAACTTCAAAGTAATGATTGAGGCTATAGGTTAATTTGGACCTGGGCTTAAACCTCCTTCATATCATGAAATGAGGGAGACGTGCCTTAGAACTGAAGTTGAATATACACAATCCTTCATAACTGAATATAAGGAATCATGAAAAATATATGGTTGTTCACTAATGGCCGATGGATGGACCGATAAATTCGGTCGGTCTCTCATTAACTTCTTGGTAAATTATCCTACTGGGACAATGTTCTTGAAGTCGGTGGATGCGTCGGGTCATTCACACATAGGAGAATATTTGTTTAACTTACTAGATAGTGTAGTTGAAGAAGTAGATGAGGACTACGTTATACAAGTAATTACAGATAACGCAGCCTCGTATGTAATGGCCGATCGTCTTCTTATGAAGAAGAGGCGACGTTTATTTTGGACCCCCTGTGCGGCCCATTGTATTGATCTCATGTTAGAAGATATAGGTAGATTATTTATAATTGTGATTGCAAGGGCTAGAAGAATTACGGTCTTTATGTACAAACACGCCCTTCTTCTTAGTCGAATGAGAAAACACATTGGGGGTAACTTGCTACGTCCAGTAGTCACCCGTTTCACTATAGCCTTTTTAACACTACAAAGGCTACACGCAAAGAAATCAGAACTTAGAAGCTTTGTAGTGTCGGCCGATTTTACAAGTGGGCCTTGGTCAAGGAAGGCTGAAGGGAAACAGGTTCAACAAATAATTATTTCTCAAAGTTTTTGGACTCAAGTGGTAAAGACGCTAAAATCATCCGAGCCCTTAGTCACTGTGTTGCGATTGGTGGACGGGGATGAGAAGCCCGCAATAGGCTATATATATGATGCGATGGAGAGAGCGAAAAATAAGATCATGGAACACTTTAACTATAGAGACCGTGATTACAGGCCAATTTTAGAAATTATAGATAGAAGATGGGGTAGCCAAATGTCATCCCCATTGTATTCGGCTGCTTACATTCTTAACTCAGCCTGTTTATTCGTTTATGCTGATCCAGTAGAAGCATTAACTATGCATATGGTTGGATTTATTGATGTCTTGAAAAGAATGATTCCAGATAGAGGAGAACAGGACAAGATCTCAACTTTACTAGACTTCTACACAAAAAGTGAAGGGATATTCTCAAGGGATATCGTAATAAGACATCAGACAATGAAATTACCTAGTAAGTACTTCTATGAATGAATGCTAGTGTACACTGTCAACTGTGTACTGAAGTCTTATAAAAAAATTTCTACAAAGTGTCTCTAAGAGATATAACCCATACTTAAAACTGTTTTTCTCAACTGACTGGTGGGCTACATATGGAGTGGACCCGAACAGGAAGGATTCAGCTCTAAAAAAGCTAGCTATGAAGATTCTTGGCCTCACGTGTTCTGCCAGTAGTTGCGAGCGCAATTGGAGCACGTTCGAGGTGGTAAGTTTAGACTGTTTAGTAATTTTTTTTTTTTTTGTATACTTTAATTTTTTAGTGGCCTAAGCTAGTAAGCTAAATTAATTACCTAAATAGCTAATGCCAAATGCACTTTCTTTCTTGCAGATTCATACCAAGAAAAGGAATCGCCTTGAGTAAAAAAAGCTCAACGACTTAGTTTTCGTTCAATACAATCAAAAATTGTGAGAACGATTCCAAAGTAGGAAAGAAAAGCCTGGCTTCTTTGACCCTATCTGCTTAGATGAGTTGGATGCAGATAACGAGTGACTTGTAGAGACTGAAGACTCGGTATTTGTTGGAGAGGATCTGACATGGGCACAAGTTGAAGATGTCGCATATGGATCGACACCTGGTGAAGGTAGTAGTACCACTCGAAGGCGAAGGACGGGGGGAAGCCGGGGGGCAAGTAGTAGCCGTCAACCCGTTGATGAGATTGAGGAGATTGAAGAATGAGAAGGTGATAATGATGATCAAATTGAAGACCATCCACCATTGGATGTTGATGAAGTATTAGTACGTACAGATGACGAAGAAATGAAAGAAGAAGAAGTGTATGTGGAAGAAGGAGATGACCTGAATGATGATGATGATGATAATGGTGATGGTGGTGGACCTGGTGGTGATGTGCCACAATGGATGCTAGAAAAACGTATATCATGATTATTGAT
This sequence comes from Magnolia kwangsiensis, assembly GCA_037074715.1. Taxonomy (NCBI): domain Eukaryota; kingdom Viridiplantae; phylum Streptophyta; class Magnoliopsida; order Magnoliales; family Magnoliaceae; genus Magnolia; species Magnolia kwangsiensis. The sequence goes on along the minus strand of CM073579.1, from coordinate 17,896,370 downwards.
TAGATAAATAATAAATACATAACTTCTTAATTTTATTTAATGGTATCATAACTAAGTCTAAGTGTGTTGATGACTTGATGTTATCGATTGTTTGTTGATAACAGATAACTTGATATTGAATCATTGAAAAGTGATAAGTGATAAATAACTTGATATATTAATATTATATTATTTTGTATTATATGATTGTATTTGTATCATCTATCTATCATTCATGTACATCAGTACATGTAGTGTTGACTGTTGAATGTTGAATATGGATATTTTTATTTCATAAATCATATTTCATATTACATATTTGTTATTAACTTATTGTTAAATCATAAATATAACTATGTAAGTTATGTAACTAACTGTTAACTAAAATGTTAATTGTTAATGTTAAGAACTTAAGAGTTAAGACTTAAGATCATTTAAGAAGTTAACTATATTGTAATTTGTAAATTACTAAATTGTAAATGTATGTATCATGTATGCATGAATTATGATGTTATGCTTATGTAATAATATGTATCATGTATCATGTATGGTTTTATTTTATTTTTTTTTACTTAAATTAAATGTATTTCATGTCCCAAATCCCAATGACATATAATAATTTATTTTGAATTTTTCTGATTTTTTTTAAATTTTTTCAGATTTTTCTGATTTTTTTTTTAAAATTGGAAAAATGCAAAAAATAAAAAATAAAAAAAATATGCGACCGCATATACGATTATGCGATCGCATATGCACACATGCATATGCAATCGCACGGGATCGCATATGCGTTTTGACAACATTGACCGAACCTAGAGTATTGGATGACGGGAGGTATCTGAAACCTCTGCGGCGTTATCTCGTCCATGATTGCAGAGGTGAAAGGAGATTCGATCTCTTCCATCATTGCCTGAATTGTGGTAGGAACTGTCGACGATTGTTACTTCTTTTCCAGGGTTAAGAACTTGTCGTTGAGTTCTGCGAACCATACTTCTCAGGGGTCTTTGTTCTCCGCGATTACCTCTGGGGCATTTTCTATTTTCGGATTCTTTCTTTCCCTTCACGGCTCTAGCTGATGACGGAGGTCCGTATGTGTCATGGCTGAGGTGGGGGAGGCGTTGGTTGGAGCTTGAGTAGCAGTATTCCGTGCCGACACTTTAACATGGACCGGAGGAGGATTCTGACTCGAAACCGGCGCCCAAGAATATAGGGGTGCCTCGGGCCTCACACTCCTCGGCACGGAGTGAGCGTCTACGGCCAGACCAACCGACTCGGGATCAGGATTCTCCAGGATCGGATGCGGCTGTAGCTCCTGTCGCTACTTCATCCTATTTACTTCATTGCGTAGGGCCTAGATCTCATTCTGCATGGCTCGATGCTTACTCGCTCAGTTACGAGAATGCTGAGAAGGCCCCGGGGCTGACTTGACATGAAGTAGTGACGAAGAGCGAGTTTGCTCATTTAGTTCTGGTTCCACTGCTGCTACCTTCTTCTTTCCTTTTGTCATTTTATTTGAAAATAGGAACCTGATCTTTTGTATTAGATTCCCACAGACGACGCCAACAAATGTTAAAGTCAAAATCCGAATGGTTCTCCCTTTAGTCTCTCGAACTTTGAATCACTTCAACGTCTTGATCCTACATAGTGAGAACAGGAAAAGGTGACCCTGGCTAAGCCGGGGGACCCTCCGATGCCTAAGTCAGGTCGAGGGAATCTGGGTGTAAGTGGAGAGTAGTGGGAGAATGCCAAATATTGCATACCTGTAGCAATGAGATCTAATTGTATTTATACCTGACTGTCAGATGGTATGGATCCGTTATAGTCGGCACAATTTACTCAATCAGCAGGATATCGAGATCGTGGAGATATTGTACGTAATCCAAGGATCGTGTAGCGTATCAGACAAATAATGAATTTTTGTGAACTAAGTAATCGGCCACGTTTGGTTATGGTAGTTTTCGAATCCAGCAAATGGAAAGTCCATCTTAATTATAGTCTCGGCTCGGCGCGGTTCCTCTAGCTATCATGACATGGATCAGCTTTTGCTGTTAACTGGTTAAGCAGGGAAGACACTCTAAGTTCGAGCCGAACTTTGGCCTGTGTCATCAAACCAGGCTCCTTGCTTATGCTTATCTTGCGTTCCGAAAGCCTTCTTTTTTAGGTCCAAGGTGGGGCGTCGAAAGTGTCTCATCGAGTCAGGTTTCCTGCCATATGATGTCAAGGGTTGAATCACTCGTTTTCTGTTAGACGAATGCTGGACAGCCTAGCATATCCAATTGAAGTGTGACTCTAATCTTGGCTTCATATTGCGTTAAGTCGCTCCGCTCCATAGCCTCAGAGTAGGAGTGGCTTCGCAGCTTACTAGTGAAATCTTCAGTGATGTATTCGTCACGTTGGACCTGTGTCGCCTCGGACATTCGCATGCCTAACCAGATCAGTATGTTGATTACCCTTGGAACTACTAGGGGCTCAGATCTTCCCATAACATGGAATATTTTTTTTATCCACCCATGCTATAATACTCATGGTATAGGTAGTTTTATAAACCGCTTTAGATATTGTACAAAATGCAAGAGAAATGAAACTGTGATCAAAACCACGTGCTTGTGAAATGATGAAAATAATGACAAATTCATTTTTCACTGTTCTACGTGAAAGTATATGACTTTAAACATGCTAACTTCTGTAATCACCATATTTCTATATGAAAACAGGAGGTATGAACCTTAATAACAATCGACTTGTGTGAATTTATAAAGGAAGATAATGCTACCAACACTAGTGGGGCTCATAACATCTGCCATGCGTATCCATTCATGCATGCACATGATTCCAAGGTAGATACTAACATAGATCCCTCCATGATGCTAACATGACATAATCCAACCATTACTGTCTGGATTCATACTCCATCACGTCTCGTTATGCTTCAATGAGTAGAAGAAAAGAATAAACTCTTGTATAAAGACAGAGTACATTCCTCTCTTCTTGTGGTGCTATTAGTTTGGGGGTTTCACTAACTGCGCCTAATGTCCTCACATTCTTCTTTCGAAAAGGGCATATAGTGACATGCGTTCACCTTGGAGCTTTATATCAATGTTTCGATGGTTAGAGTGGGGAATTTCAGTTTGAAATCTTCTTTTCGCTGTAAATTTAAAAACCCACAAACCACTCTTCTTACCAATTAGAACATGTTCAGTTGCTTTCGATGGTTTAGACGTGGGCTAGTTGCTGCTCCCATAATGATGATAGAGAGATGGCTCTATATCGACGAGGCTCACCCGAAATATAAATGGGTTTTAGTTGTGCACTAGAGTAGATGCTCATCAATGCGCGGGGTTAATTTCATCGGTCATTTCCGAATATGGAGATATCGGATCTAGCTTAGGCATGGACGCATAAAAATGCCAAGACACTGCACAATTTACAAGACTTGAAATCATTCCAACCCCGCCGAAACCAAACAAGAGTTAGGTCGGGATGTGAGTTTGCAACAAGACAAATGTGTTCAAACACTACAATCCAAACATGCTATATAATATTTTAATAGTTGGTTATGTAAATCTTATTGATTCTCTACATAACCGTAGTTCATTATGTTAGGTCACGTGTACAATATATCATGCACGTATTTTATTATTCCGGTTGTGCATATGAATGTTTAATGAATTATCCATATCAATAAACTCTTATATAAAAAGTTTTGTTAGACTCCTTGTGTCACTTGGCTCTTATATTCACAAAGGTTGGCCTAAGCATGAGATTTACTTTAACCAGACTTATTTTACTCAAAGTATCTTTTATAAAACTTTAACATTTAATCTTTTATAACACACACACACACACACACACACACACACACACACATATATATATATATATATAAAACATAGTTGCCATGTGATTTTTTATGAACCGTCTGGTCTGGTTGTGATAAGCCACATGTGTAAATAGATTGAATAGAAATCATCCAATGCAACTAAGCAAAAATGGTAAGGGCTTGTTTGGCCAGGCAGATTGGATGGGATTGGAAGATAGATCTAGCGATTGGCTAGGCGTGCCAAACAAACACGGGATCCTGATCCCGGGATATAACAATCCCATGGATCTTAAGACAATCTACTGACATCACCATTATTACCTTTAAATCCCATCAAATCCATCCTATTCCCTTCAAAATTGCTTGGGACGTGTTTGGTTCGAGGGATTGGAAGGTTTAATTCCGGGATTAGCCGGGTGTACCAAACAGACCCAATATAACAATCCCGGGATATAGCAATCCCTTAGATCTTGCACCAATCTACCGATGCAATTATCATTACCTTGAAATCCGTGCAATCCACTTAAATATCATCCAATTCCATCTGATCCGACCGGCCAAACAGGCCTAAGGTTCACTTGTTCACTGATTCCACTTTGGAAGTGGATTGGCTGGTGTACCACACACCCGCTATATAGCTGATGTATTTACATTAGCAAGTGTCTGATCATGAGGTATGTGTTATATCCAAACCGTCCATCCATTTAGCAAGGTCATCTTAAGATTTGAAACGAAAAATAAGACTGATGTAATTATCAAATGGACCGCACTTGAAAAAGTAGTGGAAGATTGAACATCTACCATTGAAACCTTATTTTGGGTCACAAAAATTTTGTGTCAATTAGATTTTTTTTATTTTTCATCCACGTTTTTGTGACCTTTTAAACAGATTGTATGAAAATAAACATTACGTTAGGTCCTATGAATTTTCTAACAGTGAAAATCATTATCTCTGCAGCTAATTGTGGTGTGGTCCATCTGGTCTTTAGATATGATTTATTTTTTGGCAATGTTACAGCGTGATCTCTAAGAATAGGTGAATGGTGTACATATAATAAATACATAACTGTGGGCCATGTAACTTTGATCTCCTTTGAACCGTTCGTACAACTCGAGGCTTGAGGATCGTCAGTTCTCGTCTTCGCACGACACGTACCCGCAGCAACTATATAACTGGTGTGTGTGGTACACCAGCCAATCTGCTTCCTTCCACTTCTTGGGAATCACGTGGGCCCCCCTTATCAATGGACCAGATCTTAGGTGGAGTGCCACGTTGGCTCGTGTACGGATAAGTGAATCCCAAAGAATCATGCGATCGAGCTCCTTTACCAGGTCTCTAACTACCCTTGCTGCCATTCACTTCCGGCATCAGGAGCGCACGTCAGCTGTTACCCATCCAGACTCGCACGCTCGTGTATACGTGCTTTTCACGGACAGACTGGTCAAGTACGCTTACGCACTGTACCAAAAGATAAAAAGTATTACGGACACAGTCCTTGATGCGCGGCCGTGCATTTGTTTCCTCGGGCCTCTTTAGCCGCAAATAGGGCTCATTGTCAGCAATCCAAACCGTTGATACGGTGGGCCTCGGTCTCAACTTCCTTAGTGACCCTTCCTACCGGAAGCAGATTGGACGGTGTGACCCATCACTTCGGTGGTGTTGGGTGCTGTAGGGCCCACCGTGATAGATATGTTTTAGATCCACGCTGCCCATATGTTTTGTCAGTTTATTCGAAGCTATGAGCCTGAAGATGAACCGGATGAGAAGCACAAGTGGATCACACCACATGAAACAATAGGAATAGTGACACCCACCGTTGAACCCTTGGTAGGGCCTATCGTAATGTTTATCCGCCATCCAACCCGTTGATCAGGTCACACGGACCTGGATGACAGGAAAACACAAGTATCATATTGATCCGAAACTTTTATGGCCCACTAAAAGTTTTTAACGGTGGACGTTCAGTCACCACTGTTTCCTGTGAAGTGGTCCACTTGAGCTTTTGATCTGTATATCCTAAAATGAGCTGGCAAATTGGATGGACTGCTGGGATAAAATACATACATCGAAGTGGGTCCCACAGCGCCAGCACCACCCATTCCTCTTCCTTTCCTCCCAATCCACGCACTCCAGAAATCTGATAGCTAATAATAGTCCTGCAGATAAAGTAAATGGCCCATCTACTGTTAGGCCCACCGGATGAACAGTCTGGATCACTAAAGTGTGGGCCCGCTTTCACGAACGGACAAGGAGAGGATGCAGGAGAAAGATGAGAGATTCGCGCGTAGAGAGATTGAACGGCAACCGCGGCTTGTGTCCCACAGCGAACAGCGACGGCCACAAAAAATCAGGCTGCTTCACTGACCGCGCATGGTACACGTGTCTAAGAAATGTGATGGACTCCTGTGATAGTTTACCACAAATTAAAAAATGGTGGGACTTTTCAACATACGCATGGCATGTCTGTACAGAAATCTGGACCGTCCATGTAGCTTGGCAAGTTCTGGGTATGGCAAAGCCTAAAAAATTACACGGAAAAGATTATAATCATCATCTGATTTTACCCATAGAAATTAGAGCACCGAATAGTTTTACTACTAACCACCCAGTCAATAGCTGTCAATTAGATGGTGGTAAGGATTGCCTGCCCTCCCACAATTTGGATGGTCTGGATGACCGTAGATAAGTGCCAAATGCGAGGATGATGAGTCACCACCACTTGCAAAATGGTGGTCAACTATCACAAGGTCCACCGAATTAAAAATGAACGGGGTGAATCCACCCTCCTTAAACTTGATTACTGAAGTCTAATTTTTAGGACAAGCAAAGTGCAAGGTGAGCCCCACCTAGTTAGCATCTCGGAACCCACACGTGTTTCGTTTCCTCACACGAGTGCGTGGAATCGCCTATTCAACCGCGCGAGTCCCCTACCTTTTCTCATTTTCTCGCTAGCACTTAGCGGCCGCATCAAAACCGTCTCTCTCTCTCTCTCTCATATATCCGATCTCCCCTTCATACCTTCAACTCCTTCCTCTCTTCCCCTCAAAACCAAAGCCATACCAAACCCCTTGCTTTCTCGCTATGGGCGATATCACCCACAGCGAAACTCTACTGTCCCCGAATTCGTCCGACTCATGACCTAAATCTCTCTCTCTCTCTCTCTCTCATATCCGATCTCCCTTCCTGTCAATGCCTTCAACTCATCTCCTCCCTCAAAACCAAAGCCATATCGAAACACCTCATTTTCTTGCTATGGGCGATTTCACCCACAGCAGAACTCTACTGTCCCCGAATTCCTCAGACGCATGACCTAAATCTCTCTCTCTCTCTCTCTATCCCTTTCTCTCCCTCTCCCTATCCCCCCTTCTCTCCATTTCAGGCTGCTTCGATGGCGCCCGGTCGCAGGAAAGGCGCAGGCAGGGGTTCTTCGGCCGCAGCCGCTAGGAAGCAATACAAAGTCGGAGATCTTGTTCTTGCCAAGGTCAAAGGATTCCCAGCATGGCCCGCCACGGTATGTAATCCTGCCCTAAAACAAAGGAACCCTAATAAAAGTTGGTTTGGGAATTTTTGGGGTTTCTTCATCAAACACTGCACATCACATGTATTCCACCGTTTGTCATTTTTAGGGTTTCTATGTCAAAGCCAAGGAACACCAAAAGTAGCAAATTTTTTTTTGGCACTGTAAGGTCTTCCATGTCGATAGCTGAGGGTTGCATATAATTAAGCCATTTTGCACTTCCGGGGTCTCTATTTCGAAGGCGGGGAGCATGCTGTATTTCATAAAATTTGTATAGTTTTGATTTCAGGGTCGTTTGGATGAATGGATAGTTATGATCCCAAGTTATTTATCCCCATTTCAAGTTAATTTGAAATTTAATATTTAAGGATTTATTTATTTGGGAGATGTAAGGTATGGGATATCCTTGATAGCTTAAATGCTGGAATATCTTGATGTGGATGGGTGTGTAAAGGGGGGGGGGGGGGGCTAAGGTGTTGTTGTTGGGAAGGAAGGGAAATCAAAGTAGAAAATTTTATCAAAATATCTTGCTTTTGGAGGTTTGCTCCCTCAAAGTGGCTAATCTATAAAAGAGGTTTTTACCTGTTGGCAGTCTGTGTCATTCACAATTGGTTCAGTTGTTGACCAATTGTTGTGGAGCAATAGATCCATTTGTAGTTGGGCCGCAGGGCTTAAGGATCATCCCTGGAATTTCTATTGTATTTTTTTAAAGAGATTAGAATTAAATCTCTAGCTGTGGAGGTTAAACATTTAGTTTACCCCATCAACCATTGGCACTAATCAATTGGCCCTCGATTTGGCTTCCTCTGGTGCTTCTGCATCCTTTTCCTTAGTTTTTAATGAATCTTGTCGATCTTTCAAAAAATGTGGCTAATTAATAGTATTTATATTGTTCTTAAAAAAATAAATAAAATTCTTTTCCATCTTGTGCTCTTATCATTTGGTATGAAAGCAATGTGTCATAGACCGATCACTTCCATAGGCCCAAGTCGTGGACTTAGCCAAATTTATTCTCATCTTGTACATTGGAGATGTTTTGTAAGTGGATAGAATTCTAGCATAGAGTGGAGGTGTGTGGAAATCTGTAGAGAATGATAGAGGGGTGTCACAAATTCTAGGAAGTTCTAGAGTTGTGTAGAGATTTTTGAGAGTTTCTAGAGAACTCTAGTGGAGTCTTGTACGTAAGTGTGAAATGTTCTAGAGAGTTCTTGGCCGTTGGATGAGTGTGTGTGGCACAATCTTGCCATACATGTTTAATTTTTTGGAATTTCCCTAGCTCTATGTAAGGAGGGGTCCTCATTTGTAAAGCATCCAAGAGAAGTTTTAGCTTTGAGAACTCTGGCAAAATACAAAGTGTTTTTCCATACACTTGAATCTCTCCTACATTCTAGTGAACTTTAGTTTGTAACACGTCGGGTGTTAACTTGGGAAAGGCTAACTCATTCATGACGGGATTGTGAATCGAATACCACACGGTCTATGCTTGGGGGAAGCACTTTGGATGTGACAGTTGGTATTAGTGCAAGGATACAAAGGGGTTGCAATGCCCTTGGAAGGGGAGGAGAGACATCATGGCATCGGAACTCATCGACAACAATCAAATGCAAGGTGATGAGTGTGCCAACAAGTTAAGGAGGGAGAGGTCTCACGACTTGATGGCTTCATTAGGGGCACGTCTTGGAAAGGTAGAGCTTGTCATGGGTGATGGGCAAGAGATGATGGATTTGATGGGTGATAGCATAGTGGGGTTCAACGATGCATTCCAAACCATTGTGATGGAGACTCTTAACATGCCGAGGGAGCAAGTTGTGGAGAGGTGATTGAACTCTGTGGAAAAGGGCCATGATCAACATGTATGGTCATGAGTGGTGCAACAAAGGTGGGGACATTGGACCTTAGGACCTTTAACGGATCAGAAGACGCTAGGGAGCTGGACAATTTTCTCCGGCAATTGGAGCAACACTATCACTATGAGGTTGTCTTGCTAGAGAATGAGAGGGCTAAGGTGCGTACTGTGGTGATTATCCCCATTGACACAATGACTTTATGGTGTTGTCATACAGACATGGAGTGGGGGACGTGTGTGTGATCAGGTGTCTTCAAGAGGGAAATTAAACCAGGGTTCTATCTAGAGAATGTCGAGTATTTGACACCACAAACCATGAAGTGGTTGAAGCAGAAGGGGTTGATTTGCGAGCTTGTTAAGGAATTATCTATGCTCATGTTTGAAATTCTTGACATGCTTGAGAAAGAAACTCCTTTTCAACATCATGGGTGGCTGCAACATTGGGTGTGACAGAGCATTCAGGACTTGTCTTTGACAATGGCATCAACATAGAGTTTGATTGAGTTCACAAGGTGTGACTCATCTAGGCCAAGATCACCAAGGAAGGATTGTCATGGCAAAAGTGAGGGAAAACGAGAGGACATCTACCACTTGTATGGGCCGAGCATGCTGTCAGGTGATGGGGATGGAAAAAGTGTTATGGATCGGGAGGATGGCAAGGATAGATGGGACATATCCAAGCCATGAGAGCTGAAGTGCATCTACGATGGGCCACACATGTTAAGGGAATGTCTAGGCAGACAAGTTTTCACTGCTTTGCAGTGAAGTTGGATGAGAAAAAAGGATGGGGATGGTGAGGAGCGACACATGGGGTCGATGCAACTCTTTAGCACAACAAATGCCAAGCTCAAGAGCCATGAGAAGAGCTAGAATTGCTTAAATTTACGAGTTACGACTACAATCATCCCCATAAAATAGGCCATTGGGTTCGGTCCAAGTTGAGTAGGACAAAGGGTAGAGAATAAGGTATTTAGGTGCATTGCAAGGCCAAGTGGTGGAGGCAAGCCACTTGGACAAACATTGATGTATGTTGATGTGCACATCAACGGCATGTACGCTTGGCTTTGGTGGACATGGGGGTGACCCCCAACTTCTTCGGGGAGGATGCAAAGTGATTGGGTCTCACATTGGTGAAGGACATGAGTAATATCAAGGTAGTGAATAGCTCATTCTTGTCAGAATCCGATCCGATCCCTCTCATAATATGTTGTTTGAGATCGTGTTAATGAAGGATATGGAGGGTCCTCAGGTAACCGACATTGTTACATTCAACAACGTGCAAAGCATAGGTATAGGTGAGCTTCGTGCATTGGTGACTCTTGCTTAAGAAGACTAGATCGGGTGGGAGTTGGAGTTTGTAGTTTTTTGTCTTAGGGTTGAAGGAAATGTCGAGGAGTTTCTAGTGATTGTTTAGGACAGTGTATGGGCCGAATCAGGCAACGCATAGCCATTATTTCTGGATTGAATGTAGTAGTGCACAATAGATATGATATTCCATGGTATGTAGGGGATGACTTTAATGTGTTGAGATTCATGTATGAGAAATCTAGTGGTGGGACGATCACATGGCTATGAAACATCTCTTAGAGTGTGTGATTGCTCACAAGTTGGTTGATCTTCCATAGGGGATGTAAAATACACATGGTTGAATTAACAGGAGGGTGGTAATGTCCAAAATCGGTAGGTTTTGGTGTCGATAGGTTAGGTGGAAAAATTATGCTGGCTTCCTAGTGGGGGTTGCCGAAGCTTGTTTCAGACCACTACCCTATTTTCTTGGACATGGAGGAAGAGAAGCGGGGTCTGAACCTATTTAGATTTGAGCTCTTGTGACTAGAGGTGGAGGGCTTTTCGAAGTTGTTAAGAGTGCTTAGAGTCTTTTGATGTTGTGGGCTTTGCTGGCCTAAGGTTATGTTAGAAGTTTAGACTTTGAAAGGCAAAATCAATACTTGGAAGGAGTTGGGGAGCTGAGATGCTAAGATTGGAGATATTCTTGAGGGCATCTAGGCAACTAACATTAAGGCAGAAAGGATGGAGTTAACGGAGGAAGAAAAAGCAAGGCGAAGCTTCCTCACGATTACGCTAGACATCTAAAAGAGGAAGAAATCAAGTGGTCGCAATAGTTGGGAGCTACTTGGCTCAAGGAGGGTGATAAAACACGGGATCTGTTCATAGCCAGCGTTCGAAATATCGGTCTCGTGTTAAGTATCTCACCCTTGGGATATGGATACGTATTGGTTATCACATCGGATATATCGGTTGTATTGCATAATGTATCACTATTGTTGGAAACATTGGGAAATTGGTCTAATTTTTCAATGAAACTTCAATGATTGTTAAAAAAGACATCAATAGACACTTATAAATCAAATCATTACAAGAAACAAGTGCACATAATAGGTTCTCTCTATATGGGGTCCTAATTTATGCGTTGTGTAACTGAATTGATGCAAATATATTCAAAGTTTATTCATATAATTTATAAATGTAAGAAGACGTGTGGAAACACAAGCAATACATTCAAACGCAAAGGAAAAATCACTAGATTAGGTTATATACATGTTTGATTTTATGTTTGGGCACAAATATTGCAACCTATTTGTGAGAAATTGAGAAATTTTGATTTTTTTTTTCAATTTTTTGTAACTTGGCCTATCTCCTTCAAATATAAAAATCAAAGCTCCCAATCCATGATTTTTCACGCAAAACATGAAAAATCATGGATTTGTAACAATTTGACAATGACTTAACATGATTTACAGAAAAAAAAGATATCAAAATTTGAAATGCTCACTGGATTGAAAATGTGGGATATATCCCACTACTTGTGCATTTCATATCGTATAGGTGGGATATAAGATATATCGTGGGACATATCGGCCAATTGGAGATATTTAAAACACTGTTCATAGCATTGCAAGCGCTTGGGCCAAAAGCAACAAGATTAGTAAATGTTGTAGTGGAGGAAAGAAGAATAGAAGGGAAATATATGGTGGATAAGTTGAGAATGCTAGTGAGATGTTTTGAAATGGTGTTGGGCCTGAAGGTCAATATCACCAAGAGTTAGATGTTGGGGGTTCGGATGTTGAATGGTGAGGTCGAGCGGATGGTCGAAATCTTTGGATGTAGTGCGATCTCCTTCCTTTCCACTAATCTTGGTCTTCCCTTTTGCATTGGTGAACAAGCAAAGCATCTTTGAGATAGCGGTGGAAAGATTTGAAAGAAACTATTAAAATGGAAGAGTTGGTGTCTATCAATGCGCGGTTGGTTTAATTTTCATCAAAGCAACATTATCAAACATCCTTTTGTACTTTCATTTCTCTATTTAGGTGCCAACAATCGGTGTTGGGCAGGTTGGATAGGTTCAGACGAGATTTCTTATGTAGGTTTTGGAAGAAAAGAAAAAAAAAATTCAAAATCTCTTGGGTGGGGAAGAGGTGTGTAAGCCGTATGAAGAGTGAGGGCTGGTATCAATGATTTGGAAATGGAAAATCTTGTGCTTTTGGAAAAATGGTTATGGAGATTTGAGGTGGAAGATGATTCTATGTGGAGAGTAGTTGTAACGGATAAGTATGGATGTGAGGAAGGAGTTTCGTGTATTAAGGACTCCTCTCTATATACGACGTCAGGGATTTGGAAGGGGGTATCGAGCTTAAAGTCCAAATTCGAAAAAGGGATTGGTTTCTCACTTAGCAATGGGGAAAAAAATATGATTTTGGGAGTATGTGTGGGCAAGCGAGACCTCCCTCTAGGCGGCATTCCCCAAATTAGCACGTCTCTCTCCAAACAACCGTAGTATGGTATCCAGTTGCCTTCTTTTCCGGAGATGTAGTGCTGTGGATGCCCCCTTGTAGGAATTTGAAGAGTTTGTGACAAGTTATCCCGTATCGGTATCGGTTCGCGTAATGGTGCCCTCCAAAACTGATACGAATACGGGCGCGTAGCGGTGATACGGGGGCGTAACGGCGTAATTTTTTTTGCCAAAAAAATATGAAAAAATATGGATTAAATTCAGAATTTCTAAGCATTCCAAATATGCATTCATTTATAAATTGGAACATGTTTATGGTGGTGTAACGGTTCACTCTTTGGTGAGAAGTTGTATTGGACCGTCTGATTAATTTTTGAACCAGGTAACCTGAATTTGACTACAAAATTCATATATTTAATTTTCTAAATATCTAATTTATATACTCAACAATTTAATATCAATTTTCTCAATAGTTCTTTAAAAAAATGAAATTAAATTCAGGTAGATGGCGTTGTCAATTTCATGCTGACTTGGAGGACCAATCTATGCCCCAAATTAGCCTCAAATTCATGCAATTTATTGCTATTATCTCACTTATGAATTGGTGGACATTTATTGGATATTGAATCATGAAAAATATCAAAAGGCCCTATTTTAAAAATTAAAAGTCCACAAAATGACAATTAAAACTATTCAAATAATTTGATTTTGGCATTGTGAGTTAGCAATTGCAGTTTATAATTTAATTGGTAAATTTTAAGTTAATATTCTGTCTCGTGTACAATTTTTTAAGGGCCCGAATTTGTCGGGACTCGGATTGTGAAGTGTAGCACACGTGTCAAAGTTTTTTGGGCCCCACCCATGATGAATGTGTTATATCTAAACCGTCCATTCATTTGACGAGATCGTCTTAAGGCTTGACACGAAAAATAATACAGATCTAATTATCAAGTGGACCACATAGCAAAAAGCAGTGGGGGATTGAACGTCTACCATTGAAACCTTTTTTGGGATTACAAAACTTTTGGATCAATATGAAATTTGTTTTTCCTCTTCATTCAGGTCTTTTTGACCTTATGAACAGATTAGATGGAAAATAAATGTTATGGTGGGCCTACAAATTGTTTAACGGTGAAAATCATCATCTCCGCTGCTATTTTTGGTGTGGTCCAGACGATCGTTGGATACGATTCATTTTTTTGGGTAATGCTCTAAAATGATATTTAAAAATAGATGAACGGTGTAGATATAATAAATACATTACTGTGGAGCCCATATAACTTTGATCTCATTTGAACCATTTGTATAACTCGGAGCTCAAGGAGTGTCAGTGCTCGTCTTAGCATGACACGTACCTACACCAGCTAAGCTGGTGTGTGGTACACCTGTGAAAAAAAAAAGGAGAGGGAAACTGAAAAGAAAAAAGAGAAAGGAGAAGAAAGAGAGAGAGAGAGAGAGAGAGAGAGAGAGAGAGAGAGAGAGAGAGAGAGAGAGGGAGAGAGAGAGAGAGAGAGAGAGAGAGAAGAAGAAGAAGAAGAAGAAGAAGTGATCATGGCAAGAAGAAGAAGAAGAAGAAGAAGAAGAAGAAGAAGTGATCATGGCAGTGAAGTTAGAAGCCAAAATCGGGCATGAAGTAGTTGGGATGATGATCATGGCAGTGAAGTTAGAAGCCAAAATCGGGCATGAAGTGGTTGGGATGATGATCATGGCAGTGAAGTTAGAAGCCAAAATCGGGCATGAAGTGGTTGGGATGATCTTAGCCTTGCAACTAATTGAGGTTGACAAGGATAGGGCTATGCTATGTGCTAGTTTGGGGAACCAACATGGGAGCTTCATCGATTGGTAGTCGACGAGGACATCGATGCAATAGGTGGGGGAGTGTGTGACCAAAGTATTCAAAATTGGTTACATAACAACTGTTATGTAATGGTAACAATCATAACCGTTACGCGTTATGGGTTCGAAACGGCCATTACAGAAAAAACAGACCATAACGGCCCCTTAATAGCCTTGTAACGGATCATAATGGCATCGTAACGGTCCTATAACATTTATTTATTTATTTCAAGGGTTACGGCGTGTATCATAACGGTAACGATGGTTGTCGTTACAGCTACCGTTACCATTTTAGAACACCTTGTGTGTGACAGACTAATCATTCCCATGGGGCCTAAGTCATGGGCTTGGCCAAATTTTTTCTCATCTATGTACATCGGAGAGGTTTGCTACATTGTTTTTGAAAGGTGTCTGAAACTTTATTGAGAAGCTGCCCAAGAGCGGAAAAGAATATAAAGAGCAAAAAGCAAAAGAAATAGAAAATTACAACCCTAGAAGGGCAAGAAGGACGCAAGCATCCACATCCTTGAAAGAAGTGTGTAGAAAGTGTAGGGAATTCTAAAACAGAGTAGAAGTGTGTGGAAAGTTATATAGAATGGTAGAAGGGTGTAGAGAATTTTAGAAAGTTCTAGATTTGTGTGGAGAGGTCTAAAGTTTGTAGAATGGTGTTAAAAAATGTGTAGAAATCTCTCAAAGTTTTTAGAGAACTCTAGTGGAGTCTTGTAGAGAAGTGTAGAATATTCTAGAGCTTTTGGCCATTGGATGAGTGCCATGTGGCATAATACTAGTCATACATTATGTAGGTTGTGGAGTTTTCGTAGATTTATATGAGGGGTCCTTGTTTGTAAAGCATCCAAGAGGAGTTGTAACTCTGGCGAATTACAAAGTGCTCTTCCATACACTTGTGACTCTCTTGCATTCTAGTGAGCTTTGGTGCTTATCACGTGGGGTGTGCGCATAGGGAAAGGTGAGTCGTTTATGACGTTTCTAAGATAAGTGCAACATGGTCTATGCTTGGGGAAGCACTTGGGTCGAGACAAACTACAAGCCTTCCTACATATAGTTACATGATTGCTATAGAAATGACAATGGAAGAGCCTGGATAAGAGTTGGAAAAGATCCGGAGAAGTTTTGATGAACCATTATACATAGGAGAGGAAATTAAGACCATGTTTTCCCCCCCTTGAATAAGAAGTTTAGATCAAACTTTAGTAGGAAGCTTCCATTTTGAAATCATCCAAGTAGTATTATTCCCCATCCTTAGTTTTTATGAAAGTGCTAATTATGCAATAGAGCGCATTATACCAACGGGTTCAAATGTCCAGCCAATAGAAGAAGAGAATCTCCTAGAAAAGAAAAATAAAACAAGCAGGATGAGATTCTTTGTTTTTCTTGCCGATGGTTTTTATTTGAGTATTAAATTATGACTCGAAGATTACACAAGTGAAGAGGATGCTAAGATAGAAGACAATATGGCCAAAGGAGCTTACCAAAAAAAAAAAGGAGGTTTGGAGCTTATGTCAATCATTAAGAGGGTCAGTTTTGACCTCAAAATGGTTGATCTAATACTATTTCAACAAGATATATCCGGTTAATAAGCCTTATATAAACTAAAATCATGGAGGTATAAATATTATGTGTGATCTTGAAGATGTTTGAACTTTAAAGTTGCTTGGGGGACAAGGTTGTTTTCATAGAGGGTGGGACACTGATCCCAAAATATGTATTTCTAGTTATAAGTAAGGGATTTTTATTGCAAAATTCCTCAAGGAATTGGATTTTTCCAAATAGTGCCTCCATGAACTGATATTCTAGGGCAATGCTTAAGAGTGGTGGGTCCAATCGTAAGGTGGACCAATCCATGGAAATAATGTACACCATTCAAAATATCCCAATTCAAGTGTAGCTCATTTGATGATCTGATTGATCCGATGTTTTGTTCGTGTTATGACCATGGTGTGGTGCATACATTTAATGTGTTGGATGTTATACGCATACCACGTTGGCCCCTCATGTCTTGAGCTTCACTACTTTTTAAATAAAATAATAGATGAGGGCATTTTTGTAATTTCATCCCTCAAAAAGCACCCACATGTAATTTCTACTTTTGGAGGCATTATTTGATAAAATATACTCCTCGGGAATTTTGCGGTAAAAATCCATGTAAGTTATTTTGAAATTTAATATTTTAAGGATTTATTCAGTTGAGAGAGATTGATGATGATGATGTTTTAGTTGGGAGAGGACTTTTTTTTTTTTTTTTTTCCATTATGTCATTCTACTCTTTGTTACTGCATACATGGATAGTCAGGTAGGGGATCCAATAATGCGTATTTTGAGTTATCTGGGCCCAAGGAGTGACAAATTTTAGTTGGCTTGTGGGTAGGGATAAAGTCCTCACCATCCATCACCTATGGAGCAGTTGATCCTACTGTGGGTGTCTTTTGCGTTCACAACGAGGAGATTGTTGATAATTTATTCATACATTTTGAGTTCTTCGGAACAAGGTATTCTGTAACGGTAACGGTGGCCATAACGGCCACCACTGTTAACTTTATGGTCGTTACGATCTCCTTTTTTTATTTGAAAAAAACCCAAAAAACCTGTATCTAACCTGTAACGTTGGAAGAAAAATCTGAAAAATCTGTATGTCCCATAACAGACCATTACATGGTTGTTATGGCCTTTACATGGGGCTTAATGGGCTGTCAACGGCGGTTAGAAGTCATTTTTTCCATAATGGTGGTTATGATTTATTTATTTATTTAATTTATGACGATAGGTGTCCCCGCCACATTTTAAGGTGAGACAAATCATTGTGGATGCACGCAATCACCTGCAAACCACGTGCATCGGGTAATCTCGGGGAGGGGAATTGAACTTGCGTCTATGGGGACCAAACCCACGCCGCTCGCCATTCGCCCAAACCCCGTGTGGGGAATCAGACTTCCATAATGGCTGTTATGATCCTGTAACGTGTAACGGTTGCCACCGTTACCTTTATGTAACAGCCTTTACGACCCCGTAATGGCCTTTACAACACACCACGCTTTTGAAGCTCTTGGAGCAGGTAGCAGTGCTGTTTAAGTTAGAATGGTTGATTCCGAGTATGATGCGGAACTTGTTCTAGGAGGGGAACAAGGCTTGGATGGGGAAATAGAAAAGATTTCCATGACACGACTTCTTTCGGGGGGGTGTGTGTGTGTGTGTATGTGTGATCTTTTTGGAAGGAGTGCAACAATACACATTCTGTAACAAAATTAGAAAAAATGAGGTTGCCTTCCAAAAAGGCTAGGAGTGGACTTATTACATGGCCTTGGGGTTTAAAATCTTTCAGTGTCATTGTAGGGAGTAAATGGATGTCTGTTTGGGCGAGGAGGCTTAGGTTGTGTAGGTGATGATGATTCCATGTCATCTTTGTTGTTTAAATTGGCTCCTTGGGTCCTTTTTTAAAAATTTTTAATATATATATAAAATTTTCATTGCAATTCAAAAGGAAAAAAAAGGGCATGGGAGGATATCTTGTTGGACAACATTTATCAAGTTCATATAATATTATGATTTGTGTATTCTTATCTTCTATGCTTAGCGTTACAACTTCTCATAAATAAGAGAGTGGGGAGATGACCAAAGAAGAATTTATTGAAGTATCTTGTTTATGGAAGTTAGCAAAGTGGGTAATCTATCAATAATATTAGCTTTTTTCTTTTTTATTGTAAAATTTTAAATCCTTTTATTTTGGGTTCTTATCATGGAATCTTGCAAGGATGGAGAAAAGCCTTTCTTGGAACTGAAATCTCTGGAAAGAGTTTCTCTTTATCATATTTGGGTTATGGGATTGTGATGTCATGGAATTGTGATTTCATATTTGAATTGAAGAGGAAAAATAGGATATGATAATTCACACGGAAAGATTAAATAGGTCGATTGTGGCACCTGTGCCATCATGGCATACATTTGATATTCAAGACATTCATCGGACGGGGTCTGTTGTGATATTGCCTGGGCCCAAAAGAAATGGTACTCCTTGCATCAACTGGCCCACAGAAGTAGACCCATGGGTTTAGTAATTGAACAAGAAAAGAGCCTTGCTGTTGATGAAATCCAGCTTTTGCAGATGACTTGGGATGTGCTGTAGATGAATTGAACTGGGTCCATTGAGAGATATGAAAGAAGTGAGACTGTGAGAGGCCTTCATGGTTTAATGTTTAATGGAAAGGGAAATTGAGTAGGAAGGAAAGAGACTAGGTTGTTTTACTGCAACTGTTGCTGTTGTTACTGCTGTTTTTCTGTCAAATTTTATTTGTCCTTGCTGCTGCTGCAACCATTGCTGTTGCTGTTGCATTGGTTGCTTTTGCTGACAGGAAGAGATGATTGCAACAATTGCTCTTGCTGCTGCTGCTGTTGCAACTGTTGTGCCTGCTTTAGCTGGACCATGATGATGAGATGAATCTACGCCCATAGACTTCAAGTGAAGCAATAAAAGTAGCTGCTAGCTATATGACGAAAAAAAGACCTGCAGATGTCCTCCAAGTATGGAATTGCAAAGATTTCCATATTTACATCAACAAGTTCATCGTATCACAAGCTAATCATATGAAGAGATAGTAGTGTACCTTGGAAACTAATAGACATGCACATAATACACAGATGACTACAAAAATAAAAGAATTAGGTGAAATCTTTAGTAGTCCAACATCTTGACAACCCAAAACAGTTTGATATGATTTGACCTTCTATTTATCACATGCCAGATAGTGGTGGAGAACTGTTGTTCATTGGAGCGCTAGAGTGCTGAGGTTGTTCCCGCCAATGAAGTCACAGTGTGGGACTGAGCCTTCCGAATGATAAAGACCAATAGGTTATTCTTGTTGTTGGTAGAAATGTGAAGAGATAGTGGTGTACCTTGGAAACTAATAAACATGCACATAACACACACATGACTACAAAATAAAAGCATTAGGTGAAATCTTTAGTAGTTCAACATCTTGAGAGCCCAAAACAGTTTGATATGATTTGATCTTGCATTTATTACATGGAAGATAGATTACCCATCTAACTAGAGTGAAAATGTTGCTGACAGATACTCCCTACCACTAGGGTTGCTAGCGAAGCATGAAAAGCATCAAGTCTTCCACTAGGGCTGTATCTACCTCTGGACTTTTGGGCCTTCACACACACACACACCGGTCCTCTTGCTGCTGCTACCTTTTGCCTTGATGTTTAGAATATAGAGATTGATATGTTGATATGTGTAACAACCAATGTTGTCATAATTGTTATCGTATTGTAAATCGTACAGGGGTCTGAATCGTATCGTATCGTAAATTGTAAGATTTTTTCAGATTTTCATAGAACATGTCATAAAAAAACATAAAAATTGTATATGAATATATATTTTTTAATATTAAAAACACATCAATCATTCATTTTGTCATGAATGTGCAAAAAATGAAAGATGTATCATGTATATATCATCACTTCATAATCAAGTTCAAACAATAATCCCTTTTCCCATCCCATGTACATGTAAGTTTTCTGTATAATTCAAAAAATAACAATTTTCCCATCCCCATTTACATGTATAATGCTCTATTCACTTGTTTCTATAATTCAAAAAGTAAATAAAAAGTCCAAACAAAATCTATTCTTCCTCGGTTGCGCCCTCATCATCCTCCTCAACATCAATGAGGTCAACATTATCAACATCATCTTCATTTTCAGAATTCAATGTTGAAATAAACTCATCTTCCTCCTTTACTTTTACCACTTTTGCTTTTCTCTTTTCCTTGCTTTGAATAGCAAGTTTTCTAGGACCTACAAAATAGTTATTGCAAAATTCATTATAATATAAGCTATTAAATTATTAATTAATAATTATAAGACTACACTACAAGATTAAACAATAAGAATACGAGTCATACCATGTCACCCATATAGCCGAATATCATTTCTTCATCTCCCAATTTTTTTGCTATGGCATCTTTCACCTGATCCGACCTCTCATCTGAATCAACTAGCCGTAGCACCTTGACCCATTGGAGAGTGGTCTTTAGGCAAAACTTGACTGATGGCAATAAATCTACATCGGACAAAACTATGTCTTGAACATGCTTCCTCTTTGCGGTCTCGAAGAAGTTGCTACTTTCCTATTCTTTGGAGGTACACATCGATCTCAGGCCAATTCTATTTCATGAATGCTTTTTAAAGTTAAGTAACATGTAGCAAACTGTGTTATGGCTGGTCGAGTTAATTCTCCATTTGCTTGCTTCCTCATCAAATTTAAAACCCAACAATGTTTGTAAATATAGACTGTTATGGCCCTTGCTTTCGCCACGGTCTCTAAATGAACTTGCAGCTTTCCGATGTTTGCAAGCATTAGGTCTATGCAATGGGCCGCACATGGAGACCAAAACAATGTCTTCCTCTTCTCCATTAACACCTGACCCACCTTCACATAGGCGGATGCACTATCCATAACTACCCACACAACATTCTCTTCACCCCACTTCATCAATCACTGACTCAAGTAATCCTAACAAATTATCCACATTTTTTGAAATTTCGGACATATCAACAGATCTTAAAAATACCGTACCACTTGGGACTATTAAAAAAAATTGTAATCGACCGATTCACTCCATTGGTCCACCCATCCAACATAATTGTGCATCCGGTCTTCCCCCATTCCTTCTTATATACATCAATAGAGAACTTCTTATATACATCAATAAATTTCTCTATTGACACAACCTCCATCTTTAAAAAATTATTCCTCACTTCACGATATGATGGAAGCTTCAATGCCATCCCAAATGCAGCAACCGCTTTCATCATTGGTGCAAAGAATGGACTCTTTACAAGATTTAATGGTAGGGCATTCGCATATAGGAAACGCGAAATAGAAGGCACACACTGACTCTATCTACCTTCCAGATTTTGTTTAGAGTGGCTTGTTGTTTTTCTTTTGGTCCATCTCTTCTTGTTGCTTCTTCTCGCTAACATTACCATCCAATAATTTCTTGATTTTTTCTGCTATCTCATCACCTACTTGGGAACATGTTGCAACATTCTTATTTGTTTGGCCACAAGCTCCAAAAGTCTCCAAAATCTCTCAAAAGTTGTAATATATTATTATTATTATTATTATTATTATTAAGGTTAGGGCCTAAATACACTTGAAAATAGGAATCCAAATATATATGGAAAAAAATTGATTTTTTGACTGGGCGCTGCCGGTTTTGAAGACTGATTATCGAATCGTATGATTCACGATTTGATCGTAGGATTTAGATCGGAATCGTACGATTCATCTAGAATTGGAATTCGTATGTACGATCCATATCATAAATCGTACGATAATGACAACATTGGTAACAACATGCAAATCATATATTATTATGCATATCAAATATGAATTATAATAACAATTTGTGTGTGTGTGTGTGAAACTAAATACTGTAATGTGTACTTTCGTAATATGCACTAGGGCAACCCACAACTGCAGCTAGTGTGCCACATATTAGATGAAGTAAAAAAGCGTGCAACCATTCCTTTACCATGCAATGGAGCTACCCACCAACCAGAAAACCTTGGTTGAAAACCAGCTTTCCAGAAAAAAACAAAACATAACTTTTATGTGAAACTGTTTCTAAGGAGAGATTCCAGGTAGAAACAAAAAACAACAATATTTTTTAGGAAACTGTTCCCAGGAGAGATTCCAGCCAATTCCATGCATCTAAATGCGATAAAGATACTCCTTATGGAATCACTTCTGTAAGTCATTGTTTTGTGGATTCGCATAATGAAAGGAGTCTTCGTCTCTTTGATGAAGTTTGTTAGTGTTTCTTTTATATCTACATTATGTTTTTATTCATTGTATTGAGAGCCCTTTTTTTTTTTTTTTCATTCTAGTTTATGATACAATTAGTCATTTGGGTCACTAGTAGTTGAAGTTCTCTTAGTTTGTTTCTTTGGTTCTTTAGTGAGGTCTGATTTCGTAGTAACGCTGGGGTTTGTATGTGTTTTAGTCTAGGTAGGCATTTAATTGATTTGCTAGTAAACGTTCTTTAGTGAGGTTTGATTTCGTAGCAATGCTGGTCTTCTCTGTGTTTTAGCCTGGTGTTTAATTGAGTTGCTTGGTGAATGGTAGGTGAGTGAACCAGAGAAGTGGGGCTACTCGAACGATTGGAAGAAAGTGCTTGTTTATTTCTTTGGAACCGAACAAATGTGAGTAGTTTTACTTGTGATGGTTTTTTCATGCAGTTGAAGGCACAGCTGATTTTTATCTTTCGCTAGAGTTGGTTTATGCTTAATTTATATTTTGATTGATGCAATATTCTTTTTTTTTTTTTTTGTTTCCTTCTTATGAAAAGATTCCTTCGTTGTGACCTTGTGCTTGAGTATATGCTTTAAAAAGTTACTAGTGAAGCTCCAATAAATGATCCTCTCTGTAGTAGGTACAAAAGGAATTGGTGATATTTTGCATGCAAGCGTGTGCACTTGTGAAGAAATGGCTATGTTGGTTGTGTGGAAAGCGGGTTGTGCTCAGTAACTCCAACACTGGTTTTAGTTTATGTTTTTATTCATTGTATAGAGAGCCCTTTTTTCTTTTTCTTTTTTTCTTTTCATTTTAGTTTATGATACAATCAGTCATTTGGGTCACTAGTAGTTGTAGTTTGCTTAGTTTGTTTCTTTGGTTCTTTAGTGAGGTTTGATTTCGTAGTAACGCTGGGGTTTGTATGTGTTTTACTCTAGGTAGGCATTTAATTGATTTGCTAGTAAATGTTCTTTAGTGAGGTTTGATTTTGTAGCAAAGCTGGTTTTGGAATTCCTCTTCTTGTTGTTTTAGCTTTGGCCCAGTTTTGCAATGGTGCAAATGCAATTGGAACTTTTGCCAAGCAATCATGAGAATCCCTTTTCCTAAAGCAATTGTCAGAACTGGCTTTGTAAAGATGATAAATAGCCAGGACACATGATTATAATCCATTTGTTTTACACACTATGGTCCCTTTTGAGGATTAAAATGGCCTTGAATGTTTTACCCAAAATATCTAAATATTGTAGACAACTCAATGGAAAAACTTGGATCTTGCACATGTGAACCATATTGGCATGTACTTGCACATGTGAACCATGTACTTGCACATGAATGTTTCCACACCGCAGTGGGCTTAGCAATCTTCATCATAAATTATCTCCCATTTTTTCTAGTTTCCCAAGAAAATTGAACATCTTCTCTTCTCCTAAGAAGTAGTTGCTCTTGAGCCTTTCTATATATGTAAAAGGTCACAAATTCCAACAGAAAATGTCCCTAAAAATTGAATTAAAAAAATAAATTCATCATTAATATTAGGCTCTACCAAACTGATAGAATCTGGTGAAACTTGTGGGAGTAGCCTTCATAGAGCTAAAGAAGTTCTTTGAATTAACTTAAAACGGACATACACGCACAAAGTATTGTCTTCAGGAAGGTGACTATGGATATTGCAAAATTGAAGATTCAGAACCTCTTTTGCCAACGGTCTTTCATGGTAGCTTTGGTTGTCACTTTATCTCTAGGCTTTCCAATATTCTGTGTCAATCCTTGAATTCTTGGTTTAAAAGCTCTTTTAATTCAAATTGCATCTCCCCAGAATATGGAAGTAGTTATTGAGTTTCATTCGTTGCCTTCTTCAGCTTGATCCACGATACTTTCTCAACTTCTTGGTCAATATTCTATGCCAATCCAGGTGCAGATTCTTCTCCTTATTGGCATTGACTGGGCGTTGCCAAAAACGATTCAGGCCTTTCAGGCATGGAACTGGCTCAGCACTTAGGGGGCTGCTCAGTTGGTCGCTGGGGTTTCTTTATATTTTAGTAGTTTTTAGGATCAAACCAGGAGTGTTGGGGCAGTTGATTACACAGTATTCTGGGTGTGGTGATCCCTCATCATCCCCCTTCTTTGCAGCATCTTGTCTTTGTTTCAAACAACTAGTCACCTTTCACCAAAAAAATAAAATAAAATTCCAGGAAGAAGAAAAGAAAAAGAAAAAGAAAAGAATGCAAAAGAGAAAAGAGGTGTAAAGGAGTGGATTCACACCAAACGAACCTATGGGAATTGCCGAATCACTCTCAAAGGTAGTGTAGAGGCTTTGCACCACTAGATCATGTTTCCAACCGCAAGAAACACAAAAAGAAAAGTGGGGTTTCTCTTATTTTTATAGTTTGTAATCGGGATCAAATCCAGGAGTATTGGGGAGGTTGATTATGCAGTATTTTGGGCGTGGTGATCCCTCATCCCCCTTATCTATTGTGTCTTTTCTTTTCTTTTCTTTTAAGCAACTAATCACATTTCCAAAAAAGTAAAAATAAAGTGTAAATGGAATGACTTTGTGGATTCACACCAGACAAACCTACGGGTATCACTCTCAAAGGGTGTGCTAGATCATGTTTCAAATCACAAGAAAAACAAAAGGAAAAGTAATTTATTAATCAATATAATTCATTATATCACTCATGGCATGGAATGTCTGTTCATATTTCCTTTATATGGGCTATTTTCTCTAGATTATTCTAGAAGGAAGTCTCTAGATCTGTCTCTTGCTTACATCTCATTGGACCACTTCAAGTTGCCTTCTTAAATAGGGAACTAAAACAAAGTTCAAATCCAACTAAAGCTCCATGTTATAAACAGTTCAGGCTATGTACACAACCATATGGTGTATTTCCGCTGTTTGGTTTTTATGCAAGTCTGAGAACTGCAATTAAAATGATATATGTCCACAGATAGCTTCTCATTGGACCTGTGGGCCTGCAGTCCGTATGGTTGTGTTTTTATCCATCCAATTCTCTGTGGCCCCACAATTGGACCATTGGACGAGTCATCATATTGTATTTGTTAACCACTTATAGCTGAGAATGCCTAACCTACTTATCTTGCAATAAAAGGGAAGGGGGAAACTAAAATAAAGAGTTTAAATCCAACTGCATCCCCACAATATCAATTGTATGGACTATGGATCATGTATACTGTGGGTGTATATGCGTGTGGGCCTATGATTCGGCCCACAGGTACATACACCTGGGTCTTATATGTTATGGACCTTTTTCCTTAATTTTTCAGCATTTTGTCTTTGTTTCATGCTTTCCTTATTTGTCCCGTAGCTTTCCTTTAGTTTTTTACTTCATAAAACGGCATATATGTAATATTGCCTTAAATTTATTATTATAAATAAGAGAGGGCTGGACATTTAAGCCCCGTATGCTCTCCCTCTCTCTCAAATTCTCCATTCTTCTTAACATGGAATCAGATCCTAATTGCTTATAGGGTTTCTTCTTCTTCTTTTAAAAGTTTCTTCAAATTATTTTTATAGGGTTTTAAATCATGGGATGTTGGATTTGATGTCCTTGCTGATTTTAGTGCTGTCCAATTGAGATTTTGCTGGAATTTCTTCTTCAAATTTTTTTTTTTTTTTTAAAGTTTTTTCTGAAAGACTTGCTAATTTTTGTGTTGCCTTGGCTAGGGTGTGCTGGATTTATTTGTTATTTTATTTTATTTTTAAATATATTTGTTGAGGCAGGTTGTGTTGCCTTGGCTAGGGTTTGCTGGAATTTTTTTTTTTTTTTTTCTGTTAAAATAGATTCTTTTGTTGCCTTGGCAAGGGTTTGTTGGATTTTTTTATGTTGAAATAGAATTTTGTTGCCTTGGTTAGGGTTTGCTGGATTTTTCCTATTGAAGCAGATTCTTTTTTTAAAAGGTAACAATACCAGGGATTGAACCTTGGATCACTCACACACACTATACTATCTCTACCAACTCATCTAACGAGCAAGAGACCTGTTGAAGCAAATTTTTATGTTGCTTCGGATGGATTTTGCTGATTTTATTTTTTTTTTTAAATTTTTTTTAATTTTTTATTTAATGAGGGCAAAATTTTGGGTATTTTTTGCCCTAGTTTCCAGCAACCATATTTTTCCACAGCAACCGGGTAAATAATCTATTTTTGAGCTTTTTTTTTTTTTGCTGCAGGACCCTTTCCGTGTGTGATTAGGTTTGGACATTTGTTGGAATTTCTTATTATAGTCCTTCGTTCTCCTTGCTATTATTGTTTATAGCATTGTTTTGGTATTGGTGGTTTGAGATTTTATATGGTTTCGTCATTAATAACTGAGACTATAGACCCTGTCAATTTCAAAATGGAACAGTTGTTTATTCATTTTGAGAACCCTACCCTATAGATTACAACACAAACTGAAGTCAAGTAATTACCTTCAGTGGTCTAAAGCAGTTGAGATGTTTATTGGAAGTAAACAAAAGTTGAGATATGTATATAGTAGTATAAAAGAAATGCCCTCCACTCAAGGTGTCCCGTATCGATATCGGTTGGCATAACGGTGACTTCCAAAACTGATACGGATACGGGGGCGTAATGGCGATACGGGGGCGTAACGGCCCGTAATAGCATAATTTTTTTTTTTTGCTAAAAAAATATGGATTACATCCAAAATATTCTAAGCATTCCAAATATGCATTCATTTATAAATTGGAACATGTTTATGGTGGTGTAACGGTCCACTCTTTAGTGAAAAGTTGTATCGGACTGTCTGATTAATTTTTGAACCAGGTAACCTGAATTTGATTACAAAATTTATATATTTAATTTTCTAAATATCTAATTTATATACTTAACAATTTAATATCTTTCTCCCAATAGTTCTTTTAAAAAATGAAATTAAATTCAGGTAGATGGCGTTGCCAATTTCGGGCCGACTTGGAGGACCAATCTATACTCCAAATTAGCCTCAAATTCATGCAATTTATTATCATTATTCCACTTATGTATTGGTGGACATTTATTGGATAGTGAATCATAAAAAAAAATCAAAAGGCCCTATTTAAAAAAATAAGTATACAAAATAATAATTAAAATTATTCAAATAATTTGATTTTGGCATTGTGAGTTAGCAATTGCAGTTTATAATTTAATTGGTAAATTTTAAATTAATATGTCTCGTATACAATTTTTTAAGGGCCCAAATTAGGTGAGACTTGGATCGGGAAGTGTAGCACACATGTTAAGGTTTTTTGGGCCCCACCCATGATGAATGTGTTATATCTAAACCGTCCATTCATTTGACGAGATCGTCTTAAGGCTTGACATAAAAAATAATACAGATCTAATTATCAAGTGGACCACATTGCAAAAAGTAGCAGGGGATTGAACGTCTACCATTGAAAACTTTTTTGGGATCACAAAACTTTTAGATCAATATGAAAATTGTTTTTTGTCTTCATTCAGGTCTTTTTGACCTTATGAACAGATGGGATGGAAAATAAATGTTACGGTGGGCCTACGAATTGTTTAACGGTGAAAATCATCATATCCGCTGCTATTTTTGGTGCGGTCCAGACGATCTTTGGATACGATTCATTTTTTAGCTAATGCTATAAAATAATATTTAAAAATAGATGAACGGTGTAGATATAATAAATACATCACTGTGGAGCCCGTATAACTTGATCTCCTTTGAACCGTTCGTACAACTCGTAGCTCGAGGAGTGTCAGCGCTCGTCTCAGCGCGTGACACGTACCTACAGCAGCTACGTCTGTCAAAAAGAAAAAGAAAAAAGGGGGGGAAACCGAAAAGATAAAAGAGGGAAAGAAGAGAAGAAAAAAAGAGGGAAAGAGCGAAAGAACAGAGAGAGAGAGAGAGAGAGAGAGAGAGAGAGGAGGTGGAGGCGGCCTGCTGAGAGAGAGGAGGAGGAGGTGGAGGCTGCAGCCGCAGTAGGCCGAGAAGAGGAAGAAGAATAATAAGAAGAATAAGAAAGAGAAGAAGAGGAAAAGAAATGAACAAGGTAAGGGTTTTTTTTATTTTTTTTTATTTTTAAAAGCCCGTAACAGCCGTTACGGGTCAGTAACGGCCGTTACGCCTGTAACGGGACTGTAACGGCCGTTACGTGTACAAAAATGGGACTCGGCCGATACGGCCCCGTATCGCGTAACGGGTACCACCGTTACCGTTACGTATCGGCCGTTACGGTCGATACGTAACCGTTTTGGGATACCTTGTCTCCACTACTGATCCCTCATATGCTGAATAGAAATTAGACAATTTGTTGGTTATGTCATGACTTGAACTTTATGGAACCAAAAGTTAGCGAAGAACTTTTTTCGCTGTCTACTACTTGTGAGATTTGGTTGACGGCTTGTGAATTTTGTGCTTATCAGAGAATAATATGGCCTGCATTTATAATAACTATAAAAAAATTAGTCACTTGTGACGGGGAGAGATTTGTGTCTAATTATTTTGCCAAGATGCGTGGTCTGTGGTTAGAATTATCCCTTCTTGACAATCTTCTAATTGTCTTTTCTATAGACGCAGATGTGTATAAAAAAGCATTGAAAAGAACCAGATCTTTGAGTTATTGGTGGGTCTTAATACTGATTTTGAACCAATTCGTGCTCAAATTCTTGGACCACCGTCTTTATTGTCGCTTGATAATGTATATACTTCACTATTACATGATGAAAGCGTTGGACAACTATGGGTTCAATTGTGGTTAAAAAATTTGCCTTAGCGACAAGATTCACAAACTTCGATCATACCGATGTTACTGCTAGTCATGGACATGGTATAAGAATAGGTGGTCGTGATGATGGTAGAAGCTGCGGATGGAGTACTGGCTATGGTCGTAGCATGGATTGGTTGTGTACTCATTGTGGTATACATGGACGCATCGTTGACTATTGCTGGGTTTTTCATGGTCGTCTTCAAGATAGAGCGGCTCATTCTGCTGCCTTGGATGACAAGGACTCAAATTCTTGTTGGGAAGGCAACACCTTACACAACTTCACCTAAAGTTCCATCAGTTGATGATGTGGTTTACCTCTCAAAAATCAAAATATGAATATGGTACTTTGTCAAGGGTACACCATGTAGAATAAGGCCTCAACCTTAAAAAAAAGAAAAGAAAAAAGAATAAGTCCTCCTTAACGTTTAAAAAAAGAAGAAAAGAATAAGGCTTCCTCATCCACTTCCTTGGCACGGACAAGTAACACGTCTAGTCTTTCATACTACTTTTGTGTCAAGTCTTCAGATTATTTGTCATGCCCCAAACTCGGTGAACGGGCTTACAGAATTCCTGAGCTCCGAATCTGGTGATGAAAGCCTTCGTAGTGGCTCATTCTCGGCTCCCAGATCCCATACGCCAGCCAGGCTCTGATCCTGAGATTCCACAAGGAGGCTGTCGACACCGAATTCGGCGGCAGAGAATTTAGTGAGCCCGGTTCCTGAGTTTGGGGCGTGACAGGAGATGGTATCAGAGCATAACTTGGGAAAACCTGCGAATGAAATCATGTATCTACTAATAGCCTTAGGTTAACTATCCATCACTGTGATTGTTGTGAACTTGGAATGATTAGAATCCCAATCTCAGAAATTTAGAAACACACCCCAGGTTTTCATTGCAACTTGAGTATAAAATTAGCATTCCTATTTAAGAACTTGGAAACTTTGAACATAGCACCCTGACAAGTGTGCCGTGTGTAAGGTTTGGTTGAGAAGTTTTGAGGATGAAATTTTCTATTAGGAGAGGAGAGCTATAAGACCTGTAACCCTGTGGGACTGACCGTACGCATCGTTTTCAGTGCCAGCACGTTCTAGGCGGACCAGATCAGCGAGCTTCGATCGTAACCATATTTTAGTATCGAAATGACCTGAGACTTGTACCTTGGTGACTGCACAAGTGTTGCCACGCGGTACGCCCCATTTCGACACCTAGATTAGAAGTTGCAGTTTTTGGCGCAATCCGAGGTGGGCCACACAACGCATGCGTGGTGTGGGCCCCACTTGTATATATATCGAGGTAGTCCAATCATATCCCATCAATCCATCGCCACCTACCCCTATCACCTTTTTCCCTTCCCGATGCAAGAGAAGCCCCAAGAGTTAATACTCATCATTTCTCTAATCTCTCTCTCCTTTCTACCCTCTCCATTTTCTAAAATCCACTCCCTATCCTAAATTCTTTACCTCAAAACCCTTCCTACGTATGAACCTTTTTATTTCCATTTTTTTGCTATAGTTTGAGAAGAGAGAAAAGAAAGATTAGAGAGAAAATTAGAGAGATGGTTTGAGAAAAGAGAGAGATTTAGAAGTTAAGAGGAAGATAAAAGAAAAGAGACTAAATGAGATTAAGAGTGGAGAGAACCTTGGTGGAACTTCCGATCATCGATCCGGCCTAATCCGACCGTTCATCTGACATTGTGAGTGCATTGGAGGATAAAAAACTCTTGATTTTCTGTGTTATCCCATTTTTTGGTGGGCCCACAAGGGTGAGACCCACCTTGAGCATGTATGGAGTGTATGATGGACCCCATAATGGCGAGAGGCCACCCCAATGGCTGGATCTTTCTTCCTTTGCTTTTTCTTTCCCCTTCCTTTCCCTTTATTCTTTGTACTTTGATAGTATTGTGGGGCTCACATGTCAAAACGTTGTTGGAGAGTGTGCTCCGCACTCTATCATAGAGCGGACCACCTTATGTGGCCCACCGTGATGTTTATTTTCCATATAACCTATTGATTTTGGCCACAGTTTTGGATGGTGGAAAACCACCAAGATTAGGTTGATCCAAAGCTCCTTGGCCCACTATGAGCTGACCAATCTGATGGGCAAAGTAAATTTTCTATGTGGGCCCCACCACTCCTTAAATTTGAAAGAGGGGGGGTAGCGGCTGCTGCCACCGGATGCAACGTCGTTTAGAAACGCCGCCGCTTGGTTTGGGAAGGCCACCGAGTGGGCCCCACTTGTGGGTCCCACCATGATGTGTTTGCGCGCGCGCGCGCGTGTTTGTGTGTGTGTGTGTATAATCCACGCCGTCCATTCGAATCCCTAGCTCATTTTAGGCATCGAGCCAAATTCAATCAATATCTACCACACTACAAGGAACGGTGGGGCTGGGCAACCACCCCCACCAGTGCTCCCATGCAGATGTGGGAGGTGTGCCCCCACTCGTGGGACCCACCTTGATGTATTTGGTCGATCCATGTCATCCATGTATTTCTCCAGATCATTTTTGGCCATAGGCCGAAAAATGAGGAAGATTCGAGTCTCTCTCTCTCTTTCTGATTTAAGGGGTAGTGGGACCCACCTAGAAAATCTAATCCACCCATCGGAGGGGCCAGCTCATGGTGGGCCAAAGAGCTTTGGATTAATCTATTCTTAGTGATTTTCCATCATCCAAAATTGCGTGACCAAAATCAATAGGTTAGATGGAAAATAAACATCACAATGGGCCACACAAGGTGGTCCAGGCTGTTATAGCATGCAAGGTACACTTTCCAACAATGTTTCCACTTGTGGGCCCCACAACACTATCAAAGTAGGAAGAAGAAAGGGAAAGGAAAGTGATGTAGAATGATGCAAAACTAGCTATGTGACTGAGATTTAATTTAAAATCAAAGGAATATATAAAAATCACCATGCCAAAGTGTGATGCACATGCAAACAACGTGAAGCCCAGGAGATGATGGGTATGATTCAAGACCAAATCATAATCATTAGCCCTTTGGGCAAACAAAGCACTCAGAAAATAGGGCTTAAAGAAAAAGATTTTCCAACTAGCATAGGAATAATCCGGTTACAATAGGTGAAAGTTTGAACGCAAACGGCTGAAATTAAGTTGCCCTTTATGTACAAAGGAACACAACTAATTCAAAATCAGATCAAGCGGGCCCCACACGTGCGTGCGGCAGTCACATGGGTGGTCGAACTGCCACACGTGTGGGTTAATTGTGTGATCCACGCACGGGTCGGGTCTGTAAATGATTGAAGATGGGTTTAGGTGGCCCGTAGGATCAAGTAAAATAAAATCCAAGTGAGAATAATGAAAAGATCTTATCTTAGAATTGAAGATTCAAAAAGACCTATCACTTACGATTCATTAAGTACGAAGTGGAAGATGAAGGATCTTAGGGTCGAAGGATAGAGTGACTTCACATCCTCTAGGCTTCTATCCAAGATCTAGCCTTCATAACGATAAAGGAAGAAGAAAGAAACTCCCACAAGGCCTCAGATTTTTCTCCAAATTCATAATAGATAGGGTTGGACGTATCTATCCCTCTTACTTTATTTTATAGCAAAAATTTGTTGAAATGACAATTCTATCACTTTAGAAACAAAAGCAAAATACCTATTATGTCCTAAAGGTTAAAAAGTCTAATCTACCCTCCCAAAAACTATCTTATGTAGCAAATAGATGTCCACTATCCAATTACAAACTAAAATGTCCAAATCATCAAATAACATAAAAGAATTAACTAACAAAAGGGTCCAACATAATCCAAGCATCGGATGGCCCCATGATAGGACACAAGACTATCCAAATGATGGACAATTATGTAAACCATTATCAACGGTAAGATCTCCAAATATGACCCATGCCATCCATGCTTTTTTAATGCTCGCCGATGACCACAGGTGATCACCATTAGTTGCCAAAGTGAAAGTGCCAATGTAGCCTGTTGACGCCTACGTCTCTGATATGTATAGAGTGGTGGTGTGATGTCCGCATTAGAAGGAGAAAGAAAAAGCAAGGGAAGAAAGATCTAGCCATCGTGGCGGCCCTCGTCACCACCATACACTCCATACACGCTCAAGGTGGGTCCAACCCTTGTGGCCCCACCAAAAATGGGATAACACAAAGGGAGGGTTTTTTTTCCTCCCATGCACTGACAACGTCGGATGAACGGCCAGATCGGTGATTGGACGGTCTACCAAGGTCCTCTCCACACCTAATCTCCTCTAGTCTCTCTTTTCTTTTCTCTTCCTCTTAACCTCTAGATCTCTTCCTAATTTCTCTCAAGCTCTCTCTTTTCTCAAACCATCTCTCTAATATTTCTTTATTTCCTCTCTCCCACTCTCTTCTCAAACTTTAGTAAAAAAAAATGGGAATGAAAAAGTTCATACGTAGGAAGGCTTTTGAGGTAGGGAATTTGGGATAGGGAGAGGATTTTAGAAAAGGGAGAGGGTAGAAAGGAGAAGAAGATAAGAGAAATGATGAGTGTTGATTCTTGGGGTTTCTCTTACATGGGGAAATGAAAAAGGTGATGGGGGTAGGTGGTGATAGATTGATGGGATGTGATTGGACTACCTCGAGATTTGTACAAGTGGGGCTTGTGCCATGCGTGCATTGTGCGGCCCACCTTGAATTGTGTAAAAAATTGCAATTTCTAATCTGGGTGTCAAAATGGGGCGTGCCGCTCGACGTTGGAATCGTAGGGCCTGCACGATCACCAAGGTAAAGTCTCAGGTCGTTTTGGTACTGAAATAGGGTTACGATCAAAGCTCGCTGATCTGGTCCGCGTGGAATGTCCCGACACTGAAAACGAAGCGTACAATTAGTCTCACAGGGATACGGGTCTTACATTATTGAATCAAGGGCTACTTATCATATAATAGGTATATCTAGTTCTTTTTCTTTATTTACCCATCCAAATTTAGTTAGTGTGAAGTTAGGATGGTGCCCTAACACTTATTGGGGGGTAAGGGTACTGTATCTATTTCTCCACCTGTCCTTGTCATATGCCTTATTGATTCCTAATGTTGTGTTTAATTTGCTATCAGTAAGGTTACAAAGGATCTGGATTCTGGATTGTAGTGTGACTTTTTATTATGATTGTCGTGTTTTCCAGTTCCTGTAGATGAAGACGTTGCTTGGTGGTGGACATGAAAATGATGGTTATATATATTTTTTTTATTTAAATACTTCCAAGTCATATTAGTGAGCGTCTTAGGGGTCATTTGGCACCATGGATTTGGGGGGATTTGAGGGAATTTCAAATCCCCTAGTTGTTTGGCAGCATAAAGTAACCACCGGGGGTTTCAAACCCCCTCTTTGAGGGGATTTGAAAGCTACGGTGAGAGCTTGGATTACATTTAAAATCCTTCCATGAGTTGCGTGTGTAACATGTGTGTCACCAGACTATTATTCTATTGGGTACATGACCCACTAATGATATCCAAAAACAATTAGATTGTCAATTGAATCACTATAATTACTTTAATATGATGATCAACACCGTCCAAACATTGTCCATGTAAATCAATGGTTAAAAATCGTTGGTTAGTCACTCGGACATGATCTTGTGCTTGTGGCCCATTCAAGACTTGGAATTTCATCATTTCAACGGGCTTTTTACAACCGTTGAGTCAAACATTACATACGTTACTAATTAGAGATATTAAAGTTGATTTAGTAATTAAATTCAAACCCCTGTAAATATACCATGCATAGCTACTTTTGGATTAAAATTGATACCCAATCCAGGGTGCCAAACACACATAGGAGGATTTCAAATCCACGCTCCCATATAGGCCCTTAGTGTCAAGAAGGAAAACCTTTCATTTCGCATTATAGGTTTGATCATCTTTTGAGTCTAGTTTGTCTTTATTACTTGCGTCAGTCAAGTTTAATGATATCAAAAACTTACAGTGTGAGGTTGTCTTAGCCAAACACTAAGTCAATTTATCCTCTTGTGGAGAAACAGTCCAACAGAAGTTTTTCGTTGATTCATTCGGATGTGTGAGGTCCAATTCTTATTATTTCTAATGGATTTAAATACTTTTGTCTCGTTTATTGATGATGTATCTTGTATGAAGCTGATTTATTGGATGAAAATTAGAGATGAGCTTAGCTCTATTTTCGAAGTATTTCATAGTTGGGTAAAAAATCAATTTAGTGTGAATTTTAGAACTCTTCGTACAGATAATGCAAAAGAGTATGTTTCCCATACTATGTTTTCTTGATTTCATAAGAATTGTATTAATTCTTAGACCACATGCGCATATACCCCGCAATAAAATGGAATTACTGAAAGGAAAAAATAGACATTTTAGAAGTCACTCATGCTCTCTTCGTTGGTATGTTTGTTCCCAAATCTTTTTGGTTAGAGGTTGTTCTCACAGCCTGTTATTTGATTCATCGTCTTCATACCAAGCTTCTTGCTAGAGAGTCGCCTGTCCACTTTTTTTCAGCCTTCCATCCAATCCTTGAAATTCCATTGCAGGTCTTTTGTGTGTATTATGTATATAATACTATTACTCCTAGAAATAAATTGTTAAATTGGGTTGTCAAATGCAATTTTTTTTTTTTGGGATAATAGTCTTTATAAAAGGGGTATTAATGTTTTAATCCAATTACTAAAACGTTATGTTTCTACGGCTGTAAAGTCTGTTGAAGACACTTCGTTTTTTTTTTAAAAATAAATAATGGAAAGGGGGGCACCATTCTTGGTTCTTCTTGTCCTTGTCCTCGAGTCTGATGAAAATACTGTCTATTTCTTCCAAACTCGACAACGCTAGAGATAAGGTTGCTACTGATTCTACTAAGTCCAACCTGAAGGTGTATGAATGAAGAAATGTTTGTAATCCTATTCTTTTTCAGGACACCATGAAGCATGCTCCATTGGCCATAGGTACTAATAGTGTTGCTACTTGTTCGCCTATTTATGTTGATCAATATTTATGCGATTCTTCCATGGACTTTCCTGTGGCTATTAGAAAAGCAAAAAAAAAAAAAAAAAACAATGTACCTCTCATTCCATTCAAAGCTTTGTTTCCTGTTAGCACAAGTCGTTTGTTTATGCTATTGAGTGCTCTTTGTCCACCATTTCTAAAACTCTTAAGGACCCTCTTATTTCTCCTATGTGGCGATAAGTTATGGAGGAGGAGTTGGTAGTTCTTGAAAAGAATTATACATGGGAGATGACTGTGTTACCAACTAAGAAGAATCTCGTAGGTTGTTGTTAGGTGTATGCACTTAATATAATCTTGATGGAAGTATAGCTCGACATAAAACTCACCTTTTAGCTAAAGGCATTACGCAAACTTTTAGTGAGGATTATTCCGAAACCTTTGCTCCTGTTGCTAAGATGAACTCTATTCATGTGATTATTCCTCTTGTTGCCAATTGGCATTGGCCCCTGCATTAACTTGACGTTAAAAATGTCTTTTTGAACAGGGATCAATGTTGTCATGTGCGACCGCATATGTGCATATGTAGATCACATATGCGATCATGGAACATATGCGAAAATATGCATATGTGCCATGATCATATATGTATATTTGAAAGGAAGAGTGAAAGGTATGCCGTCTGAAGAAGGCAATATATGGTTTGAAGTAGGCTCCCCGAGCCTGATTCAACGAGTTTAGTGGGGTCTTGATTGGTATTAGATTTTCTCGCATTCATTCTGATCATTCTATGTTAGTCAAGAGGGATGTGAATGAGATCATTATTGCAAGTGTATATTTGGATGATATTCTTATTATAGGTGATGATGCTAATGAGATTTCTGAGTTGTAACTAAATCTGAGCAAGGTGCTTGATATCAAAGACTTGGGACCGCAAAAATATTTCCTTGGAATTGAAGTCTCTTGTTCCAAAAAGGGTATAGTTTTGTCTTAACAAAAATATGCCATTGGTTTGTTCACTTCAACTGGTAATCTCGGTGTCAATCCTATGGATTCTCCATTGGAAATCAATAAGAAGCTCAGGGCAGATGATGGAGAATTTCTTGATGATCCTCACATGTACCAACGCTTGGTTGGGAGATTGATATATTTGATGATCACTCGTCTAGATCTGTCTCATGTTGTGAGTTTGGTTAGTCAGTTCATGCATGCTCCCTGTTCTTGCCACCTTGAAGCAGTTCGCTGCATCTTCCGCTACATTCTGGATGTGGCCTCTTATTCGGCTTACATGATAAACTCGATATTTAAGGATGACTCGGATGCAGATTGGCCATGTTCTCCAGATGATTGTCACTCTACGTCAGGCTACTATACTTTTTACAGTGGCAATTTAATTACCGGGAAGACTAAGAAGCAGATAGTTGTGCCTTCGTCCAGTGTTGGGCCCAAGGCTCTCTCTCTCTCTCTCTCTCTCTCTCTCTCTCTCTCTCTCTCTTCCACAGGGAATTGGTGTTCGCGTAAATGCAATTATAGCCCGTATCGCAACATGTCGGCGGTGGCTTTTACGGCCACCATTACTGTTATGGAATACCTCATATACAACCATATGGTGTATTCTTGCTGTATGGTTTTTATACTAGTACCAAAATACAATCAAATTTTTATATGAGTCCATAGTAGCTTCTCATTGGACTTGTGGGCCCCACAATCCAGTCTGTTGGTGTTTTTATCCATCTGATTCTGTGTGGACCTGCAGGTCTATTGGACCATTGGTTATTGGTTTCATGTAATGAATCTTTGGGTTCCAGTCTAATTGGACTATAAGGGTCTGTTTGATTTCCCAAATCCTCTGTAAATGCATTGCAAATTGGTAATAATTATTTCCTTTAGTAATTACCGCATCGTTCTCAAGGGTTGATTTGACTCATATTTTTTTCAACGCTAAAATTGAGGATGCTGCCAAATATATGTGGGGCCTGCTGTGATGTATGTGGCTTATCCACACTGTCCATCCGTTATGCCAACTGAATTTAGGCCATAAGCCAAAAAATGAGGCAGATTCAAAGTTCAAGTGGACCACAGCACAGGACTCACCGTTTAAAACTTCTTGGGGCCACTGTTTACTTTGGTGTGAGCTACTTGAGTGTTGGATCTGCCTCATTTTTCGGCACATGCCTCAAAATGTTTTGGTAAAACGGATGGACGGCACGTATATGTCATATACATCGGTAAAACGGATGGACGGCACGGATATGTTATATACATCACGATGGGCCCCACAAATATAAGCCAATCCTTTTGGACTGGTTTTCGAAGCAGAAATACCTGCCTATTTTCAAACAGGGTGAAATTGTAATAATTGGTTATTTACAGGGCATTTACAGTGAATTTGGAAAATCAAACAGGCCCTAAATGCTGGTCTATTATCTGATCATACAGCATGGGTTCCTTTGTAGACCCTACTTGGTGGATCAAATGATTTTGCGTCAGAAACGAGTAAAAGATCATGTACAATGGATGTACAAGTGCAAAGTTATGCCTCTTGGAAGTTGACCTTTTCAGGACCCCGAGGAATTTTAAGATGTGGGACCTCTTTTCTCCATTTGCTTGTCATGGCTTCATCTTGCAGTTAGTGCTTTTCACTTTTTATCTCTGGCCTGTCCAATGTTTCTTCTTCTAAGCCTTCTATCCTCAGGTGCTTGTTTTGGAAGGCCTACTCATTTGGATTACATCATTAAGCTCTAGAGTGAATTATTGCACGTATATGCTTTGGGTTATTAATTTGGGTACTATTAAACAACTGATTTTCTAATAATTTTATGCTCTTATCCATTGTGATTATTAGGTTGGGTTTATTTGGTAAACTTGCTCTATGCTGGCAACATTTAACTATTTTTAGTGTTATGTCGTATATTGCTTGATTCATAACAAAGAAAAAAGAAACTATTTGCTTGCTGGTTACGTGGGATGGGATGATACTTCATTTTCTGCAATTATAAGCTAATCAAATGCTTAATGATGCGTAAGGCCTATTCGTAGAAGTTGATGTGAATATGATGAATGCCTTGGACTTAACTGCTTTGATTTATATCTTAGTTTTCTGCTAATGTGGGTTTTGTCTTATGCAGTGGCTTCTGCAACCCTGCTGATGTTGAAGCTTTTACTGAAGAGAAAAAGAAAACTCTTCTTCTTAAACGTCAGGGTAAGGGAGCTGATTTTGTTCGTGCAGTAGATGAGATTATTGATAGCTATGAAAAGTCAAAGAAACAGAACCAAGATGAGTCAAATTCGGGTGATGAAGGCACAGTGTCAAATGCTGGGAGTTTGGATGGTTCTAAAGGCAAGTCTTGGGTGAAGAGTCCAACACAAAGCCCTGCGTCAATGCACGAACCTCAGTCAGAAACACCTCATTCTTCTATAGTCAGAAGCGACTCGAGCAATCCTATCGAAATTCCTGTGCCTTCGAAGGAAATCACTGATCCACATTGTATGCAGACAGAATCTGAGGAGCCAGCTAAAAATACTTCCAGTCAGGATCTTAGAGAAGCACCTTCATCTATTCCTAAATTGTTGAGAAAGAGGTCAAGAGAGACGCCCCTTCAGAGCTGTGTGATACAGAGAAGGCCGGTGGCAGTTCGCAGGTCTAGAAGTTCATCAAGAGTTGAACACTCTAAATTTCCAAAGCCTGTCATGCCGGTAATGGATGGCATAAGCCACGAACCTATAGGAAGGAATAAGCTTATTAGGAAATCACCTGACCACTCCACTTGCCATGATACTGTTTCTAACTGGAGTGATGAAGACATTGGATCTGAAGCATTAGCAATGGAATCTGAGGCTGTTAGTTTAAACAAGGGAAGCACAATAGAGTCTGGTGGCAAAATTGAACACTCTGGGGTTGTCTCTGAGGATTTCGAGAATGGCGTTGAGTTGAGTGGAAGGCTTGAACTCCAGGCTACGGCTGGTGTGCTCAAGAAGAAACGGAAACCAAACAGAAAGCGAGTTACTCATGATACAGAAACATGTCTGAAATTGGAGAAGGAGACAAGTTTAGAGGTAGTTGGGTCAATTAAAAACCTTCCAACTTCTCCCAATGATTGTGAAAGGTCAAGTGAGAGATTTCACAAGGCAGATGGTGATGAGCATTTGCCTCTAGTAAAACGAGCCAGGGCTCGAATGGGTAAACTATGCCCAGAGACTAAGCAGGTTGATGATTCTGTATATACTAAGGAGACATCTGTACAGGAGGCTCTAATGAATCATTCAGGGAAATGTACCATGGCCTTCAGTCATGATGATAACTGTCCTGCTGATAGCACCTCGTTGGGGGTTAAGGAAGCTGTAAATAACTCATCACCTTCAAAATCGTTTACTCATTTTGCAGAAAATGATCCAGAGCTTTGGAAAACCAAGAAATATCATTTGAGAGGTGGTTCAGTGGATGGTGAAGCTGCTTTGCCTCCCTCTAAACGCCTTCATCGTGCTCTAGAAGCAATGTCTGCCAACGTGGCTGAAGCTACATATGCTGAAGACCCAAGACCCACAGAAATCCTATCAAATGGGTGCAGGACTCCCAATGAGTCAACTTTTCTCTGTGCTGCTACTGATAACAGAGCGGGTAATACTATAGAAAAATGGGATGCACGCTCTTCTGGTAATGATACATCTCATGATAGTGCATCTGGATTGGCTTCAATATCAGCCCCCCCAAATCCTGAGGAAATGACAAAGATTTCTTCAGATGCAAAACCCGGTGACATGCTTTGTGGAAATTATAGCTTCCCAAAACATGAGGACTGCAAAGAAGTGCTTATAGAGGCTGGAAATTATGCGGATGCCATACACCTTGATGGTTCATCCATTAAAACTGCCAAAAATAAGATCCATGATGAAAATCCACAACCTTGTTCATCTCAGTGTGATGAACAGGGTAATATTAAACCTAGTCAAAGTGCATCCAAGCAGTCTTCACATGTCACAGAAGATGGCAACAAGAAGATTTTGGTACCAAGCAAGGAGCCTACTGATGATGCCTTCAAGGGGGAGGGTGACTATTATCAAGCAGACAAATCAGATGGAGAACATGAAATTTTGGAACCTATTTCACAGAGGCTGGATTCAGTTTCCAAGGCTGAAGATGTTGGCAGTTTGTTGCCTCTAAATGGTACTGGTATGCCTCTGTCAGATGCAGATGGAGGCTGTCCAACTACCAAGACTTTGAGGTCTCAGTCAGAAGAGAACAGCAAAGTTAGGGAGATGTAAGCTTTTCATAATAGTTTGTTGTAACTAGTCATGTTCTTTTATTCTCTATGGTTTTCTTCACTTGCATTCCACACTTTACCATGCTGCTTGAGCTGTGTTGCACCTACACATGATGTATATGCAGAATCCAAACCATGCATATGGTGTGTCACCTCATGGTCACTATACATCCCAAGAATCATACTGACCCAAAATTCTGGTGGGATACCACAGGGTGCAATGTATCAGCCCACCTGAGTTTTTGAATTGCCTGTTTTTTTGGTGTAAACATGGTGAACACCATATTCTATCTAGAAGTTCCTACTGGTCGTCAACCTCCCTATGCCCTCCATTGTTCTCTTTGTTGCTCACCTGAGTTATGTATCTGGCTGGGTTTTGGCATCTAGGCCAGACCTAACATGGTTGGGCTCACTAGATGCATGGTGTGGATTCCACATACACATCACGGTGGGACCTGCACGGCTCGAACACACAGTAGCTTAATGTGTGTTCAAATGCGTGTGAACAGAATTCTATTTTTTGAACAAAAATAATACTTGAACACAATTTTAATTCTACTATGCTTGTTGCCTTTCTTTTTGCTTGTTCCAAAATTCTTTAGCATTTGTGCTAATATGCTTAAGGTATCATTCATTATGGCGTTGCAGGTGTGAGGTTGAAAAAGAAGTTAAAGGTAAACGAACGCCAAAGGACAGAGATGCTTACTCCGACTCGACATCCATGAAGGCTTTGATTGCAGCTGCTCAGGCAAAGAGACATTTTTCTCGTTCTACTTCCATCTCCGACAATGCCTCAGATGATAAGGTTTCTTTTGATGCAGTATCAAGCTCACCTCCAGTCCATGTGATCAATTCTTCCGAGCGAGCATCTCCTACCAATGCCTCTCTGCACCATGTTCCTGCTTTGGATGATGGGAATGGTATCCCAGTTAATGGTAGAAGTCCTGGTGCAAGTGCACACCGGAAGAATTCTATGCATGTACTTGATATGGATGAAGAAAGAAGATTTGACTCAATGTCAATTCATAGACTGAAACCCATAGGCAAATGGACGGGTCAGGCTGAAGCAATTGTTGTGTGGAAATCTTTCGAGGCTGTGCTTGGGACATTATCAAGGACAAAAGAGAGTATAGGTCGGGCAACACGCCTTGCAATTGACTGTGCCAAATATGGGATTGCTGGTGAGGTAAGGGCATTCCTGTTACCTTTCCTTCTCTCATTATTAATTGGATATATGTTTTGATCACATAAGATTCACTCAAATCAATCAGCATGCTTTGCCACTTAATAACTTATTTTTCTTGCTATGTGCATGATCTATATACATTTCAAAACCTGATGTCATTATGCTCTTTCCAATCTTTCAAAACATTGATCAGGGTTTATATTTATGTCTCTTCTGTTTCTTTGTTCTTTTAAAAAAAATCAGCTGAATATTTATTTAAAGTAAAAGATCAAATAATCTAAAAGATATCTATGCATGTTGCATTTATAAGAATGAAAGTAAATTTGATTCTTCAAAGGAAAAGAAAAGACAAATTGGAAACTCTACTTGTTTATAAATGTAAAATGTGTGTACAAGTACATATTGCTTCCAAGCATGCAAATTGACATGAAGAAGTTGCTGAAGCCAGTCTTTGTTCAAAATATCAGTGTGGCATTCCTAATCTTTTATTGCACATTTTTTACTTCTCTGTGGGTTTTTTCTTGACACTGATTTTCCGTACTTTTTAACATTTGTCAGTTTCTTTCTGAGGGTGTTAGATAGAAGTCAGAAAGTTGATTAAATCTGTCCAATTGAAGGACTGATTTTCAGTTTTCATACCTTATATTGCCCATCTTGCTTTGTAATGTTGCTTCCTTCATGGCATCATTTTTGGACCTTTAAATTGTGGTGGCGGATTGTTTTTCTATGGTTGGAT
Source organism: Magnolia kwangsiensis (assembly GCA_037074715.1). NCBI lineage: Eukaryota > Viridiplantae > Streptophyta > Magnoliopsida > Magnoliales > Magnoliaceae > Magnolia > Magnolia kwangsiensis. The sequence continues at coordinate 17,852,986 of CM073579.1, read as the reverse complement.
GGGAGGTGGTGTGGGCTCCCCCCTGCCACAGGAATTTGTCAGAAGTCAAGGTTGCTGAGACGTTGCAGGTCCTTGGGAAAGTTACTCCCAACATTTCCATTGATGACTTGATGTTTTGGTTCGGGAATTGGTCCAGAAAATTGTTGGTTCTATTGCTCTTTACCCTTGTTTCCGATGCATTGGATGCGCACACCCCCCCCAACCCCCCCTTCATTTTTTGGCTTTTACAGTGCTCCTCCCCTTGTGGTAATCTTCGTCTGTTTAGTGGCTCGAAAAAAGGATTCTAACTGTTGACAACCTCCAGAGAAGAGCATTGATCCTCCCCACTGTTTGTCTGATGTGTATGAGAAGTGCGGAGACGATCGATCATCTCTTCATTCATTGTTCGTTCGCGACTAGCATTTGGAGTCTCCACGCTTCATGTAGACTGGGCGATGTAGGGTTTGGTTGGGGAGAGATGCTTTGGGTTTGTCATGGATGGAATCCGGATCAATCTCACAAAATCTTTTGGAGGCTGATTCTCATGGAGGGGCTTTGATCCATTTGGGGAGCTGAAAATGGGAGATGTTTTAGGAATGTGGATATGGGAGTCAATGGGATTATTTGTAAAGTTAGTGGTCTTGTAAAGGAATGGTCAGCGATGGTTAAAACTGCTTAGGCCAGTTTTAGCTGATTCGTTCTTTTTCCTTGTTTTGGGCCTTGCTCTTTGCTTTTGGTTTCGGTCGTACTTCTACCAATTGCAGTACATAATGCATGATAGACATTGAACTGGATACATTTGAGTACACTTTGGATGCTCAAAAAAATGAAGAATTAAAAAAAATTCAGTACTTCTACCAATTGCAGTACATAATGCATGATAGATATTGAACTGGATACATTTGAGTACACTTTGGATGTCATAATGGAGGCAACTTGACATTTGTTACTGTTGATGCTAAACTTTCTCTTCTTGGTGTTTTTATATAATTCGTTTGATGTAGGTGGTTGAACTTCTTCTTCATAATTTGGAAAGTGAGTCAAGCTTACACCGAAGGGTGGATCTGTTCTTCCTTGTTGATTCTATTATTCAGTGCTCTCGGGGCCAGAGAGGTATCTCCGCGATTGCCTTCGCTTTTGATGGTGATGGATGATATATACCGTACCCAGATGATGCTTTAAAGAATTTAGTTGAAAATTTGCAGGTGGCATTGGAGATATGTTCCTTTCAGCTGTCCAACCAGTGCTTCCTCGTTTGTTGTCTGCTGCTGCTCCTCCCGGAAATGCTGCCAGAGAAAATCGCAGGCAATGCCTTAAGGCATGCAATTGTACTGTTGCTTCCCCACTTTCTGTTTATTTGGTTTAATTCTAGTATTCAGTTACATCTTTTTTTTTTTTTTGAAAAGGTCCTGAAGCTTTGGCTAGAAAGAAAAACCTTTCCAGAATCCATTGTTCGGCACCACATGCGAGAACTGGATTCTAATGATGGATCATTCACTAGTTCCTTTTCTCGCCGACCGTCAAGAACAGAGAGGTCTCTGAACGATCCTATTAGGGAAATGGAGGGAATGCTTGTTGATGAGTATGGAAGGTTTGTTACTCTCTCCTCCTCTTCTTCTCCTTTTTCTTCTTCCTCTCTCTCTCTCTCTCTACCAAGTTCCGCTAGGGATTTTCTTACAACCATCTTACTGGATATTAATATTTGGCCTCAGCAACACGAGTTTTCAGCTTCCGGGTTTTGTCATGCCTCGTATGATTGATGATGATGAGGAAGAAGATGCTACTGATGAAAAGAGTTTTGAGGCTGTCACCCCTGAACAGGATTCTGGAAATGGCGATGAGCAGGCAACTTCTGCATTTGCTGCTGAAAAGCATCCACATATTTTGGAAGATGTTGATGGTGAGCTTGAAATGGAGGATGTGTCCCCTTCCTGTGAAGCTGAAATGAACTCTGGACATAATGTTACGGGAACCGATACTGTGCAATCTTCCCACTGTCAGTTCGACCAACGGCCTTTGCCGTTTGCCCCTCCACTCCCTGAAGAGATGCCTCCATCTCCTCCCCCTCTCCCGTCTTCCCCTCCACCAGGGGCTCCCCCTCCCCCTCCCCCTCCCCCTCACTCAGCACTACCTCATCCCTCTGCTGATACTATGGACTCTCAGCACTACCAGAGTGCAAATGTAAGTATCCCATCCGGATCAGTTTTGTTGGTTTTGTGATTTATTTCTTTTTGGATGGAGATGAGTCGGAAGTGTCATGTTGATAATATTCTGAAATTGCCTTCATGGTCACATCTCTGCCTGCAGAGTATGCAAAGCCATGTGCCACAATCTGTTAGTCAGCAGCCAAACGTGCAAAATACGAACTCGACATCCTTGGATACAGGGCCTTATTATGCTCCTGGATATAGAGATGTTTCAACACAGATGACAACACCTGTTTCTTCTTATAGTTCCAGTTCTTACGGTGGTTTTAGCTCCCATCCCTCTATGCCTACTGGGAATGATATGCAGCAGTTAGGTGGGGCAACGCTGCCTAATAAGGCACATCATCTTCATCCGCCCCCTCCCACCGTCTCAAACCAGTTCTCGTATGTACGGGCAGACACACACCAAAGGGCAGAGTCTTGGATGGGTTGTTCTTCCTCTCATTCTGCTAAAAATTTGCAATTTGGACACGAAGTGCTCAGTGAACGTTCATACAGTCATCGAGGGAGAATGGGTCCTTCCCAACATGAGATTGATGAAAGACGTAGATTTTCTGCACCTGTTCATTCAGGTAGTGCCTTCTACACTAACTTCTAGAGTATGGTTTCTTGTATTTGTGATGGAAGCTCTTGCCAACCAAATTTCTTTTTCACTTCTTTTCCTTTATTCAGCTGGTCCTGGGCATCCTAATAAGGCTGAAGCGTCATATGCTCCAGTTCCCTATCGCCGTCTGCCGTCAGAACATGCACCAATCTCAAATAGTGGGTGGTCTATTCCTTCCAGGGGATTGAATTATCAGCACCCTGTAACTACATTGCGACCCCCACAGGATAATCAGATTTCTGGAGCAAATGGAGGTGCGTTATTTGGAAAGTAGCCACTTTATTGTTTTATTGATTCTTAAATAAAAGGTGAGGAGCACTTTGGACAGGGGCTGTCGATGCGGTTGCCCTCTCCTCTCACGTCTGTTTTCCTTTCCTGTTATTTTATTATTATTATTATTATTATAAAAATTTTTATACTTTGACGATGAGTTGTTCGTAGGTAACTGCATGGTAACCCCTTTTTTTTTGTATGGGAAACACAAATAACACTTGAGAATCTGTGGGGCCCATTATGTTGTGTTTGCAACTTCCCCTCCGTCTATCAGGTGATCCACTATGTGATAGGTCATTGGGACAGACATCTGACCTATCAACAACTCAAGTTGGCCACACCACATAGATGTATGGACATTTTTGCCCTCACAAATAGTTTTTGGAGGGACACTGCAGATCGAACATTCAAGAGGACACGAAAGACCTTTTTACTACGTTTTAAGGGTTTTTTAGGAATTAAAAAATCTGGCTGGTGTCCATCGGACAGCTTAGATTTCACCAGCAAAAGCAGCCAACATCTTGCATTTTACCTGCAAAAAGCCTGATGAATGCCTACTTTTCTCTGAGAAATACTTCGATACTCAGTAGAGAGAGATGGATGACGCACAGACTGACAGAAATTATTGAGAAATTGATGTGGCATACAAGTAATTCAAATAAACTGTCCAAACTATGGGTACCAGCTTAGTTGTGTCATGAACCAAAACCTACTTTTATTCGGTTATCTAATTATTAGATTGCTAGACATTTATTGGACGGTCAAAATGAAAAATATCCAATGGTTTTATTTCCAAAAACAAGTATCCACAAATCTGAGGTTAGGATTGTCCAAACAATTTGATTGTTGAACTTTAAATTAGTGGGGAGTCGGTTCCCCATTTAGTCAGTTTAATTTGAGTTAATATATTCCTCGTACCATTTCAAGTGCCTGCTATCAGGTGCCATATGTAGCCAGAGATCATAGATCTCTCTGCTCTCAAATCTCTCGGCCTGACCCTCCTGCTTTGATTTTGTTCCTCCATCCTCTCTCTGTGTGTAATGCACTTGCCACATGCCCTACTGGAACAATAATGAAACGATGGTGGCCGCACCCGAGTTTGGGATGGAGTTGATTTTTTTTGCTTTGCACGGCGAGTATGATGTGTCTCACATGATGGATAGATTGGATTTCATGTAAAGCATCACGTTTTCCCGTGGATCTCGGGTGGTGTACATATTGCATGTCGTAGAGGCACACAACCCACATTCCATGCAACCACAATGTGTGTGCGCACGCCATACTAGTTCGCTAAGATTGCATGATATTGTACAATGGAACATCTTTTGGTGAAATTCAGCTTTATTGCACCAGACTAGGAGCTCTTTGTTACATTTCTTTGCCCTGGTTTTGCGTATTGTAGTCCACTTCTTGCATGAATTCAAGGCTCTCTGGTTTTTTTTTTTTTTTTGGGTCTTGCAGCTTCGAACTTCTGGAGGCCAAGATAACCATCACCATGGAGCTAGCTGTGCTGGTACATCACTGCCTTTAAAAACGTAGGTAACTTCGCATGTATTGAAACTTTGGAATTTTATGTGATTGTTTCCTTACAGTTGTTGGGTTGTTGGTCTTTTTCATTCTGGACCGTGCAGTGTTCCTTCTCAGGTGCTTGTGATATTCTTTCTGTGAAATTAATTCCATCCATTCAAGAGAGATTTTTGGAAGAGGACTAACACCGAAAGATTGCATATTGAATCCCTGAAGGATGGCACATGCGGCCTTGGTGGAAGAGGACTAACACCGAAAGATTGCATATTGAATCCCTGAAGGATGGCACATGCGGCCTTGGAAGACGCACATGCTGTCCACCTCATTGTATATATGTACTCTATTATCTGCAAATGCAGACAGCGGAAAGAAAGTCATTGATGGGGGAGAGCTGTATTCTAGCTTTAGGCGGTCCATGTATTAATCATCATGTTATTATTAGCTTTACAGAAACTGCGGAGAAGGAAATGCCAGCGGACTTACTGTCCATCTGTAAGCCCAAGTTTTGCAATGTATTTTTTTTTTTTTTTTGATTGGAATTGCACATCCTTTTGTTTCTTTAAGGATTTCAGTTGTTTCTTTTTTCTTTTTCTAAATGAGGATAGAGTTACTGCAACCCAGGCTTTGAATCGCTTAGCAACTGTAATCAAGAGTTAAATCGTGGAGATGAAACCGATTACAGTTCTTTTAGGATATGCGTTTGATTGTTGGTTTGATAAGAGATGCGGGCTGACCTTGTCATTGTAAATATAGAAATTTAATACAGAAAATTTCCTCAGAGACTAAGACTCATTTTCTTGTCAACTTCATTGCAGAAACCCCCCCCCCCCCCCCCCAATTAGTATCACAGAGACTGAAGTAAACCCACAGGCATAGGCGCCTCCTCTGCCGACATGGCCCTGTTCCGATTCTATAACCCAGTCCCGGGTTGGGTCTTTCCCCTTAATACCCATTTCAAATTTGGGTCCATTCTCGTCCGGTACTGGTTACCTGATTGGTACACGATTATAGTGGGTGTAGCAGTATGAAAGGTGAGAGAATTAAGATACTTAAAACTACTAGGGCCCTTTTGGATGCACTGTCTTAAGGGGCTTTTGACGGGTAAATGGCCTTTTGAGCCAAACAGGTGTTTTCGATACTCTGTGTGGATGTACTATGTCAAAAACCAATCAGATTGTTTTTAGGTTGGGAAAAGAAGGCTTGAAACCTGCAAGTGTGTCCTAGTGGACCTAAATTGGATTCCCTTTTGCTCAAGTACCTCCAAGTGGGTCCCAAATCACATTCATATTTTAGGAGAGAATTGGGTGGATTTTGCTAAGCTCCAAGTCACATTCATATTTTTAGGAGAGAATTGAGTGGATTTTGCTAAGCCTGCACATACGTATGAAGCGCAACCCAGTGGGACATATAGACATTTGGGTGTAAAAAATCAAGCCAGTTTACTCATGTGGGCCACAATGTACACTTTTGATATCCCTGTTTTCTATGAGGGAGGCATTGTGCAAAATAAATAGATAAATGCTCTATCAGAGCACTGCTTCTAGTTGCGCTGGTTCACTTCGACAGTACCATCGATCAATCTGAGTTGCCCTAAAGAAGGGGTTCTTTGGAATCTTGAGAAATCCATGATTGGCCAAATAGATGTATCGTATTGTTAATTGGACCATTAAAAAAAAATAATAATAATCTTGGCCATCCATATTGAAGGGTCATTGGTCAAATGATTCATATTTATCAGAATTTTGTGATGTTTGCATGGTAGCCCATGAAATGTTGGACCTATTGGATCAATGGATTGGACAAAGTGTCCCAATGTAACTAGCACCACTATAACTTGATAGTACTCTTGGAGCATCTCTATAGATATAACACGTTTGACATCCAAGCTTGAGGAGCCCTACTTGGTTTTAGGCCAGACTTGGACCAACTAGCTTTGCCCCATGAATGGCCCAACAATTTTTGGGTAGGGCTCAGGCTCGTGACTAAACTACCTAATTGGCGATTCATGAATTAACTAGGCACATGTACTTGTCCATTGGATTGCGTCCATGATGATGTATCTGTTTATCCACATTATCCATCAATTTTCTTGTATCATTTTAAGCTATGAGCCCGAAAATGAACTGTTCCGAGGCAATATGCTTCCCTTATCCATGGTACAGGCGCAATCTATATATAACTAATCCAAACCATCTAAGTGGTAGGACCCACACTAGATGGGTCGTATCATCTTAATCATATAGCTTTCATCTAATTGATGGATAATTTTTTGCCAAATTCAGACTATTGGGTATTTTCCTGAATTATCCATCAGTTATTCACCAATCATCCGTGTGGTTAATATATGGTTTTATTTTCATTTTTTCGTGGAAAAATACTCTTACGTATAGTCAAAGAAGAAGAAAAACAGAATATAAATTCAATAGGAAGAGAAAAAACAAGTAGTTAGCGTAAAGATTTATATGGTTTAACAATGTGTTGCCTTTATGGTAATAATATAGAGCATTCTTCTTCATGAAAGAAATAAAAGATAAGCCTCATCTCTTTCATCCACTGTATAAGGAACCATTAGGAGATGCATTTGGTTTCCCATTATATAGACATCACAACGATAGAAAGAAATTTTGAAAGCATATGAAAATTGAGTGCGGATCCTCTGTATTCCGGAAACAGCGAGCAGCTGAATCCAATATTATTATTGGTCCACGTCACTTTAAGTGCCACGTCACCGGTTTTTAAATATATTTGTAAAAAATTACATTTCACGATAAGTCTAACTCCGTTACATGGTTTCTTTTGGAAATCGGATTGCATACCGATTACAGTAGGCTCTTGCTCTTACCATACTGAGTAAACTCAGTTGGGCCACGTTGTATGTATGTGGTCTATCAAGGCCGTCCATCCCTTTTTCCATCTAATTCAAGGGGTTGAGCCTAAAATTGAAGTATATCCAAATATAAAGTGGATCATACCACGGTAAACGGTGGGGACAATGATTTCCACCGTTGAAACCTTCCTAGGCCGCATAATAATGTTTATTTGACATCCAGCCTGTTCATAAGATCATACAGACATGGATGAAGAGAAAACACAAATATAAGCTTGATCCAAAACTTTTGTAGCCCCCAAGAAATTTTCAACGGTAAAAGTTCAATTCAAGTGTTTCCTATGGTGTGGTCCATTTGAACATTGTATATGCTTCATTTTTTTTCTTAAGCCCTAAAATTATAGGGTAAAATTGATGGATGGAGCGGATAAAATTTAGTTTACTCAGTACACCAATCGTAGTGAGTTACTCACTACGCAATATGCTTCCTTCCATTTGGGGATCTAGGGCAGGGGTTGAGTAGCGAGAGTCGCTGCTAAAGTGACGTCACCTAGTTATGTGGGTCCCACTATGATATATGTTTTGTATCCACATCATCCATCCATTTGCAGAGATCATTTTAAGGCATGAGCCAAAGAATGAATCAGATCCAAAACTCGAGTGGACCCCATCATAGAAAACAGTGGAGAGAGTCATGCCCACCATTAAAAACTTCTAAGGGTCACAAAAGTTTTCGATCAAGCTAATATTTGTGTTTTCCCTTCTTTAATGTCTGTGTTAACTTATGAGCAGGTTGGATCTCAAATAAAAATCATGATGGACCTTAGGAAGGCTTCAACCGTGGACGTCACTCTCCTCACTGTTTTATGTGGTGGGGTCCACTCCAGCTTTGGATAAGTCTCATTCTTTTGATCATGCCCTAAAATGATCTCTCCAAATGGATGGACAGTGTGGATACAACACATACATCATGGTGGGCCCCACATAATTTGCTGACATCACTTGAGTCCAACTACTCAACCTCCTGTTGGTAGCTAATCCGCCTCCAATGTTTTTATTTTAAAACTTAATTAGGCCACATCATCCCACGATAATTTTATAAGATTAAATTATTTTTTTACTAAATTTGCCTAATTAGCAAGGAATATTAGCTGCGACCCAGGATGAGTGATGTCCGTAGGATCCTCACCGTGGGTCCACCTTGATCTATGTGTTGTATATCTACCCCATCCATCTGTTTTCTCATATTATTTTAGAGCATTGTACAAAAAATGAAGCAGATACAACTCTCAGGTGGACCACACCACAGGAAACAGTGGTCATTGAATGCCAACCATTAAAAACTTCGTTGTCCACTGTAATGTTTATTTGCCATCCAATTTGTTATTGATAAGGTCACACAGCCCGAACGAAGGGAAACACAAATATCAGCTTGATCCAAAACCATTTATGGCCCACAAAAAGGTTTTAATAATCAATGACTATGATTTCTTCTAGAGTGGTCAAGTTGAGATTTGGATAGGCTTCACTTTTTGGTTTCCTCGGTAAAATGAGCTCGTAAAATGGATAGATGGCATATATATTCAATGTATATAATTAGATGGGTCCCACTCACATAGGGGATTCAGAGTTGTCAAGTTCTTTCTTTTACACTCAGATCACGTGGCATAGTACACAGCACCAATGTTGGTATTGTGTGCTACTAAAAATAAAAAACCTTTATGGGCTTCAGCATGATTAGGGATAGGTAAGCGACGACTTGGTAAATTTGACTCATCCGACTCGATACAAACGGTGTGGGTGAGTCGATCCTAATTGAGTTAACTTCATCCAATCCGAACTCAAAACGAGTTGAGTTTGAGTCACCTGGTAACTCGACTCAACTCGACCCGAAATCCAACTCGATACTCACTTGACTTGATCCAAAACTCGACTCGTATATATATTAAAAAAATAAAAAACTTAGATATAACGTTTCAGATCTGAGATGTCGTGTAGCTATGGAAAGGTTGCAATTATAGCAAGTGAATCTCGATTTTGAGTTGTGATTTCAGCTCGTGGATACCCATTGCACCCGACCCAACTCGATCTGACTTGACCCGAATCAGTACTTGTGATCGGCTCATACTTAGTCCGGATTAGTCTAGGCCAGACCCGGACTTGGATCGGGTTAGGCATGTGGACTTGGTACCGAGTCAGGTCGAGTTTGGGTCAGGTGGACCACACCATAGGAAAAATAGTGATTGAACACATACCATTATAAACTTCGTAGAGACCAATGTAATGTTTATTTTCCATCCAACCAACTGATAAGGTCACAGAGACATGGATGAGGAGAAAATACAAATATCAGCTTGATTCAAAAGTTTCGTAGCCCCTAAGTTTTTAATCTTCTAATCACCAATGTTTCTTATGGTGTAGTCCACCTGAGATTTGGATCGTCCTCAATTTTGTGCTCATGAACTACAATGATCTGTAAAAATGGATGGACGACATGGATAAAATACATACATCATGGTGGAGCCAATAGAGCTTTTCCAACAATACACAGTACTGCAGTTAGTGGTATATGCTACCAGTGTCAGCTTTGTCAAAGCCATTGGTATGAGCAAATAATCAGTGGATCAGGTGGGTCGTATTCTGATGTTTTCTGAAAAATTAACCTGGACCATAAGGTGGGACACCCCATTTTATGCCACAGGTCGATAAAATCAGTTCTATCTATAATTCAGGTTGACCACATGATTGTAAACAGTGTATAGGCAATCCTTGTCTTCCAAATTGTTTCTATCAGTCTGGCCCAAGTGATTCATGTATCGGTATGATTTTTGGTAAAATATCTTCTTTTTTTTTGTTAATAATCTAGTTGTTGAAGTGGATTTTGATGTAAATATAATGTTTGACCCTTTAATGTAAAGGGTGGACATTTCTCTCCCAACCATTTCCTTTAGTACATATCTCTAGGCTCAATATGGGACTTAATAGCCAATGGTTATAGTGGATATTACATAAACATCGCAGTGGGCCCCGGAAAAATCAAGAGTCATGCCCTATATATATATATATATATATATATAGATAAACTATCTTTACAATTGGAGAAGTATGAGGGATTGAATTTTTGGCGGAGACCTACTATGATGTATATGCAAAATTCACTCTGATTATTAGATGTGTAATCATTTAGGCCTGAATCCAAAAAAATTACGTTAACACGAGATTCATGTGAGACCCGACTCGAGTTCGCATGTATGCATGTGTGTGTGTGAGTATGCATTTCGTCTATTTTGGTCCCGCGGTCCTACCGGTCGAATCCCGGCGACCAGCGACTCTTGGATTGCGTTTGCGGTCAACCTTGAGTCCGGTCACATTGACTCGACTCGGATTGACCCGAGACCTATGCCATCATGTTCGCATCGTCGTTGCAGTTCCAACGACGTGTCTTATGCGTCCATCCGACCTATGGATCAAAGTTGTGTACATTTCATTATATGACCATTAATCATGTGGCCCACTTAGGTGGAATGCATGTGTACCACTATTACTCTTGGCACAAGTTCCAAGGTACACTACCCACACACTACACAAAGATCCATAACTAACACCACCAACCACAAACACCACCAAGAGACCTAGTCTAACCTACAACTTTGTAAACTCTTTCCTATGGTAATGATGGATTCTCTTACAAAACCATCGTGATTTCTCTCTCTCTCTCTCTCTCTCTCTCTCTCTCTCCTTATCTCTCCCTCCTTCTCATTTCTTCCCTCCATAGCTAGTAACCATCCTCCAAAAAATTTTAAATTCTCCAGCCCTTAAAACCCTAAAACCCCTCAAATCCAACCCTTGAAATCACATCTCAACCCTTTATCTTGCTTCCTTGGACCCTTAGAAACTTGAAATGGAGTTTTGATAGAGATCTTAAGGTGGGTGACTATTCTTTTGCTGAATTCCTTTCTTTCTTTAATCTTATTATTTCTTCATGGATGAATCGCATAGGACCTACCAATCTATGGTAGGGATCCCATTTGATCCCATGGATGTGGCCCTTTGGCCCATCCTACATGCATGTCATGATCTATGATGGGGTCATTCTCCATGGATACTATCATGATGTATTTAATGATCCACTCCATATCAAGGTCATCTAGACCTTAAGGATCATGTTGGGATGACATCCCAACCATCCATAGCAATTATAGATCATGCATGTAGTGATTTTATGTTGCATGTACAATCAATGTAGTTGCATACGTATGATTCATTCTTGGGAGGGCCCATTAGTGGCGGGGCCCTACCCCATGGCTGGATTGTGTCTCTTCTCCATCTTCTCTTTCTTGTATTTATAGTAAATTTGATATATGCATGGCCCACTTGATGTGCCATGCAATTAGGCCCAAGTGGTTAGACATATAGGCCCACCTTATTGCCCCATATTATTGGCATGTTTTGGACAGCCTTTGGGCTTGATTTTATGGATGATCTTGGAAGGGGCTTAGGTCTGAGAGTTGTGTGATCCATCTACGTGGACCCCACTCTGAGAAAATGGTGATTTATTTCTCTTTTAATTATCTTTTGGGATGGTTTGGATAGCAACATGCTGCTGTCCAAATCTGCCTGGACATATTTTTGGGCCTGATTTCTGGATCTATGGTGGGAATACTAAAACAAACTAATATATGATTCTTATAGCCCCATGACCCACCTACAACCATACCAAATTTCAGCAACATCTGACATTCATTGGGGTCCCAAAGGTGTGGTCCAAGTGAGGTGGACAATCTGGATTTTCTGCACTGTTCCAGCAACATTTCACCCTAGATAAGTTAGAATTTTAAAATTTATTAAAATACTTTTGGGCGTCTAAAATTTTAAAAATTTATAAGAAGGTGGCCCACCCATGGTAGGACATACCTACCAAATTTTGGGGCCAATGGACACCTGTATGCACCATGGTGCTGGCTGAACCGGCCCACTATAATGTAGTGTCCAGATCAGTCCAATTTTCAGGATAGATTGATTTCTTTAAATAAATTAAAATATTTATTCATGTTTAAAAATTATAAAATTTTTTGAGAATGTGTTCCACTCATGTTAAGACTCACCTACAAAATTTCAGGGCCAATAGACCCCTGTGTACACCGTGGCAAGGACTGGACTATCCCACCACGTTGGGACGTTCAGGCCAGTCTGATTTTCTGGAAAGATTGTTTTATTCAAATTAATTAAAATATTTATCTAAGTCCAAACATTCTGAAATTTTGTAGGGGTGTGGCCCACCCATGAAGAGACCACCTTACAAATTTTCAGGGCCATTGGGCCTCTGTACCGACTGTGGTATAGCCTGCAATTTGCATCAATTTTAGGCCAAATACCCAGGCATGCCCCTACCTTGGGTTGCTGGGCCTGCATTCTAATGGCATGGTCCACTTGAAGTAAGTGTTGTATATCTCCCTTTTCATCTGGTGGGGCCCATTATGATATATGTGGATCACCATGGGTCAGTAACCCATCTAAATTAAATAAATATTTGGACTCCAGTAGGCCCAGGAAATGGGTGGGCTGGAATTCCAGCAAGGGGCCCAAAATTTCCTACATGGTTGATTGTTTATGAACTATTGTGATACACCAGATTTGAGAGAGTGTTACACACACTCCTTGCTTTTCTTAAATTTTTTTTTGATGTAATTGGTACCCCTTAAGGCCCATCTTTGAGGTGATAATATGGGCTAGCCTTAACTAGATTTTTGATAGTTTTATGGGACATTTGGGCCGAAAACCTATTCCTTGAGTCCAAGACTGTGCAGGGGCTGACTTTATTGTTTTACGGGCTCAATGGGCCGTCTACAAGCTGATCATGTGTATTTATTAGCCTTGATGCTCTCAGAAAATGCTTAACTGTGGGCTGACTTGCAAGGCCCATATAAATGTATATTGTGGAGGGCCTTGATAAGTCTTTGGGCTGATGTGGCAAGGCTCACACTGTCAGTATAGGTCTTACCCATGTGTATTCTTAGGCTTATGGGCTGACCTCAAGTTCATCATAATGTATGAATTGGATGACTTTTGTTTTGGGCCATTTCTTTTGGGCCCATTATGTAATATAGTATATGCATGACCGCCCCTTTTGTGGTAGTGATTAGGCCTTTTGGACTCAGTTCTTTTGGATAGGCCCATTGATCTTGGGGCTATACTCTCCCATCTATTGTGATGGGCTTAAGGGCAATAATATGAAAGAAGTTGGGCTCTTGGCTGCTCACTAAATTGACCCCATACTTGGGCCAAAAGTGAGGCCCAACTCAATTGTGTTAAATATAAAACTTGCCCATATAAATGAATTATTGGGCTACCCCATGAAGCCCACCACAATATGTGGAATTATGACCTTTGTGGTTGGGCCCAAACCTTACTTGAGGGCCCACTATCTGGCTTATAAGTTGGGCTGGGTATATGGCCCATTAGGCCATGCATTGCATAAGCTTTAGACCTTATATTATATGAGTAGTGGCGGGTTAACTCTTGGAAGCCAGTTGAGGTTAAACGTCCTCCTGGATGATCCTAAGGTAGGCCCATGGGTTTCTCTATGGATGGTTAAAGGCCCACCATAAACCTTAGGCCATTTGTTTAGGGCTTAATGTGTATGTATGTGGAACCTACCTTAACGCATGTTTGGTCCAGGCCATCTAAGCCTTGGATCGTCTGATTATGGATGTACTCTCTTCCTTGGGTTACTGCTGGACTCATAATCCAGTAATAGGCCCACTTGATCTTTTCATGATATATACGCACTATCCATCTGATGGGGTCCCTTAACGAATATAGTTGGCTCTCATGAGATTATTTCCACATAGTTAACTAATTTCTGGACCTTAGCAGGTCTAGGAAGTTAAACTGGTCAAAAGTTTATCAAAGGGCCTTAAATGTAAAATTTTATGGTTAAAACTTTATTAGGTTGTAGGGCCCACCATATTGAGAACTTGTGTACGTGTTACATGCTTATGTTTTCTTATAATCTTTGGGCTTAATCAGTGCATTCTTTTGGGTCACCTTTAGTGATCAGATGAAGACCTCATCTTAGATCAGATTATTTGGAGCATCCCATGGGCCTAGAGTAGGTTGAGACGTCCCAGCTTGGCCCAACCATATATTGGGCCGACTTCCATCATTTTGATGGACTTGTGGGCTAAGATAATGATAGTATTGGGCCCTTGGTTGCCCACTTAAATTGCTAAGTTATTGGGCTGATGTAGTTGGGCCCATTTCATCCAAACTTAAACTTATTTAGTCATATATTGTGCATGCGGGCTGCCCACCAAGTCCAACTAAATGCATGGATTCTAAGGCCATTGGAAATTGAGCCTTGGGCCTTAACTTTCCTCTTGGGGCCCATGTTGTTAAAGGTAGTATTATATCCTTTTCTTATGGCCTATTATGAGGGATATATGTATGTAGTTACCTGTGTTCTTATCTTTAATGTGGGCCTTGGGCCTTATATCCATATGGTTTGTAGTTGAGATCCTCTTGGGGGAATGGTGGTTAAATGTCCCCATTATGGACCCCTTTAGGCCCGATTGTATCCAAATGTGATTAGAGCTCATCTTAAACTCTTGATAGACTAACTTCGGTATTACTTAGATACGTAGTTTGTATGCTTAGTCTCGTGAGCTACCCCAGGTAAATGGGCCCCCACTGGAGGCAGGATTCCTGATGGATATTGTCTAAATACCTAGTCCTGGTCCTTTCTTGGATAAAGGAGTGTACTACTTTGTATATCGCCGCATAATGTGTCTATACCCATCTTCATGACCCATGTGCATCATTGTATGCTTAGATGACACTGTGTGTGTGTGTGTTTATGATTGTGCCATTGGGCATTGCATAATGCCTTCCTGAGGGACGTAGTAACCCCTCTTGAGCATGTTAGATGCTTGGAATTGATGCATAATTGATTGTGTGATTCATGCATCTAGCATTGCATAACATATGAACATTATCGCCCTTGCTTCATCAGGGTTGTAGCCTCTACAGATACATCGTGGACGGCCATGTTTGGACACTAGAAATGTTACTTGAGCATACCGGGTGCATAGGATGCCTATGAGTAAAATTTTCAAAACTTTTATGGTACCAAGGATCTGCTCCAGCGTCGTGACCGGGTAGAATATATGAGCGCAAGATGACCTTATACCGTTAGGCCGCGACTCCCACTGTCGTGTAGTCAGTTGGATAGGGGTGTGACCTTACTCGCCTGATGTAAGGAGGCATTGCTAAGCTGAGTCTGACCAGCTCGTGAATGGGTCCACTACCTTTAGGCCTTGCTGGTGATTGGCTATCCGCAGACAGGGTAGTGAGGTCTCTTACGCTCGTTTGGCTGTGGGGGGTCTGTAGAGCGACAATCATCCAGTAGTGTAATGGACCCCGGTGATTTCCTTATGATAGAAATGTACTTGATATGTAGATTCTGTCACGCCCCAAACCCGAAAATCGGATTCGATTGCCGAATCCGGTGCCGACAGCCCCCGTAGTGCCCCATTCTCGGCTCCTGGTAATCAAATGCCAGATTCCGATCCTAGGATCCTACAAGAAGGATTTTCAGAATGAATTTTTTTTTGTAATGGAGCATAACCACAAGCATAACCAAGTCACAAAATAACATCACCACATATCCACTATATCAAAAATTTTAAGTACAATGCGGAAAGGAAAATACAAGGTGATCAAAAGTCTCCAAAAGGTCCTGATACGCGCTCCTGTCTCAGCGCTGCTGCTGTCTAACGCTACCTGCACGCAACTATCATATATAAGCTTACAAAAGCTTAGAGGGTGGTGTAAGTGTGTGCGTAAGGCAAACGCCAAGTGTACAGTATCAGAACAATGCGAAAGTATGTGGTAAGTCCATAGAATCAACCATGCCAAAGCTATGCGATGAGATATGAATGTCATCGGCCACACCGATACAATGCAAGGCCTATATAGCCGAATGTCATATGGGAAATGCAATTGAAGCAAGTCGGTACTCCTCGAGTACATATATCAGTACAGTTCCTCTTTGGATATCACTGGGGTCTAATACACTTCGCAGTGACTGCCACCTCCCTAGCTGCACAGTCAAGCAAGCGAAAAAGACCTCACTATCCACCTGACCAGTAGTATGCCAATACCTACTCGACTTGTCGATAGCGGACTCATTTGCGAGCTAGTCAAACTCAGCCTAGCTTATAGTCCCCTCACTCAGGCGGATAAGGCCACACCCCCTTCCAACCGACCACGACACAGTGGGAGATGCGGCCTACTGGTATTCGGCACTCGGGCGCTCATGTATCCACTCGGTCTAGACATTGGAGCATCTCCTGGTACCAAAAAGGTTCTGGGACTCTCACCCAAGGACATCCTAAGTGTCCACAGTGATAGAATCAAGTATTTTCGGTATCCGATACAGTCATCCACGATGTACCTGTGGAGCCATGGCCCTGATGTCGCTAGGGCGTGCAGTGATCAAATCACACATATGCGAGATGCATGAACACGCAGTCAAATCATGCAGAAACCCAGCGCGTACTGCGCGATCATGTGGGGCACTCCGTCTCATAACGGGTCCCATAAGTGGTCTGTCCAATGGCATATGCTATGATCAGTCACTATTCAAACCAAGCATACATATGATGCGTATGGGCATGAGTCATGGGATTATACTAAGCATGTTATAAAGCAATAAATAGTAACGAGTGTGGGCCTATCAATGGGCCTCAAGGAGAGTTACAATGAGAACATTTAACCAACATTGTATATACAATGTGGACGTCAAACCAACATTGTTCCCTAGGCACGACCCGCCATAACTATCATTACATGAACCATGGGAAATCACTCATTGCAATGGACCCTAAGGTCATCTCGTTAGGCCTCGACCCATGGGCCTTAGCTACATCAAATGGGCTGCGTTAATGGGCCTCACCAATGAGCCTTATGTACATTACAATGGCCCATGATCCATGGGCCTTGAAATACATCAAAGTGGGCCTCACAACTTAGGCCTTAAATATATGAGATGGGCCTACATACATGAGCTTTACATATATCAAATGGGCCGCTCCATGTGCGCCTCATGCACATCAAATGGGCTTTAATATATATATCAAATGGGCTTGAATCCCGTGGGCCTTATATAGAATAAATGGGTTGTATCCCGTGGGCATTACATATGTCAAATGGGCTCAAACCCATGGGCATTATATATGCCAAATGGGCTTAATCCCATAAGCTTATATGTGTCAAATGGGCCTGATCATTTGGGCCTTAGATATATACCAAAGTAGGCCTCAATAAATGGCCAAAGTTAAATCAATAAATGGCCCTATACACATGCCATGGTGGGGCCATTTGAACCATAGATCTGACTCATTTTTAGCTCAAGCCATAAAAACAAATTTACAAAAATAAATGGACGGTTTAGATGCAACACATGCATCATGGTGTGGGTCCACATGAGCTAAGGATCTGGCTCATTCCTTAGCTCTCAAAATGGATGGACGGTTACGATACAACTCATGTATCATGGTGGGTCCCACCATCCACACCTGGATGGTGTGAATAAAATACATACACCACAGTGGGTGTCCACACCGTCCACGGACGCTGAGGAGAGCACGGCATCAAGGTGGGCTCCACCGTCTGCCTGGACGGTGGAAAGATCACATACATCACTGTGGGTCCCATGTGAGGGGCCCACCATAATGTTTACACATCATCTAACCCGTTGATAAGGTCAAGGAGACCTGGTTGAAGAGGCAGTACAAATTTCAGCTTGATCCAAAACTTATGTGGGCCCCAAAAAGGTTTCAATGTTAGAATCCAATTCACATTATTTCAGCTGGTGTGGGCCACCTGAGGCTGAGATCAACCTGATATTTTTATGGGGCCCACCTCAGGGGGTGACCCACCTAATGAACGGATCGGATGGTAAATAGACATCAAGGTGGGGCCCACGGCTAGGGCCGTGGGTCTGCCTCGTCCGCCCACCCGCTGAAGAGCGCAGGACGCGCTGCGCGTCCTGACGTCCAGAGGCAGCAGCCTCTGCTGCTTATCTTTTGTGTTTTTTTTTTTTTTGAAAAACCTATTTTCGTGAGGTTTTTGGTACGAGGGGCCCACTTCAAGTGCATCCACTCCATCCATTGTGTTCCCAAGCCCGAAACAATTCTATCAAGACCAATAATGGACATTTTCCAGTGTGTAATGAAAATCTGGATAGGTTTCCACGGTACTGATATTGTTTTCAACACTATGGCCCACCAGGTACTTTGATCAACCTCATTTTTCGGCTCAACGCCTAAAATGAGTCAGGGGAGAGGATGGACGGCTTGGATTAGAAACATTCGTCGAGGTGGGGCCTAATGAACAACCCTTCCCCAAGCTTTGAAACAAAGTTTTTTATTTGTGTTTCCCCTCTTGACGTCCAGCGTCCAGGGGACGCTGGACGGTTTGTACATTGAGGTGGACCCTGCTGAGGTGGGCCACCACTGATGGATGGACACATTAAAGGTGGGCCCCACTTATAAATGGCTTGGGTAGGATACAAGCCACATGGTGGGGTCCATTCAAGTGGGCCACATGGCCACATCATTACACAAAAAAAATAATAATAAATGGAAAGAGAGGGAGAGAGATAGAGTAAAGTGGGACACACGTGTGATGGAGAGACCCCGATACTATGGGCCCTCCGTTTCAACCATTCAATCATACATCAATGAGTCCCATGACATATGGGTCATCCAAACAAAAGATCAACGGTGGAGATCCCACTCCACAAAAAATGAACGGTTTAGATGACCTCTTTAATACAAGGAAAGTAAACATCATGATGGGGTCCATGGAGAATGGCCTCATCATGGAATGATTTGATGATCAAGATGGGCCATCGACCACATCTTAGGGTCCCAAATGAGATCCACACCATTGATCGGTGGGCCTCACTTGGCCTATCATAGAAATATGAAAATCTAGCTTATGGAAAACACCCACCACTTAATCTTCTCGGTCCGTTGGAAAGCTACACTCCTAGAGCTTCACTTTGATGATGGAGATGAGAAATGGATGGCTAAGATGAGAGATTTGGGATGGGAAGTGGGCCACCAAAATCACACTTTCTCTTGAGAAAAATTTGGACATGGGATGCTCTTCCTTGCTTGGAAGTGGTGTTGGGAAATGAGGGAGAGAGAGAGGGTTGTAGGGAGATGTGAGAGTGATGGAGTGATGTGAGGTGAGTGATGGGTGAGGTGAGTGATTGGTTGACTTTGGGGTTGCTTGGCTTGTGAAGAAAGAAAGCATGGTTGCTTTGTACTTGACATGAGAGGTGATTGATGGGATTGATTGATGTGATTGATTTGACATTTTGTAGAGATTCACTTGGAAATGTAAACGCAGGGCGTTTTCTCGAAATAGACGCCGACCCACATCTCTTAGTCAGGGTATCGGATCAGATAGTGAGTCGCGGCGTTGGAACCGCGGCGACGGTGCAGTCGCAATGATACAAGTCTCGGATTGAGCCGGCTCAAATGAATAGGATACGACTTATGGTCGTGCACAACGTCAACTACAGGTCGCGGATTGCCGGAATTTGACGAGAAGGATCGCGGGAAGCGACGGAACAGTACGGATTATGATACGGGTCTTACAGATTGGATATGATCACTGACATTACTTCACATTGCATTTGCATTGGCTGTGTAGCCTCATATTGCATTGCCTTGGCATGACACCTAGTACTCATTGCATTACAGTACTCATTGCACTATATAGCCTTGGTATAGCTTCCTACATTATCATACTGCCTTGGTATAGCTTCCTGTGTTCATGATAGCCTTGGTAAGGCTAGTGGTATTGGTATTAATCATAACTCCCTTCTGCATTCTCTATCTTCTTCTGAGCACCATTGTCACACACTTTCACCACCCTCAAAACTTTCTATAAGCTTATGCATGATTTATGCGTGCAGGAGATCCTAAGTTGGCGTCTTAGCAGTGGAGCTTGGATAGGTGTGCGAGCCGAGGACCCAATGTTGCAGATCATCTTCCTTCTTTCTTCTGTTATCTTATGCACGTCCTTTTGGACCTTATGGAAACTTGTAAAAGTTCAAATTCATAGTGAATTTTGTGATTGTGTGTCTTTATTATTCTCAAATTTACTTGATGTGATCTTAGGTATGCTCGTATTGAAAATGATTATATTGTTATGAAAATTCTCCTTGTAAGATCCCAGGATCGAAACCTGCTTAAGGAGCCGAGAATGGGGTACTACGGATGCTGTTGCGGCCAGAACCGACCATCGGGTTCCTTGTGAGTCCGGTTACCAAGTCTGGGGTGTGACAATTCATGTAAGCCACACGAAAGAAAATATTTAAAAGATAGACATTCACCCTTGAAACTTATAGGACCCACCATGATGATTATATAAAATGGACACATTAATTTATCTAATGGGACCCTATTATTTTGTCTAATGGAACTTTATCACTTTGTCAAATGAACCCGTCACTTTGTCTATTGAAACCCCATCATTTTATTTGACAAGCCGCCACTTTATCTAGTGAAATCCTGTCACTTTGCGGAATAACATCGTCACTTTGTCTAATGGAACCAAGTCATTTTATTCAAAAACTCGTTTTATCAAATGAAACCCTATCAATCTGTCTGACAACCCTATCACTTTATCTAGTGGAACATCGTCACTTTGTCTAATAGAAACCCGTTACTTTAACCAATAATCACGTTTGTAATACCTCGGTTCCCAAAACCCGAGTACACTAATCGTTTTCCAAAAACCCGAGTGTTAACTTTTAAAGATAACCCAAATTTTACGTATATATTTTTTTCTTTATCAGAGTTAGCAATTTAACGGAATAGAAACAAATTAAGTATAAGAGGGACTCCAAATATATATAACAAAATACTCAAGTGGATAGCCAAAGGCTTATACAAACCAATGTCTTAAGTTTTTACAATACACAACAGTATAAATTAAATACGAATGAAATGAAGAATAGAGAGTCGCAAGATCATCTAGCTCCTCCTATTTCACATGGACACCAACGTGCCCGTCATCTGTGCATCCTGCACACTGAATATGGTTTCATAGCGTCAATGGTTATCCCAGTGAGGTACTATCCCCAAGATTTACTAAACATCAAGATAATTAAGCATAGGTTTTAGAAACAATATATAATGAATAGTTTTCATGGTAATAAAACAATTCAATGTGGGCCATAAATCATGTGGGGCCACAGACAATATAGACCATCTATTGCCGATAATTTTTTCTTGGTCATTAGATAAAGTGACGGGGCTATTAGACGAAGTAACAAAGTTAACTAAACAAAGTAACGAGGTCGCTCAACAAAGCAACATTATTCTACTAAACAAATTAATAAGGTTAAATATTCACTCCCCAAGTGTAGGGTTGTGATGTAGTAATAACTCGCTAAGACCGAGGTCGAATCCCAAAGGACTGAAACTTGTACGTATTCTGAAACTAAGTAGAATTTGAACTAGAATAAGGTGAAATCTAAACTAATTATGATTTGAGGAATAATGATGGAATGATTATTTAAAACTTAAGAAAAATCAGAGGAAGGGAACTAGGGATTCAGAGGATCCACTTATAGAGATCAGGGAGACCTTATGCCTGCTTTAATAATCACGGAAACTAACTGAATTGTCATTGATCTACTTTTCAAAAGATGAAAGGTATATGAATTAGAATGGATTCCGTCACCAAACCATGCCCAAGAGACTATAGCTAGCAACAGAATTAAACTAATTACCGACCAATCATATGTATGAGGGTTAGGAAGGGTACCGTCACCCCACCATGCCCAGGAGACTATGGTGAACAACGGAGCTCCCTGACGTCATAAACATAAAGGAAAAAAAAATATGCTCAAAGCTATCGCAGACCCATCGTAATTTCAGTCACAACAGACCATTAAAAACTAAAAACATTCCATTTATTAAACTAAAATCAATGTCACTTCATAAATTCAAATTAAATTAAATGCATAAAGAACACTCCCATCTCACTATAAGCTTCACCTCTTAGCCCTAGCCAAGAGGTTTAGCCTGACATGAACGGACTAAATCTTAAACAATAAGCAAAATAAAAAGAAAAAGAAAAAGGAAAAAACCATTATCTTTCTCTCTCTCTCTCACGTTCCACGTTCCAGCCCAGCCAAGAGATCCCATCTCTCTCATTCTCTCTCCTTTTTGTAGGTTATTGAAGTTAGTGCAGAAGCCCCTAGAAAGCTTCTTACGCAGCAGTAGGCGGTGCAGCGACGTGCGTAGCAAGGAGACTTTATGCGTATAGCTGTTTACGCAGCTAAGAAAACAGTGGTGAAATCTCCACTTTCCTTGCTTTATTTCTCAAAAATTCACATCACCTGGAACGTTTTTGGACAGTCGTTGTGATGAACGGATTGGATCATCTGATCGGCTAGCCGTGGTGGCCCACTTGGATCGACAGATCCAGCCACAGAACAGAGCTTACGCAGCTCTGTTCGCGCTGGTGAGATGGTGGGCCCAGGATCAGTGCCAGATAAGAAATCTAGTCCGACCATTGTGTTTAACTCGAAAAAACGTTCAGGAATGGTGATTTTTGAAGTGAAATCGGTGGGGCACACAAGATCTTCTACCCCGCTGTCCATAATATTGTTTAACGGTTTCGATCATGAAGATGCTTGCGTGGTGACAAAATGACACCTAGGCGTTGGTCTTAGACAACTCCTAAGACAAGTGAACTGGTCGGATCATTGAACTGGATGATTAGTGGGGCCCACAACGATCAACCGATGAAACAGCATCGGACGCTGTTTAAATCTTGGCAAGAGTCGGGTTAGCCTAGCTTTTGACTGGGCTGACCGTCCGGTGTAGCGCGGCTAGTGTATGTGCTATGCACATGCGTCGCATGCGTGGGTCCCATAGTGATGTATTTGAGAAATCTACTCCATCTAAATATTTTGTTGTCCCATTTAAGGGGTTGAAACCAAATGTGAAGCATATCCAGGTAGCAGGTGGGCCCCACTTGACGATTTAAGGGGCTGATATGTTCGTTGGGCCACTTTTAGAGAGATCCAATGGATGAAACTTGATGTGTACGGTTAATTTATGGTCTTGAGACTACTTATGAAGTTTCGAGCCGAACGGATGGTGGGAACCCGGTGATCTTCAATTCTGGACCAATTTCGGGCCACTTGAGCTTCAGTTTCTCAATTTTTGAGGATCCTTGGCATGTAATTCTGTCGATCTTGGTCCCCTGAAGTCTGTCCCTTACCTTCGTATCATCAGAGCGTTAAATCCATGCTTTAAGCACCTATTTCAGTCCAAGCTTGTAATTACACCTTGCATCACAAACACGATTAAAACGGGCCATTAAACAATATCTTGTTCGTAAATCTAGGCAATATCTGGGGTCTAATATGTAATAATTGACCCTCAACATTAAACGAGATAAAAAAAATAGGGTTTCATTAGACAAAGCTATAAATTATTAAAAAAATTGATGGGTTGCTAGACAAAATGACCTGGTTCCACTAAACGAATTGACGAGGCTGGAAGACAAAGTGATTGGGTTCCACTAGACAAAGTGATGAGGTTACTGGACAAAGTGATGAGGCTGTTGGACGAAGTGACGAGGTTTACTAGACAAAGTGATTGGGTTGCTGGATAAAGTGATGAGGTTCTATTAGACAAAGAGACTATAGTAGGACAAAGTGACAAAGTTCTACTGTATCAAGTGACGGATTTCTACAAAGAGTGACGAGGTTGATGGATAAAGTGATAGGATTTCGCTAGATAAAGTGAAAGGTGTAAGACTCGTATCCTAGTCCATACCGTTCCGATGGCCTCCGCGGTCCTTCCGGTCGAAATTCGGCAATCCTCGATCTATATTCGATGTTTACTTGCGAACCTAAGTCGAGTCCCGCATATCAGAGTCGACTCGACCCGAAACCTATACCTTAGCGACCGCGTCGTCGCCGCAGTTCTAACGCCGCGACTCGCGCACCGAACCGATACCCAAACTGGAAGATGACGGTCTGCGTCCGTTCTGAAGAAACACCGCTCGTTGTGAATTACGAGAGAATCTCTACGAGATGTCCTATCAAATCATGTCAAGTACACACTATACCATGTGTACATACAACCCATCCCTCCCTTTTCAAAAGTTAACTCTCTCTCTCCCCTCACCATTATTCTTTTCCAAAATTTCAAACTCAACCATGCCTCCACATCATCCTTCCTTACACCACCATTCCCTCCATCCCTTTCACCCATTAAATGCTCCACTTCTCTCTTTTTTTTAAAAAAAACTCTCTCAAGCAAATCTCAAAGGCCAAGTGTGGCCCATTTCCTACTCTCTCATCTCCCATCTCAACCATCCATCCATCATCAACCTCCGTCAAAGTTGAAGGCAAGGAGCGTAGGAGCCTAAGGGAATAAGAAGAAGGCCTAGAGGTGGGTGATCCACCGTTAATTCATATTTTTAGGGTCACTTGTTGTGGGACCCAAGTTGATGTATACAATGTAGAGAGGGGCCCATAGTGGCGGGGTCTCTCTATCTCACCGTATATCTCTCTCTACCTCCCTCTTTTCTCTCCCTTAAATGTAGTGGGCCCCACCAAATTGTGCTAAATCAACTCCATCTATCAAATGGGTGGCCCATCACATTTTAGGTGAGATGACCTAAATTGTATGGTATATTGTATATATATATACACACACACACACACACACACACACACACACGTATACATACATCAGGTGGGCCATGTCCCTGTGGGACCCACCGTATTGTATCTGTTTTAGCACGCCGTCCAGCGTCTTTGGACGTTGGACTGGCAGAGTTAACACACTGCACGGTTAAAAAAAAAAGAGAAAAAGAAAAAGTATTCTTTTAGAGTGGGCCACTCATGCAAGCCTCGCCTTGATGTTTATACATGATCCAAGCCATCCATCCCAACCCTTGCATCATTTTAGGCGTTGAGCCGAAGAATGAGATCGATCCAATTATCTGGCGGGTCCTGGCATTAAGAATGCTAGTATTTTCCGTTAAAACTTAGATAAATGATTGCTGGGGTCCACAAGAAGCTTGGACCCACATGAAATTTGGTTTGAACGCCTAATTTTGTGGGAAACATACAATGGACGGGATAGATCTAGTTAATGTGGGTCCCACCTAGGATTAAAAAAATAATTTACATTGGCATGCCTTGGCTGCCATAACGTCCAGAGACGTCCAACGTTAAAAAGGAGGGCCCCATTGGCCCCACTTGTAGACTCTACCATGATGTATGTTTTATATCCATACCGTTCATTTAATAGGTCCACTTAAATTATGCGTTGACTCCAAAAATCAGCCACAAACTGAACTCAGGTGGGCCATACCATCCAAATCATGTGAAGACATGCCTAAATCATATAAAAACACTTGGTGGGGCCTACCTGAATTTTGAATGTGGCTGGAACTTGGTCTGAACCCTCAAACAGGTGGGACACATGTAATGGGCGGGCTGGATTTGTGAAACACATTTCGGTGGGCCCCACACCCACCCCAGGTCCAAATGACCTTATAAATAGGTTGGCTGATAAATAAACAACACGACGGGCCCTGGTCCTTGTGACCTTTGAATAGATTAGATGTAAATAAACATTATGGTGGGCCCTAGTCCTTGTGACCTTTGGATAGATTGGATGTAAATAAACGTTATAGTGGGCCCTTGGTTCATGTGACCATATCAATAGGTCACCTGAAAAAGCCCCATCCCCCCCCCCCCCCCCCCCCCATTCAAGTGACCTTATCAACAGATTAGATAGGAAAATAAATATTATGGCGGGCCTTACATGTGGCCCACTTGGATGCATATGAACCCATGTATTTAGGCCCACTTTGTTATATATGGGCCCATGTGTGTAGGCCCATTTGATGTATTTGTGGCACAATGTTTAGGCCTACTTTGTTATATATGGGCCCATGTGTGTAAGCCCATTTGATGTATTTGTGGCCCAATGTTGAGGCCCACTTTGTTATATATGGGCCCATGTGTGTAGGCCCATTTGATGTATTTGTGGCCCAATGTTGAGGCCCACTTTTTTATATATGGGCCCATGTGTATAGGCCCATTTGATGTATTTGTGGCCCATTGTTGAGGCCCACTTTGGTATATAAGGTCTATGTGATTAGGGCCCACTTTGGTATATAAGGTCTATGTGATTAGGCCCATTTGATGTACATAAAGCTCATGTGATTGGGCTCATTTTTAATGCATTCTAAGACCCATGGGTGATGGTCCATTGCAAAGTACCCAAGGCCCATTGGTGAGGCCCATTGAGGTGGCCCACTTGGTGAATATAAGGCCCATGAGATACGGCCCATTTGATTTATTTGAGGCCCAATGGGATGTACCTAAGGCACATTGCAATGTGTAATTCCGCCATGATCTATTGATATTTAAGGCGAGCCGAGCCTTGGGAGCAATGATGGTTAGATGCCCACATTGTAAGGATGACGTCGGTTAAATGTTCGCATTGTCACTCTCCCTGAGGCCCACTAATAGGCCATACTTGTATTATGTAGGCCATCTAGGCTCATCTTCATTATGATCTGGGCCCATCTGTTTGTATTTTGGCCCATGTGATAGGGCCCACCTAGTAATGTGTTGCTTGCACCGTTCATTCATGTGACCCCGACGTGATGTACGTGTTTTATCTAAGTTGTCCAATAATGGGCCCCTTTGGAATAAGTAGGGCTCAACCCATTGTGATGTATTCAAGGCCCTGGGCAAAGCCCTGGGTTATGGACCATTACAATGTATGTAAGGCCCAATTGGTGTGGCCTATTAGATATATACATGAGGCCCATGTGATTAGGCCTACCTTGATGTACCTTGTGGCCCATCCGTTAGGCCACTTTAATTTATTTGTGGCCGTTATTGAGGCCCACCTTGGTATATATATAAAGCCCATTGAAAAGGCCCATGGACACAGTCCACTTGATGAATATAAGGCCCATTAGTGCGGCCATTGATGTAGCCCAGTTGATATATATGAAGCCCATTGGTGTGGCCCATGGGCAGGGCCCACCCGTTTGTATTGTCAGGCCCATGTTTAAGATCCATGTCTAAGGCCCATTGTAATGTATATGCTGCCCGTGTATGGGGCCCATAGTGATGTATATGCGGCCCAGAGATGAGTCCCATTTGTGCAGCTCATTGATGAAGCCACTTGATGTGAATAAGGCCCATGTGTAGGGCTCACCTATTGTGTATTTGGAGCTCATGGGCCAGGCCCATTGTGATGTATTCGATGCCCATGGGACATGACCCATTGTGATGTATTTGAAGTCCACGTATGAGGCTCAATATGATGTGTATTAGGCCTTATGTAAGGCCGTGGGCCGCTATATGTTTTGCTCCATGTAGGCCACTGCTTGGGAGCAATGTTGGCTGAATGTCCACATTGATGGGCAATGACGGTTAGATGTCCTCATTGTGACCTTCCCTTAGACCTTATTAGGCCTATTCTCTTCGTGGGTTAACCCAAATAAGTGGGCCCCATTCACCATAGACGAATGGCTCTATGCTATTGGATTTGGTATAACCACGGCCAAGAGCCGATCTTTACATTGTGGTTGATTGTTATCCATTTATGGACCCCACCTTGTATATATATGGGTTGTCGGTGCCGACTATCAATGTTGATTATCGGTGCTGATTATTGTGACCGATTATCGATTATGATTGTCATGGCCGATTGATCGATTATCGATCGAGACCGATTATTGTGGCCGATTGCCGATTATGATTGTCGTGGCCGATTGGCCGACTATCAATCGAGGCCAATCATCGTGGCCGATTGTGGATTCTGATTGTGATGTCATTCTGCCCGTGTTTGAGGCCCATTGTGATATGTTTATGGCCTATGGGCAAAGCCCATTGTGATATGTATTAGGCCATGATACATGACCCATTTGATGTATTTAAGACCTATGTGTAGGGCCCATATGTCATGTATTCAGGGCCCATGAGCAGGGCCCACCTATTGTGTATGTGACCCTCGAGTAAGGCCCACTGTGTTGTATATTAGGCCTTTGTGTGAGGTCGTGGGCCCATTATATGTCTGGCTCTAGTGGGCCATCCCTTGGGGGCAATGTTGGCTAAATATCCACATTGTCGAAGCCGATTGTTGAGGCCAGTTATTGACATCGATTATGAGTATGTGACAGCATAGCATCATGATACATGCCCATACGCATCATCTGCATGTTTGTTATGAGATGTGGTTGATCATTGCATATGTCATCGAGCATGTTGTTATGAGACTCCCTAATAGGCGGAGGTTACCTCACATGAGCGCACGGTATACGAAGGATTGATGCATGACTGGATGGTATGACTCATGCATCTTACATTATGACTACTGTATGCCCTAGCGACATCAGGGTCGTAGCCTCCACAGGCATATCGTGGATGGCCAGTTGGGACACCGAAAATGTTTGGTTCTATCATACGGGCGTCATAGATGTCCCTGGGTGAAAATTTCTTAATCTCCGTGGCCAAGAGATGACTCCAACGTCGAGACCGAGTGGATATATGAGCACATGATGGCCGAATTCCAGGAGGCCGCGTCTCCCATTGTATCGTGATCGGTTGAAAAGGGGTGTGACCTTACCCGCCTGAGTGAGGGAGCAATGTCTAGGTTGAGTTTGACCAGCTTGAGGAATGGGTCCGGTCTCGACGAGTCAGGCCTGATATTAGCAGGCGGATAGTGAGGTCTCTTTCACTTACCCAGTTGTGCGCTTGGATAGAGGGGGCAAGCTGGCGTAGAGTGTAATAGACCCCGGTGATGATCCCATAGAGGAATTGTACTGATATGTGGACTTATTGATCAGGAGTTGCG
Source organism: Magnolia kwangsiensis (assembly GCA_037074715.1). Lineage (NCBI taxonomy): Eukaryota > Viridiplantae > Streptophyta > Magnoliopsida > Magnoliales > Magnoliaceae > Magnolia > Magnolia kwangsiensis. The sequence continues at coordinate 17,823,631 of CM073579.1, read as the reverse complement.
TACTCATTCATTCATTCATTCACTATTCACTCAAGCTGGTGGTGCGCAACTATTTGTTACGTGTACCATTGCAATAGCCAGGATTTCGGTTGGGGCGCGCGACTAACCTGAGATCAGGAGTTTACCACATTGAGTCTGACTATCCAAATCAGGTATGAGACTAGTCTGGATAGAAGTCCATTGTGATGGACCCCATAGCCAGCGATACTACGTACTACCATCCCGACTTAACACTCTAGCATGGTCATTCCATTCGCACTGCATGTTGCATTACATCCGTCGCACATGGGACGACTGACGCTGTTTGTGTTACTTATTAGGTATGTATACTGCATTGCATCCTCCGCATCTGATATCTGGATCTCTATGACTCATCATTTGTATAGTTGATTTATATTGCGTATTCTAATATTGTATGACTCATGCACTTGTCAGTATTTCCGCTTACTCTGTTATCGTGTGATTTATGATTTTGTTAGTACTGCTGTTTACTCTGATAATTCATGACTTTATTAATATTTTTGCTTATTCTAACATTGTACGATTTATGGATTACTAGTATCTCTGGTATTGTATGATTATGACATGGTATTGAATACTTGGCACTTACCTTGTGCACACACTTACACCACCCTCTAAGCTTTCTATAAGCTTATGCACGATAAATGCGTGCAGGTGATGTCAGGTTACTGCAGTGTTGAGCTTGGAGCGTACTGTGGTCTTCTAGAACTTGATTTTCAACTTATGTATTTACATTTCAGCATTGTACTCAAATGATCATATTAGTGGATATATGATGATGATGTTGCCTCTGTGAATTGGGTAATCTTGTGGTTATGCTTATTACGAGTTAAATATGTGTGTGTGTGTGTGTGTGTATATATATATATATATATATATATATATAAAATCCTCCTTATATGATCTCAGGATCAGAGTCTGGCGTATGGACGGTAGGAGCCGAGAATGGGGTACTACGGAGGCTGTCGGTACCGGATCCGACGATCGGGATTCCTGTGAATCTGATTTTCGGGTTTGGGGCGTAACAAAAGGGGTGCTAGACAAAGTGACAAGGTTTTAATATACAAAGTGACGTGATAATTGAACAAAGTAAGGGGGTTCCATTAGACAAAGTAATCATGTTCCACTAGATTAAGTGATTAGGTTGCCAGATAAATTGATAGGGTTTTGCTTCATAAAATGACGAGTTTTCGAATTAAGTGACTTGGTTCCACTAGAAAAAGTGATGATGTTACTGTGCAAAGTGGCAGGATTTCACTAGATAAAGTAACGGCTTGTCAAATAAAATGACGGGGTTTTAATAGACAAAGTGACAGGTTCATTTGATAAAGTAATAGAGTTCCATTAGACAAAATGATGGAGTTCCATTAGATAAATTAATGTGTCCATTTTATATAATCATCATGGTGGGTCTTATAAATTTCAAGGATAGATGTCTCTCTTTCAAATATTTTCTTTGGTGTGGCCCACATGAATCTTGTGTTAGCTTTTTTTTTTTTTTTTGGATTCGACCCTAAATGATTACGCATTTAATTATCAGAATGGATTTTGCATACACATCATGGTGGGCCCCTGCCAAAAATTCAATCCCCCATGCTTTTCCAATTTGTAAAGAGAGTTTATATATATATATATATATATATATATATGGGCATGACTCTTGATTTTTTCGGGGCCCACTGTGATGTTTATGTAATATTTACTATAACCATTGCCTATTAAGTCTTATATTGAGCTTAGAGATATGCACTAAAGGAAATAGTTGGGAGAGAGATGTCCACCCTTTATTTTAAAGAGTCAAACATTATATGTACACCAAAATCCACTTCAACAACTAGATTATTAAAATAAAAAATAAAAAAATACTAAAAATCATACCGATATATGAATTGCTTGGGCCAGATAATGGAAACAGTTTGGAAGGTGAGGATTGTCTACACACTGTTTACAATCATGTGGTCAACCTGAATTATAGATAGAACTGATTTTTTAGCTTATGGCCTAAAATGGGGTGACGCATGCACCTTGTGGTCCAGGTTGATTTTCCAGAAAACATCATAGTATAGCCCACCTGAGCCACTGACTATTTGCTCATACAAGTGGTTTTAACAAAGGGGACACTGATAGTATATACCACTGACTACAGTACTATGTGTTATTGAAAAAGCTCTATTGGCTCCACCATGATGTATGTATTTTATCCACGCCGTCCATCTATTTTTATAGATCATTGTAGTTCATGAGCACAAAATTGAGGAAGATCCAAATCTCAGGTGGACCACACCACAAGAAACATGGATGATTAGAAGATTAAAAACTTATTGGGGGCTATAAAAGTTTTGGATCAAGTTGATATTTGTATTTCTCTTCATCCATGTCTTTGTGACGTTATCAGTTGGTTGGATGGAAAATAAACATTTCATTGGGCTCTACGAAGTTTATAATGGTATGTGTTCAATAATCACTTTTTCTATGGTGTGGTCCACTTGAGATATCGATCTATCTATTTTTTAGACTCATGCTCTGATGTAAGTGGGCAAAAAGGATAAACAGTGTGGATAAAAAAACAACCATCATGGTTAGATGTAGGCATCGAGTCGATTCAAACTGAGTTAGGGCTGACTCAACTTGATTCGATTTTGAAATAGGCCTAACCCGAACTCTACCTAACTCACCGAGTCTAGCATACCTAACCCGATCTGAGTTCGGGTCTAGCCTAGACTAATCCGGACTGAATCTGACCTGATCACAAGTACCGATTCGGGTCGAGTCTTAAAATAATATGAGAAAACGGATGGATGGAGCAGATATACAATGCATATATCAAAGTGGGCCCACGATGAGGATCCTACAGACATCACTCATCCTGGGTCGCAACTAATATTCCTTGCTAATCAAGCAAATTTTGTAAATATTTTTTAATCTAATAAAATTTCCATGAGATGACATAGCCTAATTAAATTTTAGAAGAAAGAAATGGGAGGCGGATTAGCTACCGACATGTTGAGTAGCTAGACTCACTACTGAAGTGACGCCACCAAGTTCTGTGGGGCCCACCATGATGTATGTGTTGTATTCACATTGTCCATCCATTTGGAGAGATCATTTTAGGGCATGATCAAAAGAATGAGGTAGATCCAAAGCTCGAGTGAAACCCACCATAGAAAATAGTGAGGAGAGTGACGCCCACTTTTGAAGCCTTCCTAAGGTCCACCATGATTTTTATTTGACATGTAACATGTTCATAAGTTAACACAAATATTAAAGAAGCAGAAACACAAATATCAGCTTGATCGAAAACTTTTGTGGCCCTTAGAAGTTTTTAATGGTGAGCATACTCTCTTAACTATCTTCTGTGGTGGGGTCCACTTCAGTTTTGGATCTGATTCATTCTTTAGCTCATGCCCTAAAATGATCTCTCCAAATGGATGGATGGTGTGGATACAAAACATACATCATGGTGGGGCCGACATAACCAAGTGATGTCACTTTAGTAGCGAGTCTTGCTACTCAACCGTGCATTGAATCCCCAAATGAAAACTTAAATAAAAATTATAGTGGACCTTAAGGTAACACAGATATTGAAGAAGGGAAAACATAATATTAGCTTGATTGAGAACTTTTGTAACTCTTAGAAGTTTTTAATAGTGGGCATGACTCTCTCTACTATTTTCTGTGGTGAAGTTCACTTGAGTTTTGGATCTTATTTATTCTTTGGCTCATGCCGTATAATGATCTCTCCAAATGGATGTACGGTGTGGATATAAAAGATACATCAGGATGGTGCCCATGTAACTAGGTAACGTCACTTTAGCAGTGAGTCTGCTAGTCAACCCGTGCGTTGAATCCCCGTATGGAAGGAAAAATCCCCGGATGTAAGGGAAGCGGGTTGTGCAGTGAGTAACTCCCTATGTCCGCTTACTGAATAAATTCTGTGGGTTCCACCATAATTTATGTATTTTATCCTCTCCATCCTCAATTTTATCAGATAATTTTAGGGATTTTGTCCAAAAATGAAACATATAAAATGTTCAAATCAACTATACCATAGGAAACAGTTGAATTGAATGTTCACCGTTGAAAATTTTTTGGGGGCTAGGAAAGTTTTCGATCAAGCTTATATTTGTATTTTCTCTTCATCCATGCCTGGATAATCTTCTAAAGAGGTTATATGACAAATAAACATCACTGTGGGGATTAACAAGGTTTCAACGGTGGAGATCATTATCCCCACTGTTTACTGTAGTATGATCCACTTTATATTTGGATATACTTCAAGTTTGGGCTCAACTCCTAAAATTAAATGGAAAAAGGGATGGACGGCCTGGATAGACTACAAACATACAAGGTGGGCCCAACTAAGTTTACTCAGTATGGTAAGAGTGAGAGGGTACTGTAATCGGTATGCAATCCGATCCCCCAACGAATCCGTCTAACGGCGTTAGACTTATCGTGAAATGTAATTTTTTTAATATATTAAAAAACTGATGACGTGGCATGTTAAGTGACGTGGATCAATAATAATATTAGATTCAGCAGCTGGCTGTTTTCATGTGTTGAAACTCATGAGAGTCTATCACCCGAGCAATAGCAAAGACCCTATGCATGATGAAGAGCCACTGCCTCTACCACAAACAATACGGGATGACTCGAAAAATTTAAGCAGCTTGAAAGTAGAAAACTACAATAAAATTTTTGTTTCTCCAAAAGTTTGATGAATGATACGTAGGCACTAATGATTTACCTTGAAATTGTATGGCATATAAATGATCCAATTTCTACCGTCCAAATTATAAGTCCTAATTTAGCTTATTTTGAACTGAAATTTTTCCTTGTTTAATTGTTTACACGTGGAGTCAAAAAATAACGTAGGTCCAAATATTAATTAGATAACCTCATGTTGATTGCGCGCTCAACATTAAAACCTTATTGTGTACTCCAAAAGTTTTTGGATATTTGCCTTTTTCCATCCATCCAGGTCTATATGGGCTAATCAACAGGTTTGACGTCAAAAAAACATTAATGTGGGCTCTAAGACGTTTTTAATGGCAGGCATTCAATTACTACTGTTTTCCTATGCCGTGGTCCACATGAGAAGTTTTCTTATGCTGTCGTCCACATGAGATTTAGATATGGCTCATTTTTTAAAACAAATACATCATGGTAGGTCTCACGGAGCACCGACCACTCGCCATTGGCTAGTTACGTTGACGTGGATAATACCATTTACACTCAGGGTTGAGGATCGGACAACCTCACTCCTCTCACAGGAATGCAAAAGCTCCATTCATGGCGTCGGCTCCCCTGCCAAACCGTAACCCTCCTATCCCAATCTCGATCAATAAATCACCATCGCCCATCTCCACCTACTGACGTTTACGACCCTCCCTTCTCCCCCATCTCGAAAATAGCCCCAGAAAATTCGGAAGATGACCGAAAAATCCCCGTCCAGTCCAACCTCCCCTTCGATTTCAGGTACTCCTACTCCGAATCGGATCCGTCGATGCAGCCGATCGGGTTTCGCGAGCCGCCGCGGTTCTCTCCATTCGGACCCGGCCGGCTCGACCGGACGTGGAATGGGGTATCGGCTCCCGTTAAGGACATTGGAGGAATTTCGGAGGATTCGGAAGGGCAGAATCGGGTAATAGGAGATCCGTTGACGGAAGAAGAGATGGAGGAGTTGGTGGAGAGGTATCGGCACAGTGATTGCTCTCGACAGATCAATCTAGGTTTTCCCTCTTCTTCATCTTCTTTTGGTTGGTGCTTTTTGCTGCTGTTTTAGTAGTCTGTGTGACACCTGAAATTGTGGTCCTCAGTATATCTGCGGTTTGTGTGTGACATCCTAATGCAACTAGATCAAGAAAGAAGCTGATTGCAATAAGAATTAACGTACCGTATTGCAGTTCAAACCATAAAAGAGTAGTGTAAGACTGAGCAAGCTCAACGGTCCTCTAGTCTTGAACTAAAGATTTCATCTTCAATGATCTCTTCAAGCTGGCATAGTACCTCGGGTATTTGGATAGCCTATGCTTCCGTGCTCTCATTTTTGTGATGTCCTAAATAAACTGTAAGGTCTTTCACATTAAAAATGGGGGAATCTTTATTTCAGGTGGAAGCTCGATCAAGTATGCATTATCACCTAGCTTCTTCAAAATGCCCTAAGGACCTGCCTTTTTGGAGTGGAGCTTTGTATAAGAGTCTGTTCGAAACCTCTTAGGCTGAAGCTGCACTATGACTCTTTATCTCCTTCTTGAACTTGTGCAAAACGTCATCAAGCATCTGCATGTCCTTTGTAATTTTTTTTATCACGAAGGGTGGTCTTTCGCCTAACTCCCTCATGTATCTCCTTAAACATGTGATTCAAAAGCTTCGGTGTCCTGGCTCAATCGAGTCACAATAGGAAATGGGACTAAATCAATAGGTTGTCGAGGTCACATACCTGTTGCAATTTCGAAAGGAGAGAGTCTCGTGGTACGGTTCATAGAACTATTACGAGCAAACTTAGCTCGTTGTAACACAATGTCCCATGAACTGATATGATCACGAACCAAACATCGAAGTAGATTCCCAAGACTACGGTTGACGACTTCAGTCTGTCCGTTGGTTTGCAGATGATAAGCACTTGAGAACTTTAATTTAGTTCCCATCTTCGACCATAAGATGCATCAGAAGTAGCCCATAAACTGAACATCATGATAAGATACAATCGTTTTGGAAACACCATGTAGACGAACCACCTCTTTGAAGAAAATGTTAACAATGCGCATAGCGTCTAATGTTTTCTTACAAGGAATAAAACAAGCCATCTTTGGGAAGGCCCCATGAGCCACCTGCATTTCTCCTTTTTTCGAAGCCAGTCTCCTTGCATCAGTTCCCTTCCGATTATTTACTAAGTAGTTCTGTTGATATACCTGCTGGTAAACTATGTGATACCTTGTTTTAGAAGTCATGTTTTCGTCGAATGATGCTAACAAATTGCCGTGTTTGCAATGCTGTGATGGCCCTTGGGAAACTGACCAATATTTTTACATTCCACAGCAATTGGGATTGATGTGAATAGTATAAATTATTTTTGCATTGTCATTGCTGTTAGGAAAGGGCGGAGTAACCCATAACATGTTGGATGACATCCACAACCATTGGAAGAGAGCTGAAGCTGTGAGGATCAAGTGTTTGGGGGTGCCCACCCTTGACATGGACAATGTCTGCTTCCACCTTGAGGTTTCAATGCCAATCCTCTAAATAGCTTGGTAATTTATATTCCTTGTGTTTTGTTCCTGGAAATTCTTCTCCTCAATCATTAGCAGCTTCTTTGCAGGACAAAACCGGTGGAAAGGTCATCTATCGACAGATTAATATCCTCCTTTTGTACCGTGGTCGTAACTATGATCCCAGGCAAAGGCCGGCTATCCCTTTGATGTTGTGGAAGCCTCGTGCACCCATATACCCAAAGCTTGTGAAGAATGTTGCTGATGGCCTAACCTTTGAGGAAACAAAAGAGATGAGGAACAGAGGGTTGAATGCTCCTGCTCTAATGAAACTCAGTAAGTTGGTTTTGACATTATTATTTATGCCGACTCTAGGAAATAGCAGTACTTATGTATGACGAGTCAGTTAAGATTCGATGTTGATCTCCTCACTAGTAGAAAAATAGGAAAGATAATCTGATTTCCTAGAAAAGTTGCAGTTATTTACTTCTTTTTACTATGTTTAGGAATATTGACACATTCATGTACCAATCTATGGTATATTATGTCCATGCCAAGACAGGCCAGTATTTCATGATGGGCTGTGACCTTCATGTTAACTGCACTTCCATCATATGAAGCATGATTAGTGATAACATGGGGTGGATGCATGATACTTGTGATGTGCAGTAAGGAATGGTGTGTATGTGAATGTGGTGGATAGAGTGAGGGAGGCCTTCAAAACTGAAGAAGTGCTAAGGCTTGACTGCAGCCATGTGGAAACTAGTGACTGCAAGAAGATCGGTGTGAAGCTACGGGTACGTCCTCCCCCCTCCGTCCCTCCCTTTGGTATGATCCTGCTTCTCAAATGACACAAAGAAGTTGGTGTATGGGCAATCTGTCTGCATTTTCCAAGGACTGGCTTAGCAGTCCACAAGAAACATATTTCACACCTTCTAACCTCCTATATCATCACCTGACATGGAGGCCTACTGAAAATATGGGAGGTCCGATCACTTTTCATGTGGATCCCATGCCTTCCATTTTCAGAATGTCGAACAAAGTACTAAAGAAAATCTCTGTTGATGTTTGGAAGAAGTGGTCGCATTGGTCTTTGCGTTCAATTCGTTGCAAGAAAAAATTGTGCTATTCTTTTTTCAGATAAATAACTGGGATGGCATTTGGTTCAAGGAGGCATGCTGACCTGCTGGTGGCCATCCATGTCGGGGTTCTTGTGGCATCGTGCTTTTGATTCTATATCCCTGCACAAATACGGTTTGGTAGCAATCCATTTTCTCAAAGCTTGGACATGCATTCAGATATGAGTATCTGATACTGTTATTACCACGAGAAAATTGTGACTTTGAAATGAGAGCATGACATCAATGTACAGTGATAACCAAGAGTCAGTCTGCACATTATCTCCCACCATTAAAAGACGGAAATCTAGCAAGTATTTTTACCAACCATTATTGGATGGTGGGAGATACGTCCACAGCTAGAGTTGGCATGTGCTGTGTGCGCACAACATTCTGTTCCCCTACAATAATGAACCTAATACAATAGAGTACTGTTTAAAATCTATGTTACAAGTATCCCTGCATTTCTGGTATCATTATCAGTATCGACACTGTGTGATACTGATACCCTAAACCATTTTGTCAAGTAATCCCAGCTTCACAGCTAGATGATGCCTACTGCCATCATGTATGCCTCATTGTGGATGGGTTACATCCAAAACTTACCTTTTTTCCCCTTTTTATTCTTCATTTTTTTTTTCCTTTCTTTCCTTTCTTCGTCGTCTTCTTCTTCTATTTTTTGAGAGCACATTGATACTTGGAAACTGTAACTGAAATCAATGGTCTTAAAGTACATGGTTGAAAAGAAAAATGGTCACTGTCCAGATTAAAGTCCATACTCCTGGAAGATTAGGAGCATCCAATTGATACCATTTTACTGTTGCTCATCTGTGTTCCCGCTTGATACCAGTTTGGGCCCACGTGTGCATCATGTTGGATGTGTTGCATGATTGACAGTTAGTTGCCACCGGTGTCTGATCACACAAGTAAATCACTTGTCACTCTAGTAAATCATTAAGTTATTTGTTATGAAATCTTTTGGAATGCTTTTGATTCATCATGTTGCCATTTATATTGAATTTGTATCATTACCCCAATTCTTTCAGGGGAAGTTGTAATTTCTAATAGGTTTTTGTTGCTCCTTTAAACTTCTCTCCTTCATTTCAATCAATGCAGGACTTGGTGCCCTGTGTTCCTATCTTGTTCAAGAATAGTCAGATAGTAATTTGGAGAGGAAAAAATGATCAGGATTCTACCAATCAATCAAATTAAAATCCGCCATGCAATGGAGTAGAGTTCGCTGAGAAGCTCATCACATTGTACAACTTGGATCTGGAAGCCACCTGGTTGAGCTCTTGAAAGCCTTGACTCAGTTGCCAAGAAAAAAAAAGGGCAGAAAATGGCTTAAACAGTCATCCCCGTCTAACTCCTGGAGCAATTACCCAAGGTAAGAAATGCAAAGGACTGCTCAAGTCTCACTTCGGGTTTATGTGACATAAAAGTATCAAAGTCAATGGAGGAGACTGTTGGCTGGAACTGTTCTCTGTGATGAAAACGCACATCTTCAGTCACCATTGAGCGCCCGCTATACCAAGACCTGATTGTAAGTTCTCATGGCCTGAGGAAGAGGGCCCCTGCAGTTTTATTTTTCTCATAATTTTGGTGTGTTATATGAACATGCAGCCTCAGATTTAATCAAAGAGCTCCCATCTTTTTTCTCAATCCATATACTGAGCAATCTGCATTGTGCTGTCCTCGATTTTCAGGACGCTGTTTTGTTGAACTATGAAAATGGCGGTGTAACAAGATGCACTAGCTTTAGAGATGGATGGCTTAATCGTAGCTGACGTTAACCCATCTCTGAAATGGGCAGCTGATAACTAATGCATTTGGAAACTTTGAGCCAAATTCATCCCATTTTAAAATTGATGATTGATGACTAACTCACTTGGGAATTTTGTGTCCATCTGAATTGGCCCTATTAAGAACATTAACTGTAGACCTTGATTTATTTTATTTTTTGAATCTCATCGTTGTGACCTTGTCCCAGATCTCAGCTATTTCGAATATGCATGTCTACTTCATGTTGTTATTCAAATGTCTGAAGACGGTTTTGAGAAAATTGGAAAAACTAAGGCCAGTTTTTTTGTGGAAGGGAGCGGATGAAAACCATGAGTTTCACCTTATGAAATGGGAGGAAGTGTGTAAATCGTGGTAGTAAGGGAGTGCAGGGTTGAGGTGTCTGGAGATGATGAATTTAGCTTTGATTGGGAAATGGGTTTGGAGGTTTGGGTGGAAGAGGGTAGCTTATGGAGGGAGCTAGTGGGTAGGAAGTATGGGGTTGATTGCAAAAGGGGGATGGTGAACTCGACCATCATCGTTATACAGGTCATCGTATCTATGGAAGTCAATGACCTTGATTAGAAGTAAGGTATGGGAAGGGGTAGGTATGTCCTTAGGAAATGGTGAGAAAATTAGATTTTGGGAGAATAAATGGGTGGCAGATCAGAAGTTAAATGGAGGCTTTTCCTAGACTAGCAAATATAGCATTGGAGGCGAATGGATTGGTGTCGAGTTGCTTTAATATTCAAGGTGAGGAAGTGTTTTCAGCCCTGCCTTGTAGGAGGGATCTAGACGATTGCGAGTTTGAAGAGTTGATTAGATTGCTACAGGTTCTAGCCAACATTCGTCCTATGTTAGATGACCTGGATTCAATGAGTTGGTTAAAAGAGAACTCCTGAGTTCTTCCCAGTAGTATCACTCTACAAGATGCTTTGTGGTGAAGGAGTGAGCGATGGAGTCTACCAAACTTCTTATGTATGGTGATATGGGACTCCTAAGGTCGTTGCTTTCGCATGGTTTGTGGGATGCCATAAAGTTCTAACAATTGACAATCTTCGCGAGAGGAAGATGATTCTTCCAAATATATGCTTAATGTGTTATCTAGTGGAGCAATCGGTAGATCATTTGTTTATTCATTGCTTTTTTGCAAGGAAGATGTGGGAAGGCTTCTTTGATTTGTTGCAAACAGATTGGGTTTTGCCGTGTTCTATAGGTCAGTTCTTTTTAAAGTGGCATGGCAGCTTCTTTGGGAAGAATGGGAGTAAAGTGTGGCATCTTTGTCTGTTCACAGGGATGTGGTTCCTATGGTTAGAAAGAAACAATCATTGCTTTGGGGATCGAGCAGGGTGAGTGTTTGAGGTGTTTATTAGGGGTAAAATGCATGTGATGGAATGGGCATTAGCATTAAAGGCTATAGCTCATTTTCCTGATAATTGGCATGAGCTGTAATATCCTTTTGGTTTTCTTTGTACATTTGTATATTTTGGCTGTGACCTTCTCTTAATAAAATGTTCCAATGTTCAAAAAAGAAAAAAAGAAAAAAAGAAGCAAATTAGGAATTTTAATGGTAGCTTGGTAGAAGTTCAACTTGATGGTCATTAAATCCCTTTACACGACCTTAGATTGCCTGGTGCAATTGCCACTAGGCGGACGTTTGTGCATAAAAACATTTAAAAGGAGGGCTTTAGCTTGGGATGGGAGCATGATTTCAAAAAAGAAAAAGAAAAGGAAGTTTAGAGTCTATTTGGGATCTAGCCGACATAAGTTGATCAAGCTATACGAGTTACCACTTTAGGGGTCGTTTGGGTGCATGTATTCGGTGGTAATTGGTGTGAATCAGCAAATCCATTGTGTTAGGGAGAGTGTATTTGGTGTGAACTGGAATCCAATTCACACCAAAAGCCCCTTGTTTAGAAAACACACCAAGACCCAACTATTCCAATTAACATAAATTTCAATGCATATGAAATTCACTCCCAAATGACCCCTTTAATATGGTTGCTTATTATTTATAAAGCATAAAGTTAATTCTCCATGATATTCAAATGTTAAGCATTTGGGAATTAGTTGGTGAAAGTAGGTTTTCAAGTGTGATGAGTTTGTTTATAAATTCAAAGTTAGATTAGTAATCAAAGGCTTTAAACAAATCAATCCTATGTGAAAAGGCATTACTAGCTAGAGGGTAGATAGTGAGGAGGATTGTACTCTTGGATCTACTGTTCGTGGATAATTTCCCAAAAGAATGGTCAGAGCTGCACTTCTCCAGGGTGTTCAGGAGATTTAAGGTTGGCAAAGGGGGTTGTTATCCCCTAGATTAGGGTTCGTGTGAATGGGGAGATTAGAGGAGGTGAATCACGCGGCTAATACGAATGAGGAAATGAAAGAGAAGGGAGGCTCGATCTCAAGGAAGGGAGATAATAGGGTTGACAAGGATTATGGCAAGGGAAAACATAGATCCTACCAAGATGTCAAGGGAGACAATATTAAGGGGATGAGACACATATGGCGAAAGGCAACAATGCAGGGGCATTTTCACACGGGCTCGGAGTGAGGTGGCCTGTGTGAAGCAGCGACACACTCGAGGTGGGTGGCCTATGTGAGGGGGGTCGTTCGTGTAAGGTAAGATCCATGTGAAGAGGGGCCCATGAAGGGGGGTTCAGCCAAGGGCCTGACTTGGGCTATGAGATAAAGGGATTGATTCGCCAACAGAGGTCCCATGTTCGAAACTCCTCTCCGGGGTGATTAATACAAGGTCATGCTTGAGTGGGTGGCCTGCCTGAAGCAGGGGTGGGTGGCATGATTGATTGTTATCAGAATTATATTTAATCCTTACCAAAAAGAAATATATCTCTGATATATAATTACATTTAACTAAGATGAGATGAGATGAACTTTGTTTTAGGCTTCTATGCCAAACAGGCATTTAGGAGAGTTACCATGATAAGCCATGAGTGACTTCCCTCTCCATGCATGATTATAAGGCTTTCCATCCTCACACGATCACATGGACCAATGTGGCATATGGGTAAAGATATTCGAATCATCGATTAGGTGGAGTCCCAACATGTAGATGTGCTCAGAAATGAGTCTGGTTCACTGATCGTGTAGGTGACAATCTAATGTGTGGTCAGCAAAATCTTGGCTGCCATCTTTAAAATCGTCCACATGATTAGTATAATCTACACGGGGAACCTTCGATGGGCAACTTTAATCTCTCTCAGATGAGTCTGAACTTTGTGCTGGTGATTATAAACAATGGACCTATCTAATATATGGCTCAGATATTCCATATGTACATCATGTTGGCACATGTAGGCATGTATCTGACTGTAGCTTATACATGTAAGAGATTGGCAATCCCCTTAACAATGGTCATGCTAGCTCCACTTCATGCTCACCACTAAGGTTCCTGTTTCATTCCCAAATTTTGGATCAGGCCACATCGGCCCACATCAGCTTCAATCAGATAGAAAAGAAAAAACGAAAAAAAAAGGATGGGCCTGACTCAATCAAGCTGCCCGGGGTCCAATGGGACAAGCAGGATTTATACTGTCCACTTCCATTGGTAAAGCATTAGCAAGCAATTTCCAGTCAATAGGTTCTGAAACTCATCCGAGTTAACTCTAACCGGACCAGATTTCGTGCAGTCTTTTGGGAACTAGTTGATGACGTGACCGAGTCACTCACCTGGTGAACTACTTCGTTGGCAAAACATGGAAACGTTAATGTTGGGACACAACTTCAACTCACAATAGGCAGACTTGCACAAGCCAGCCAAGTAACCTTACAATTTTATTTTTATTTTTTATTATTTTATTTTAAAAAAAATATATATTTTACTGATATCCAACAAGTTTAATATTAACTATCATGAAAATAATATATATTAAGCTATTTAATATGTCGAGTCAAGTAATGTCTTCTAGTTGACTTGGCTCGAAATGTCACCCCGATTGCAGAGGTACGATCCATTCGTCTGTGCAGCACTTCATTTGTGAGATGCACTACCCATAGCTCATGGGCCATTCTAAAAAACCCTTCTCATGGTTTAGTGGAACGTGTCAACATTTTCTACTCACTTAACCCACACATCAACATGATGTCATGGTCCAAAGTTGGGAGTTGAGTGACCTGAGTCCAGTTTTTGGGTTTTTGAACTATGGCCCAACTAAAAATGCTGTACCTACATTCAATTGACATACAACAAACAAGAGGAAGGAAGCAAGCAATATGAATGCACCAAATAACATTACCCAAAATACATAAAAGAGTTTAATTAGGATCCTGATACATCTTACAAAGACATCAACACCATAACAAACCTATCAAGGTTGGATTTATCAAAACCCAATTTTGCACACAAGTCCATCCATGGCCGATTCTAATCCTTCCCGTCAGTACCTGAACCTTTTCTGGCCATGGGAAGAAAAACCCACATCATATTCTTCTCCGGACAAAAGATTTGACCCACACCAGCCTCTTCTTCTCAAACCATCAGCTGAGACAGGAAGACACCGCGGAGCATGACCGAGGTACTACTACCATTTTAGTGTTATTGCTAAGTCTAGTAGAGCTTCTACCTGACGTATGGCTTGCTGCTTCTCCTGTTGCTTCAACCTAGTAGCAACAGATTCAGGATCAAAACCTTGCATGGTCTGTGATTGGTCTAGTTCTGACCGGACCTCTTGCAGCAATGCATTGACTTCCCGGATGAAATCGGCCCTCAGCAGCATCTCATCATCTTCTGGTGGGAGACCCATGCGACCTACATGCTGACCAAAACAAACAGAACAACACCAAATGTTGAATGCCTTTAGAAGTGTGAGGCTTACAGAACATCAACCAAGTTGAGACCAAGATTTCCAGTTACCAACTAAGTGTCAGCAGAGAATTTGATATGAAAGGGGGAGGGTACATGGGTCTAGTGGTACTGGTACCACCATAAGCTATGGTAGTTCTTGGAACATGTGGGGACCACATGATGTGTGGGCTACATCTACTCTGTCCATCAGATGCGTCACTCTAATGTACCCCTGGGGCCTAAAATTCAGGCCGATCCAAAATCCAGGTGAGCCACAGCATTGGGAATAAGCTGGGAGGAGATGTCCACCCTTGATTCGATGGGGGCCCACCATGTTATGCATATGGAATCCAGGCTGTAAAAACCTTTCATCTGACCTGGCACCAAATAACAGATGGGCCCCAAAGAAAATCAAGGGTGGGTGTCCCTACCCACCTTGTTCCCTGTTCTCTGATTTTCTGAACTTGGGGTTTATTGAGGTGACACATTGGATTGACGTGTTGGATGAAATATATACATCTAATGGGCCCCACATCTGCCTGGTACCACTGATGCCAATACCAGAGGAGCACCTGTTTATGAAGACAGTGAGGCACCCTTTCTTTCTACTTATGCTAATAGAATAGTGCAACTTGCTTGAGGATAGTGTATACACACATGCACATATACAAGGCAGCTCATGTATAAGCTACCCTATGCGCCACTGTGGCAATTAACTATAAGATTCAATCCATCCATCAGGGTGGCCCCCCTGTATGGATGACCTGGTCCAAGAAATCGGTAGGTTCACTAATCAGGTGCACCACAGTTTATGGAACAAATGTATGGCTGAATAAAACTTGGGTCAGGTTTTCAAATCCATCCAACTATTTCTACCATCATGGTGGTCCACCTGATGAGCAGATCAGGCTGATTTTCGGGTTAGCAGATCGTCAAGGTTGGTGGCTGGCTTGGATGTTGTACTTGTTTGCTGTGCTAGCACATGTGGTGGCATGGAGATGACAGCCCTTGTATACATGGGGTTAGCAAACCTCCTTGGTGATAATTGAGGGAATTTGTTATTGGGGTTAAACATCTGGGTTTCCCTTGCCCATCCCTTTGGCCATCTGGTTGTCTTAGCTGAAGGGGCGCCTTGCGCTCCATGCAGTATTTCAGGGACCATATCCCCTACAAGTTCATACTATTGCATCACCAAAAATGTAGGGGAATGCCAAGTCAATATAATATTTTTTAAGAGTAACTAAAGTAATCAAGCATCAAGAAGAATCAGATCACACTTTGTTACGGGTCACGCACTTATGACACTCACTCCCATCCCCTAATACCACACAAAAGATGGAATAGCAGGATCATGGTAATAGGGCTGTGAAAGGTGGGGCTTGGGGTTGGCTTCAGCCTAGAAATTGAACTGGTCAGGCAGGCCTATTCAAAAAGTTGATTTTCAATGGCCTGCGCCTGGCCCATTGACAGCCTACATAAGTGTAAATTTTGGTACAGGCAGGAATCGAAGGAATGCGAATGCTACTAGCACCAGTAGGATAAGAAACTACTTGCGTGCCAGCATTGCACCCACGCATGAGATCTAGGGCATTCATCACACAAACCCTCCACGTACCCTGGCTCAAAAAATCAGGCAAGTCTGCTCACCAGGTTGGCCACACTAGTGAATCAAATGTGGACCATAGATTAGCTGTCCATTTTTCATAAAGAGGGTGCAAACTTCACAAAAAGAAAGAAGAAAGTAAAAAAGCAATACCAACTAAAAAAATAGTTAAAAAGAAGCAGCACATGAGACGTACCTTATCAATGTCCAACCCAGCTGGAACAAGTATACTGAAAGGATCCTCTCTTGGAAAGGTATCAATCATGTGTTTTCTGCATTCCTTTAGCCACTCTTCATCATGAAATCCATCGTGCAAGTTCAAAAGATCGTTCAGAAACCTCATGGAAGGAGTAGCCTCCCTCTTCAATATCTCCATCTAAATATTGAAAAAGAGTAGAAACTAGTGTGGCATTCCAGCAATGAATGTAACTAGAGAAGAAACAAAAAGGCAGTGCAAGGAGAACTTGGGTGTTTGATTATCATACCTCTACCCTCCTGTACAAGAGATCTAAACTTCTAATGGCATCCTTTTCATCCTGGCGAAATAAAGAATAGAAGATAAAAATCCATTATCAGCCTTGTGACGGGAGAAAAATCCAATGATAGACAATTCCACCGAATTTCTTGTCATAATAAAACTAGTATATACAGAAAGGCAAATTTCATTGTATAAAACCATTATGTTTAGCAGAAAAGCACATCAGTCAACAAAAAAAAATACATCGACAGCATGAAGAAATAGACACATGACAATTGTTTCAATAGGCTATATTTATACCAAGTAATAAGAAGAATGGGAAAGAAATGTAACACCAATGACTATTTTAAAGTAAAGCCTCCTAGTGGTGATGATCTCAAGTGTACAAAATTGAGGCAGGGTTTCAAATTTCATGCTCACCTCTCAAAGAGAGACGAACTCCAGCAACAATTCAAAAAGAGAAATGGTTAAGCGATTCATGCAAGTGAATGAAGAGGCGATTCAAAGCACAAATGCAGACCACTCACCAGGTGGTCACATTGTGAGCATGACCTGGGACAAGAATCAGGCTGGTTCATTCAACAGATGGGCAACACACTCATGCGAAAACATGGATCGTTAGTGAAAAGATTACCACGGGTCTATATTCCAATGCACAGAGTGGCCCACCTGCTTAGTGGACTTTTTGTGCCAAGGATATGTTCATGGCAGGACCTATCTGATTGAAGCATGCCGCGTCTATCATGAGAGAACCGAGCACATTAAAGTAGATTGCCACTTCATCCTGGAGAAAGTGGCTAGCAAGGAAATTTGCATCAATGTTTTCAATATCGGTATCAACGAAAGTATTGCACCCTTGAGATACAAAAATATATTGGGTTATCCATTGGACATATCGGATATATCGATAACGTTTTGCTGTTTTTGGGAAACATTGGAAAATTTGTCGAATTTTTCAATGAAACTTCAAATGTTAAAAAGGACATCATTGTACACTTAGAAATCAAAAGACCACAAAAAACAAGTGCGCATAAAAAATTTCCTTTGTATTAGGTCCTAAACTATGCACGGTCTGACAAAAGTGATGCAACTATATATATATATATATATATATATATATATATATATATATATATATATTCACACATGCACTCACACCACAGTGGAATTTCACCACAATGGGTACTCAAACCCATGACCTCGTGTTGAAACTCTTGTGAGTCTACCATGGAGGCAGAGTAAGGACCCAAGTGATGCGACTATCTTAAAATCAATTCATATCATTTATAAATCTAAGAAATGGATTAGAAGATTTGACAAAAAAAAAAAGGATTTGTAAGGTTTTTTTCATTTGCAAGTGATGTTGTCACGATCGATGTATCGATAATACTATTGCCAATACATCATCGATACATTGCGATAATATTGCCGATATCCAAAAGTCCCACAACTCCCTATGGGTTTCATATTGTTGAAGTGCGATATTGATAATATCAAGCAATTTGCAAACATTGATTTGCATGCTATTTGTCAAGTCCCAAGATCAATTGGCAAGTATATTCACTAAAGCTCTGGGCGGTACTCATTTACATCGTCTCTTTGTCAAGCCAGGCATTCACGATATATATGCTCCAACTTGCGAGGGAGTGTAACGGGTGTGGGCCGTACCACTGTACGGCCGAGCCATCTCCATCTTCTAGCACTTATATATCATGTAGAAGTGTTTAGGACATAATGGATATTATTACTTTTGCTGTTAAAGGACACAATTGGTATTTTTGCTTTTGTTACATGCGCACGCACGTGCACACACGAACTGTACTTGTAAACTCAAGCCATACAATTCGTGGGCTTCAATTCAGATGGATATTGAACATAATTAAATTGATTTGATATCCTGCTTGGCTGATTGGTGGACATTTAATGGACAGCAGGACAAGAACATTCAATGGTCCAAATTCAACAAACAGATGCTAATTAATCAGAGATTAGGACCACTGAATCAGTATGAACTTTGGAAACTGAACTCTCTAATACTGCCCCACAACTTGGACAGTTTTGGTTACGCTGATGTATGCCACGTCTGCAATTTCAAAGTACTTGAGTATCAACTATCACACTCTACTGAATTAAATCCCTTTGACAACCACTTCTCCACCCCTCTCCCGCATGTTGCAAACCACTTCTTCTCTCCCCACATGCACAGTATGTGTAATATCCACTAGTATTATTTAAGGTGAGTGCAAAACATATTCAAGAGTTTTGCTAAATATGTACCTCTACACAAGGACAGCTTGTGCGAACATGGCATGTGAGTGGGAAATGAGACTTGTAGGTGGACCCCCATGATGAAGAATTGAAGATACCTAACCCAAAACTAGATCAGTCAACTCAGCAGGTGGGCCACATCACAAAAAAAAGGACAGTTGCCAAATGCCAGAAAGTCCATATTCAACCTACGCTACAGCCTGCTTAACCTCTGGACCAGTTTGAGTTTTTACTTTGTAGCAGACCAATTTCATATGGAGCCCACCTAATCCATAGCTTGGATGTCAACATTTTCAACAAGATTCTTGATCTTTGCCAGAGGTTGAGTGTTCCCTTGCATCATGCTGCCTGGGAGACAAATTAGTTGGAGAACTCAGGAAAAGATTGTGTTTCCTATTTCAGGACTTTGATTTTCTTTAAGCAATTCATTTTACTCCTTATTGCTCTTCACAATATATATCTACACACACACACACAGAGATGCTCACATGCAACTAGTTGTATGTCCAACTAGTTGGTGTGTGGGACCCACCATGGTGTTTGAACATCATCATGTCCACCCATTAAAATTATCCTATCATGAAAATGAGATGCCCCAAAAATTAGGTTGATCCAACTTTTAGGTGGGATACACCATAGAAAACCATGAAACTACACCTAAAAATTCAACATTCACATGAAGCATCCCATTTTCATGGTTGGATCGTCCTGATTTTTGGGACATCCTATTTTTATGGCGGGACAATCTTGCTGGATGGACAAGATATCATACAAACACCATGGTGGGCCTCACACACCAACTAGTTGTGTGTGAGTGTGTATGTGTAATATATATATATATATATATATATATATATATATATATATATATATATATATATATGAGGAATGTTGTTAGAGGGAGTACCGATATATACCTTTATCTTAGTTAGACCAGCCACCCACCATGCTCTGTTGAGCGGGCTGTGAGCCACAGGCCACATGGGGGTTTGCCCCAAGGCCGTCGTTCACCGGTCAAGCCTTACGCAACGTGTGTGTGTGTGTGTGCCCACCACGCTCTGCTGAGTAGGCTGTAAGCCACAGGCCGCAAGGCCATCGTTCACCAGTCAGGCCTTACGCAATGTGTGTGTGTGTGTAGGTAGGCATAGTTGAGAAATTCTGTATGCTCGGAAATGGAAACAAAAGTGATCAAGAAACATGAGACTATGCATTGAAGCATACTTTAAAACGCTAAAAGAAATTTCGATTGTACTTATGACACAACACAAGAATGAAAGATCTTTTAACAATGTAGAAAAGAGAGAAAACTGTTAAGAAAATGAAATAAGAACACATACATCACGTCGAGCAAGGTCAAGGCGATTCCAAATGACCATTAGAACCAGTTCGGTAAGTTCACCTTTATCAGCAGCCTCCTCAATTTTCTGCATATTGAAAAACAGAAATGCAATTATGAACATCAGTTCCAAGAGAAAAGGTCGCTATTCAAGCAAGAGTAGGCAAAAAAGAGAGTATGAAACAACAAATATAGGGTCCTGATGCAAACACAATGTGTAGTGTGACTAGTGTCCTAATTAGTCTGTACAACACTACAACTAGGGTCCATGATTCAGTGATCCAGACCGTTGGTCTGATGGAACCCCATTGGGGATAGGAGTTGCCCCAAAAAACCTTTCACACTGTAGCACCATTGACATCCAACCTTTGACATTTTTCCCAGACCATTGCTGTATTTTTCTTAACATTTTCTCTAGATACTGCTCAAAGTGTTTTGGGGCATTTCCCATCCATGTAGGCAGTAGGCCCCATGAAATATACGAACTGTATCAATCCCACTCATATAGACTAGGCCTCATTAGGGCACTCATATTCAGATGTGTGAAAACACGTATGAGTATGTAAGTGTGCGCGTGTGCATACAGGATGAGTTTGTGCATGCATGTGTTCATGCCAATGTTTTCCGTATTGTTATCACGTAATGTATCGCACCCTTGGGATATGGATACATATCAGTTGTCACATGGGAATGGGATATATTGGTTGTATTGCGTAATGTATCGTTGTTGTTGGGAAACATTGAGAAATTGGTCAAATTTTTCAATGAAACTTTAGAGATTATTAAAAAAAGACATCAATACATACTTAGAAATCAAAACATTTTTTATTATTTTTTTTAATTTTAAAAAGCGCGATTATAGGTTTCCTTTGTATGGGGTCATAATGTAGTGTTGCCTCCTGAACTGATGCAAGTATATTCAAAGTCTACATTTTTTTAAAAAAAACAACTGGGAAATTCATTGAAAGGAAGGAAAGAGAACCAACAAAGAAGAAAGAAACAAAAGGAAAACAACAAAACAAAGGAAAGAGGGGCACTGCTGCTGAGATAGCAAATAGGCCCTAAAAGCCTAGAAAACTAAAGTCAAAACACCTAAGATCCTTTACAATAGAAGCCCATTCAATCACAAGCTTTTTAGCCTTAGAACCGACCACTGAAGTAGACGAAGAGACGTCGTTAAAACAGTGATTGTTCCTTTCCTCCCAGACTGCCCACCAGATTGCAATTATGGCCATGCGCCAAATGATTGACTTAAACCCTCCCCAATTTAAGCCCATTCCAAGCTACGAGCAAGCTAGTGATCAATTCTGGAACGCACCAGAGCACGGAGAAAATCTGACAGAAGTCGGCCTGGATTTTTGACATGAAGGGATAGTAAATCAGCAGATGATTGGCTGATTCCGCATCACTCATACAGCACGAACAAATATTCACGATCTGCATGCCTCGCTTGGTAAGATTATCAATCGTCAGAATTCTGTTCCGGCCTGCTAGCCAAGCAAAGCAAATAAACTTTGGAGGGATCGGGTACTTCCAAATGAATGGCGAAGCCTCTTGCACATGCTGGGGCCAAGAACGTGAAGCGGCGTAGAGGGACTTAATGGAAAAGAGACCCGATTTCTCTAGCTGCTAGACGAGACTATCAGGATGATTACTGTGGGGGGCAGATCTTAGGATGCACTCCATGAGGGCTTCGAACTCCGCAGCTTCGCTATCCGAGAGATTCTAGAGGTTCTAATGTCCTAGACAGTTTGGACAGAGGAAAAGGAATAGCAGTTGCTGATGAAGATGTCTTTCTTGGGGGATAGCCGGTAGATAAGCGGAAATTGGAGCTTTAGGGGCCTGTTCCCAATCCACGGGTCTTCCCAAAATCGAATTTCTCAGCTCGAAAGAACTGTGCTGAATAACAGGGTCTTTTGCTTGAGAATCCCTTTCCAAATATGGGAGGCCTTATAATATGAGGAAACTTTAGGCCACCAATCCCCACCAGAAGACCCATACTTTCATTTGATAATCCTCGCCCACAGTGCGTCCTTTTCAGTGGCTAGTCTCCAAACCCATTTCCCTAACAAGGCGTAGTTCATCGATTTCAAGTTCTTCACATTTGCTCCTCCTTCCCTGAATTCCTGACAGATTTCGCTCCAGTCTAGTAAGTGGAATTTCATATGGCTTTCTAAACCGAACCAGAGAAAATCTCTTCCGATTTTATCGATGCCGTTGAGCACCCGCCCGGAACACTTGAGGAACGACATAAAATAGAGAGGGAGGTTAGATAGGGCAGCTTTGATGACAGTCACGCGACCACCCAAAGACAAGTACCGACATTTCCAAGAGGCAAGAAACTTGTGGAATTTGGATATGATCTTGTCCCACATTGATATGGGCGGCCGTCCCATAGAGAGAGGAATGCCCACAAAGAAAGTGGGGAACGACCTAAGCTAACACCCAAGAGAGTCCGCGGAGGCCTGCAGCGAAGGAGAGGGAACATTTATGCCCAACAATCTTGATTTGGACATGTTAATTTTCAAGCCAGAGACCGCTTCAAAGCACCGCAGAGTGATGAGGAGGTATTCGATGCAGACCGCAGATGCTTTCGAGAAGATGAGAGTGTCATCTGCGAACTGGATGTGAGTCAAGGGATCGGGAAGCCCAGGCATTGCAATTCCACGCAGGAGCTGATGAAGCTGGATCCAATCCGAGAACTGCGACATTGCGGGAGATTGTCTTCGCCTTCTTGAATGATCTTCCGCATAGCAAGTAGCGTTGAAATCTCCCACCACACAAGAAGGCCTTGAGAAGGAGAACCTGGCCTGGGTTAACTCCTCCCAGAACAAAGGTTTGTCAGAGTCAGTGTTAGGTCCGTAAACAACTAAGATAAGGCATTGGAAAGAAGAACACTTATCTTTAAGTTTAACTGTCACCAAATAGTTCTCCCGGGATGAGTCAAGGAGCTCCCAATAGGAAGACTACCAAGCAATCAGAATCCCTCCCAATGATCCATCCGCATCTAAGGCGAACCATTTCGCATCGTTCGCACCCCATAATGAGGCCAGCAGGCTATTCTTGAAAGCACACAACGTCCGAATTTTTCGTTGAAATCGTAGCTTTGATAAGGCTCCTTTTATGCTTGGAGCCGACCCCCCTAACATTCCAAGAGACTATCTTCATTGGATAACCAAACTTCCCCGGTTACCCTGCCTCCCGGAGGATGTATTAGATGTTGAAATGTACTCAGGGCTAACTTCAAGGCGCTGTAGCTCGCGGCTGCTGGATTGTCTAGGTGGGTGTTTGGCTAGCGATCTGCACCTTTTAATCAGCCTACCTTTGTTTTCTATACACTGGAATAAGGCTACATAATCTTCCAGCCGATCCCCGAAGGACAGGCCTAGGGACCTACCAACCTTCCCTATAGCCTTTTTTATCCATCTTTTTGAAGCTTGGATATTAGATCCGCTCAAGCCTGGCTCGAGAGTGAGGTCGTTAGCTGAGGATTGGCTATCATTTGGAAGAGTTCCGCCATTAGAACTTCGCCAGAGATATTTTCATCGAAAAGCGTGATTGGTCCAAGGTCCATGGTGTCGACGGATGGGGAGCAAGAGAGGGGAGGGGAGTTAGGGGATGACGGACGAGACTGAAACTCAGATAGACTGCAGTTGGATGAGTCTCTCCCTCCCGACTTGTCTTCAGGATCCGAAAACGGATTCGGAAACAGAAGAGGGGAAAGTGCGAGGTTCGGGGTTTTCCAAATAAGGGTGGGGGATTCAGGGTGGGAAATAGGGGCAAAGTAGGCAGGGAAAGAGATGAAGGGAGTGAGAGCTGGGAAGGATGAGGAGATGGGTGATAATCGGGTATCAGTTTGAGTGGGAAGATTAACGGTCAAGGATATTTGCGCGGAAGGCAGGTCCAGACCCGAAAAGGGGTCGCACATGTGAGGAGAGGGGGTATGGGAGCTCAGCTACTCGGCCACATGCCCCACCTGATTGACCGGATTACTAGCGAAGGACGACACGCGTCTAACATTGTGTAAGGGAGACGTCAGACGGGCAGCGAGAGAGGACATGCGTCCTGCGTTGCGTGAGGGAGAGAGAGACGTCTGATTGGACTTAAGTACCTTTGACGGATTACAGCTGAAAGTCGTGCGGACCAATGGATACGGGGTCTGATCCCCCAGATAAACCAGTCCCTCCCTAAATGTTGACCTTACAGTCCGAGCCTGCTCGCCACGCATCTCCTCCGACTCAGTTGAGATCAGTGCACGTGACTCTCGATGCGATATGTCTGCAGGAAAAGCCGGTTGCCTTAATTAAAGCACTCCACGTGTCTTTGAGTGGTCAGAGCTGCAGGCGTGATGATGACTGTCAACTGTTCCCCTGACAGGTTCTCGCGAGGAGATCTGCGGGAGCATTGGGCCTGTGCTCACTCGTTAATGGAGGCCGGGTAGATCTCCAACGTCAAATGGTGGTAGAGGGCCTTCTCTTGAGCGCCAAAGGTCGCCCCACCTAGGGAACAAGTCATCCAGCGATTCCTTAATCACCGAGAAGTCGAGGGTCCGCTCCTCCACAATCACCTTCAACGATGAAGGTGGCAGGATACCTTTCTTCCTTCTAACCCTGATTCTGATGACACCGATCTCCTCCCCCAACTTCGTCTTCGGATCCAATTTGAGGTAAGAACCAAGGTAAGCCACCACAAAGATGAAGAACTCGTCGAACCATAGCTCCAACGGGATCCCCCAAATCTGGAACCAAACGTTCTCCATCCCAAAGATGGAGAAGTCCTCCCACTTCATTACACGGGCCACCGGACCCCCAGAATGGAGGTGGCCAGCTATCAGCAACATCTCCGGGTAGACACCCGGGCAGACGTTAACCCACAACTCATTGAAGCCCAGGGGTTTAATTTGGTAATTACCCGGCCGGAATCCCGTAGTCTCTGTAATCCAATCTCTCACCTAAGAAATAGAGGCCCCTTCCTTACATAGGATGATAATGGAGTCCTTGAGTTTATCACACGCCCTGCAGAAATTCTCCTTGTCAACAACAATGGGAACGTCAAGTTTGGAAAAGGGGGGATCGGGAAGAACAGGTAGGGAAGTGGAGCAAGGAGGGATGGAAGGAGATATAGGCCGGCTAGATGAAGGCCGAGTGGGGTTCTAATGGAGGAGGGCATTCTTAAACATAGGAGCCTCCGGTACTTGAGGTAGTGTAGGGGAGGAGGGGGGTGAGGTAGTGGGTTGCAGGGGAGGTGGGGGGATGGGAGGTTTAGCGCGATAAGCCATGGAGGCAGCAGGCCGAGGTTTCTAAATATTGGCAAAAGCAGGGCCAAACCTCGCACGTTGAACCAGCCACGAACAACCGGCGATCTTGACGCCATGAAGCATTCCTACAACTTGAGCTAACTCCTCCTCGAATGACATTCGAACCAGTGCAAATCCTCTATATACTTCGGAATCTCGATCGCGTGGCATTACGACGTCCATAATCGCTCCGGCGCGGCCAAAAGTGCATTCTATGTTGATCGGGAGACACCCCTTTGGGAAACCTTTGACAAACAACGTAGGGTAGGGAGTTCGATTCCTTGCTGAAGAAGGTTCCGTAGACACTTTCCGGCGAGAGGCCACCTGCCAACCCTTTTCACCCTGGGTTGTCTACTCCTCCTCAGCCTGTACAGATATGCCGGACGGCAAGACTCTGCTGACTGTATCGTTTCCATTACCGTTGGGCATACTTAAATCGTTAATGGAGTCCCCCCAGCGACATGGGGAGTCACTTCTCGTCATCGTCTTCTCAGTGTACTCTTCTCGTCGTCCTCGTCTCGTCGTCGTCCTCTATTCGAAGTCTATACAAATAATTTATAAATGTAAGAAGACACGTATGAAAACACAAACAATACATTCAAAAGCAAAAGTAGAAGAAAACTAGAAATATAACATGTGAATAACGTGTTTAGCTGTGGCTAAGACTCAAATAGAGTTGCACGGTGGCTCAAAATCATCATCTTCATCTCGAAGAAGCTGAGTGTGGTACTGCTACTCCACAAATCAACAATATTATGTCCAGGTCATAGTAGAATGATATCAATGAAGAGACTATCTAACATAACGTTGGTACTCATCCTCTCCAATTTGAAAAATTTTGAGGAAATTTTGAATTTTCCGCAAATCGGCCCAGCTTTCCCCAAATCCCAAAATTAAGTATATGTGATGATGATTTCAACAAACACTTCTAAATACTCTAAAATAGGGGGCCAATTGACCGTTGATCGAATTGGAATTTTAAAACAAATATAATTTTTTTAACATTTTAAATTATTTTTCAATTAAAAATATTTTTTTTGTCAAAAAATCTTTGAATTACCAAGAATCACTAGATTAGGTTACATATATGTTTAATTTTGTATTCGGATACAAAGATTACAATCAATTTGCAAGAAATTGAGAAATTTCGATTTTTCACAATTTTTTATAACTAGGCCCATCTCCCCCAAATCTTGAAATTGAAGCTCCAAATCCTTGATTTTTCATACAAAACATGAAGAACCATGGATTTCTTACCATTTGACATTGATTTAACATGATTTACAACAAAACCAAAAAAGAATCGAAAATTGAAAATGCTCACTGGATCAAACAAGTAGGATATATCGGTACTACCTATGTATTTCGTATTGCACAAGTGCGATACAAATATATTGTGGGATGTATTAGCCGATATTGTCGATCCTAAAAATATTGGTTCATAACTGTGCTTGTGGGAATTGCTAATGTCTCCACCTTAATGACAATGAACATGCATACAACATACGCACATGTCCAGACTAAAATTTTAAATTCATCAAGCTTACATACAACAATTGGAATGCATGCTCACATCCAAATCAAAATTTGAAATTCATAAGCCTTATCTATAACAAAAAGGGAATGATGTAGAAATAACCATTTTTTTAACACACACACACACACCACATGGGCACTCAAATCCATGACCTTGGTGTTGAAATAGACTCTGTCTACCATTGAACCATGGGTTGGAACCCATGTAGAAATATCCATATGTAACGAGTATACAAAGAAAAGGTAAGCAAATATACCTACTTCATGGGGATGTTAGTAACATCCCTGAAGCTTTTAAATGGAACATGGGACAACCAATCATCGATCTGGATTGTCCATTCATTCCATACTACTAGGGGCATGCCGTTGTGCAAAATCCAAGCCAATAGAATGATCTGAATTCTTCAATGTTTGGCCATTTTCATACAACCATCCATCTTTTATGGGGTTGTATAGCTTGAGATTCTAAGCCAAATAAAAAAAGGGTTGTGTCGAGTTGGCAGCCAGTGTCATACTTATGCCATAACTTTCATCATGAATCCAAACCAGAAGATGAATCAAATGGTTAGCGTCATACAACCAAAGCATGTCTATGACCTTCTTATACTGAATCTATTCCTTCTGGTATATCTCCTTTTATTGAAATATTTCATCATTTATAAGAGAAAAGATACTACTGGCACACTTCTCTCTGGTGGAAAAAAATGCCTAGTTCAAATGCCTCTTGATGAGGGGCATCCAAGCACCCACACGAGTTTATCGAAGGAACAGAGCTGAGGCCCCGACCCCAACTTCATTATGGTTGGATGATCATTACATGGGGCCTAATGGACCCAATTCAAGTTCTTAGACACGTTAAAGACCCTACATACATGATTGTGCATCTTTGAAGACCCCACATTAGGAAGATGCATGTGTTGCTTATTTCGAACTGATTGATACATCTTGGGCCTGTTTGATGTCACCTAGCCTAACCTGGACCACATCTGGAAGTTACAAACGTTAGACTATGCCATTGGATATCTTGAACACATTGGTTTGCTGATTCGGACCGTTGGATATGTTCGGAGACTTGGGTTTAGACATACGAACACTCTAGTTTGCACATTCGAGTCATGAACATGTGGATCACATTCATTAAAGACGTTGATCACATGTGGATGTGTGGATATACCTGTTGCACGTTGGAGATCATCCTTGTGCCGTGTGGCACATCTCTATTTCTACTTTATTTTTCAGTTTTATTTCAGGTTATTTTAGAGATTTATGTTTTGATCATGACCATTAATAGATTTGGACAGTCAAGAATCGTTCTAGACTTGGGGTTTGCTTAGGTTTTCTTACATATATTTGTTTGAAACTTGACACTTGAGATTATGGACATATAGAATGAAATTTCTCTACATTACTTCTTTGAGCAGAAAAACTTCTTGTGAATGGAATTTAGTGTGAAGCCATTGAAGTGATTCCAAGTTATCTTTCTTATTCCTATGTAGGTATTTCTTTCTTCTCTCTCAAACTCTCTTTTCCCATTGAATTTTTCTCTCTTCTTTCTCAAACCCTTACTCCACCATCATCAATCCAACCCATCATCGACCAAACCGACCTAGTCCCACCACGCCATCCGTACAATTGTATGGACGTTCCCGTACGCTGCACGGATCTATTTGTATAGCTGATCCTCCATCCCATTGATCCTTTTCTCTTCTTCTCTATTTTATAAAACTCTAACCCTAGTCCTAGCCTTTTATAAAACCCTAAATTCCCAATTTTTTATTTTCAAACCCAAACCCTAACGTACTGCAATTGAACCATCGAATCTAGAACGAATCCTATGCTAGATGGAAGTTCTACCTTCCATTGGGCCATTTTCAATCAATATCCTTAAGGATCTATTTTGTAGGATTGTGATGTGGTCTTGAACTTGAGTTTAATTGAATATTCGATTTCTTTATATTTGTGATAGATTGGCTTTATTTTATGCTTTGATTTACTTTGTTAATCCGTTAATTAATTTATTTGCATCATCCTAATTTACGCCACCCATCCTACATCAAATTTTGGTATCAGAGCCACGGTTAGCATAGAATTTAGTGAGTCAATTACATTTAGACTCTAGGGATTTCATATTGTCGTGTCTAGAGTTAGCAATTTTTTCCATCTTCATTACATTACGTTTAGGGAATTTAGTTGTCAACTCTTCCCAGTTAGCATGCGCAGTTTATGCCCACCCGTAGTAGGCGTGGTTTTGGTCTACATTCCATGATGAATTTGGAACAGCTTACTGATACTATCAATGTCATCGATAACTGTCTCGCGGCCGTCGAGGCCCAAAGTAGAACCACCAATAACCAACTGGCAACCCTCCAGAATGAGACCAATACTCACATGACCGAGTTGGAAACTTCCCTACATGTAGACCATAAAAATTTGAAAGATGACTAGTCCTAAGTGGGAGGTCAAGGTGGAGGACGTGAGAGAGGATGTGGCCATGGTGGGGGGCATACCCAACTGCCCTTGGAGAATACTAAACCCAACCTGATCCCGATGAGCGAGTGATGAAGAACATAAAGATTGAAGTGTCGAGTTAAGACGGTCGCTTAGACCCAAAGACATTCCTCGACTGGCTTGCAAATATGAATCATTATTTTGAGTAGTACGGTATGTTAGATAGCCGTTAGGTGAGGCTCACCAAGATGAAGTTGGTGGGCCAATCCAAATTGTTTTGGATGAAAAATAAGTGAAAGATTAAGAGGTCTAGTGAAGATCCAATCTCACAGTGGATTGAGATGAAAGAGATCTCAAAGGAAAAGTATTTTCCCCTCTTACCGCCAAAGGCTCATGGATTAGTGGCAATCCCCCGTTAGGGATCTATACCCATGGTTGATTACATCACAAAATTTGATGAATATATGATGTGGTGTAACATTAGAGAGGACCCGCTGGTGACCCTTTCTCGCTTCAGAATGGGCCTCCAACCCGAGCTTCAACATGAGCTCATTCCTCATGACATCAACACCTTAGAGTATGCATATCAAGTGGTAGAGGTAGGCATTGAGTCGAGTCGGACCGAGTTAGGTCTAACTCAACTTGATCTGGTTTTGAAAAAGGCCTGACCCGAACTCGATCCGACTTGGTACCGAGTCCAGCATGCTTGACTTGATCCAAGTCCGGGTCTAGGCTGGGCTTATCCGAACCGAGTCCGACCCGATAAAAAATACTGAGTCGGATCGAGTACGGCCCCTGTGCTTCTCTTTTATGGCCCGAAAAGGATGCTACCCACTCTTTTGTACGGCCATATCTCCTTATACAATCTCATGGTGTCCCCCACCCCCACTGTGCCATCTTACACGCTCATAGCCCTTCCACCCTATTCCGCGCCTATTACTGTATTGCCTCGCCTCTCTCTCTCTCTCTCTCTCTCTCTCTCTCTCTCTCATGCTAAAATCAGATTGTGTACTGAGTAAACTCAGTTGGGCCCACCTTGAATGTATGTGGTCTATCCATGCCGTCCATCCGATTTTCCATTTAATTTAAGGGGTTGAGCCCAAAATTGAAGCACATCCAAAGATCAAGTGGATCATACCACTGGAAACAGTGGGGATAATGATTTTCACCATTGAAGCCTTTCTAGCCCCACAGTGATGTTTATTTGTCATCCAACCTCTTCATAAGATCATAAAGACATGGATGAAGGTAAAAAAACAAATATAAGCTTGATCTAAAACTTCTGTGGCCCCCAAGAATTTTTCAATGGTAGAAATTCAATTAAATTGTTTCCTGTGGTGTGATCCATTTGAACATGGGATATGCCTCATTTTTTAGCTCAAGACCTAAAATTATCTTTTAAAATGGATGGACGAAGAGGATAAAATACATAAATCATGGTGGATCTCATAGAGTTTACTCGGTACGCTAAGTGTAGCACTACACAATCCGCTTCCGCAGTTACTGACTGTTTTGGATCTCTTTGAAATCGGATTGCATATTGAGTTACTTAGTACGTTGTTATCGTACTGAGTAAAATGATTTGTGCCCACCTTGAATGTATGTGGTATATCCACGTCGTCCATCCCTTTTTCCGTCTAATTTAAGAGGTTGAGCCTAAAATTGAAGCATATCCAAAGATTGGGTGGATCATACCATAGGAAACAATGGGGATAATGATTTCCACCGTTGACAGTTTGCTAGGCCCCCCAATGATGTTTATTTGTCATCCAACCTTTTCATAAGATCATATAGATATTGATGAACGAAAAACACAAATATAACCTTGATTTGTTTCCTGTGGTGTGGTCCATTTTAACATTGAATATGCTTCATTTTTGGGCTTAAGCCCTAAAATTATCTGGGAAAATGTATGGACTGATCGGATAAAATACATAAATCATTGTGGACCTCACAGAGTTTCCTCAATACACTAATCGTAGTTGCTCACTACGCAATCCGCTTCCGATCTCTCTCTCTCTCTCTCTCTCTCTCTCTCTCTCTCTCTCTCTCTCTCTCTCTCTCTCTCTCTCTCTCTCTCTCTCCGGGATTTGACATGTACACCCCCACCTTTCTCCCTGGGATTTGACATGTACACCCACTCTATATACTCTACCTGACTATCCAAGTCGAGTCGGGTTTCAGATCGGGTCGAGTCTAACGGATCGAGTTTCAAGTCGAGTTACTGGGTAACTCGAACTTGACTCGATTTGAGTTCAGATTGGGTGAAGCCTACTCGGTTCGGTTTGGGTCGAGTCGGGTCCGAACGAGTCAGACGAGTCAAGTCGGTTCGTGCCCAGCTCTATCAAGTGGTGCAAGAACTCAAGCAGTATCTGAAACAACAATTCATGAGGCTATTTAACTCATGCGATTCCAATGTCAAGGCCAATCCCCATGTAGTTAAGCCTAAATTTGGGAGTCATTTTAAAGCCCCTACTGGCACTTTGTCCAACAACCGGGATGTGAAGTGTAAAAGTTTAGTTGCTACCAGCTCGAAGGGATGTTAGCAAGCGTGGTGTTACGATTGCCAAGGATACAACCATTTCGCATACCATTGCCCTATGAAAGAGCGAAATAAGGCTATCGTGATTGGCGAGTTGGATGGGGATGATCAGAGCGATTATGAAGAAGTCCATGAGCTTGAAGTTGGTACTAGTGATGAAGAAGCTGAAAAAGTTGAGGTCGTGACACTTACACATGTTAGATGCGCCTTGGCTCAGGCCAAAGAAAGTGATAATTAGTGTAGGAATTCAATTTTCCATACTTACACTAAGTGTGGTGACAAAAACTATAAAGTAATAATTGATAGTGGCCGTTGCACTAATGTGGTCTCCATTAGCATTGTATTTCGTTTGGGTTTGAATCCCATCCCTCACCCTCAGTCCTATCGAGTTTCATAGGTTGACGCATCCCCAATGTCGGTTTCTCAGTGGTCCCTTTTTCCTATTCAGTTTCCTCCTACAAATACATGTTGTGGTGTGATGTTTTGCTCATGGATGTAAGCCACATCATTTTGCACTGACCTTCGCTATATGATCGTGATGTGACACTATTCGGTTGTTTGAATACGTGTTCTTTTATTTATGAAGGTAAGAGGATCAAGTTAAATCCTCTCCAACCCAAAAGTGCCCTAGAAAAGGAGAACGTAAAGAATGGTGATTCGAATGATGTGAAGAAGCCTCAACCTAAGTCTCTCCACATAATAAACGCAAAATATTTTGAAAGAGAGGCTAGAGTTTATTTGATGATTTACACCCTCGAGGCGAGAGAGGTTAGTGCAGAGTCGTCGCTTGAGGTGATTTTGGCATTGGAGGAGTTCCATGATGTTTTCCCAGAGGATCTACTGAATGAGCTTCCACCCATGCAAGACATTCAAGATGCTATCAATTTAGTCCCCGGGTTGACTTTACCAAACCTCCTCCACTATCGAATGAACCCCGCAGAGCATGCAAAATTGGAGAAACAAGTTGACGAGCTTCTTAGGAAATGGTTCGTTTAGGAAAGTTTGAGTTTGTGTGTCGTGCCAGCCTGCCAGCCCTCCCCACAGCTAAGAAGGATGACACATGGCGAATGCGCGTGGACAGTCGAGTCGTCGACAAGATCACGGTCAAGTATCAGTTTCCAATGCCGTGTCTTGACGACATGTTGGATATGATGACCAATGCCACGATCTTCTCTAAAATTGACCTCAAAAGTTGGTATCATCAAATACGTATTCACCCATGAGATGAATGAAAGACGGCCTTCAAGATGAAGGATGGGCTATATGAGTGGTTGTTCATGTCTTTGGCTCGACTAACGCTCCGAGTATGTTCATGAGAGTGATAACCTAGGTGTTGGGGCACTTTATGGGTAAGTTTCTGGTGGTATATTTCGATGACATCCTCATTTATAGTACTTCCAATGAACAACACTTCCACCATTTGAGGTAAGTTTGCGAGGTCCTTAGAAATGAGAAGCTATATGCCAATGTTCTTTCATGTATGATAAAGTTTTCTTAGGGTTCATTATTTCATTTGAGGGCATGTCTGTGGATCACGAGAAAGTCAAGGCTATAGTAAGTTGGCCCGAACCACAAAACATTCATGAGGTGTGTATCTTCTGCGACTTAACTACTTTTTATAGGCGATTCATTCAAGGCTTTAGTTCCATTATGGCTCCTATCACAGATTGCCTTAAAAATGGAGAGTTCAAATGGACTAATGCTGCCTCCAAAGCGTTCAAGGAGATTAAGGTTAAAATGATTAAGACTCCTGTCATGCGCCTTCCCGACTTTTCTAAAGTCTTCAAGGTTGCGTGTGATGCATCTGGTATAGGTATAGATGGAGTGCTTAGCCAGGAAGGGCACCTTGTTGCCTATTTTAGTGAGAAGTTGAATGAGGCGAAGCAACATTACTCTACCTATAACAAGGAATTCTATACAGTAGTCCAATCCTTGCGACATTGACGATATTACCAACTACCACAAGAATTAGTCCTATTTTCTTACCATAATGCCTTGTGAATTGTGATACGTCAACTCTTAAAAGAAATTAAACCCAAGGCATACCAAGTGGGTTGAGTTTCTTTGGGAGTACACTTTTGTTTTGAAACACAAAGCCAGAGTCGTGGGTTGAGTTTCTTTGGGAGTACACTTTTGTTTTGAAACACAAAGCCAGAGTCGAGAACAAACCTACCAATGCCCTTAGCTATGGAGTGGCGTTAATTTAATCCATGAAAGCGCAAGTCATTGGGTTCAATCAATTGAAAGGAGAATATTCTGTGTGCCCAAATTTTGGGAAGTTGTACACGTCACCTTTGGGTGACCAGTCGAGGAGTGACAGTGGGTTTGTCCTGAATCCTGATTGACGAGTTTTTATTTAAATGTGACAGACTCTGCATTTGTTGTACCTCCTTACGGGATTTTCTAGTTTAGGAACTTCATGTCGTAGGACTAGCCGGTCATTTTGGTAGAAACAAGACTATTGCCCTTGTTGATGATAGATTTTATTGGTCAGTTTCAAGCAAGTCGTTGCCAAAGTTATTGGGCAATGTAGGACTTGTCAGCTGGTAAAGTAGAAAAGGCAAAATACCGAGTTAAATACACCTTTGTCAGCACCACATGCTCCTTGGCAAGATATCAGTATGGATTTTGTGTTTGGGCAACCCAGGATGAGCAGAAAACACGATTCCATTTTTGTGGTAGTGGACCGTTTTTCAAAGATGGGCCATTTTCTTCCATGTTCCAAAACATATGATGCCTCCAAAATTTTCAAGCTTTTCTTTGGAAAGGTGATTTGCTTGCATGGTTTGCCCAAGACCATTGTGTCTAATAGAGATGTGAGGTTCATGAGCTATTTTTGGAAGATACTTTAGCATTTGATGGGTACGAGACTCTAGTTCTCAACGGCATACCGCCCTCAAACTGACCATCAAACAAAAGTGGTCAATCAAAGCTTAGGTAACCTGTTGCGATATCTCGTGGGTGACCATATTAGGACTTGTGATTCGGTTTTACCAGTTGCAGAGTTTACTTATAACAATTCAGTCGATAGGCATGAGTCCTTTTGAAGTAGTTCATGGTTACAAGCCTAGGAAGTCTATAGATCTCCTTCCCATGTCAGGCTCCCATAGGCCTTTAGAGTCTACAGATACATTTGCACAACATATTCATGATTTGCATAATGAAATTAAGAAACGGATTACCATGAGTAATTAAAAGTATAAATTCTAATTCTCATTGCAAGTTTAAGGAATTCTAGGTAGGAGATTATGTGATAGTTTGAATAAGGCCAAAACGGTTTCCACAAGGGGCCGTGAAGAAATTACAAGCCTATAGTGCCAGACCTTATAAGATATTGAAAAGATTGAGTTCCAATGCATATGTTGTAGATCTTCCACCTGATATGGGTATTAGTTTTACATTCAATGTGGAAAATGTTGTCCTTTAAGGTTCCAACACTTTCACCTACTAGACCTTCTCCCGACCCTCACATTGATCCCAAATAGTGGTGCTCCCGATCTATTTCATGACCTGTAGCTCTTGCCAGACCAGCTTTCTCATTCTTTGCCTCATTTATACTTACCAAAAGAGAAAAGCTAGAAGGTATCTTGGATGAACAGGTGGTTTCCACCAAACATGGAGGTTTTCAAAAGTATCTTGTCAAGTGGAAAAACAAGCCAAATTCAGATAGCACTTGGATCACCAAGAACGAGCTTCAGAGAGTAGACCCGGATCTTCTAAAGCGTTATCGCAGTTTTATTTCGCCAGAGGCGAACTCCTCTTAGCCGAGGAGAGTTGATAAGGGCATCCAAGCACCTACACAAGTTTAGTGGAAGGGGAGAGTTGAGGCCGAGGCCCTAACCCCAGCTTCATCATGGTTAAATGATCATTACATTGGGCCTAGTGGACCCAATTCGAGTTCTTAGCCACGTTAAAGACCCTGCATACATGGTTGTGCATCTTTGAAGACCCCGCACTGAGAAGATGTATGTGGGCTGCTTATTTAGAACTGTTTGATATGTCTTTGGACTGTACGAACGTCACCCAGCCGACCACATTTGGACATTACAAACATTAGACCATGCCATTGGATATCTTTGACACATTAGTTTGGTGATCCGGACCATTGGATATGTTTGGAGAGTTTGGTTTAAGTGTACAGACACTCTAGTCTGCACATCCAAGCCATAAACACGTTAGACCACATTTATCCAGGCTGTTGATCACATGTGGACATGTGGATGTACCTGTTGCACATTGGAGATCATCCTTGTGTAGTGTGGCACATCTTTATTTCTACTTTATTTTTCAGTTTTATTTTAGGTTATTAGATATTTATGTTTTGATCTTGACCATTAATAGATTCAGACGGTCAAGAATAGTTCTAGAACTTGACATTTGTTTAGGTTTTCTTTATATATATATATATATATATATATATATATATATATATATATATATATATATATATATATCGAAAACGCTCACCTGCGAACCAGTTCGTATGTACTACATACGAACTTTTTTAAGAACTCATCATATCTGATGAGTCTCACAAATCTGAACGGTCCACATGAAGCAAAACCTCATGAAACCCCCTGATACGAATTTTCACTTTGATCCAAAACTTCGGTGGGCCATGAAAAATGCAAACAGTTTCTTCCCTTGATTTGAATTTCTCTTTGCTATGGCCCACCAGAATCTTAGATCAGGGTGAAAATTCACCACCTAAGGTTTCATGGGATTCCGCATCTTATGGACCGTTCGGATTCGACACCCATGACACGTGTGCAAAGGTGTGCCCGTGCGTAGGTGAGCATGCCTCATATATATATATATATATATATATATATATATATATATATATATATATATATATATATATATATATATATATATATATATTTGAGACTTGGGATGATGGACATGTCAAATGAAATTTCTCTACATTGCTTCTTTGAGCAAGAAAACTTCCTGTGAATGGAATTTGGTGTGAAGCCATTGGAGTGATTTCAAGTTATCTTTTTTATTCCTATCCAGTTATTTCTTTCTTCTCTCGCTCAAACCCTCTTTTCCCAATTAATTTTTCTCTCTTCTTTCTCAAACCCTAACTCAATCCAACCCATCATTGATCAAACCAACCCGGTCCCACCACACCATCCGTATGACTGCACGGACGTTCTCGTACACTACATGGATTTGTCCGTACAGCGTACGTACAGTCGATCAACCTCCCCCTTATTGATCATTTTCTCTTCTTTTCTATTTTATAAAACCCTAACCTAGCCCCTCCCCCTCATTAATCATTTTTCTCTTCTTCTCTATTTTATAAAACCCTACAGTCGATCAGCCTCCCCTTTATTGATCATTTTCTCTTCTTTTATATTTTATAAAACCCTAACCTAGCCCCTCCCCTTCATTGATCATTTTCTCTTCTTCTCTATTATAAACACCCCCCTCTTCTTCTCTATTTTATAAAACCCTAACCCTAGCCCTAGCCTCTTATAAAAACCTTAAATTCCCAATTTTTTATTTCCAAACCAAAACCCTAATACCCTAGCAAAGCGCAATTTAATCCTCAAATCTAGAATGAATCCTATACTAGAGGAAAGTTCTACCTTCCATTAGGCCATTTTCAATCAATAGCCTTAGAATCTATTTTGCGGGATTGTGACATGGTCTTGAACTTGAGTTTAATTGAATATTCATTTCTCTAGATTTGTTGTAGATTGGCTTTAGTTTATGCTTTCTGGTAATCTGTTAATTTATTTATTTGCATCATCCTAGTTTAGGCCATCTGTCCTGCATCACCTTTGGGGTCCAGACTAGATCTTATTAAGTACAAAAGGCAAAACCAATACTTAAAGTGCAAGGTTAGGGCAAAAATGGAAATGTGCGTTTTTTGTATCTAATTAAGAATTGGGTGCCATAATCGGTTGTTGTTGTCTTTGTTTTCCTTTTCTTTCCTTGTTGTTTGTTTTTTCTTTTTGCCTTCTTAGCTTGAATATTATCATTATCTTTCCAAAAAAAAAGA
Organism: Magnolia kwangsiensis; assembly: GCA_037074715.1. NCBI lineage: Eukaryota > Viridiplantae > Streptophyta > Magnoliopsida > Magnoliales > Magnoliaceae > Magnolia > Magnolia kwangsiensis. The sequence continues at coordinate 17,785,181 of CM073579.1, read as the reverse complement.
AGAAGAAGAGGAAATCTGTCTTTTTTGTTTTTGTTAAATTGGCACATCTTTTAATTAATAGATCATACGTTTACAGCAGTTCTAAATTAGGAAAGACGAGAAAAGAACAAAGAGAAACTAAAAAACATGTGAATATTGGCTCCAGATGACAAGATGTGTTTTCTAGGTCCATGGTGTTTAAGGTATTTTTGGGGTGAGAGGCACCTCAATTCCTGTTTCTTGGCATTCTGGAAGCAACTGGCCAGCCCCGCAAATAACAACTCAGGATTCAGCTATTGCTTATAGGCAGCACCCCTCACATTTCCAGAATGCAGCATATCTAAGAGAAACATGGAACATCATATCAAGATAGTATATGAATTACTAGAATGTGATTTGCGACAAATTCTAACACTCAAAAGGTACCTCTTCAACTTCTTCAGCAGATGTGATAAAGCTTGAAACCAATCTCCTTGCTTTCCGAACTTCTTCCTCAGGGTATGCCTTTAACCGCGTGCCAACTTCACGATACTCAGCCACCTTTCTATTCTCCTCCTCATCCTCCTCTTGACGTCTGCGATGCAGCTCCGTTGTTTTTTCCCGTTGGCGTGCTTGCCATTCCTAACATAGAGAAGACTATCGTCAACTTCCAAACAGGAATTGTGGCAAAACCAAGGAATTAAATAGAACAAAAACTTCTCGCTAGTTCTTGCAAAGACAATACATTTTAACAAATCCTAACCATTAATTAAAAAGAAGAAGAGGACAATCAGAATGTCCTCTCCTAAGAACCAAAAAAAAAACAAGTGTATAAATCTACACAAAGGAAGAGCATGCATTGACCCATTAACATCAGCGAGAACCAAAAAGGGCCCACTCCTCTAATTCATTCATTAAAAACTCAATAGAACAAGAGAACGAAGATTTGTTACTGTTTGAGAAAATGGAAAAAAAGAAAGAAAAAAGGGGTGCATTTCTCCATCTCCGTGATTGTAATCAAACCTTTAAAAGACTTTTTTGGTTTCTTTCACTCCATTGACTCCTTTTTGTTTACACTTGAGGTTCTAGGTTTTTTACTTGATTAAATGCAGTCCTTGGGCACGTAGCTTGGAATAGGGAACCAGATTTCAATTTCTCTACATTAATTACATCAGTTGGAAAAAAAAAAAAACTCATTTCTCTAAATCATACAAACAAAGACAACACAAAAGGGAAATACATGGAGAAAAGATGCAAATGACTTCTAAAACTGAAAAATATGTTAGCCTAATTATATCAACAAGAAAATGAAGACCAGTTGGGGGTATTGTAGAATGCTTGGGAAAAAGTTTGTACAATACGCTCGAATTTCCAGTTTGGCAAGTGAGGCCACATGGTTCAATGATCCAAACAATCGATATGGTGGGACCCACCTTGGATGGTCCATGCTCAAATCCGACAAATTGGAAGAAGCCAGCCATCGAATCTTTGGCCCTTTTACAACCAAATGATGATCATTGCTGTATTTTCTTTCTTAACCATTTACTTGCCAGACACATGTAGAAGGATTAATATGGCCCAAAGTTAGGGTGGAAGTGGGTCAAGTAAGGATCAGCCTGAGCCTGACCAGTTTACTAAACAGACCTAGAATCGGGGCTGAACCGAAATGAGATTACCAGGTCCAGTCCTTGAGCTGATTCTTCCCAGCTGGACCCAATAAGAGAGAAAATTGAGAAGGCTTGAACTAAAGGCCTTCCACACCACAATCCAAACATATATACCAAGGGGTTGCCCAGCCACAAAGCTGAAAGCTGCTGGTTTAAGGAATAGCCCTTTTGGGGGTAGAACACTCAAAAATGTTGAACCCTAATGCGGTTTGGACAATGGCACTTGCCAGGGAAGGTCCTAAGAACATAGATAGAACAGCCATCATCAGTGTTAATAATGCAAGGGCATTTGCACACCGAGCTCGAGTGGGGTCGCCTGTGGGATACAGGGGCACACTCGGGGTGGGCGAGGCCCACGAGGGAGGTCTCGTATTCGAGACTCCTCACCGGCGGTGACTAATGCGCATTTCACACCGGGCTCGAGTGAGGTAGCCTGTGGGATGCGGGGACACACTCGGGGTGGGCAGCCCATATGAGGCGGTACCAATGTTCGAGTTGTCGGTATTGCTACAAGTTTCGCTGGCCAGAGATAAAGATATAATATTGTTATCACCGATAATATCGCCGATAACCGGAAATGCGGGGAAAAGGAGGAAAACATGGGAAAAACGATTAAATTTTTCAATGAAACTTCAGTACATGCCTGAATACACATATTTACATATTCAGGAATGAAAAAATCATTATTAGAATGCATTAAAATAATAAGTTTTCATTTAATGGGGGCCAAAAGACATGCGTTGTCGTACCATCTGATTAATTTAGTGAAGTCAAACCTCTGATTAATAGATATATTATTGATTTTCCAATCACCCAGTAAATGCATTGTAAATGTGTGTGGGTTATGCACGCTATCCATGGATCATTCTCATCAGTGCAAGCGTGTTCATACATATTATTCCAATGCAAAACATGTCTATAGAGCCCATGTGGGCCCACCTATGACCATTAACAACCGTCTGATACAATGAGGGACCCTTCGATTGCTTATGTCCCAAAAATCACCATCATTGGATGATCAAAGGTGTCATATTAATGTAACGAAAATGTACGGTGAGAGTAAAATCTATCTTACCATCCATTTTGTACACACTTAATGAAATTATCTGTTAAAATGGATGGACGGAGTGGATAAAATATATCACAATGGACCCAGGTAATTTATGTGAACCCCAGGAGGGTTTCAATGGGACGCGGATTAGATACTGACTGGTTGAGTAGCGAGTTGGTTACTGAAGTGACGTCACCAAGTTCTGTGGGCCCCACTATGATGTATGTGTTAAATCCACACCGTCCATCCATTTTTAGATATCATTTTAGGGTATGAACCAAAGAACTAGGCAAATAAAAACTTGTAGTGGACCCCACCAAAGAAAATAGTGGGGAGAGTGATTCCCACCGTTGCAACTATCCTAAGGCCCATCATAATGTTTATTTGAAATCCAAACCGTTCAAAAGTTAAAAAAGACATGAAATAAGGTAAAACACAAATATCATCTTGATCTAAAACTTTTGCGGCCTTTAGAAATTTTTAATGGTGCGCATCACTGTCCCACTGTTTTTTGTGTTGAGGTCCACTGGAGCTTTGGATTTAACTCGTTCTTTGGATATTGCCCTAAAATGATCTCTCCAAATGGATGGAAGGTGTAGATACAAAACATACATCATGGTGGGTCCCACGGAACTTGCTAACGTTACTTCAGTAGCTAGTCTCGCTACTCAACGTGTCAGTAGCTAATCTACTTCCAGTGAGTACGGGATCTCACCGTATCCCGTGCCACGTGCGGATTAATGCGGAGGATCCGATGGCCACTGAGGGGCCACTGTGATGTATGAAATTTATCCATACCGTCCATTCATTTCTTCATATTATTTTAGAACATTATCCCAAAAAAATTGTAAGATCAAAATCTCAAATGGGCCACACGGTGGTAATTAAATCACTGCCGTTGAAAAATTCTTAGGGACACAAGTTTTAGATCAAGATTATATTTGTTTTTTCACTCCATCCAGGTGTATATGACCATATCAAGGGGTTGGATGTAAAATAAACAATACAGTGGGCCCTAGGAAGGTTTCAACGGTGGTCGTCCTTAGCATCATTAATTCCTATGGTGTGGTCCACTTGATCTTTATATATGCTTCAATTTTGGGCTCAACCCCTTAAATTAGATGGAAAAACATATGGACGGAGTAGATAGACCAAATACATTCAAGGTGGGCCCAACTGAGTTTAGTCAGTACGATAGGGGCGCATTGAGTAAGTCGGTGTGAAATCGGATTTCAAAAAAGGGATGTGGTGATGTCACCAAGCTCTGTGGACCCCACCATGATGCATGTGTTGGCTCCATACCATCCAACCATTTGGAGAGATCGTTTTATGTCATAAGAAAAAGAAGTAGATAGATCTAAAGTTAAAGTGGACCCACCACAGAAAGCCGTGGGAGCAGTCACACTCACCATTGAAACATTTATAGGGTCCACCATGATGTATTTTTCATATCCAACCTATTCATAAGTTAACATAGAGATATATGAAGTTAACAAAAAAAATATATGCTTGATCGGAAACTTCTGTGGCCCCTAAGAAGTTTAGAACAGTGGATGTCACTGTACCCACTGTTTTCTATGGTGGGGTCCACTTGAACTTTAGATCTATCTCATTCTTTTTCTCATGACAGAAAACGATCTCTCCAAATTAATGGACAGTATGGATACAACACATGCATCATGGTGGGGGGTCAACAGAGAGCTTGGTATAGCGATTTGGCTACTCACCTCTCGGTATCTAATCCGCGGCCTACAAAAACATGAGAAAAGGAGGGATTCTCGCTCGAGGGGGAAAAAAAAACCTAAAGAGGGGTTTTGCGAGAGTTTTGCAGGAGATTTGAAATCCCTAAATCATCCCAAATCGCGAGTAAATCTCACTCAAATCTCTAATTTCTCGTAGTGGAGCTTTCAATTGAAACTGAAGAGGGAGGTGGTGAGATTTTTCTTACCTTTGGCGTATGCGTACTGGCTATCGAGAAGCTCTTGTTCCAGCTCCGGTTCTGATTAACCAGGTACGAAAATTGAAAATTTTTCCCCCAATTCCGATAATATCGCCCGTAAGAAATGGAATATTCCGACTTCTTGCCTATTTCTCGCCCATATAAAAAAATTCGCTGATTTCTCGCCAACAACTGGCAGAGAAACGAAAAAAAGGAATTTTGGTGTCGCAGCACTGGCGACACCGATATTATCGACATTTCGCAGATAACTTAAACACTGGGCGGTATCCATGTGATTTGGGGCCCACGAAGGGGGTTCGGCCGAGGTCCTAACCCATGAGATGTAGGGCCTAGGCTATGAGATAAAGGGATTAATTCGCCATACTCTAACAGTTCGAGCTTTTAGAGCAAGTGGTTAATTATCTTGCATCAAATTGGCTTCAGAGCGGGAGGTCTCGTGTTCAAGACTCCTCACCGGGGGTGACCTGGGCAATGAGATAAAGGGATTAATTCGCTATACTCTAATAGTTCGAGCTTTTAGAGCAAGTGGTTAATTGTCCTGCATCAGTTAAGGGCCATTTATCAGTTGCAATCTTCAGATCGTAGCTATAGACATCCTTTAAACCTTTCAAGTGGACTAATGGTCCTTGATTAAAGGTCCCATCATTAGGAACCCGATGGAGAACCACCATCAACCAATCATGGGAAGGATGCAACAACCGATGTAAAACATAGTTCCCAATGGCAAAGAGCCTCCTTTTCCCACCACCTTCTTCCACCATGCCTATCCGTTGAAAGTGGGCTGGGAATGGAAAGTCATGTTGGTTTCAATAATAGCGGCCCGCTGAGGGGTCGTTTGGATGGCTATGTAAGTTTTTAAGTTGGAAGTGACTTTCAGCTATACATCACTTATCGGGAAATGACTTCTCACCCCAATCTCATGGAGTTTCCTGGCAGTTTTGCCTATAAGTAACTTACAAGTGAATTTCATCCCCCAAACACTACGTGCAAGTGACTTACTTACCTGCAAGTCACTTCCCACTTACAGAACTTACACGCATCCAATACTCATTTATGCATAAATATAGCGTGTGAGTGGATCAGGTTGGGCCCTCTACCAGTTTCTTAAATGGGCCATATTTTCTTACTCGGACCAACCTAAAACCCAATAAATTCATCCCAAGCCCATCCAGAGTGTGTCCAATCACACCAATGGTTTGGATCACAAAACCTAGCCCTATACAAAGTGAGTCTAATCACACCAACAGTTTTGATCACTAAACCAAGGGGTTCTCACTTGTACAATCTAAAAGTATTGTACACCAGCTACTAAAATGAATGATCAGAATGGTTAAAGAGGCAAGTTCCACCATGAAAAGTCCAGGGGCAAAGCATGAGTCACCAAAATCATTCCAAGCCATTTGATCCATCGATATATAAAATCTAAGAATAGTTGACGGTTCGAACACGTGTGCATACAAATGGCAAACATTACATTCACTATCAATAGTGGGGCTTAGCGGGTCATACACTGATCCACACGGCCCAGATGGCGGACTACAATTTCACTTCAGTAATCCACGGGCTATTAGGATATTACAACTAATTGATTGATTCTTATAGCTATTTGATTGATTCCCAGAATCATATGATCTTATTTTCTTTGTCTACATACAATGCATCTTTCCTCTATAAATACCCCATTGTATAGAAACTTATACCCAGAAAATACAGAGAATTATTTCAATTTTCCATTAATTTGTCTTGGTATCAGAGTGATTTTCGACCTGGGCCACTGATCTGATTTTGGACGGTCAGATCTAGCGTCATAAGCCCAGAGCATACATTGACTTCCAGTGTATCAGCAATCATCATCCCCCTGCTTGGAACATCTCAGATCTGACGAAACAGATCCATTCATCACCGGAAAGCACCATCCAATCTGAAGATTCAGATCTGTGCCCACCCTTTTCAGCACCACCAAAACCACCTGCAGCCTCATCTCACAGCTAGCTTCTATCACCACTATAGAAACCATCTTCATCCTGTTCTTCTTCTCCAAATACGGCAGGGTCAACGGCATCAACATCTCGATCCAGCACACACACCCATCTCAGAAACCCATTTCTAGGTACTCCAACAAAATCCATCAGCCACACATTCATTACCGAAACAGAGCATACTGCCGTATTTCCAGCAGCCCTTTTGACGCTGGGACCCCGCATTACCAGTGGTTGTAAAGAAAAATTCTTCCTTTTTTGGGGTGTGGCTTGGTCATTTATTCCGGTTCTTAGCCATCCTATCTACTGCAGTAATCCTCCAACTTCCCAATGGATTCCGGAGGTGATAATATTTCTTCCAGTAAGGTTGAAGATTCATCCACACCATATTTTTTACATCATTCTGACAATCCAAGGGCAATGCTAGTCTCACAACCCTTAACAGGTGAAAATTATTCCACTTGGAGTCGAGCCATGAGCATGGCCCTTAGTGTCAAGAACAAAACCGGATTTATTGATGTCCACAGTCACCGATCCATTTTAATCTCAATGGACAAGATGCAATAACATGGTTTTATCATGGATATTGCATTCATTATCCAAAGACCTTGCTGCTAGCTTCATTTATGCAGAAAGTGCTCATGAGGTTGGGTGCAACCTCAATAAGCGTTTTTCTCAAAGCAATGGACCTAGGATTTTTCAAATCCAGAAAGCAATATCCTATCTTAACCACGAACAAACTTTTGTGGCCTCTTACTTCACAAAACTGAAAGGGTATTGGGATGAGCTTGCATCAACCAATACCATCATGTTCTTGTGGTGCAATGAAAATATTTCTTAAATATCAACAACAGGAAAGAACCATGCAATTCTTAATGGGATTAAATGAATCTTATGTTGCCATTCGGGGACAAATTCTTCTCATGGATCCTCTCCCACCAACAGGCTGTGTTACGTTGTCATTTTCTTTGGTGATCCAATAAAAAATGACAATGTAAAATTGTTGTCCTAACACAGCCTGCTGAAGCTGCAGCCCTCCTTTAACAAATGCAATTGCACGAGACAACTAAGCCCCACAAAGAAGGAACCCACCTCAAAATTCACAATGTGTACAACTTATTTGTAATCATCGTGGTTGGGTAGGAAACATTATCGATAAATGTTATATTCTTCATTAATATTTGTCGGAGCATCATCTTCACAAGGATAGCACACACGATTCTACCAAGTACCAACTGCAAGTCACGCTAAAGCCCCATTTGCTGAGAAACCACGGACTATCTTGATTTCCACGAATTTGCCACTTACACCAGAACAATGTTGCCAACTTCTCGCTCTCCTTAAGACAGTAACTCCTCGCCCACGGCTCACCAAGTGAGTACTCCACAACCTACAACTAATCTTTCAGGTATTTCTTTTTGTTTTGCCTCTTCATAATTCTGCCCCATGGATCATTGATATTAGCACAACTAGTGTTCAAGTCGTCAATATCGCTACAAGTTTCGCTGGCCAAAGATAAAGATATAATATCGCCGATAACCAGAATTGCAGGGGAAAAAGGGGAACATGGAGAAAATGGTGGAATTTTTCAGTGAAACTTCAGGACATGCCTAAATACATATATTTACATATTCATGAATGAAAAAAATTGCAAAAAGAATACATTAAATAATAAGTTTCCATTCAATGAGGGTCAAAAGGCATGCGTTGTCGTAAGAAATCACTCAAATAGTAACGAAAATGAGTTTGTATAATACGAATGCAAGCTTACAATAATTAAGACATGCAAAAGTAAATGAATTAAAAAAAAATACATATTTCTGGCCATATTTCATCCCCACATAGAGTGAGGAGGTGGCAAAAGTAAAAAATACACATTTCTGACCATATTTATTACATCCACACCATTCATCCATTTTGGGAGATCATTTTAGAGCATAATCCCAAAACTAAATCATATCCAAAGTATAAGTGAACCACACCACAAATAGCAGTGGGACAATGATCGGTATGATTAAAACATTCGTAGGGCCCACCATAATGTTTATTTTCCATCCAATCTGTTCATTAGATCACACGGACCTGGATGAAGATTAAAAACAAATATCATGTTGATCCAAAACTTTTGTGACCCAAAAAAAGGTTTCGATGGTAGATGTTCAATCCCCTACTGCTTTCTGCAGTGTCGTCCACTTGATATTTGGATCTGTCTTCTTTTTCGGTTCAAGCCTTAGGATGAGCTCGCCAAATAGAAGGACAGTTGTGATATTACGCCTACCTCATGAAGGGACCCACAAAACTTGGTGACGTAAACACGCCAGCCAGGTGTGTGGTACACCAGCTAATCAGTTTCCGGAAACGGATTTCCTATGCCAAAGGAAGTGGATTGCGTACTGAGTAGTAAACTCATGTGGGGCCCGCCGTCATTCATGCATTGTATCAACTCCGTCCATCCATTTTATCATATAATTTTAGGGCTTTAAACCAAAAATTAATCATATCCAAAGCTTAAGTGGACTACACCAATTGAAACAACGTGAATTGAAGTCTACCATTGAAAAGTTATTGGGGGCCCACAAAAGTTTTAGATTAAGATGATATTTGTGTTTTCCCTTCATCTATGTTTGTGTGATCATATGAAAAGTTTGGATGACAAAAAAAATCACTGGGGGCCTTAGAAAGGTTTCGATAGTGGAAATCAATACTTCCACTGTTTCCTTCGGTATGGTCTACTTGAGATTTTGATATACTTCAATTTTGGGCTCAACCCTTAAAATGATCTGAAAAAACAGATGGACGGCGTGGACAAGCCACATGAATTCACAGTGGGCCCAACAAAGTTTACTCAGTACGATAAGAGATAACTCGGTATGCAATCCGATTTCTATGCCAAAGGCTTTGGCAAGAATTTCTTGCGTTGGGGTGCTAGGTGGGGCCCACCACAATATTTCCAAAAAATCCACCCCGTCCATCCATTTTTCCAGATCATTTTAGGACTTGAGACCAAGCATCAGATGAATCCAAAACTTAAGTGGGCCATACAAGAAGGAAAACTGGAGAAAGAGTTTGCTACCCTTCAAACCTTTCCGGGCTCCACCTTGATGTTTATATACCATCCAAACTATTTATAAGTTCATTCCCATTGAGATGAAGTGAAAACACAAAAAGTTTAACTTGATACGAAACTTTTGTGGTTACATGAATGTTTAAACGATGGTCACTGAATCTTCACTGTTTCCTCTCCTGTGGCCCACTTGAGTTTTGGATCCACTTGGTTTTTGGGCTCATGTCCTAAAATGATCTGGAAAAACCGATGGACAGGGTGGATTTTTCAAAAACATCATGGTGGACCCCACCTAAGCATCCCAGTACGCTAAGGGGGTGCGTACACAACCCACTTCCCTAAAATGGATGCGGATTAGCTATTGACAAGTTGACTAGCGAGTAAGTTATGTCACCAAGTTATGTGGGTCCCACCATGGTGTATGTTTTGTATCCACACTGTCCATCCATATGGAGAGACCATTTCAGGGCATTAGCCAAAGAATGAGTCAGATCCAAATCTCGAGCAGACCCCACCACAAAAAAAATAGTGGAAAGAGTGATACCTACCATAAAAAACTTATAAGGGCTACAGAAGTTTTCAATCAAGCTGATATTTGTGATTACCCTTAAATGTCAGTGTTAACTTATGAACAGGTTGGATCTCAAATAAATATCACGGTGGACCTTAGGAAGGTTTCAACGGTGGGGTTTTCTGTGGTGAGGTCCACTAAAGCTTTGGATCTACCTCATTCCTTGGATCATGCCCTAAAACGATCTCTCCAAATGAATGGACTATGTGGATACAACACATATATCGTGGTGGGACCCACAGAACTTGGTAATGTCACAATGGTATTAGTCGCAGTATGAACCCGCGAGTAGCTAATCCACGTCCCCTTACAATAGGGTTAAAAATAATATAAAAAAAAACCTTCCCCGAATTCCTCTGAAACCGAAAATCCCTCCCCCTCGATCCCAAATTTTAAAAAATTCCTACGAATCTTCGGATTTCCGTAGCCCTGCCAGCGGGTTTTGAAGCTGGCAAGCCGGAAAAGTCACCATCAGAGGATCTTTTGATGGAAAATGCAATTTTTTTGGGGATTTCGTTCTTACCACTTGAAGAATGGTTGCCGCTACTACCAAGCTTTGAAACGTCTCTCTTCAAATCAATCCGAACGAAAAAAAAACCAGATATTTTCTTCTTCTTTTTCTTGGATTTTGACGATGTTATCGTCGAAAACACGGCCCTTTTATCGAGAAAATGTTAAGTAGTTGGCTACAATTCCCACCCGTGGTTGGTGGGAACAGTAAATTATCGGCGATATTTGGAAAATATCAAAAAACCGATATTATCGGCGATATTCGACAGAGAAACGAAAAAATTGGGTTTTCGGTTTCGATGACCTAGCGATATCGATATTATCAGCGACAATTCGATATTGTCACCGATAATTTAAACACTGAGCACAACCAATAACATGGTTAGCTCCGTCGCCCAACTCTCTTCTATTTCTTCTCTTGGTTCCACATCTGTGACACTTCCAAATGGTAGTCTTGTACATATCTCCCATATTGGTACAATTTCTTTACTACCATCTTTTGTTTTACCGGATGTGTTATGTGTCCCTTCTTTCAACTTCAATCTTATTTCTACTAGCGAACTCACTCGAACGTAAAATTGTTCCATAACCTTTTCCATCTCTTATTGCATAATACATGACCTATCTTCAAGGATGACGATTGAAGTGGGTGAAGAGAAAATTACCTCTCCCATCAACCAAACTCTAACTGTTACTTCATCCTTTGACCTTTGGCATCAAAGACTAGGACATCCTTCTCGTGACTGGTTGGAATTTTTAGCTAAAACTATTCATGATATTTCTTTTTCCAAAAGAGAACATTGCAATGTATGCCCCATTGCTAAATAAATTCGCCTTTCTTTCTCTTAGTCAAATTTCTACTATTAAACCATTTCAATGGATACATTGTGATATTTGGGGGAGTTATTCCACCCCATCATTCAGTGGTGCACATTATTTTTTTACCATTGTTGATGACTTTGCATGTTGCACTTGGGTTAATCTCATGCATCGTAAGTTATAAAAAAGTCACCTTCTCAAATCCTTTTTTGCTTTGATTAAAACTCAATTTGGTCGTATTATAAAACAAAGACGAAGTGATAATGCCATAAAGGGATTGAATTTGATATGCAAAATTTCTTCTGAGAAAATAGTGTCATTCGTCAACACAGTTGTATTGCTACCCCACAACAAAATGGTGTTGTTGTATGCAGTTGTTCGAAATATCGGTATCGTGTTACGTATCGTAGCCTTGGGATACGGATACGTATCGGTTATCGCATGGAATATATTGGTTGTATCAGGTAATGTATCGTTATTGTTGGAAACATGGGGAAATTGGTCGAATTTTTCAATGAAACTTCAATGATTGTTCAAATAGACATCAACACACATTTACAAATCAAAATATTACAAAAAATAAGTGCACATAATAGGTCTTCTTTGCATGGAGTCCTAATCCATGCATTGTCTAACTGAATTAATGCAAGTATATTCAAAGTCTATTCATATAGTTTATAAATGTAAGAAGACCTATGGAAACACAAACAATACATTCAAAAGCAAAAGAAGAATCACTAGATTGGGTTATATACATGTTTGATTTTACGTTTGGACACAAGGATTGCAACCGATTTGCAAGAAAGTGGGAAATTTTTATTTTTTTATTTTTTATAAATTTTGCACAACTCGACCCATCTCCTCCAAATCTCGAAATTGAAGCTCCCAATCCATGATTTTTCATGCAAAACATGAAAAACCATGGATTTGCAACAATTTGACATTGATTTAACATGATTATAAAAAAATAAAAAAAGGATCGAAAATAAAAAATGCTCACCAGATCGAACATGTGAGATATATCGCACTACTTGTGAGTTTCGTATCGCACAGGTGGGATACAAAATATATCGTGGGATATATCGGCCGATATCGTCGATATTTAAAACACTGGTTGTATGCAAACACCGCCATCTCATGTTGCTTGAGATTTTCAAGCTCACTTGCCCATTTCCTTCTGGGGAGAATGTATACTCACAACCACTTACCTCATCAATTGAACACCAACCCTGCTTCTTTCTAGTCCCACTCGTTATGAAGTACTCTTCAACTCTAAACCCTCTTACTCACACTCAAGGGTCTTTGTGTGCCTTTGTTATACTTCAACCCTGACTGCAAATCGATCAAAGTTTGATCCACGGGCAAGAAAATGTGTGTTCATTGGCTATTCTCACGATGAAAAATGTTATAAAGTATTTGATATTAAAACACAAGAATCTTCACTTCTAGAGAAGTCGTTTTTTCATGAAACTGTCTTCCCCTTTCAAACTCAAAATCCAAATACCACTCCATTGGTTATACCATGTCCCATTCCAAATCAGGATAACTCAATTGATATCTAAATGTCCCAAGAGTCTTCGTACACTGTTCCTTCTCAAGTTTTCGACGACCATTCAGCTCTGTGACGTTCCACTCGCACTCACCAACAGCCAAGCTATCTCCGTGACTTCCATTGCCAATTGGCCACGCAATCTTTGCCCACCCTAATGACATCTTCTTCGACAGATTGTTCAGTAAGTAGTCCTCATTAGTCATTCCTTGTCCAATTTCTTATGTTATGACAAACTATCTCCCTCTCAGTATGCCTTCTCTATAGCCATTTGTTCCGTCACCAAGCCTAGTAACCTTCCTTTAGGTTGTTAAGGATCTAAAATGGTGTGAAGCCATAGTTGTTGAAAATCACACATTGAAGGAGAATGACACTTAGACCCTCACTCCATTACCAAGCCATAAGAAAGTCATTGGATGAAAATGGATTTACAAAATCAAGCACAAATCCGACGACTCCATTGAACGTTACAAGGCTCGTCTTATAGCAAAAGAATATAGATGGCAAGAAGGGTTGGATTACCATGAGACATTTGTTCCTGTTGCGAAATTGGTTATTGCGCGATGTCTATTGGCCTTCGTTGCCATATAAAAAAATGGCATCTTTACCAACTTGATGCTTATAATGCGTTTCTATATGACGATCTCCATGAGGAAGTCTGCATGACCATTCCACCTGATTTTGCTCAAAAGGGGGAGACAAGGGTGTGTCATCTCAACAAATTGTTGTATGGACTCGAGCGAGCATCACAACAATGGTTTGCCAAATTTTCTACGTCCCTACTTGATGCTGGTTACACCCAATGTTTAAATTATTGGCGACAATATTGAATTTTCGCCGATAATATCGATATCGCTGGGTCGTCGAAACCGAAAACCCATTTTTTTGTTTCTCTACCGGATATTGGTTTTTAAATATTTTCTAAATATCGCCGATAATTTACTGTTCCCACCAACCACAGGTGGGAACTGTAGCCAACTACTTACATTTTATCGATAAAAAGATCATGTTTTCGACGATAACATCGTCGAAATCCAAAGGAAAAAAAAAAGAACAAAATACCTATTTTTTTCGCTCAGATCGATTTGAAGAGAGACGTTTCAAAGCTTGGCAGCAGCGGCAACCATTCTTCAAGAGGTAAGAACAAAATCTCCAAAAAAATTGCATTTTCCATCAAATGATCCTCCGATGGCGACTTCTTTGGCTTGCCAGCCTCGAAACTCGCTGGCAGGGCTACGAAAATCCGGAGATTCGTAGGAATTTTTTAAAATTTAGGATCAAGGGAGAGGGATTTTCGGTTTTGGAGGAATTTGAGGAAGGGTTTTTTATTTTTAACCCTATTTTAGGGGGACACAGATTAGCTACTCGCAGTTTCATATCACAACTAATACCGTTGTGACATTACCAAGTTTTGTGGGTCCCACCACGATATATGTGTTGTATCCACACGGTCCATTCATTTGGAGAGTTCGTTTTAGGGTATGATCCAAGGAATGAGGTAGATCCAAAGCTTTAGTAGACCCCACCACAGAAAACAGTGGAGAGAGTGAACCCACTGTTGAAACCTTCCTAAGGTCCACCGTGATGTTTATATGAGATCCAACCTGTTCATAAGTTAACACTGACATTAAAGGATAATCACAATTATCAGCTTGATCAAAAACTTTTGTAGCCCTTATAAGTTTTTTATGGTAGGCATCACTCTTTCCACTATTTTCAGTGATGGGGTCCACTCGAGATTTGGATCTAACTCATTCTATGGCTAATGCCCTGAAATGGTCTCTCCATATGGATGGACGGTGCGGATACAAAACATACATCATGGTGGGACCCACATAACATGGTAACGTAACTTACTCGCTACTCAACTTGTCAGTAGCTAATCCGCATCCATTTTAAGGAAGTGGGTTGCGTACGCACACCCTTAGCGTACTGGAATGCTTAGGTGGGGTCCACCATGATGTTTTTTGAAAAAATCACCCTGTCCATCCATTTTTCCAGATCATTTTAGGACATGAGCCCAAAAACCAAGTGGGCCACAAGAGAAAACAGTGAAGATTCGGTGACCATCGTTTAAACATTCATGTAACCACAAAAGTTTCGTATCAGGCTAAAATTTTTGTGTTTTCACTTCATCTCAATGGGAATGAACTTATAAATGGTTTAGATGGCATATAAACATCAAGGTGGAGCCCAGAAAATGTTTGAAGGGTAGCAAACTCTTTCTCCAGTTTTCCTTCTTCTATGGCCCACTTGAGTTTTGGATTCATCTGATGCTTGGTCTCAAGTCCTAAAATGATTTGGAAAAACAGATGGACGAGGTGGATTTTTCGGAAATATCGTGGTGGGCCCCACCTAGCATCCCAGCCAAAGCCTTTGGCACAGAAATCGGATTGTGTACTGAGTTACCTCTTATCGTACTGAGTAAACTTTGTTGGGCCCACTGTGAATTCATGTGGTTTGTCTACGCCGTCCATCTGTTTTTTCAGATCATTTTAAGGGTTGAGCCCAAAATTGAAGTATATCAAAATCTCAAGTAGACCATACCAAAGGAAACAGTGGAAGTATTGATTTCCACTATCGAAACCTTTCTAAGGCCCCTAGTGATATTTATTTGTCATCCAAACTTTTCATAAGAGGACACAGACATGGATGAAGGGAAAACACAAATGTCATCTTAATCTAAAATTTTTGTGGGCCCCCAATAACTTTTCAATGGTAGACTTCAATTCACGCTGTTTCAAGTGGTGTAGTCCACTTAACCTTTGGATATAATTAATTTTTGGTTTAAAGCCCTAAAATTATATGATAAAATGGATGGACAGAGTTGATACAATGCATGAATGACGGTGGGCCCCACAGAGTTTACTACTCATTACGCAATCCACTTCCTTTGGCACAGGAAATCCGTTTCAGGAAACGGATTAGTTGGTGTACCACACACCTGGCTAGCGTGTTTACGTCACCAAGTTTTGTGGGTCCCTTCATGACGTATGTGTAATATCCCAACCGTCCTTCTATTTGGCGAGCCTGTCCTAACGCTTGAACCAAAAAATAAGACAAATCCAAATATCAAGTGGACCACACTGCAGAAAGCAGTAGAGGATTGAACATCTACCATTGAAACCTTTTTTTGGGTCACGGAAGTTTTGGATCAACATGATATTTGTTTTTCTTCTTCATCCAGGTCCGTGTGATCTAATGAATAGATTGGATGGAAAATAAACATTATGGTGGGCCCTACGAATGTTTTAATGATACTAATCATTGTCCCACTGCTATTTGTGGTGTGGTTCACTTATACTTTGGATATGATTTATTTTTGGGATTATGCTCTAAAATGATCTCCTAAAATGGATGAACGGTGTGGATGTAATAAATATGGCCAGAAATGTGTATGTTTTTACTTTTGTCACCTCCTCACTCTATGTGAGGATGAAATATGGCCAGAAATGTATATTTTTTTGAATTCATTTACTTTTGCATGTCTTAATTATTGTAAGCTTGCATTTGTATTATACAAACTCATTTTGATTATTATTTGAGTAATTTCTTACGACAACGCATGCCTTTTGACCCCCATTAAATGGAAACTTATTATTTAATGCATTCTTTTTGCAATTTTTTCCTTCTTGAATATGTAAATATGTGTATTTAGGCATGTCCTGAAGTTTCACTGAAAAATTCCACCATTTTCTCCATGTTTCTCCCTTTTTCCCTGCATTTCCGGTTATCGGCGATAACAATATCATATCTTTATCTCCGGCCATCGAAACTTGTAGCGATACCGACAACTCGAACACTGGTTATACCTAATCTAAGGCTGATTATTCTTTATACACCCGGGCAACTAGTTCCTCTTTCATTGTGGTCCCTGTTTACATTGACGACATCATAGTTGCTGAAAATTATTACAGTTCCATCGTTGACCTCAAAGCATTCCTTCGTGACAAGTTCGAAATTAAAGACCTTGGACTTCTCAAATTCTTTCTAGGCATTGAAGTCGCATGCTCCGGTAATTGCATATTTCTTTCTCAAAGAAAACATGCTTCAGAAAATCTTGAAGATACTGATTTTCATGGAGCTCGTCCTACTACCTTTCCCATAGAACAAAATTTGAAGCTCACTAACAGCAGCAGCAGTTTACGTCCTGATCCAACCAGCTACCATTGTCTCATTGGCTGCCTCATCTATCTTACGAACACATGGCCAGATATTATTTATTCCGTACATATCCTGGGCCAGTTTAGGGATAAGCCTCGTCAGCCACACCTTGATGCATGCAACTCATAGGATTCTGCGTTACCTCAAACAGACGGCTGGACAGGGTATCTTACTCTCTTCTTCCAGCAATCAACAACTGAATGCCTTCTGTGACTCCAATTGGGCCACTTGCCTAGAGACTCGTCATTCAATTATGGGCCACTGCATTATGCTAGGCGATTCTCTCATTTCATGACAGTCCAAGCAACAATCCACGTGCCATGGCTACCGCATGTTGTGAGCTCACTTGGCTTTCATATCTCTTCCGCGATCTTTGATTTCCACATCCCCAACCTGCATTTCTCTTCTATGACAACAAAGCCACTCTTCGCATCGCTACTAACCCCATCTTCCATGATCGTACTAAACATGTTGAGATTGATTGCCATGTTATTGGAGAAAAAATTCAATCAGGTCTCATTCATACTGCCCACATTCGCACAGATCATCAGCCCGCAGGTCTCTTCACCAAACCCAATGGTGCTTCTCAATTTCATCTTCTTCTTCCCAAGTTGGGTGTTCTTAATATTCACGCTCCAGCTTGGGCAGTGAGTATTAAGACAAATAATTGATTTATTCTTATAGTTAATTGATTGATTGCCAAAATCATGGGATTTTATTTTCTGTCTAAATACAACATTTCTTTCCTCAATAAATACCCCATTGTACAAAAAATCATACAGCGAAAATACAGAGAATTATTTCAATTTTGCATTAATTTGTCACAGACTACCTAAACTTTTTACCCAACAGAAAAACACTGGAGTGGATCGCCTGTGACCTGACCGCAAGAAGTTCCAGCAGTCAGAAGCTAGGTGGGGCCCACCGTGATGTTTGTGAGAAATCCCCCCCAACCATCCATTTTGCCAGCTTATGACATAAGGCAGTTTCAAATGTGAATTGGGGCACACAAAAGAAAACAGTGGGGATTGAACACCAGCCGTTGAAGTGGCCATAAAATTTTTGGATCAGGCTAATATTTTTGTGTTTTCCACTCGTCCCAGTGGGAATGACCTTATGAACGGTTTGGATGGCATATATACATCACACTGGACCCCAGGAAGGTTTCAACAGTGTGCATTTCCTCCCCAATATTTTCTGTCGTGTGGCCCACTTGAGTTTTGGATCTGCCTCATTTTTGCACACATGCCCTAAACATGAGCTAGAAAAACGGATGGACGGGGTGGATTTCACACAACCATCACAGTGGGCCCCACCTAGCTTCCCACCGGGGTCTCTGGCAATCCGCATCCGAAAAAAACATGGAAAAAAGTCAAGAAGAGAGAAATACACAGAGGAATGGTGTATACGTCGTCCCAAATCTCTTTCGAGAGTCCGAAATTGGGGTCGTACTCCTTCGGCACCCCGTACTCGTCCAATTCGACTTCCTTTTTCGCCTTCCTCACAACAACTGCATCGAGTTTTACAGTGAGATGAAAGAAGAAGAAGAAGAAGAAGAATCAACGGTCGATATCAAACGGTAGAAGCGCGAGTGTTGGAAACGAGATGGAGGAAGTGGTGGATGCTAACCTGCGCCGGGTGGTGGCGATTTCAGCTTGAAAGGGTTTTGTGGAGAAATTAGGGTTTTTCTGGCGTGGATTGAGTTAGAGAGTGAGGGAGGGGTTAGTTGCGTCGGAAATGCGTTTGCCGCCATCGCAGCGCTAGCAGCAGCCGTTAGGAGGGATGAAGTGAGCTCTTGGAGATGAGATGGTTTGATAAGATTACTGAAATGGCCCTAGCTTTGAAGTGATCTTCTGACGTTTCAAGGGTAGTTTGGTCATTGGAAGTGGTAGAGGATGGAAGGGAATTACTTACTGAGTAATCTCTGTGGGGCCACCATGGACTGTATGTTTCTTATCCACGCCGTCCAACCGTTTTTCAATATTATTTTATTGTAGAAGCCTAAAATCCAAGAATATCTAACAGCTAAGTGGACCACATCACAGGAAACAGTGGGGATACCGTTGAAACCTTTTTAAGGCCCCCAGTGTTGTTTATTTGTCGGACGCGGATTAGCCACTGAACTTGACAGTAGCCAGTCTCGCTACGGAAGTGACGTCACCACTTCCGTGGACTCTACCATGGAGTATGTGTTGTATCCACACCGTACATACATTTGTAGAGATCATTTTAGGGCATGATCCAAAGAATGAGGCAGATCCAAAGTTCAAGTGGATCACACCACAGAAAAAAGTAAGAATTGAATGCCTACCATTAAAAACTTCTTTGGGCCACAGAAGTTTTCAATCAAGCTGATATTTGTGTTTTCACTTAATCCATGCCTATGTTAACTTATAAACAAGTTGGATCTGAAAAAATCATATCGGTGGGGCATAGGAAGGTTTCAATGGTGGGCCTCACTATCCCCAGTGTTTTCTGTGGTAGGGTATACTTGAACTTTGGATGGCCCCCATTCTTTGTATAACTCCCTGAAAGGATTTCTCCGAATGGTTGGATGGCGTGAATACAACACATGCATCATGGTGGGGCTCAAAAAAAAAAAATGATTACGTCAGCCACTCGATATTGTCAGGTTCAATGGCTAATCCGTGAATGAAGGGAAAACACAAATACCAGCTTAAAATATCGTTGATTAGGAGAGTTTTTAACGGTAGACATGCAATTCAAATTATTTGCTGTAACGTGGGATGCTTGAGCACTGGATATGCTTTAAGTGTATATTCAAACGGATGGAGAGCTTAGATATGATACATAAATAATATTAGAGGCATAGAGTTTTTCAGTACGCAATCCGGAAGAGGGAGCGGATTCAGTCATGTCGGGGTACCACTTCGGACATAGCCCGATATCTTCGGCCCACCTTGTTGTATGTGTTAAATATCCATGCCGTTCGTATGTTTTTCTAGATCTTTTGAGGACATGGGCCAAAAAACAACGAAGTAGATTCAAATCTCAAGTGGCGTACAACACAGAAAACAGTGGTGATTAATCCTTAAGAACTTTGTGGGTGACGGAATTTTTGGATAAAGCTGATACTGGCAATTTCCGTTGGATGGTAAATAAATATTAAGCTCGAGCCAAGAATTTTTCAATGGTGGGTTTGCAATCAATACTGTTTGCTTGGTGTGATCCGCCTGAGATTTTGATCTGCTTCAATTTTCAATCCAGACCGTCCAAATCCTTGACTCAAAATTGAGACGGAGCATAACACAGAAATTATACTGAAAAGAATATTGTAATCGTCTGATTTTACCCTTGGAATTTGGGCCACTCACTATTGTACTTTTAATCATCCATTTGATAGCTATAGAATGAACAGTTAGAATCTGGTATTGTTTTAAAGGCATGCTCCATCTACAATATTCCCAAAACTGGATGACCTCACACGCATGCCACGTGGGAGTAAGATGAGCCTGCTCTTTTTTTTTTCTCTCTCTCTTCGTTAAAATAAGATTAAGGAAATATAGAACATAAATTATTTAAAATAAAAATTTTAGAGCCACATTATATATAAACAACATGGGAATGCCCACGTTCGATTTTCAAGGGAATTCATGAGAATTTTTGACATGTGATATGAGTAGAGGTGTACACAAGTCAAACCAAGTCAAGCTTGGTACTGCTCAACTCGAGTCAGCCACTAGCTAACCGATCTTGAACTTGGCTCAACTTGGTCCTCAAGCTTAACTGGCTAACTCAATTCAATTCGGTCAGTAACTTAGTTAGTTCGAGTCAAGTTCGCCTGTGTTGCTTTTTGACGAACACATGAACTACACCTTTATATGCTCACTATATGTAAAACATCAGCATCAATTTTACTGGTATTTCTTCAAACACCTTGTAGACAACATTAAAATTTTTTTTACAAAAGATATTTGTTTCATATACTAACCTTACTTGCCACCGGCTAACACTTGGTTGAGGCATTTCATCGAACACTTAGTGAGCGACATTAATATCAAAGTAACTAATTCACTGAACTGATTCAATCTGAGTTCAATTCGAGCTGAGGTTTGATTCAAGTTGAATCGAGCTTAGGCAAGTTCAAACTTGGTTCGAAATGTTTTCGAGCTCAAAAAATCAGCTCAACTCAGGTTGAACTCAGTTTCAAATTGAGTCAAATCGAGCTTTTTAGAGTCAAGTAGAACGAGCTAACCGAGCTAACTCGGTTCGTGCATAGCCCTAGACACGAGTATAAAATCAGAATGGTTTATTAGATAAGTCACCTCATGACATCATAGGGCTCAAAAGTTAGCAAGATTCAGTGGGCCATAGCAAAGTAAGAGGCAAATCCAATGGTCCACCAGATTTTTGGATTAACCTAACTTTTCAACTCAAAGAGTTTAATAAGGTGATTTATCTAGTGGATTGTTCAGATTTTGTACCCGTGTCACTTGCCAAAAAGTACTCATAAGTTCCTCCGAGAATTGATTCCCATGTGAGCATTCTATACGAAAACAATGAACATTCATCCAAAATCCCCCACAATTGCGTGAGTCTCATCTAATGGTCAGATTCATATGATTTTTTCAATACATCCAATTTTTCAATTTTGATTATAAGAGTATCAAGGATGGAATGGCATACAAACACTATATTGGGTCCCACACACCAACTAGTTGAACACACAATTATAACTATAGTAGCATCTCTTTTTTAAATATAGCTTGAATTATATTTAGCGAAATAGCTATGGCCAAAAAAGGTATTATAAATGTTTATGTTTAATTCATTTTGGACCGTTAAGAAAAGGGGGTTAAATTATATTAAAGAAATGGAGATGCCAAAAACTTGGAAAATAAAAAGGGGGTCAAAGTTCTATTACATAAATTGAAGACCTTGAAAACTTTAAAAATAAAAATTGTGGATTTTAACACGACCTTGACTTTAAAAATATAGTGAAAAAAAATGAATATATGTAATATAAAGCTAAATTAAAATCTTTAGTTAAAATAATTAACATTTCTATATATATATGGATAATCAAATGGTGTTTTTTCTTTTTTAATCTCTCATACCTTTTTTCAAGTAATTCTCATATGAATCAATCTGTCATCTCATCCTCATTCTATTAATGTCGCAACCAATATCTATTTTCTAAATTCTTCCTGTATATTTAAGGGCAAGCTGTAAATGCATGCAAACGATGATAAATAAATAAAAAATAAGTAATGGGAACTTCGTTTCATTTAGTAAAATGTTGATAGGTATGTCACATAAACTTTGTGAGCCCCACATTGATGTATGTGTTATATCCATGTTATTTTTTTATTACGTGAAATCATTTAGAGCCCAAAAATGAGACAAATCCAAAACTTTTGTGCCTCTCATGAAGCTTTCAAAAATAGACATTCAATCCCCACCCCATTATTTTTTATAATTTGGTCCACTTGAGCTTTGGATTTGACTCATCTTTGGGCTCAAACCTTAAAATGATCTTTAAAAAAATAATAAAAAATGAAAGGGCGAATGAATATAAACATACATCATGTTGGGGCCCACCTGATACAAGGTTGAGTTGCCTGATGTTAAAGGTGAATTCCAACTTTCTTGCAAACAGCCAACACTTATATAATTATCATTTTACATGCATTTACACCAAACCAAATAAGTCCTGAAATTATTTTTTTAAAAAAAAGTATCAAATTTTCCAATTATCAACTATATGCATTTTATTTTCTTATTTTTATTTATTTATTGTAGTTTGGTTTGAGTTTAACATAAGAAGTCTGAAACAGAGTTTTGCTGACTCTGGATTAGACGGTTGGTAATCAGTAGATGCTGACTTGGAAGGTCAGAAACACTGTTCCTCATTTTGATAATGGTGGGGAAGTATCATACAAGTCTAGCCCAAAAAAAGGTTGTACCATACGACCCATTGCAGGTTGGTATGCTTGCCTTTCTCACCATGTTTTACATGTGGTATAGGAAATGGGCAAGGTTTTAAGACTTGGACGAGTCATGTGTGAAATCTAAAGCCTTTCTCACCATGTTTTACATGTTGACTTAGGCCTCATTTGTTAAATCTAAAGCCTAAAGATCAAATCTGAAATCTAAAGCCTGAATCTAAAATCCAAATCTTGAATAGGAAATATGAAGTAAAAAAACTTGTTTGATAAATATGGCTAACTTGTTTGATAAATATAGCTAAAATCTAAAAATTAAGTAATGAATTTGAAATTTACCGTTGGTTAACAAACATATCCAATTGGATGAAGTAAAAAACCGTTTATAAGTTCATTTTGAAACCGTTTATAAGGTCATTGCCAATTGGATGAAGTAAAAACATATCCAAAACTTTCATAGCCTATTTAAGTTTATTTTCCATCCGAGGTCACAAGTTTCTGTATAAAGAGGGAGAAAAAATAAAATCATATTGATCCAAAACTTCTATGACCCCCAAAAGGGTTTCAATGGTATAAGTTCAATCATCCACTTTTTGTATCTTTTTTCTCCTCTCAAGCTTTTATATGAGCTCGCCAAATTGATAGATGGTTTGGATATAACACATACCTCACGATAGACCCACAGAACTTGTGAACGTCAATACTCTGGCTGTATAGCCAGTACGAGGTACACCAACCAATCCGCATACTACTTAGGACGCGAATTAGCCACTGACCGGTTGAATAGCAAAATTTGCTACCGAAGTAACGTCATTAAGTTCCATGGGACAACTATGATGTATGTGCTTTATCTGCACTGTCTATCTATTTAGAGATTTATTTTTAGAGCATGAGTTAAAGAATGAGGTAGATCCAAATATGTAGTTGACCCCACCACAAAAAACAGTGGTGAGATTATGCCTACCGTTGAAACCTTCCTAAGGCTCACCATGATTTTTATTTGAAATCCAACCTGTTAACAAGTTAACACAGACGTGAAAGAAGGGAAAAAAAACAAATATCAGCTTGATCAAAAACTTTGTGGCATATTTAAGCTTTTAATAATGGGTGTCACTCTCTCCACTGTTTTCTGCGGTGAGGTCCATTGGAGCTTTGGATTTGACTCATTCTTTAGATCTTTACCTAAAATTATATTTCCAAATGGATAGACGGTGTGGATACAAAACATACATCATGATAGGCCCACATAACTTGGTAACATAACTTCAGTAGCAAGTCCCACTACTCAACTTGTTAGTATCCAATCTGCGTTCGCAGAAACAGATTGGCTACTCCCTACCACCAGCCAATGGTTGATGGCCGGTTCTATGTGGGCCCTATCATGATGTATGTGTTTCATCCATGCCGTCCATCTATGTTTCTAGATCATTTTATGGTAGGAGACCAAAAATGAGGTATATCTCAATCTCAAGTGGACCACATTACAGGAAAATAGTGTTGAATGAACGTCGACCATTAAAAATATTTTGGGGCCATACAAGTTTTGAATTAAGCTGATCTTTGTTTTTTCCATTCATCTAGGTGTATATGACCTAATTAACAAATTGGATGTCAAATAAACAGTACATTGGGCCTTAAGAGAATTTTAATGGTGAATTTCCAATCACTATTGTTTTCATGTGGTATGGTCCACCTGAGATTTATATTCCTCTCGTTTTTTGTATAAAGTCCTAAAATGATCTTTAAAAATAGATGAATGGAATAGATGAAACATATACATCATGGTGGGGCACAAAGAAGTTTCACATGTTAAAAGTTGATTTTGTACTGCGCGAATAATTTAAAGAAAAAAAATTGCCAAAAAATTACTGAGCGCATTCCGCATTCACCATTAAGCTAGACTCCTATCATGGAAAAAATTCAGTGAAAAATCACTTAGTGCTTTCCTTCTTCCGCGCATTAACAAACACCACTAAACACGGAACATTTTTCCAATTCCGCGTTAAGTGCAAAAATTCAGCGTTAACAAACAGACCCTTAGACTCGTTTGGAGCTGATGCTTTTCAACACTGCAAGTGAGTAAAGCTGTTCACGAGTCTAACCGAGTCGAGCTTGGCATGGCTCGGCTCTAACCCCAACTCGAACTCAGCTCGGCTCAATCCTTGAGCCTATCTCACCAGCTCGGCTCAATTCGATTAGCAGCTTATTAAAATCAAACACCCGACGAGCAGCGTCAAAATCAAATACTTGGCGTATCCATTCCTTCCGCGTCAACATTTCGTTGAATCATTTCATCAAACACTCGGCAAGCGGCATCCATATCAAAATAACTAAGCCACCGAATTGATTCGATCCAAGTCAGTTCAAGTTGAGGTTCGATCTGAGTCGAGTCAAGCTCGGGCAAGCTCAAACATGGCTCAAAATTTTTTTGAGCTCCAAAATTTTTTTTGAGCTCCAAAAACCAGCTCGACTCAGTTCAAATCTAATTTCAAACCAAGGCAAGTTGAGCATTTTTGAGTCGAATCAAGCGAGCTGACCCAGCTAACTCAACTAGTGTACAGCTCTACAAGTGAGAATTGGAAACAGGGGATGACTGAGTCCTGACTCGTCCATGTCATGACTCGCCTCAGGACTTTACAAGTGGGACTGAGTTACTGAGTCTGATTCAAAATGATACTCATCTCAACATCAGTGGGCCACCAACCTAATGATGATTTGATGATGGCCACGATTTTTACTGCCAGGCATCATCAGAGCATCAGATGATTTGAATCAATGCCCCACGCATATGCAAGGTTGGACACTCTACCTGTGCTTGGAGGTGTGTAGTCTGAAGAGATGACTGGCCTAAATTTCGGATCACCCCATCTATAGGGTGGGACCCATCGAATGGATGGCTAGGATGTCCCCACCATCCTAAATCATCAATAGGTTCAGGTGGCTTTGGGGTTTAGTGAAAACCATCATTCTTGTTGATATTTCGATCAGAATATCCTGGATCCAACACCCACATCTCCAAACATGCCCCTACAAGAGAGCCCACATGCAATGGTGGCCCACACAAGTGCAAGATACAGCCTTCCATCATGCAGGCCCCACAGTTTCAATGTCCTGGCCCAAAGATCAACCGAGTCCAAACATGCATGTTGAATGGCCTGGATTACTCAAAGGTAAATCCCACATGTACTGATGTTAGGTGGGCCGTCTGCTTCTGGACTGCAAAACTATAAGCCACCCACTATGGAAAGCCAGCCCAAAGAAGAAAATTACATATTCCACTAAAACTGTAGGACTTTTGGAGGATATCAGGTGGACCCCACATTCTGGCCCGCTATAGCCAGCCCCAGCAGAGCCAGATTATTTTTCAGGCCGAATTCTTGCCGACGGGCCTGATGGTTAGACCCAGATCCATCCCATGGTTAGCCATAAACAGGCCTAGGCAGCCTACAATCAGGCTCCAGCTAGGCCTCCCAAGGAAAACATTGTTAGATCTAGGCCTCACCCAGGCAATTTATTTCACGCATGAAATCAGGCATACCAATTAAATCCATGCCGATAGGGCCCACCCAGTGGGCCACCGTGCCTGAGATACATGGCTCCTATTTACACACTGATGAATCTGCTGATCGAGTGCTACGGCGATCAATGGCAAACATGCTGAAATGGCACACGTATGACAGATACAGGCCATTCATTGAGCAAACGTGGCCACAAACAGGCCCCGGCGCAAAACTCATTGGGGCCCACTCATCAGGAGAAACCCAACTTGTACCAGAAAACTGGAAAGAATAAACACAAACCAATGGCCTACTTAGCATTTAACCTGATGATTTTCGGGTCAGCGAATGTTGGCGACCATCTGATGAGCGGCCTGGATCTAAAACACGCGGCCTGAACTGTTCAGGATTATCCAATGATCAAATAAAGTTCCGCCTCTACCGCGGCCCACCGGATTCACATCCATACTACATGAATGCATCCCAAAAGTCCTCAAATGGGCAAAATGAACTCATGGGCAAATTGACTGAACAGGTATTATACATTGGTTGTATAGAAACTGATGGAGAGAAACATAAACAATGCAAGAAGAAAAGGGTTAGCTAATCACCTTTCCTAATTAGTAATTAACTGACTAATTACCTGTAATTATCAGCTCGGCAGCTGCACCCATTGCACCAATGCCGCCGCCAACCAACAGAGCCAATGCAAGCTCCTCCTCATTCCATTGCCTCAGCCCCTTGCTCAGCCTCCTTAGCACATCCACCTCCACGTCCGCCACCCATGTTGGCATGCACCCCACCATCAGCCCCACAAACCCCGACACGTACGCCCGCCATGTGGCCCACTCACACCCGAGCGTGATCTTCCCGTCAATCGCCCCTGCCAGGAACTCCATGTGGGCCCTGATGATCCGCGGCCGCCGCTTCGTGGCCGACACTGAGTCCATGCTCCACGCAAACGCCCCACAGAGCACCGCAAAGTAGGCGAGCGCGTACCCACCCAGCGTGGCGGCCATCCCACCCCCAACTTCCTGGTCCGATCTGTGCACAGACAGGAACCAAGATGGGATAGTCTCTTGGAAAAGTGTCTGGACCAGGCCGGAACCACCTGACAGCCACAGCAATGAGGCCGCAACCATGGCAACCAGCTTCACCCGCGTCATCGCTGCGGCAAGAGAAACCTGCCCGTATTTTGTCCCGAACTTGGACTTCTTCAGCTTATCCACTTGCTCTCCCTGTGGCCCGCTGCCCGCAGCTATTACTTTCACCGAATGCATCAAAAGGTCAAGAATCTTTTCCGTCACAAACATAATGTCTCTGACCGACCGGTAGATCCGTAGGTAGAGAATCCCAGGTGCGACAGGCGAGAACCCGCCGGTGAAGTGGGACCCAAATCCAGGACCGAGAAGGCCGCCAACGCCGCCGTTACTCGAGATGTGGGCAGGGGAAAGATCAAGGGTGGCAGAGAAGCAGCTCTTGAGGAGCTGAAGGACGGCATCAATATTCTGCTGAAATACAGTGCGGGATGCCGAGAAGGTAAGGAAGTCGTTCCAGCGCTTCACCTTCTGGGCCCACAGGGAGGCAACGATCGGCATACTGGGCCAGGGGCAACCTGCTGCGAGGCTCTCCAAGGCTGGACCCGCCAGGTTTAAGAAGCGTTCAGAGCCTTTGTCGAGCTTGTATGTTATTGTGAGGCTCACAAACGCCGCCAGCGGCAATGGGAGCGTGGCCGGGGAGCTTGCTCCTGCCATCAAAAGCAATCACAGGAAGTCATGTGGCTGATCTGGGCACTAGTTAACCACGACTTACCACGCCGATGCCGATGCCGATGATTGACATAAAACTAGTAGAATGGTCAACCCAGGAGTAAGGTTCAAGGCTCAGTGATTAGGGCTGGGCACGAGACGACTCGACTCGGCAAACTGGACTTCTCTGACTCATTCAGATCCAACTCGATCCGAACCGAGTGGGTGAGTCGATACGAATTGAGTTGACTTCGTCCAATCTGAACTTGAACCGAGTGGAGTTCAAGTCACCTAGTAAGTCGACTCGATTCGATCCGAAATCCAACTCGATACTGACTCGACTCAATCCAAAACTGAACTCGTACATATATATTTTAAATAATAATAATAATAACTAGGTTTTGAGTTGATGGAGAGGTTGCAATTCTATCAAGTCAATCTAGCTTTTGAGTTGTGATTTTAGCTTGTGGATACCAACTGCACCTTACCCGACTCGGTACTTGTGTCTGGGTCAGACTCAGTCTGGATTACTCCAGGCCAAACCCGGACTCAAATCGGGTAAGGCATGCTAGACTCAGTACCAAGTCGGGTCAAGTTCGAGTTAGGTCTATTTCAAAATCGGATCAAGTCAGGTCAGCCCTAACTTGGTCCCACTCGACTCGATGCCCAGCTCTATCAGTGATCCTAACAGTTGGCATATTATGATTGGGCCCACTTTAGATGGCCCATGCACCAAAAATTTTCTAGGCGGAGACTGGAGAAATTCTCCTTGGAACTGGTGCGCAAATAGAACCATCCCATCGCAATTGGCTCACCGCGATGTTTACGTAACATCCACTTTGACCATCAGTTGTGTCACCTCATGTTGGGCGTTAAGGCATAAAAATCAGGCCCAACCCTGATTCAGGTGGGCCGCGCCATTAAGGCACAAAAATCAGGCCCAACCCTGATTCAGGTGGGCCGCGCCAATGGAAACAATTGGGAGGGGGATGTCCACCCTTGATTTTTGTTTGGGAGAGGGGGGGACCATCGTGTTGAGTATAGGCAATCCAGGCCACATAGACCCTTCGTATATTTTGAATGGAGGGTCAGGAAAAAATCAGGCCGTTTTTCAACTCAAGTAGACCCTGGCGAAAATCAACGGTGGCCATCCCCTCCCAACTTGTTATCTTTGCTATGGCCCACCCAAGTTTTGGATCGGGCTGATTCTTGGACCCAAGGGTTTCATGCGGTAATGCATTTGATGGACAGGTCGAATGCCATGCACACATCAGGCGGGAAAAAGTTCTCAGAAGCTATTTGTGCAAAGGTTCCCAAGGGAAATTTCTCCCTAACAAGTGACCAGCCAATATAGATGGACAATGAGAAAGAAACCAAACCAAGTCTTGATGGATGGGATCTGGCCGCATGGGCGTCCACGGCCAGTTCCATTATATCCATGGCCCGGATCACTGAACCCCAGGGCCCCACCTGTACAAACTTTCTAACCCAGGCGTATTGGACAAACTCGGGCCTAGATATTGTATAATACCCTCCTTTTTTTTAATTTCTTTTTTGTTAGCCATTTCCGTTATTTCACACAGTGGCTCAAGGTAAGAAGAAATTACCAGCGGAAAGGCTTGGAACAATGACACCAGTGGCAGCCAAGATCTTCTTGATATGTTCTTCGACTGTGGACAGATTTGCGGCAGGGCTCGGCCAATCAGTCCCATTCATAAAAGCAGGCTTCCAAACACCACGTGTTACTTCAGCTGAGAAATAACTCACGATAGTTGCTAAAGATGCAGGCAGGAAGTCAGCGAGATCTTTAAGGCCTGAAATAATACAAAGATCAAAAGAGTTGAAGCAATGTCAGCCGTTGATGTACAAATACTTGCAAGTCTTGCTTGATCTTTTATAGGAAGCTCACTTGACTTTCAATCTTTTTAATAGAAAATACAGACCATTCATTAGGTGTGAAAATAAACTAGCCAGGCAAAAAAAACATGGGAATCATTCATTAGGTGGGTTACAAAGACATGTTAGATATAGTCTGCTGGCATTTTTCTTTCTTCCTGACGAGTGTACTTGGCTGAAATTTGGGCCATGGCAACTTCATGGAGGGCTTGACCTGATAAACAGTCTGGATCTTGCACAAGTATGTCATGTTGGAACATGTTTACGATGAATATCCTCAAGAGTGGTCACTCATCAGGCAAGCCATATGGATAAATTTGAATGTAGTCTCCCTATCCTCAGAGAGGGGTCACTCATCAGGCAAGCCATATGGATATATTTGAATATAGTCTCCCTCACTCCCTCCTAATGACCACCTGACAGGTGTACTCTGACATTTTGGCAAGGGCAGGTTATGACAGGGCCCCACCTGATGAATGGCCTGGATCTTGTACATGCATGTCATGTTGGAGTGTTTTCCATGAATATCCTTTCACCTTCTTAAATTTGTATATATTTTTTTCTATAATCAGGAAAACATTGTGCACCAAGGGTTGGTGCATGATTGTCACCCACTGTCTAAATAACATTGGCGGGAATCCAAAATCCACTCTAAAATGAGATCTTTAAAAGTTGCAGATGAGATCAAAGCACTACATGCAGGTCCAACCATGCTATTCATAACCAACCTGTAGCCAGTTCACGAGGTGACAGTCTTCCATGAGAACAGGCTGTAAGAGCAGCATCAACTACAAAGGGAACGGCTTCCAGAATGTCCCATGCAGGCAACTTGGGTCGAAGCGATGCGTCATCACTTGTGGGGCCCGAAGAACTACTCATGCTGCTTCCCGAAGTAACAGACTGGCTTCCTTTATTCATCTTCCTGAATATCATATTTAGAAGCCCATCTACAATTTGATGAACAGGTGTGCCGGGAACAAGGCCGGTGAGAGGCGACGCTATACAAGCTTGATGCTGTCGGTACCACACTTTCAACCTGGGAAACGAGTCAACAAAGATGGGATTCATAGATGCTGAGGTCGCTATCTTCGGCGGCCGCCTGTTGCTGTTTTGGTCCTTGGGTGTGTTGTTGGAGGACGTGACTTGAGAGTTACGTAGAAGTAGAAGGTATTCAGGTGTTAGCTGAGAACCAACGGGAGCACCGTTTCCCAGTACGTGATGCTCCAGCGGTGGATGATTGAACTTCCACAGCCTCAACAGAAGAATGAATGCATTCGAGAACACAGAATGGGCGGTGATCTCTTCTCCTGTTGGGAGGGTCCAAGAGACATTGGGCACAGAGGACCCGAAAACCTCACAGATGGCCATCAATGCACCTGCAAGTTCTGGAACCTGGAGATCGATGCACATAGATACCACTTAGGATGGAATATCTCAGGAAGGAATTATTGGGACCTGATGGATCTAGACATTGATCTGATGGGCCACAATGTGGATAGAGAATTCCCCCAAAATCTCCCAGATTGGAAGATCCTAACCCTTCAATCAGTAGCCTACCAATGAAAGGTTAAGAGAAAATACAGCAATGCTCCAGAGAAAAGCCAAAAGATTGGATTCGTATGATAGATTTTTTGGGCCCCCAATGCACTGTAGGATCATCAGATTAACAGTTTGGATCAAAGAACAATGGGTTCGTCCATATGGATTGGGCGCATCAGGACACTTTTCACACCCTGATGCATCAGGACCCACTAATTCGTTGCACCTCAAAAGAAATATATGAAGGGAAAAAAATGTTTCAGGATTATGGTTGCGGAAATTGAACCAACCAGGCCTTGCAGTGAAAAGATTTGAACAGAATCAACAGATGAAATTCCTACAAGAAGACTGTTCAGCATAGGAGCATTGCTTATCATATGGCTGTCAGTCCCAGAATAATCAGCAGGAACAGGCAGTGAGAGCAGTTTCATGACAAAACGGACTGTATGTTCCTGCAATTGATGGATCAAGAGTTACTATTGACAGGATAACCACAGATAACACGGAAGTACACTCCGGAGACTAAAGAGATGTAAAGATGGTTCTAAGTTTTCTTCAGGGCACATATGCCAAGTGCCAAAATGGCACACATGATGTGGTGGCCATTCATCTATTGCGCCCCCATGCATGGCCCAAAAATCAGGCTGGTCCACCCATCACATAGGTCAAACATGTACGAAAAGAATGCACAGTTATAAAGAAAAGGACAAATGGTCCATGTTCTATATATGGACTCGCCTGATTTTTAGGCCAGAGCATTTCATGGTTGGCCCACTGGATGAATGCCCAGATCTGACACCTGTTCTGCATTGGCATGTGTGCTTCAAGCCACAAGGAAAACCCTTCATGGAAATACCCTTAGCATTCCCCAGGGACTCCTGAGGATATCACAGATGCATTAAAAATATATGGGAACTGTTCAAGCAGTCATTTCGTGTATATGGGAACTGTTCAAGCAGTCATTTTGTGCATATGCCCTCTTTGATCCAGACATTCATAGGCTGTTTGCACGACGATAGATTGAACTTGACAAGGTAATTTGCACAAGATGTGCCAATCTGGAACACATGGACACATCTGGGACTTGTCACCTTGGACATGCCATGGCCAAAAAAAACATGCTGGCCAACTCATTAGGTGAGCCACACATGGACATTGAATATTACATTGCCGGGCATATTCTTTCTAACTGTTCATTTTTCTCAAATATGCATGGCCCGCTTGATAAGTGGACCAGCCTTCTTTGGCAACAGGGCATGTTGACACTAGGCCCCACCCAATGAATGGCCATGATGTAGCACGAATGTGCCATTTGGCACGAGTGTGGAGAAGCTCTTTTCAGATTCCTCTCATAATTTTAAGCTTAGCATTTCTTGAAGAGAAATTGGGATGAACCGCAGAATGGCATTTCACAGCAATACCAACCTGAATATTCCAACCTCGAAGCAGAGAGGCACCGCACAGAATGGTAGCTGCAGATGCCTTCTCATCATCCGACCCGTTGACTGCAATGTCAAATACTTTCTCGAGCTCTGTTAAGCTTTCATCAAATCCATGAGCTTAATTCAGTGGCTTTACCGATGGTAAATTTACAAAAAGAGCATCTGATATACCTGGCTTCAGGAAAGAAATATCATATAGCTGAAGACCAGGCGATCTAATTTCACAACCAATGTATTAAAGAAAAACATCAAGAAGTTAAAAGCGCAAAATCAACACCCTTAACTTTTGTATGTTGCATCATTGGAAAGAAACAACCTGGTCGTAATCATATGGGCTAGACTTAATATGAGCAGTTCCAACCACTTCTTAAATGGCAGTGATTCATCATGTGTACCATACATGTGACATACATGTATATCAGTTCAGACTGCGCAAATCATCAGCCCTGCTGTAGGAGCAGAGCCTAAAACTACATAGAACAAACAAAATTAAACAGCTGATAGTGGCCAATGAATTTAGACCATTGCACCTATTTTTTCAACTGTTCACATGATGGCCACCAATAGATGGTTAAGACCACTGTAAAAAATACCACTAATAGTTTGATATTATCACGAGAGTTAAAAATATCGGCAGCTTCTAATTTTCATGATTTTATTGCGAAATTATCCCAATATTAACTCAAAAATTATTAAAATCTGAACTAATTGTTATATAATTATATATTTAAAATTTAAAATTGTTTATTAATTTACAATCACTTTAGCGAGATTTTCCCACTAATATCCCAAGAAAAACCTCAGAAAAAACTCCCAAGAACAACATTTGTCACTATGGTTAGGACCATCAAATCAGTGTGATTATTGGGACATGCTCCATCCACAGTGGACCCATGATTCGGATGGTCTGGATTGGCTTATGTTTATCTCACATGAATGATGAATGAACCATTGCCATTGAAAATATGGTGGAAGATGCACATATAGTTTAGCCAACCAGCTAATATATGGAAACCATAATATTTATTTCACAAGCTGGAATATCTGAAGATTCTCAAAAAGCATTAACTTACACAATTTAAGCTACTCATGGACTGTAGGCTAACCCGCATACCTGGAAGCAGGAGTTGTCACCAAGGCGTTAATCATTGATGGGGTTAACGGCTTCTTCAACGTAGACCAAACAGGCACTTGGCCAGGCATGCCGTGGGGTATCTGGTTGCGTCTATTGACATAGCCTGGCCAAAAATAAGCTGATGTGTCCAATAGGTTTCGTGCAATACAAGCCTCAACAATCAGATGCCGCATATTTCCAGCTGCGAGGAGATGTCGATGATTAAGAATTTTTGCAGATATGCAACAGATGAAAAGGATGTGGAGTTTCTCCTACGAACTAGTTATCATGAGAACCCTTTGAGAACTCATCCCATGTGATGTGTGCACGACATCCAATCCAGTCACAAGACGCATCACCTCGTGAAACCCCAAGGGCCCACAAATCAGCATGATCCAAAAATCAGTTGGCCCACAGCAAAGTGGGAGGGGACACTCACTCCGACTTTCACTAGGGCCCCCATAAGTTGCAAAAACAGCATGGTTTTTTGCCACCTCATCCAAGTCAAATGAAGGGTTTGTATAGCCTAGTAATGCAGGACAATTAACCACTTGCTCTAAAAGCACGAACTGTTAGAGCATGGCGAATTAATCCATTTATCTCATAGCCCAGGCGCCACATCTCATGGGTTAGGATCTCGGACGAACCCCCCTCGTAGGCCCCAAATCACATGGGTACCGCCTCACACGGGCCGTCCACCCCAAGTGTGTCCCCGCATCCCACAGGCTACCCTACTCGAGCCCGGTGTGAAACGCGCATTAATCACCCCCGGTGAAGAATCTCGAACACAAGACCTCCCTCGTGGGCCCTGCCCACCCCGAGTGTGCCCCTGCATCCCACAGGCGACCCCGATGTGAAAATACCCCTGCATTAATCACCCCCGGTGAGGAGTCTCGAAGACGAGACCTCCCTCTCTGATACCAATTTGATGCAGGACAATTAACCACTTGCTCTAAAAGCTCAAACTATTAGAGTATGACGAATTAATCATTTTATCTCATAGCCCAGGCCCCACATCGCATGGGTTAGGACCTCAGCCGACCCCCTTCGTGGGCCCCAAATCACATGGGTCGCTCACCCCGAGCGTGTCCTCGCATCCCACAGGCTACCCCACTCGAGCCCGGTGTGAAATGCGCAATAGGCCTATAAGGGAGATCTCGTGTTCGAGACTCCTCACCAGGGGTGATTAATGTGCATTTCACACCTAGCTTGAGTGGGGTATCCTGTGGGATGCGGGGACACACTCGGGGTGGGCAGCCCATGTGATTTGGGGCCCACGAAGGGATTGGCCGAGGTCCTAACCCATGCAATGTGGGGCCTGGGCTATGAGATAAAAGGATTAATTCATCATACTCTAACAGTTCGAGCTTTTAGAGCAAGTGGTTAATTGTCCTGCATCACCTAGATTTCATATACACCACATGGGATAGAGTTCTCAAAGGGTTCTCATGAGTACTGGTTCCTAGGAGAATATGGGGTATACATCACACCGGTGGGACATTCATTAAATAGCAGAGACTTCCACTACCGCATGGTATACATGTACATAGATCTAGCTTGCCCAAATCATTTGCCCCATGGTGGATGGGATCAAACCCAAAGATCTCACTTATTGAATGATCCCATCCATGCACACTCATAGGATGATCTTAACCACTTGATATCAGCTGTTGAATTTTTATCAATTGAAAAGGCAGCTAGGCATTTGGAGAGTTACCATTTCATTTCTAAATGTCCAATTCATGGCCACCAACTTGATGGTCAGTATCATCAGATAAGAAGGGGATTTTGGGTCAACAAACGTACAGATATTTCGATATAGTGGAGCCCCATCATTTAAAGAGATGGAGGAAAACAGTTGAGGCTTAAGATTATAACAGAAAAAGAAAAAGACAAAGAAATGCTGGAAACTCCCAAAGAATCAGTCATTGCAAAAAACGAAGAATGTAGCTTACAACAGTTCATTGGCATGTCATTCATACTAATACACTCATAGTATCCGCTCCCAACTGAAACGCCCGGAACAAACGACATCGCTTTAGCAGCCGCCTGATTGGCTACAGAAATAACAGATTGTGGAGGAGTTAACAAGCTCCCGTAATCACCCAGAGCTTGTAAGCTGGAGACCAAATCCTTACGGAGCTTCCCCACCACCTGTTTCTCTTTCCATTGATTGGTGGCACCTCGCTCCATTTCCTCAATGAGTTCAGCTTCCTCTTCCTCGATAATATTAGCAATTGAAAGTGTTGTGATAGATAGTAAAAGGCATAAGCGAGTGTCAAGGCGAGGTACAGGACCCTCAATTGGATCCCTTTCCTACACATGATGGAAAAAAAAAAAAAAAGGAAATCAGCAAATGTTTCTTGAAGATCAAGCTAGAGGTAGCATAGGATCATGGAAAGTGTTGCAACTGATAGTAAGAGGCATGAGTTTCTGTCGAGGCAAGGTACATGGATCCCTTGCCTACACACAATGGGCAATGAACAGAAATTAGAGTATGTTTCTTGAAAACCAAACTAGAGGTATTGTAGGGCCGTGATGCACAATGATGCGTTCATGTCCTGACAAAGTAGTCTGTAGAAAGAGGACATGTCTTGGTGATCTAGACTATTAATCTGATGGGTCCTACAGTAGATGAGGAAAGTCCCATGTTACATATGTATGTGTTGATTTCAGTGTCGAAGGGAGAAGACATTTGGGGGGGAGGGAAATGTTTTATTGGGGAGTAAATGACTCGGGAATCAATTTTATTAAAAAGTACGTTCAAAAGGGTATGGTGTCCATACTCCAAAATCCTCCCGATTGGTAAATCGTAACTGTCTGATAATTACTTAGCAGTCAATTTGCAGGCCACCGACTAAAGGGTTATCATCTTCTCATCCAGGAGATTTCTAGGCACCCACAAAGGATGGCGTGGCCCATCAGGTCAATCATTTGGATCTTAGTTGTACTAAATCCTAACTGTATGACAGTTGATCTCAGGACTCCCTATAATTCCTCATCAAAGTAATTCAAGTCTTGGTTCACATAAAACACACACACACACACACACACACACACGAAAAAAAGCATATCCACTCGCAATAGTTCCCTACCCTCTGAACAAGCCTGAGAGCTGCCATCCAAGTACCTAAGAAAGAATCATGCCAGTTGGTCCCATTAATCGTTTGAAGAGCCTTTATCAAACCTGTAAAACCAATTAATCCAACAACATGAGACGGAGGAACAGAATTATACTCATATCCTGATCAGGGGCTATTTAAGGCCACACGCACCTCAACAAGTGGCCGTGTGTGGTAAACATCTGAGCTATGTATCAGGCAGGCCCCACCATGTAAATGTCCTGGCCCCAAAATCAGGGTGGTCAGCTTATCAGGCAACCCATATTTGTACATTGAACGTGGCCCACTGGCACTTATTTCATAAACTATCCGTACTTTTGCAGCCATCACCTGATGAAAGAACCAGCCTGACATTTTAATCAGATCATCTGCACAGTGGGACCAGCGTGATGCATTTCTTGGGTGTCCCAAGCACATCCAGGTTTGGCATGTCCGCCCGCCCACGTGTAGAGATATGTGCGTGCTTGCAAAACTCACACTACAACATGGACAAGTTGAGGAAATGAGATAATGTTATGTCGGTGCCTCTGGGGATGTTATCATTCATTACCAGTGAGAATCTCAATGGCACCCAATGCTGCCACTTGTGTGTAATCCATACAATCTTCAAGAAACATATCTAAAGGAATCCAAAGCGCAGAACGATTAACTCCATAATAGTGACCGGCAAAATATGCCAAAGAACCGGAAGCAATAACTGAACGGTGTTCTTTGTACTGACTCAACCTGCATTCTGGTCCGAAGTGCTTAGGCACATATGATGACGACAGCTGCAGCAGGTTCTCTGGAGATATAGTCGAATTCCTCAACGCTGATGAGTTTGAGGCAAGTAGTCGTAAGCGCTGCATGAAGGCTCCCCAATGCGATGGCCTGAAATGCAGCCAGGATAAGTTCAAATACTCTAAATTCTAAAGGTTCTAAGGAGGTTCGCTAAGCACATTCTCTCAAGAGGAACCATATGATGCTCAAGCCAAGAATAAGCGGTCTCCTTGACCTAGAATTTATACAACTGTGGCCTATTGATTGGTGAAGGAAACCGTGGATATTATGGGAGATTCCCCAAATCTCCCCGATTAGAAGATCATGACCAACGTTTTGAATAGTGTCCGTAGTGTAGAGTAGCATAGCTACAATGCTGCGTAGCGTTAGCAAATAGCATAAATCCCCCATAGTGTACGCAACAGGGGTTGTAGAGTATGTGTAGCATATGTAGCATCGTAGCGCATGCTACGTTTTGTTTATAAATAATAATTGTATTTTGTATTTTGTACTCAATACTCTCAACCTATGGGATTTTAATTTCTTTTCATACTTGTGACTTGTGGTTTCAATTAGACATTATTAATTAAAGTGATTTGCTTAGAAAGTTGTTGATGTGATAATGATTTGATTTGGTTTATATATATGGATTGGCTTTTGACAAATGATAATTAATAACTTATTTAAACATGTTTATACTTGGTAAAAATGAATCATCTTTTAGGCATTTTATTTTCATTTTTTCTTACTATTTATCATAATTTTCCTATTTTTAAAAACATGCCATACACTACAAAGGGTTGAATGCTACACAACACGCTACTACTATTTAAAACACTAATCATGACCATATAATTCTTGGTCTTTTATCTATTGAACGTAGACGATTTATGTAATCCCATTCTAATTGCCTTGGAGGCTTCCAGTTGAAGGGTTAGGATAGTTCCGTGAGGGTATTTTCGGGGAGTCCTTCAACTTTGAGGACCACCATATCAAACGTCTTGATCACTGGTCCCTGATCCCCACTTGTACATGGTAAAAACTCAAGGATCATAGAGTGCCACTTCTCTCGATATGGGAAGATCATTCAGGCTAGCTATTAATGCATGCTACATAAGTGCAATAAAGATGCATGATAATCAGCTAAATTGATGCCTACTCAGAGACAAGATTCTGAACAACGAGAAGGCTTGATTTCTCCTAGACAGGAAGATCCTAGCTTTGATTAGTAACCTAGAAATAGACAGCAGAAAATAAAAATTAAAAAGCAGCAGCCTGAAAAAAAAAAAAAAAAAAAGAAGGCCAAAAGATTGGCTGTCTAGGATCTTGCAATGTGGAAGACTGTTGAGGCTTTCCACTGTGAACCACGATAAATCAACCATCTAGATTACTAAACCTCAGGACCCACCTCTACAAAGTAGGGTAGGAGTGGCAACTGGCTGGGCTAGGGCCCGATAAGAGTTGGCCCTAGCCCAGACCTAGCTTCAATTGGTCTAGAAGGGCCCTGGCTCTGGCCCTATAGGGCCGGGCTAGGCCAGGGTCAGCCCTTTAAGGGATAAAAAAATGAAATGATTAAGGGTTTAAAATTAATCCAATTTAAGAATTTTTAGTGGTACCTCATCTCATTTTTTATTTTTTTTCCATTTTTTTTACACACGCGCACACACCCCCACACACTCACGCCATAGTGGAATTTCACCACCTATGGATACTCAAACCCTTGACTGGGTGTTGAAACTCCTAAGAATTTTTAGTGGTATCTCATCTATCCATTTAGCGGTATCTCATCCATCCATGATGAGCCTCATCGGTATAATTGACTTTGATCATTGAAATATAACTACTTATTGAAGAGTGCCTTTAAACTACACATGTACATCAAATCGGAACTGCTGAAGAGTATTCTTAAACCGTCCATTCCTTTTGTATAATGGTTGCCTAATTGATGATTGGACCAGGCCTATGGGCCAGACTGGGCCATTCATCATTAGCCCAAACAATGGGTCTAGATTTGAAGCTCGGGTGAAGTCCTCAGACAAATTTTAGGGGCCCAAGCCCTAGCCTACAACACTGCTTTTCCTGGGCCTTGCCATCCCTAACTAGGGGTATCAGGACATCATACCCAACTGATGATCAGCTGCCTATAATTCATCCTTGTAGAATAATGACATTTCAATAAAGATTCTTTTGGGTTCCAACTCTTAAGAAACTGAACAAGTGAATCACTATCATCATAATCTTGGCCTTTATCCCAGCAATTTGGGGTTGGCTTTTAAATGGTAGATCAGATTGAGTTTTACGACTGGTTGGGGCATCCCAAGGTTCAACTATGAGCTTTCACAACTCATATTCATACTGGAAATTAGATTCAAAC
Source organism: Magnolia kwangsiensis (assembly GCA_037074715.1). Lineage (NCBI taxonomy): Eukaryota > Viridiplantae > Streptophyta > Magnoliopsida > Magnoliales > Magnoliaceae > Magnolia > Magnolia kwangsiensis. The sequence continues at coordinate 17,744,492 of CM073579.1, read as the reverse complement.
AAGCTTCTATCCAAGTGAATATGGAAAGTTAAATAACTTCCAAAGAGTATAAAACATATGCACAATGAACTCATTAACAGGGGATGAGCTCTTACATGTTTTGGCGTGCCAAGTAAAGAAGTCTTGAAATTATTTTATGTTGCAGAAATTGCCCAATAAGTTCAATGGCCATCACCATATTCACTTTTTGTAGTTTATCATGATTTTCACTTCTTTTCTCATCAAAATTATTTTCGCCGTCTATTTCCATATCTTGGGGCCTAGTGGGCCATCTGGACCTCTTTTCAGGGATCAATTCCAGCAGCCCTTCATCATCTAATGTTGCATCGAGCAACTGCCATATAATGGAAAAAACAAATTCAACTACTAGCACCCCTGGTTCACATGCTTGAACGCCGAATATCTGGGAAAGATTGAGAACATCATCCACAGATGCGATTATCCTGCATAGCACAAACAGTCAGAAAATGGTACAGTTCTTTCCAGAGAAATAGCAATAAGTAACAGCTTTCATTTAAAATGCCAGAGACAAGACCTGTGGATAAAAGAACCACTACAATGCAAACAAAATAATCAACCAATACAGAAAAGCCACAATGAAATGAAACTTTGACAATATTTAAAGGATATCATCTTTATTGAAATGGGCACTTTGTTGTGTGCATGCATGCATATATCTGTATGTACGTATGCATCTACGTATGCCATCATGATCTCCATTGGGTTCACCTACTTGCGTTGCTAGAAACTCCATCCGGTGGCAACTAGCTGGTCCCATGCTTGGTAAGGAGGAAGGAGAATTGAAATCAGGTGAGCAGCCAACCTTTTGCCAATCATTCATGAAAATTCCCATTTTGAGACTTGCGATGGGTGAAACATGATTCTTAAAGCCAATCACAAACTGTTGAGACAAGAACATCATCCCAGCCTTGTCCGAGCTATTTGGAGCCAGCTCCAAGAATCCTGTTCTACAAATCACTCCCATCCAGAGATCTCATCATCATCATGTAAGCCTCATCCCAAACTAACTGGGGTCAGCTAAGGCTCTATCAATCAGTAGTGAATGGTCCATATTCCTTCTCACCACCCCAACCCAAGTTCTTTGAGGTCTTTCTCTTGCCCTACTTTCAGGCTTTTGAACCCCGTCACTAACTAAATTTGCTTCCTTAATAATGGGCTGTTTCTGGCTTTCTGTTCCCCCCCTCTTGTGTGTGTGTGTGTGTGAGATCATGTTAGAATACACTGCACCATAAATAACTAGATGGCAAACATATTAACTGCAACATGTAACATATTGTGGAATACAAAAGGCAAAGCCAAATTATATAATATGGTGACAGTGGACCACAGATTATTCATTTCTTCTCACAGGCAAATAAAAAAATATCTTACTTTCGATGGTTTGGTCCAGTAATTTGATACGTAAATGAAAAGGCATGCCTCTTAAGAAGCTCCATATAAAGCCTATAAGCAGCAGGCCGGGAACGTCGACAAGGAATCACCCTGTAGAGAAGTAGAATTCAGGCGGCACACATGTCAATAAAAGAAAGTGTTTTTAATAAGGGAAGAGCGATGGTCAGAAGGAAGATTGATTGATTTTTGGGTAGATGAAATTAACGGCTAAAAAAAAAATAAGAAACCAAACAAAAATGCTGGTTGGGAATTTATTCTGCAAAATGAAACACCTCTCTCGAAGGAAAACTCCCCAAATATGTACAGTTCAATATGTATTTTGATAAACCTCCCAAGTTAGACTGCCTTCGAATGAAACACACAACAACATGAGGGATCCATTGCTATATTGAAGTGACTGTTGAGGATTTGAGATAAACATCAAGAATCAGACACTTAGATTCATTCTAGCATATGAAAACCCTCCCACCATTGATATTGCGGCAATACCATGGTTTTAAGAATTGGACGAGTCGATACAATTCGTCCGAGTCGACTTGGAGTCAGTACTTACCCGATCTGGTTCGATACCACGAGTTCCCTCACACACACCCCACCCCCCCCCCCCCCCCCCCCCCCCCCCCCCGGGACTGAATGAGTCAATCCAAGTTGCCAAGTCTAAAAACCATGAGTAACAAAAGACTCAAAGGAGAATACAAATCCAAGAATCAGTCTCGTCACCTCAGCAATGTATTCACTAAGACTAGGGTTTTATATATATAATGAAAAGTAGACTAGAACAATTCAATGGTTAATAGTGCCATCAGAGTTGTCTATCCTACTAAAGGACATGGATATTTCATAAGAAAAACAACCCGCTATATCCTCCTAGACTATAATAACTGTAAAATCTAGCTTTTGTTATTAACAAAATGCATGGAAGGCCCAAAGAATATGGAACTATATCTAACAACTCAAAAACCAGGTCAACGAAAATTGAATGCAAACAGAATGGAAAAAGAAAAAAAAAAAAAAAAAAAAAAAGAAGAAAAAGTAAAGATCATTCGATGATCATAAATAACATCCATTGCAAAATAATAAACAAACATCCACTTAGATTCAGCCTCAACATAAAGCAAAACCCAGATGTAATCATGTAAAAGAACCTGAGTTACACCAAATCAAAATTCACCCCACTCAGCATTCCAAAAGAACACCTTCCCATCATGAATCAAAATTATCAGAAAACTAACATCACAACTGTTATGAGGAAATCCGACTCAACGAATCAAGTCCGCTACCTACCTCGGAGTCTGGAGAAGAGACCTCGGAGGTGTATGATTGATGAAAAAGGGGGCCGGGTCCACCCTCGGTCCAAGCCGAAGCCTACCTCGGCCTCTAGCCGTCTCGTTTGGTAACTCAACAAAGGGGTCATATCTATTTACTAGTCAAGGTCCGAGGCCTGGGGTCGGGAGTACCTTGGGTCCTAACTTAGATCTGAGGCCGAGGCTGTACGTGTACGTTCCGGGCGCCTAACTAAGAAATTGCCTTACGCGGACATGACCGGATATCCCGCCCCGGATACGCTCCTCTTAGACACGATATGCTACATAATCTCTGGATTACGGTCAAAATCTCCACAATCGCAATATCCCACTGATTGAGCGAATCGTGCCGAGATTAAAGGACGCAGATCATCCAACCCACAGGTATAAATACCAAGGGACCCCATTGATACAGGTACGCAATATCTCACACCCTCTCTCTACTATCAACTTAGACCCAGATTCCCGTGACCTGACTTAGGCATCAAAGGGTCCCCCGGCTTAGCCAGGGTCTCATTTGCTCACTCTCTGTGCAGGACTAGGGTTCGCTAGAGATTCGCCATACAGAGTGGAGGGAGGTCTAGATTTTGACCTCAACAACAACCATCCAAATAGTCGAGCCAAAAAAAAAAAAAAAAATCCAAAAAGAAAAGAAACAACCCCATCAATCCACATTATTCACCAAAACATGAAAGTTAAAAGTCTAAATGTAGAGAGATAGAGACATCTCAAAACCTCAAGAGAAGCAACAACGGATATCTCCTTCGAGAATCAGAACCAACCACTTCAGAGAGTCCACCAAGGCCGAAGCACCAAACCATCCCATAAACTAAAAATATTTTTTTTTTCAAGTAAGGAGAAAAATTGGAATCCGCAAATTTGGAAGTAAGCATTTCAAAAATAAAAATTTAAACAAAAAACCACATCCCAACCAGCCTAACATAACCAAAAGAACCCACAAATCCGAAGAATGCATAAAAATCCACATCTTCAAACCACCCAAAAATCTCAAGGAACAAAGGAATATATATATATATATATATATATATATATATATATATATATATATATATATATATATATATATATAGAGAGAGAGAGAGAGAGAGAGAGAGAGAGAGAAGAAGAAGAAGAAGAAGAAGACATAACAGTGCAACCAGAGAATTCAAAAAATCAATTTGCAATTAGAAGCATAGTCAAAACAACCCATAAATCCAATGAACCTACACACCCACCACAACAGTGGAATCCACGAACCGCAAATCATGCAATTCACAAATCAAATTTATTCGAAAGATCACAAGAAATCCATCAAAAATAACTGAGAACCCCCCCCCCCCCCCCCCCCCCCCCTAACCCAAATAATCAGCATACCGATATCAGTAAAACATCAAGAAAAAAAAAAAAGGAAAGAAATAAAGCAGAGAGAAAGAGTAGAACCCGTAAACCTTGAAAACAGTAATTCACGAATAAAAATTAGATACCCGTCAAAACACAACCAAAGAAACCCATTATTCTGAAGAATTCACAAAACCCACATTACCGAAACAATTTAAAAAGACAAAAAACAAATCTTGGAGGAAAACAGAGCAACCTCCAACCTCCAAAAAAAAAAAAAAAAAACAAATTTCCATAATTCACAAATCAAAATTAAGAAAAATCCACATCACAAAACCCACAGAATTCGCAAAATCCAACATCGACAAACCATCCCAAAACCCACAGAATTCGCAAAACCCGACATGGACAAGCCATCCAAAAATCCAAAGAACCCACAAAACCCAAATCACCAAATCAGCCAAACATTCATTTTTTAAAAAATTTTAAAAATAATAATAATAATAATTAAACTAACCTGCAAACATCGAAGAACAATTCACGAATCGAAATCAAATAAAAAACCCACATCAAAAACATCTAAAAACAACTCACAACCCAAAGAATTCAAAAAACCAACATCATCAAATCACCCAAAAATCCAAAAGAAGGAGAAGAAGAATCTGCCCAACCTCAAAGAAAGCAATGCGAGGACAAGCATCGGAGGAGCAATCTTCGCCGCCACCGCCCTCTCAAGATACTTCCACGCCATGGGGACGTTGTTTCCCCAGCATATGTGGGAAACAAGGACATGAGAAAGGTCTATGGAGGGAAGAGAGACGCCAGATGAGCTCAAGGTAGAAGAGAGGTGGATTGCCCAGATGAGGGGGTCGCTGCCCTTATCCTGCGCACCCTTAGTGAGCTCTAGAACGCTGTCCCAGAGAGGTGGGGTTACTGAGGAAACCGCCATTTTCAGGTGAGATGGTATTTCATGGAGAGAAGGAAGAAAAACCAAAAGCCTCTCTCTCCGCCTCTCTGTGTCGCGCCTGCTGAAAAACACTCCAATGAAGAATGCGTAGCTTCTTTTATTACAAGTCCGGGTCCGATGGAGACGAACGTTCACCCATTGATGTGAACGTATAAATCAATGAGTGGGCCCACTTTAATGTTTTAGTGAAATCCAAGCCATCCATCACTTTTTTCAAATCTATTATACTTGTTATATAAAAATAAATATATATCAAACAGTTAGATGAGCCACACCGAGTAAAAAGGCCTAAAACCTCTAAAATCACGTTTTGTTGCCCACCCGAGTTTTGGAATGGGCTTATTTCCCAATTATCCACTTATCATCGTTGGATTCATCTTCTTAATGGATTAGATGGACTATAAAAGTATTCTGGGCCCACATACAATCTGGAATTTTTTAACGGTGGCTGTCCCATTCCAGATGTTCCCTGTCGTTTGGCCCACGAGATTTGGTTGGCCCTGACATTTTTTCGATCCAGGGGTAAAAACAAGGGATGAAAATGATGGACGGATCTGATATCTTTGAAACTCGCGTTGGGTCCCACCCGCAGATTTATAGGTCAAAACTAGCTGAGAGATCTGCACGGGATACAGCCTCTCGTTTTTTAAATTCGTTTTTGCCTGAATCGCATCTCAGACTAACCAGCATGTGTCGCGCAATGTGGGCCCCACATATTGAGAAGCTCGATAGCAACCGTTCATCATCTTGGCGCGCAACTCGCGGGGTATAGTAACGTGGAGGAACGACTTTTATGTCCGTGAGATCCACGCCGTCCATCAGGCGAATAAACCCGTGTTCGGCCCTTCATTCCAAAAGATCATGGGATTCAAGACTCAGGTGGGCCACAACAACATGGGGAACATGTAAAATACGCCAAAAACCTCTAGATTCAGTGGTGTGGCCCACCTAAGTTTGGGAATATGATGATTTTTTCGGGGCGTCGATTGGTCCTGGTGACAACCATCAAACGATGGATGGCGAATAAACGCTACGTGGGGGCCAAGGACAACTAGTGGTATGCGGCCCATCCCAGCCGTTCGCTATCGTGCGGCCTAACTGATTTTCGGATCCGCCGGTTTTGGGTTTTAGTGTATACAAGAGACAGAGCAGATGATGGATGGTTAGACGCCATGCGTTGAATTCAGGCTCGATTGGGACCGCGGATTGCGTCCTACCCCCGCCTGTCTCCAGCTGGGAACGGGCAGCACCTTTGAGTGGCCACCGTGATGTGTGGACCTTATCCACACCGTCCATGCATTTTTTTCGTATCATTTCATTATGAAAATAGGAATACCAGGCTGATACAAGACTTAAGTGGACCACACCACAGGAAGCAGAAGTGATAATGATTCTCACCGTTGAAACTTTTCTAGGGCTCGCAGTGATGTTTATTTTACATCCAATCTATTCATAAAGTTACATATACCTGGATGAAGAGAAAACATAAATAACAGCTCCATCCAGAACTTCTGTAGCCCTCAACAAGTTTTCAACGGTAAAAGTTTAATCCCCATTATGTAGTCCCATTTGAGTGTTTGATCTGCCTCATTTTTCAGTTAATATCCTAAAATGATATGAAAAAATAGATGGACGGTGTGGATAAGAGCCATACATCACGGTGGCTACTCAAAACTGTTGCCCGTTCCCAGATGGAGACAGGCTGGGATAAGACGCAATCCTCTTCCGCTCGATGGGGACCCCTCCAGAGTCCGAGCGCGACTTGGCTGCCGGCCCGAACCAGATGTGTGGGTGAGACCCTCGCCGTGGTGGCCCACCAAAATGTGCGCACTATACATCCACACTGTTCATCTGTTTTTTCAGCTTATTTTAGGTTATACTTCCAAAAATAAAGAAGATACAAATTTCAGACAGATTACACCACAGGAAACAGTAGTTATTGACCATTAAAAACTTTTGTAGTGGGCCACAAAAGTCCCACTACAAAAGTTTTGGATCAATCTGATCATTTTTCTTACTTTATCCAGGTTCGTGTGATATTATCGATAGGTTGAATGGTCAATAAATATTATAGTAGACGTTAAGAAGTTTCTAACTGTGGGTGTATAATAACCATTGTTTTTGGTAAAATGGTCCACCTGAAATTTGTATCTTCTTCGATTTATGGAGCATAGCTTTAAAATAAGTTGAAAAAGAAAAGGTAGTGACTGCACACCCACGGTTAAAAACACGTCAAGAGGACACAAAACTGTGGATGAAGCTAATTTTTTTTTTCTTTTCTTTTTTAATCTCCTCTGTATGACCTAACCAACAAATTGGATGGCAATTAAATTACTGCGGACCTTGAAAATTTTTAATGATAAGCATTCAATCACTATTGTTCTATGTTGTATGGTGCACTTGAGATTTAGATCTATCTCAATTTTAGAGGTGATGTCCTAAAATGATAAGATAAAATAAATGAACTGAAGATGAAACACATACTTCATGGTGGAGCTCATAGCACTAGCCATTACTTAGATTCCGGCATTGGAGTTGTTGCCACCGAGTTCGAGTCCTTGTTTGTGTGTTGGGAGTGTGCATTTTTCATGTGTTGTTGTGATGCTCTAAAATTCAGCACTTAAGTTCGAAGACTCCAATCCTAAATTCTCAGGTGTGTAGTTAGCAAAAATGTACATAAACAAGTTTATATATGCATATGCAGTCTTAATTAACATTCACTTATGATCAATCATCATATCAGTTTTAAATTATTCGCATTAAAAGTTAAGTATAAATAGCTAAACCCATAAATATATGATTAATATTTAAAATGTGCAACTCCAAAAATAGTATCTTCCTAGATAAGGATTACACGAGCCACAATATATATTTTACAAAATCTAACAACGGAGCCCACTAAGTTGAGGACTCCAATATATATATATATATATATATATATATATATATATATATATATATATATATATATATATATATATATATATATATATATATATATATATATATTCAAAACGAATAAAGTGTAAAGTTTTATACTTTCACCTAACACTCTTAAAACGTTACGATGATGGTGCAAGTCAGTCTAATCCTGCACGTCTAAAATCTCAATGGTACCTATATCAATAATATCGTTTGATTGGTGTTTTAAAACACCGTCCCAAGTGAGGATGAGTAGCTAACTTAGTGATACTATTTTCATAAGTCACACATATTATTAATGCAATCAAGTATAAGTAATGATTACATTACAGAACAAATAATTCATAAGTTAATTCTTTAAATGCAGCGATGACATGAGATGTACATATATGGCTCGAAAACAACAGCAATAGTAAACCTTTCACATCAACATTATCTTCGGTGAAAACGTCAATCATATACGCAATGGTTGATCCGCAGCACAATCCAGTAATGTTTGTCATGATATGCATGATTAACAAAGTAATTGTTATTATTGATTTAAATAGTAGATACCTCCATTTTATCAAAAGAAGTAAAACAGAACACATGGTTGCCCCTCACTAATGCCCATTAATCTTATTATGGGTTTGTTACCCGAAAATTCAACTTATACAATTAAACAACAATAAGAGCTTGTCACCCAATGAAGATAACAAATAATATAGAGTCGCCACCCAAACACAAATGTGGAAAATGTACGACATTAAATCCATCAACAATACAATGGGCTCGTGAAGAGTTGCTGCGACTGGAGGAAATGATAGCACAAAACCACTGTCGTCGCAAATGCACCAATTTATTTTATTTTATTTTTTAGCACAAACAATAGTGTAGTAAATTTCGAGGATGAAATTTTTGTTAAAAGGGTAAAATATAACATCCTCTTTTTTTAAATGGTAGGTATTCCAAACCCCACTGATCCCTTCGGTGTGGCTCATTATAATTTTAAATCGCCTTCATTTTTTGATTCATACCCTAGCATGACTAGACAATACGGATGAACGGAATGGATTTCCTACAATTCCAATATGGGTCCCATTAGGTAAATAAATAAATAAAATATATGACAAGCCGTGAAACCAACATTCTCGAGTTTTTCTCTCATCTTTCATTTTCTCCGTTCACAACAAATGCTTCCAGGACCATCTATTACCTCCAAACCATCAGGAAAGTGGGCTCAGGGTCCTAATTCAATCCGTTCATTCCGTGGATTTTGTCAATTTAACTCATATATATATATATATATATATATATATATATATATATATATGCACACATAATGTACGGCATGTGCTACTACTAAACCAATATCACAAACCTCTCTCTCACTTCTTCCATTTTTTCATTCGACAACAGAATGATTCCGCACCCAAAGCCATCCAAACCATTCATCTTATGAAAATAAGAAAATAAGAAAATAAAAAAATATTGATAATAATGATATTAATCAACGACGTGCGTTGTACACGCACGCCGCCTTAACCATAAAGTCACAAACCTCTGAAACCACTGACGGATCTCCATTAAAGCCTTCATCATTCACCTCACAAGCTTCCCACATCAAACTCCATCATCCTGAAGAAAAGAATCGTCAAAAAACCATTGATCAACAAGTCGCCAATAGAAAAAGTTTCATCTTCCTTAGCAAGATTATCAATAGTCAAGTTGTGTTATAGCCATCTCTTGACACAGGTCATGTATCAGGTAGGTGATCTAACCCACACCACATACCGAGATTTATACATAAATGTCATAGGCATGGAATGATATTCGGCTTGCAAGTTGGCAACCATAAAAATGCCTGTACTTTTGATTGACATGCATTAATGGTTAAACTACTGTACACGTTGAAGTACTTTGATTGCATATGTAAATATTATATATTTTTGTGTATATGTTAATTCTTTAATAATTACTTGTTGTTTAACCAACTGTACACATGGAAGATTAATGATGCATTGTATTGCCTTCTCAGATTTACCTTGAATCCTTTTGTGTTGATGTATTGTTAAATAATGTACATGTTATAATGATGATTAGTTCTGTATAAAAATCTTAAATATATTATGTTTTTTTTTTCATCATAGTATATGTCTTCTTAAGTTGCCATCAAATGATTATTTTTTTTTTATAGAGATCATGAATTCTTTTATGTTATGAAATAAGTTATGGCTAAAATATCGTGATACGAGTGCTTTGTCCAGGGTCATTCCCGAAATATTGGCACGGGTGCTCTAACCTGGGTAATTCCCTAAAAGATACACACACGGGTGCTCTGCTTGGAGTCACTTTCGAAAGATCGGCACGAGTGCTCTGCCATGGGTAATCCCCTAAAAGATACACACACGAGGTGTGCTACCCTGGATTGACTCCTAAAAAAATCATTTAGTGCTCTGCCCAAGGTTGTTCCCTAAAAAATATCACGTGGTGCTCTACCCAGGGTAATTCCCTAAAAGATCATCATGGTAGATATATTTTTAAGTTAATCGCAGAAGAGTGCATTTTTATTTGAATCATATATTGAATTATTTTATTTAATTTTAAAATATTTTTGTGAATATTTATTATCTCATTAAATGTTAATTTTCTTTAATCATTATTATAAAGTTGTGTTATGGTATCAATGTATAAATTTCAAATGGGATGAAAATGATCCTATTGAGCTATCGTACTTAGGGTGTTTAAATATTTCAGGTATGGGGTATGAATACTTTTATAGGGCATGTTATTATCGATAAGCCAAAGTTATATTCAGTTTTAAAGATTGTTTTTTTTTAAATTTTGGTTTAAACTTAATGGATTATGTATTTCCTTTTACTCAGTTTTATTTTAGTAAAGGAATGATGCATTAAAGTTGAGTTGACTTTATTTAATTATTTTGACATTGTGATATGAGATATTTTATTTGAGCTTAGTTGATATAAATGATGTTATGATGAATCTTGGTATTTTGAGAATGAAAATGGTTATATACACTTAAATAAAAGTGAATCTTATACATCATGGGCTTGAAATTTAGATTCGGGTTACTCTACTCGAATACTTGAATTTCGGGGTGTGACAAGTAGCTTATGAAATCTTATAATCAACAAAAAATTATTACCTAATACTATCAATGGTTGATAAAAATAAAAACAATAAGAGTAATCCGCACCTAATAAGGAATTTCTCAATTTTTTGAGCAATTAAGGTTAGAGTTTTGGTAAAATATCAATTCCTAAATCAAATTTAAAGGAATTATGTAAGATTCATTAGATCTATCACTACAGAAGTTTATATTGGAAGGTAGAATATATTTCTTACCTCATTTCGCAAAAGGAAAATTGATCTAACAAAGGAAACGACGTCGCTTAAGGTTTATTACGACAATTAAGACACTTGAGAACAAGGACCATGAACCCAAGCTCTCAATTTTTCACCCTATTTCTTTCTTTCTCCCCTTCTTTCTCATTCTCATTCTCATTCTCTTAAACCCTAGAAAATTCATATTCAGGGGATGAGAGCCCAAATAATTTGTATTTATAGTGTTAAAAGTGGTACTTTTGGCCCCAAGCGCTAGGTTTTAGGTCATATAACCCTACTGGGGGTTAATTATAGCTGTTGGGATTCAATGTGAGGTGTGTGGGTTGATCCACGTTGTAAAATACTCATCTTTAAGGGTGATCAACGTAAGGCTTCGATTGTTCTACAATTTAGTCGCGACAGTTGACGAATATGATCAAAAGTCAATTCGACAGTTACCAATCATTGATTGGGCACACGAATATACAAATATATGAATGATATTAACCTAAGTTAGTGCCATTAATTTAATCATAATATAGCGGTCTAAAAATCTATAACTTTAGCAAAGATCAAACGGGGACAAATAACTTAAGTTTCTACGTATTTTCAATTACATTCACATATTTCATACACTCGCCTTGTGAGCCCAAGTTGAACATTTCGATATGTAATTTCTTTGGTTTATTCCATGATGGACGTCGAGCCTATTAAGACGAACTTCATTCTATAGTTTCGCGTCTAATGGCCTACTAACGAATGATTTAGAGCTTAATTAATTAATTAATTCATTTTTTAAATAAAATAATTAATAAAATTTACCGTGTACGATTAGCTAGGCTTGAATTATCTAAGTTTGTGACATTACCCATTCACATTGAGCAAAAATAGTAATTTGGTCCTAATAACCATAAATCATAGATTTGAAGGTCATATGATACTTTAGTCAATTCGTTTTAATTATGTGCATAAAACGATCTAGATTGGTAGACTTTCATTAAATTACAATTATATATCTTGATTAATTGATGGTGGGTTGTATAGATATGGGCCTTAGATGAATAAATCACAAGAACAGACTCAAGATTTAAGTGATCGGGGGGACTCGATAACTTCCTGAGGGTATCTAATCGAATTTGTATAGTTCAATTTATCTATAAAGGCTTTATTCGAAGTTTTGTCAAGGTTTGATACTTAAAAATATAATTTTATGCACAAGTTTTCAGGAATTTTAACTATGAACATGTATATTCATTTGTACTTATTTAAAATCTCAACAATAACATCAGAAGATTTTTTGATTTTAGGTTAGCAAAAATTTGAAACACTACAACTATACTAGGTCAACCATAAACACGGATGTGGATTGCGTCTTGCCCCTACCAAGACTTGCTTGGTCTTAGCAAGGGGCTATGTAGGGCCCACCATTACACATACATTTTATCCACATTATCCGTCCATTTTGTCATATCATTTGAGGTATGAGCCAAAAAATGAGGCACATCTAAGTCAAGTGGGTCACACATGCTAGGGATTAAATGTCTACCATGGAAAACATTATGGGATTTGCAAAAGTTTTGACAAAGCTCATATTTGTGTGCTCCCTTCATCCGCACCCTTTATCCATGTATTTATGACCTTATGAATACGCTGTATATCAAATAATTACCACGGTGAGCATAAGAAGGTTTTACATGTGAGCCTCGTTATCACCATTGCCCCGTGTCATGCAGCCAACTTAAGTCTTTGATAGTCTTATATGCTTATGCCCTAAAATAATACGTCAAAATGATTGGACAGGATGGATAAAACATATAGGTCAGGGTGGCCCTGCAGTCCTATTAGGGTTGACTAAGACACCCCCCACCCCCTTCTTGCACAGTGAGTCACGCCAGCTAAGCGAATTGTGTACCAAGCAAATTCTGTGGAGCCACCATAGTTGTATGGGTTTTATCCATGGCATTCTTTTTCTTCTTTTTTTATTTCACATCATTTTAATGCATGAGCTGAAACATTGTGAATTGGACAATTAATGTTGAAAACATCTTGGAATTCAAAATTTTGTATAAAGATGATATTTGTGTTTTCCCTCCATCCATATCTTTCTCGCCTTGTAAATGGTTTGGATGACAAAAAACCATCACCGTAGGTCTTAGGAAATTTTCAAAGATGGATGTCATCATCCCTACTTATGTTCCCGTGGTTTGGTCCACTCGAGCCTTGGATATGCTTCGGTTTTAGAATCATGATATAAAATGATCTGTCAAAACAGATCGACGGCATGGATAAGAGACATACATCAATGGTGCGTCCCACGGAATCCTACTGAGTTACTCGGTACCCAATCCACTTCCCACGCAAGTGCCGATTGTTGTTTTTTTTTTTATTTTTTAAGTACACCCCACTGTCAGCTGACACTTCACTGTTAGCCACCCAACTGGGGATTGAAACGAGGCAGTCTACCACTTTGTACGCAAGTGCTGTTCGTTTTCAACGGTTATGGCCCACTGATAAGTGTGGAAGGATGATACTGATCCATTGGCTTGTAGACGCGTGGACTTTAATGCTAGCTGTCTCTTCAGTGGTCCACATTCGGTAAGACGGCTGGCGCACGTCAGGGAGGAATCGGATGACCTCAGGCACAGACAATTTCCTGTGCCCGGGGCTGTGTGGGGCTACAGAGATCTCCTTGACAAATCCTTTCGGTCCATCTGTTCTGAAAGACCAAAATAAGACAGAGTGCTAAAAATCAGGGATATCCAAAACTCATATGGGCCACATCAAACGAAAAAATGTAGATTGAATGTATGGGGTGACAGAAATCTTGTATCTCCATGATATTTGTGCCTGCAGTTTATATGACTGGTAATAACCATATGAACGGTTTGGATGCCATATAAACATCATGGTCAGCTAGTAACTAAGCTGAGTTTAAGCTGAGGTTAGCTAGTACCCAGCTGAGTCGAGCTATCGGTCCCTGTAGCTACTAACTTAAAACAGAACTCCAGCTTCGTTCTGAAGTTTTGCTAAGCCCACGCGCGTTTACAAGTCAGCTAAAGCACACGCCACCACATATGCCAGTGTGGCATAAAAATGAAATATCCAAACCATCCATCACCTAGATCTCATTGTTTTCAGACTATTTTGCAAAAGATAAAGATCGTCCACTCATTAAATGTGCCACGATATTAACAATAAATGGACTGCTTATAAGATTTTAGCTGATTTTTCACAAATGTACATTTGTTATGTTAATCGTGGCCCACCTAACTAGTGAACCAAAGCTGAATACTGCAATAGAAATCTAAGTGGTGCACTTTTGCTGGATGGCTATGTTATTGCACTTGCCTGCCACTCTTGCCTCTTGCAGTGGCAAGTGCATCAACCTTACACAAGAGGCTTAGTAAAGCTCGGACAATAGAATTAGAGCGGTATACAAGTCTTGAAAGTGGATTCTGATTGAATCAAACTGGTTGAGTTCGAACTTGCTCGAGCTCGACTCAACTTAAATCAAATCTAAGCTCAAATCAACTCAGATTAATTCACCTTGATGACTTGGTTATTTTGATATTAATGTTGTTACCGAGCGTTTGACAGAATAACTCAACAAAGTATTGTTCCGAGTGTGTACATTCTCAATGACATCAACTGGTGGTGAGGAAGGAATGGATACGTACAAATTTTTTTGATATTAATATTGTTATTGCGTGTTTGACGAAATAACTCAACAAAGTATTCTCCTAGGTGTGTACATTTTCAATGATGTCAACTGGTGGTAGGAAGGAATGGATACGTACAAAACAAATTACTGAAAAAATAAATCTTAAAATTATCAAACTAAAAAAAGCCTACAAGTTTTATTTAGAGTATTTAATGAAATATGTTATATTTTTATATTATGTAAAAAATTGAATATACATTTTATATGTTTGAAAAAATGTTAAGTAGAATTGAACTATTGACGGAACCAAGCCAAGCTCTTTTAGCTAAGATTAGCCACGGGCCTGTACAACTCTAAATAAAACCTAAAAGCAGGGGTGCCGATGCCGAATACCTAACTTTTTCATTGATTTAAATTCTAGCTCTTGGAAGTGTGACCAGGGTCTGTTTCAATGATCCAAACCGTCTATATTATAATCCTACCGGTGGGTTGGGATACCCGAAAATAACCCTCGGATTTGAATATTTCATATCTGTAAATATTCAAAGTTAGGAGATAGTCCACATTCATAGAAAAAAGATTCAAAATGATCCTGAGGTTGAAATATTCCAATAAAAAGATAGATTATATTTTGGACTTCTACCATCCAAGACCTACGATGCAAACAATCTGGATCATTAGAAATGGCCCCAGATCTAAAGGGTAAAGTCCTGATTTATCCTACTGTAATACATCCGGATGTATGCTAACATACCTGTTTACAGTGGAGTGCCCTGGCCTGTGTGGAGCCCATAGATATATCCTTGAAAAATCCACTCCGTCCATCTATTTTTAAAGACCATAATAGGACAATAGTCTAAAAATCAGGCAGACCCAAAACTAAGGTGGGCCATATCACAAAAAACAGTGGGGGTTGGACCCCTTGGGTTGACATAAGGTTTATATCAGGATGATATTTATGCCTATAGTTTATCTGAGTGGTAATAAACCTGTGAACGGTTTTGATGGAATATAAACATCATGGTCAGCTCCAGGAAGGTTTCAACAGTGGATGTTTTCATTCCCACTATTCCATTGGTGTGGTCGACTTGAGTTCTGGATCTATCTGATTTTTATATTTTTGTCTTATTGTGATATTTCAAAATAGATGGACGGAATAGATTTTTCACTGATATTTTAATAGGCCCCACGCAATCCACGTATATCCCAAAACCCGGGTCTCAGGCAATTCGCTTCAGTTTTATAGTTGAATCCGGATATTCTTATCATTTTGATTGGTTGGTGTTATCGTTGACTTTTCAGTACTGAATTAAATGCTATTAATAATGATTTGGCCAATTATTTCGTAATAAATAAATTTTTTCTATTTATAGTAAATAGAGATTTTAGATTTTTTTATAGTTTGCTCCCTGCTTATGGACGGTCAGATTAAATACTCGTAGGTTTGAGTGCTCGTGTGGTGGCTGTGGATAGTGTGTGTGTAAAAAAAAAAAAAAAAAAACCTATTCATTGTCTTTTTTATAAAACTTGTCATACTCTGGCAGAGTGTGATGGATGATACACAGGCACTTGGGAAATGCATATACACCATAAAATTAAGAGAAATCAGACTATTTAAATTATATTTTCCAGCTAAGATGAATTCTAAATAAAACATTAACACTTCTGATTTATCTGATAATTAGACTGGCGGATATTCATTGCGGTTAAAAATGAAAATATCCCATGTCTTTATCCTAACAAAGGCCCACGAATCAATGGTTGGAATTGTTCAACCAATCTGATCTTGGGATTACATTTAATGCTAGTAGGATAATTAATTTAACCAGTTTAATATAAGTTCATGCATGCCACATGTACCATTTTTGCCTAAGTGTCATAGGCTACGTAACGTTATTAATTTTTTAAAGGAAATTTATAATATTAATAAAAACACTACCTACTTATAAATTAAAAAAGCTATTCCATTAATTCAAGTAATCATCAATGAAATACTTGCCGGAGCAAAGGAGTATTGCTTCTCTGGTGGGCCCCACCATGATGTTTATATGTCATTCCTGATTCAGGGACCAAATGATTGGAAATAGTATGCACGGCAACACTCATTCTTCAAATTGTGACTGCCTTTTGGCTTGGGCTTAAATTTTGGTGTTTGATCTAATGCTTGGAGTGAATTTCATATAATCATTAAATAAGGGCGGAAGTCTCTCTCCTTTGTATTTCCTTTGATGTGGCCTACCTAAACCAAAGGTTGGCTTGATTTTTAGTACCTGGCCTAACATGGGATTGTATATCTAATATCGGGAATGGATGTTTTTTTAAGGTTGGATACTTCATTTATGCTTCATTATCCCTCGATTCCATATGGTTCACCTCATATTTGCCTCGCATCACGTGGGGCCAACCTTTGATATGGATCATTCATTGTGTGGGCCCCACCTTTGATGTGGGTCGTTCATCATGTGAGGCCCACCTTGTATGTGGGCCATGCATATATCATTAGAAGTTGACCTTTAACGTGCATCGTTCATTACGTAGGGCCCACCTTTGATGTTGGTCATCCATCACGTGGGGCCCACTATCAATGTTATTGTCCATCATGTGGGGCCCATCTTCAATATCTACCAACCATTATGTGGAATCTACCTTTGATGTGGATTGTCCATCATGTGGGCTCACCTTCGATATGTGTCGTCCATCATGTAGTGTCTGCCTTAGATATGTGTCACTCATCATTAGGCTGACCTTTGATGTGGACTGTCCATCGAGTGGGGCCTACCTTGATGTGGATCATCCATTATATGTGTTTTAATATTATTAATTTCCCATCAAGTGGAGCCCAACTTTAATGTGGACTGTCCATCATGTTGGCCCCACCTTCAATGTGGGTTGTCCATCATGTGGGGCTCGCCTTGGATGTGGGCCATTCATCATTAGAGGCCAACCTTTGACGTGAATCGCTCATTGTGTGGGGCAACCTCAATATGGGCTATCATCATGAGGGACCCAACTTTAATGTCCATTGCCCATCATGTGGAGCCCATCTTTAATGTAGACCGTTCATCATGTAAGCCCCACCTTTGAAGTGGGTTGTCCATTATACTAGCCCGCTTTGGATGTGGACTATTTATCATCATGGGTTTACCTTTGATATAGACCATCCATTGTGTGGGACCACATCAATATGGGGTCATCCATCATATGGGGGGCACACCTTTGATATAGACAGTCCATTGGGTGAGCCACACCTCGGATGTCAAAGGGACCTCGAGAGAAAGCCTCCCTTGACATGGATGGTGAGAGAGAGCCTCCTTTGATCAGACTATGTGAGAGAGAGAGAGAAGTAGAAAAGTAATAAATAAAAAAGCAAAGGGTCATCAGGATTCCACCAAATAAGTTATTTTTTCTACTTACAATAGTAGATAAGTAACTTATTTGAGATAAGTTTGGTTTATCAATTACAAGTAACATTTTTTACTTAAAAGTTACTTAATCACTTCAACTTAATAGGTAGAAATCAAGATAAGCTATCTAAGGCATAAGTAATTTATCTTAAGTAACTTAATATCCAAATGCCCCTTAAAAGGAAAAAAGAACATATCGAGATAAGTAGCTTTGGATGTGGATTTATTGTCGAAGCCTTTTAAAGGAAGTTCTTGTACAAGGATGCTGGGTGGGGCCCACTATAATGTTTTTGAAAATCCACCTCATCCAATCATCTTGCAAGATCATTTTAGGACATGCAAGGAAAAATGAGGTGGATCCAAAACTCAAGTGGGCCACACGAGAGGAAATAGTAGGGATTCAGTGAGCACCATTGAAACATTCTTATATTTATTATAGTTTTATATTAAGCTTTTTTTTTTTCACTTCATCCCAATGATAATGACCTTATAAACGTTTTAGATGGCATATAAGCATTAAGGTGGAGCCCAAGAAGATTTTAACAATAGGAATTTCTTTCTCCAATTTTCTCTATCATGTAACCTACTTGTGTTTTGGATCCACGTCATTTTGGTTGCATGTCCTAAAATGAGCTCGTAAAATAGATGGACAGAGTGAGTTTCTCAAGGTGCGCCCCATCCATCATCTTGTGTAGGAACTCCCTACAAAAGGCTTTCATCGGAAATCCACATCTAACACCCTCAAGTAGATTAGTTACTTTCACAATGGGTCCTCGCTCTTGCCCCAGTGTTAGACCCTTAATGATATACTCACAAGAGTTTCAACACCAGGCCAAGGTCTAAGTACCCATGCCACGGTATGAGTGTGTGTGAAAAAAATTACTTTTAAAGTGATGATTACCAAACCAACTTAAGTGAAAAAGTAACTTAAGGGACATTTAGAACTAAGTTACTTTAAATAAGTTACTTATGTCATAAGTAGCTTATCTTGATTTCTACTTAATCTGACCAAAAGTATGTTTGGTAAATAACAATACTTATTATCCAAAAAGTAGAAAAACATATTTAATTTCTAACATTATAAGTAATTATTCTAAAAGTTTGTTTGGTCCCCCTTAAATCGACTATCTATCATGCGGGGCCAACCTTTGATGTGGATTGTTCATTGTGTGGGCCTCACCTTTAATGTGGACCATCCATCATGCAGGGCCCACCTTGATTGTGGGTCATTCATTGTTAGGGGTTGACCTTTAATGTGCGAAGTTCATCAGATCGGGCCCACCATCAATGTTATTGTCCATCATGTGGGATCCATCTTCAATATCCATGGCCCATCATGTGAAGCCAAGCTTTGATGTGGACCGTCCATCATATGAGCCCACCTCTAATGTGGGTTGTCCATTATGCAGGACATGCCTTGGATATGAGACACTCATCATTAGGCCAACCTTTGATGTGGATTATCCATCATGTGGGGCCCACCATTTTAATTCCCAATCATGTGGAACCCACCTTTGATGCGGGTTGCACATCACATGGGTCTCACTTTCAATGTGGGTTGCCCATCATTAGGGGTGGACCTTTGGTGTGGATCACCTATCATGTGGGGCTACTTGGATATGGGTCATCATCATTTGGGGCCCACAAGGAGTTCATAGCCACAAAGAGCTTATTACCTTTAAATAATTTCTTAAGTTGCTGTGTCACCAATAAAAATGAAGAAAATAAGTTATTTTTAAAAGTTGAAAAGTTTTTTTGTTTAAAAAAAAAAACTTATAAAACTAGGTTACTTTTTCTAAAAACCTACCTATTTAAGTTTAATAATTAAACTAACTTATTAACTTGTGTAAGTTAAAAAAGCTACTTATTTCGTAGTATCCAAATGAGCCATTAAAGACCTCATAAGTTAAAAGTAACTTGTTTGGTGGTATCCAAGAGCCAAAAAAACAGGTTGACATGATATTTAGGTGGGCCTCACCAAAGGAAACAGTTGGGATAGAGCTGTCCACCCTTCATTTTTATAGGGCGTAACGTGATGATCATATGAAATTCATACCAACCATTAGATGCCACACCAATAATTAGGCCAACAACCAATAAAAAAGGCCCATAGGTGATTCAAGTGGCCACAACAAAAGCAACTGTTCGACGGACCCTATGACCCAATTTCTTTTAAAAATCTAACAATACTAATTAGTTAAATTTAATGGGATAACTTACTGAAAACTCTTTAAAAAAAGATAATAGAATATAAATTCTACATTAAGTTGATAGTGTTTTTTTTTTTTTTCACATACCACATAAGCACTCATCCCATAATCTCAGTATTGAAGCAAAGTGTATCTACCACTCAGCCATGGAGGTTGTAAGACCCGTATCCTAATCCGTACTATTCCGTCGCTTCCCGCGATCCTTCTCGTCAAATTCCGGCAGTCTGCGACCTGTAGTCGATGTTACGCACGACCGTAAGTCGTATCCCATACATTTAAGTCGGCGTAATCCGAGACTTGTATCATTGCGACCGCACCGTCGCCGCGGTTCCAACGCCGCAACTCACGCACCGATCCGATACCCTGACTAAGAGATGTGAGCCGGCGTTCGGTTCGAGAAAACGCTGCGCGTTTACATTTCCAAGAGAATCTCTACAAAGTGTCAAATCAATCCCATCAATCAATCACGCATCAATCACTTTATGTCAAGTACAAGCAACCATACCTCTCTTACATCACCCTTACCCAAAGTCAACTCTCTCCCTCTCTCTCTATTATACCACCTTACATGTCAAGTACCACTCACATCACTCCATCACTCACCTCACATCCCTCTTACAAACTCTCTCTCTCTTTCTCATTTCTCATCTCACTTCTCAAGCAACCAAGAGCATCTCACGTCCAAGCTCTTTCCATGGAGAGAAAAATGCATTTGTGAGGCCCACCTTCCCATCTCCAAAACCCATCATCCTAGCCATCTATTTCCCATCCCCACCATCAAAGTGAAGCGTAAGGAAATAAGCTATCCAACGGACCAAGAAGATCAAGTGGTGAGTGTTTACATAAGCTAAATTTTCATATTTCTATGATGGGCCAAGTGAGGCCCACCGATCAATGGTGTAGATCTCATTTTGGGACCCTAAATGTGGCCAATGACCCACTTTGATTTCAAGATCAATCCATGATGGGGCCATTCTCCATGGACCCCATCATGATGTTTAATTTCTTTACATAAATGGTCATCTAGACCATCCATTTCGGTGGAGAAAGGATCTCCACCGTTGATCTTTTACTTGGATGACCCATATGCAATGGGACCCTTTGATGTATGATTGGATGGTTGAAACGGAGGGCCCATAGTATCGAGGTCCCTCCATCACATGTGTGTCCCACTTTTCTCTCTCTCTCTCCCTCTCATTTTTATTTATTTTTCTTGAATGTTGATGAGGCCATGTGGCCCACTTGAATGAGCCCCACCATGAAATATGTATTTTATCCAAGCCCTCCATGAGTGGGGCCCATCTTAGATGCATCACCAATTTTGTGGTGGCCCACCTACATAAAAAAAAAAAGAAGAAAAGAAAAGAAATGGAACGTCCAGCGTCTGGACGCTGGACGTGGAAGGAAAACACAGATAGTGGCTTGATTTTTTTAAGCCATTGGACTGCGTCACTCAAGCAGGTCCCACATTGATGTATGTATACAATCCGAGCCGTCCATCCCCTTCCCCGACTCATTTTAGGCGTTGAGCCGAAAAATGAGGATGATTCGGATATCTAGTGGGCCATAGTTTCAAAAACATTACCATTACCATTAAAACCTTCCCAGATTCTTATTACACGCTGAAAAATGGTCGATATTGGTCTTGATAGACTCGTTATGGGCTGGGGAATCCAATGGCTGGATTGGATCTACTTGAAGTGAGACCTACACAGAAAAACCACAAAGAAATCGATTTTTTTAAAAAAAATAGCAAAAGAGGCAGCAGACGCTGCTGCTGCAGAGGTGCAGGCAGCGCCTGCTCCAGGACGGCGGGCGGACGCAGGGGGTCCCACGGCTGACCGTGTGGACCCCACCTTGATGTTTATTTACCATCCGACCTGTTCATAAGGTGGCCCACCCTCTGAGGATGGCCCCCTCCAAATATGAGGATCATCCAGATCTCAGGTGGTCCACACCATAAGAAACAGTAAGATTGGACGTCTACCACTGAAATCCTTTTTGGACCCCACAGAAGTTCTGGATCAAGCTGGAATTTATTTTTACCCTTCGTTCAGGTCTGTGTGACCTAATGGACGGGTTGGATGGCATAAAAACATTATGGTGGGCCCCACATGGGACCCACAGTGTTGTATGTGCTTTATGTACACCGTCCACGTGGTGGCGCCCACTGTGATGTGTGTTTGATTCCATCGTCCGCCTGGACGGTGGGGTCCATCGTGATGTATGTATTTTACCATGTCGTCCAGCCATTTTTGGGCTGCTGGACGGCTGGTGGGACCCACCATGGTGCGTCTGTGCATCCAAACCGTCCATTTATTTTGTAAAAATCATTTTATGGTTTGAGCTAAAATGAGCCAGATTTATGGTTCAAATGGGCCCACCATGGCATGTGTATAGGGCCCTTTATTGATTTAACTTTGGCCATTCATTGAGGCTTACCTTGGTATACATCTAATGCCCAACTAATTAGGCCCACCTTGGTGCACATCTAAGGCCATGGGATTAAGCCCATTTGGCCTATGTAATGCCCATGGGATTAAGCCCATTTGGCCTATGTAATGCCCATATGTTTAGGCCCATTTGACATATATAATGCCCATGGGATCCGCCTCATTTAATATATATAAGGCCTATGGGAATTAGGCCCATTTGATGTGCATGGGGCGCAAATGGAGTGACCCATTTGATATATTTAAGCTCATGTGTGTAGGCCCATCTGATATATTTTAAGGCCCAAGTTGAGAGGCCCACTTTGATGTATTTCAAGGCCCATGGATCAAGGACCATTGCAATGTACATAAGGCTCATTAGTTAGGCCCGTTAACACAGCCTATTTGATGTATCTAAGGCCCATGGGTCGAGGCCCAACGGGATGTCCTTAGGGTCCATTGCAATGTGTGATTTTCCATAGTTCACGTAATGATATTTATGGCGGGTCGTGCTTAGGGAACAATGTTGGTTTAACGTCCACATTGTATGTACAATGTTGGTTAAATGTCCGCATTGTAACTCTCCTTAGGGTCCATTGATAGGCCCATACTCGTTGCTATTCATCGCTTTATAACATGCTTAGTATAATCCCATGACTCATGCCCATACGCATCATATGTATGCTGGATTTGAGTAGTGACTGATCATAGCATATGCCATTGGGCAGATCATTTATGAGACTCGTTATGAGATATAGTGCCCTACATGATTGCGCAGTACGCGCTGAATTTCTGCATGATTTGACGTGTGATTCATGCATCTCGCATATGTGTGACTTGATCACTGCACGCCCTAGCGACATCAGGGCCGTGGCTCCATAGGTACATCGTGGATGACTATATCGGATACCGAAAATACTTGATTCTATCACTGTGAGCACTTAGGATGTCCTTGGGTGAAAGTCCCAGAACCTTTTAGGTATCAAGAGATGCTCCAACGTCTAGACCAAGTGGATTCACGAGCGCCTGAGTGCTGAATACCAGTAGGCTGCGTCTCCCACTGTGTCGTGGTCAGTTGGAAGGGGGTGTGACCTTATTCGCCTGAGTGAGGGGGCTATAAGATAGGCTGAGTTTGACCAGCTCGCAAATGAGTCTGCTATCGACCAGCCGGGTAGGTATTAACAGATTACTGGTCAGGTGGATAGTGAGGTATATTCCGCTTGCTTGACGGTGCAGCTAGGGAGGTGGCAGTCTCTGCAAAGTGTATTAGACCCTGGTGATATCCAGAAAGGAACTATACTGATATATGTACTTGATGAGTACCGACTTGCTTGGATTGCATTTCGCATATGACATTTGGTTATGTAGGCCTTGCATTGCATCGGTATGGCCGATGGCATTCATATCTCGCATCATGCCTTGCATTACATAGCCTTGTTATGGTTGATGGTATTCATGGACTTACCGCATACTTTCGCACTACTTTGATACTGTACACTTGGCGTTTGCCTTGCGCACACACTTACACCACCCTCTAAGCTTTTGTAAGCTTATGCACGATAGTTGTGTGTAGGTAGCATTGGACAGCAGCAGCGCTGAGGCAGGAGTGTGCATCTGCCTATTTTGGAGCTTTTGATCACCTTGTATTTCCCTTTCCGTATTGTACTTGAAGTTTTTAATATAGTGGATATGTGGTGATGTTGTTTTGTGACTTGGTTATGCTTGTGGTTATGCTCCATTATAAAAAAAAAACTTCATTCTGAAAATCCTCCTTATAGGATACCAGGATCGAAATCTGACATTTGATTGTCAGGAGCCGAGAATGGGGTACTACGGAGGCTGTCGGCACCGGATTTGACAATCGGGATTCATGTGAATCCGATTTTCGAGTTTGGGGGGTGACAGAGGTCGACCCAGTCCAAGGAGTATATTATTCAAGGAGTTTACTTGCTATTTTGGACATGTTGTACACTTAATATAGGGTGACTTAAAAATTGTACACATGACATAAATTGGTTCTTAATATATTTGAAATGAGCCCATAAATTGTGCATTGCTTTTCCAGGAGTAAAATTGTGTAAACACTTAACTTTTTTTTTTTTTGGTATTAAAAAAGGGTGCTATTTATTGGTATAGTGGATTACACAAACCTGTGGTTCTCTTGACCTTCCCTAGGCCATTTGCTAGTGATCAAAGCCGTTTAAAGGTGAGCATTCACAGTGCGAGTCTCACAATCGAGACAATTTTGATCATCCAATTAATAGATACACTTTCCAACTTAAAATGTCAACTACCGGATCTAATTTTCAGTTAGAAGGCTATGGTGGGCCATGCAAGTTCCATGGCTAATTTTGTGGAAGTTTACATTCGACCTAACACAACCAGAACCAGAACGAACAGGTGGGATGCCACCATGTGCTGGCATGCATGACCGAAACCATAGAAGTAGTCATCCTCTTTAATATGTGACAAGTAGGCGTAAGAAACACTCATACATGATACCTCGAAGAGTATATGTCACACCCCGAAGAGCATGTGTGACACCCCTAAGATCGTGAAGCAGAGAACCAAGAGTAGGAAGTCATTCAGAGATAGGAACGCTACCTCTTATGGGAGCATAACATCAAAGCCTCATGCGAATCAAATCAATACAACTTTTAAAAACTCAATACGCAATGTATCCTCCATCCCTCATGATCACCCAACTCAAATTAGCTTATTTCAAACCTCTTTGTTTAGTTTAATTTTTATTTTTGTCTAGCACATCACTACAACTAGCCGATTTAGTTTAAGTTAAACATCTATAACGTCATCATCAAATTTCCCAATTCCTAAGTCTCTACTTAATGATTTTCCAATCACATCCTTCTCACCAATATCGCACAACCGTCCAGGTTCAGAAAATCATCAAGTTCACAGTCATTTTGCTAGCTTAAACCACTGCTGGTAATTTATTCTTCTTCTTTATATTTATCTGGCAATTATTTTGCATTTACATGTATTAATAAAATCAGCAAGTAACCTTTAACTTTTTATTTTCTCATTTTACATTACTTTTGTTGATAAACACGACCAAGCTAGCACTCTCATAGAAAAAATCCATCTAACAAAAGTTTTTATATTCAAGGCAAAAATAATTTATTCAAAAACCTTTTTCTTCACATATTACTTGGTTATCTCATCTTAACTATTGGCTGCTGAATAGATGACTCATCTTCATATATCAAATCTTTATTAGTTTATCTTAGCGACTAGGCTCATGAGGCCTGCGATTCAATTTGATTCAAATACACACTTATATATATATATATATATATATATATATATATATATATATATATATATATATATGTGGATGATTGGCTCCAACCACCGACTACTGCGTCTAGATTGAATAGCAATAAAAGTAGGGTGATGGTTGGCTCCAACTACCGACCACTGCTCCAGTACGGTGGTGGAGGTACGGTGAAATACAGTTTAAGGCACTATTGTTAGATACCTCACTTTTTCACTGACGTAAATTCCAACTCTCGAAAGTGGGATTGGAGCTTTTTCTAGGATGTAAATCCTAGCACTTGAAAGTGGGCCTAGATATTTTTCAATGTTCAAAACCGTTTCTATGATGATCTTACCGGTGGATTGGGATACCCAAAAATAACTCTCGGATTTGAATACTTTAACACTGTAAATATTCGAAGTTAATGGAGACCGTCCAAATTCACAGGAAAAGAGTCAAAAGATCCCACGGTTGAAATACTCCAATAAAAAGATATATTATCCTTTTAGATTTCTACCATCTAAGGCCCATGATATAAAAAGCCTAGATAACTTAAAAATAACACCAGATATAAAGATTAAAGTCCCTGCTTATCCGGATGTATGCTAGCAGACTTATTTATACAGTTTTTTTAAAAGAAAACCTTTGATACTCGGGCAGAGTGTGATGGATGATACACATGCACTTAGAGATTGCATACAATGAATAAAATTAAGAGAAATTAAACTGTTTAGATTATATTTTCTAGTTTAGATGTATTCTAAAAAAAAATAAAAAAGTAACGCTTGTCTGATTACCTGACAATTGGACTAGTGGACATTCATTGGACGGTTAAAAATGAAGTAATATCCAACGGTTTAAACAAATGTCCACTAATCAGAGGTTGGAATTGTTCAAACAATCTTATCTTAGAATTGTATAGATAAATAATTTATCCAGTTTAATATGAGTTCATGCATGCCACGTGTACCGGTTTGAGGGGAGCGGATTAGGTGAGACCCTGAACTCACCAAAACGGTGTGGCCCTCACCGTAGGGCCTACCTTGATGTATGCATTCTGTATCTAAGCCGTCCATTTTTTTTTCGAGATCATTCCAGGACATTGTACAAAAATGAAGCAGATCCAATCATCAGGTAAATCATACCATAGGAAGCAGTGGAGATTGGACGCCTACCGTTAAAAACGTTTTTGGGCACACATTAATGTTTCAGTAGTGTTTATTTGCCATCCAATCCGTTGACGAGGTCATATAAGCTTGTATCAAGGGAAAAAAAAATATCGGCTTGATCCAAAACTTTCGTGGCCCATTAATGGGTAATCACTACTTTTTCCTATAGTGTGGTCCAACTGATAATTGGATCGATTCCATTTTTGGAATAATATCCTAACATGATCTAAAAAAACGGATATACAGTTTGGATACAGAATACATACTTCAAGGTGGGCCCCACGGTAAGGGCCGTGCCGTCTTGGATGAGTCTGGTCTCTCACCTAATGAGCTCCCGGCTATACTTCTTCGTGTTTCATGTGTCATGGCCTACCTCAGAAGCGTGTATCTATCAAAGTATCACATAACTTTATTAATTTTTAATTTAAAAAACCCTATCTACTTAATATAGAATTTACATTTTGGCACTCTTTCCACAAATGTTTTCAATAAGTTACCTATTGATTCAAGTAATTATCAATGGACTACTTCCTCGGTGTGGTGGGCGGGCAAGCAAAGGGATATGTCACTCTGGTGGGCCCCACCATGATATCTATATGAAATTTACCCCGACCACTAAGTGTGTTGCCTAATATTAATCCTAGGCGTAAATTTAGCCCAATTTGTGATTCAGGCGACTACACCATTAGAAATATTGCGTGGGGCAACAGTCACCCTCCAAACTAGTTTGAATTGGTGATGGGCCTACTTTTTGGGCCCTAGGCCTAAATTTTAATGTGGCATTTAATGGTTGCAGTGGATTTCATATAATCATCACAACAGGCCTTGTGAAAAAAAAAATCAAGGGTGGACATCTCTCTCCCAATTGTTTCCTTTGGTGTAGTCCAGGTCAGTGCCTAATTTTTTTTAGCTCCGCACCTAATGTGGGATTATACATCTAATGGTAGGAGTGGATCTTAGACACTATTGGTGAAATCAAGGGAGTTCATCCTTAAATTTTCATTTTTTATATATCAGCCTTATATATATGCCAAATCCACTGACTCTTGAATGTGTAATCTTACATTAGGCTTATGGCCAAAAAAGGATATGGTTGGGATAGAGACATCCACCCTTGATTTTTAATGGGCCACTAATGATTACTTGAAATCCACTCTAACCATTAGTTAGACGCCACACCAAAAATTAGGCCTCAGGCCCAAATTCAGCCCCACTTGTGATTCAGGTGGCAATAGCAAGCGAAACGATTTGGAGGTAAGTATTGCCTTATGATGCTGGGATGAACGTGATGAGGTAGAGAATCGTCTCCCTCAAGAGGATAACTATTTCGAATCCATGGAACTTCTATGGACTCCTCATAGAGGCTTCTTGAATCCACGAGAAAGTAAGCAAGTAAAATATAAAATAAATTCTATAGAATTTGAAATTGATTAATGAATGAAATAAACGAGTTCACAACCCTTTAAATAGGGATACCAAGCAATATGAGAGAAATCAGAAGCAAACTAAAACTAAAACTCCTAGAAATTCATAACTTACTATAAATAGTAAATTTACTTTTTATAGTAAGTTTTCTATGTGGCTTAACCGAGTTATTCTCATAATTATTCTAAACACTCTTCATGTTGGACACTACTCCTAAAGCCCAATCGTTGAAGAGTTATAATCAAACTAAAACTTACTATTTATAATAAAAATAAAAATAAATATGGAATTTGATCGTCGGTCTGATGAAATTTGGCAAATTCGGCATGGGAAACCTGACATAGCTAAGTTGGTTGGCTAAAGTAGCTCGCCCTACCCCAAAATCATATATGGTATGTAAAGTAACTCATTTCAGTTTGTGATATATGCCTGTTTTAAGGTTTTGACGGTCGTGATGACTTCTATCTCTAATTGGGCCTTCTCTGATCCATCTTGGACATGAAAGTATCCACGACCCACTCTACATTAGTCCTCTCTATTTCAAAAGAACTCGTCCTCGAGTTCTCGTGCTGCTTCGGTTTATGATACTCGGTCTGGTGCGCCGTAATGATACCCAGATCAAAAGTTATGATCAATTTACAGTCCACTTTCTTTTTTGTCCAACCATGCTAGGAATGTATCTATGACACGTTCTACATCAGACCCCTTCTCTTGGAAAAAACTCGTCCTCGAGTTACTTCAGAGACTTGGTTCATGATTCAGAGATAATTTTTTATGCTGATGTTTATTAAACCTTTTCTTGTACTTGACATTAGGGTCTTGAGTTGACACAATACACGTACTCATGCTCTCCTTGGCTTGGCTAGTATGGATCAGTTCCTTCACTTTTGCTTTCAAGATTTGATATTCTTTCTGACTCACCTGATAGTGAAGGCGGTTAGGCAAGCTAGCCTCAGGGATAAGGCCTATGTGATGTTGGATGTCCCTCATGGGGGGCAATTTATTGAGTAAATTTTCTATACATAATAATCTATTAAAATTAGGAAGTTTGATCTTACCTCGATAGTATCTAGACGATCTTCTTCATGGACTGGTCGTCGGGCAAAGCCATCATCGAGGTCTTCGTTGCTAGAACTTCTATTATCTGGTATAGCCCTACGATTTACCACTGGTAGTGCTATACGAAAATCGAGGTTGTGCTGTATAGTAACAACGGATGGTTGAGCATCACATAGGGCTTGTGGCAAAATTAGCGCATCCACAATACGGTTAAGGGTTGCTTGCAGCCCTTGCATGGTCAACTGATTCTCCCGGTGGAAAACTTTCATTCTTTCCGAAAGATAATGAATCCCTAGATCACCATCCACAAGATTTTGACTTATACTTTTGTTGTTTGCCATTGGCCTGAGGGGAATCCTCGCTCTGATATTAATTGACGCGGGGATGAATGTGATGAGGTAAAGCACCGTCTCCCTCAATAGGATAACTGTTTTGAATCCACAGAACTTCTCTGGACTCCTTATAGAGGCTTCTCAAATTCATGAGAAAGTAAGTAAAATAGAAAATAAATTCTATAAAATTTGAAATTGATTAATGAATGAAATAAACGAGTTCAAAACCCTTTAAATAGGGATACAAAGAAATATGAGAGAAATCAGAAGTAAACTAAAACTAAAACTCCTAGAAATTCATAACTTACTATAAATAGTAAATTTACTTTTTATGGTGAGTTTCCTATGTGGCTTAACCAAGTTATTCTCCTAATTATTCTAAACACTTTTCATGTTGGACACAACTCCTAAAGCCCAACAGATGAAGAGTTATAATCAAACTAAAACTTACTATTTATAGTTAAAATAGAAATAAATATGGAATTTGATTGTTGATCTTATGGAATCTGAAAAATTCGGCGTGGGTAACCTAGCATAGCCGGGTTAGTTGGCTAAAGTAGCTCATCCTACCCCAAAATCATATATGGTACGTCAAGTAACTCATTCCGGTTTGCGAGATATACCCTATTTTAAGGTTCTGACAGTCTTGATGACTAAAAAAATCTAAGAAAGGTATTCCAAGGATAATTACTTGAATTAACAGGATAATTTATTTAAAAACTCTTTTTCAAAGGGTGTTGGGAT
The DNA here is from genome assembly GCA_037074715.1 of Magnolia kwangsiensis. Taxonomy (NCBI): domain Eukaryota; kingdom Viridiplantae; phylum Streptophyta; class Magnoliopsida; order Magnoliales; family Magnoliaceae; genus Magnolia; species Magnolia kwangsiensis. The sequence continues at coordinate 17,713,511 of CM073579.1, read as the reverse complement.
GTAAATGCAATATTAAGTAAGTAGTTTTTTTTTTTTTTAAAATAAAACTAAACTTCTTTATAGTTCGAGAGTGTAACGCCCACATTTTTTTCTAAATAAAATTGAAATTTAAAATTTTTAAATTTATATTTTGAGTGGGAAAGAGATCCACTGATCTTATCATCTTTTCGCTTATTTCTCTTTATTCAAAACTTTCCTCGTATCTCGTAGTCTCCTAACGAACCCTCTATCTTAAAAAGGGAACGCAAAAGAATGAGATTCTTATTACAACTCAAAAAATCAAAGAAAAACTCATAAAAAAAAATGAAAGGAAAAGTGGGAAGAGGTTTTTAAAATTCGTCTATTCAGGTTAATGTACTTTTTTTTCTTTGTTTTCTTTATACAATAGTTAATTTGACATCATATACGCATTGGACGGATTGAATCAATCAAACATATATTATGCAGGTTTAATTCATTCATGTTGAAAGGTATATTGATATGCATGGCTTTGGGGCTGATGTGCAGAAGGTGAGATTTTTTCATGATGGACAGTGATCGGTATGATTTGTACTATTTATGGGTATTATAAGACTTAATTATGTAATATTTTTAAGAATCAGACCAATTCGATACCTCAATGGACCGTACTGATCATAAATCTACTAATATTTTTCCTTAATCTAACAAAATTGAATAAATACTGGAAGAGTAATTTTCTGTGCAAACTACAACTTGACACAAATAATTATATGACATAATCTGAAATGTGTGATTAAATCATCACCATTCATTAGATTCTTAAGATTAAAATAAATTAAAATCTTAAATTCCAGACTGATTGGACCATTGGATGGGCAGCATCGATCTGAAGAAATGGTAGATAATGAATCATATGTTGATTTATTATGTGGAATTGTAAGATTAAAAATAATTTTTATTTATGTAATTTATAAGATTAAAAATAATTCTTATTTATGTGATTTTGAAAAATTCTAATTCAATTTAAACCGTTAGTTCATGGAATCATCTCTGCCACATCTAGGTGAGTGATTTCAATGTATTTCTCATACATCAAGTTAAAATAGATTGATTGTTTGATATATTGTATACTTACCCTGATATAGTTGCCATGTATTCTTAGTTATTTTGGATGAACGTGTAATTTCTATATTAATATAATAATAATGATATAATTTGATTAATGTGTTAGTATAATTAATTATCTGAGTTACTGTATTAATGCAACTTATATGTTGAATTATTAACTAGACATGAATTGAATGATATATTAATATTATTGGATAGTACGGGTTTATATTGATTCAAATGTGATAATCGAAATGATCTATGTAATACATGATTCACAATTACTTGATATGCTTCTGCATCTATCAATTGCATGCACAACACATGCTAAATTCCTAGGGGTCCTCCCTAGATGGTATACCTGATAGAATCGTTACCAAAAAACCCACTATACATATATAAGGAGTAGATGCGGGCCTTGCATATGCCTACCAAATGTTGAAAGCCTACAAAGGGGCAGATGCGGGTTGATGGGTTTCCAACTCAAGCAAGTGGACGAATTTTTACTTAATGCATTCATACTTTCATGCATTGTATAATATTTGCATTTTCTTTCTAAAATTATATTGTATATGTGTAACACCCTGAATTTACGCTATTTTGGATTGCCAAAAATTTTAGTTTTTTTTTTTAAAAATATATAACTAGCCACGTCGTTACTTACTCACCCTTGATGCTCGAGGCGAGCTTATAGGCGGCTGGTACTGATAAAGAACCATACAAATAAGATTGATCAACCATAGAAAACTAATGAATCCAACCGATCATTTAAATATGGAGATTAGCCCCATAATTTGTTCACATAGGGCCTAAATCTAATCGACCTACCACTGACTAACCAAACAATCGTAACTAAATTAGAAATCTACCGAAACCCGAGCCAGTTATGAATCGGACCTTAATTAATAAACCAAATCAACCCAGTTACTCTTTTGGCCTAAAACTGGCGATTTAGAGTAACAATGACCGAATCACTATTTTTGCTATTTCGAATAGGTTATACTGTGAACTTAGTTAATCCATACCTCAACAACTGCGTCCAAGAAATCTCCCTACCCAATTTACTTTAGAAATGCCTCGATTACCCAAACAAGCGCTAGACCATTCGTTAGTGGGCTACTAGTTCCGAAATTATTGAGTAATGTCCATCTCACTGGGCTTGTGGTCCATCGCGGGCAACAGACTCAAAAGACGTCTTAAAACAGATGATTTGTACCATCTAGTTGGCACTTATAAAATGCAACTTTCTCAAGTATTGGCTAAAAATCTGAATTTTAAAATAAATGACCCCATTACTTGGGACAATAAATTAGCACATTTCATCCATCGGATTCCACCAAAATTTTCACTATAGGCTGAAGATATTTTCCTGCACTCGTCCGCCAAATCTGACACTTGATCAAGAAATGGTGACTGTTGATTGCAAATCGGACCCTTGCGATAACATTCCGTGTCCATTTTCCATCAAACTTTGCACAACCCTTCATTGGGCCATGGGGTACTTATCCCATAAATCAGATGGGTTAGGGGGCCATTAGGGCAGCCCCAACAGTCAGAAATGGGTCCCACAGGGCCATTTGAAGGAATTTATAGAACTCAGGGCCAACTAATTTAAAATTTTAGGGTATAAAACCCTTTAACCCCCCTTCTCCCTAATTCCTACAATAATTTCTAGCAAAGGGAGAGAGAGAGAGAGTGGAGAGAGAAAGAAGGTTGTGAAAGGGAATGGAGCTAGGAAATTAGAATTTCCACACTCCTACCTTCATCATTTGCCGGGAACCACGGTCCTACCACCGTAGAGACAAGGTGTGGCTAATCTAAGGTAATAAATTTGAGCTCTCCTCCATTTTTCTTAAGTTAGGGTCACATGCATGCACCTTGACACAAAGTTCATGTGACACAGGGTCCCGACACATCAAGTTTGCGAACCCGGCACCGCTAGAGTGATTGTAAGAGCTTCTGGTCGATAATAGAGGCGAACCATTACCTCTAGGTGGCCGATTATCATGCCTAGTGTAAATCATAGTGATTTTATATGAAGAATATGTGTGTATGTTGCTAAATTTTATGTATGGTTTGATTTAGGACCCATGCGTAGAATTTTCCTAAATTTAGGAAAGGGATTTAGGCCCAAGGTTCCCTAATACATAGATTGCTGAATTATTAGTCAATTTAAGAAATTGGATGTGCAATTCTCCAATGTTACTAATTTTGAATGATTGAATTTCGTCACATGCGATTGGTAGATGTAAATTGGGTGCATTGTTGTCTGCTTGATGAATTACTGAATTTTGTTGAACCTGATTTCCCCCAATGTTACTGATTTTGTAAGTTAGATGTTGATAAATGCAATTGAAAGGTACAATTGGGTGTATGGCTGTCTACTTTGTTGAATTGCTGAAATATGTTGAACATGATCTCCACTGTTGCTGATTTTATAAGTTAGAACCTATCATATGGGGTTGATGTGTGGGAATTAAGTGTATTGTTGTCTATATTGCTGGAATTCTAAAATATGCAAATCTCTAGTGGGAGTCGTCTTTGAAATTGTTGAACGTATGCTGTACACTTCCGCACATTGCCTTTGTGGATCGGCCAGCCAACCGGATTCTTTTTCGGCAACCTTTTCATTGGGTCATCCCATGGGCAAGTTTGGCTAGACTAACCAAACCGCGAGTTGTCGGCCGTAATTGGACTACATGAGACGTTGTTCTCAGGTCGTACAATCCGTGGTTCGTCTCATGGGGACAGATTGGTCTACTGGTTGGCCATCCTTGTATGTTAACCATGTTTGTACATGTTTGCTGGAACCTGAGGCACCCTGTAACCTTTGCACCCACTGATAACCTTAATTTGTGGCCCATAAGACTCATGAGCCGGTGATGATGGTATAGGACACTATGCCCGAACTGTCAGCCTACACTAGAGTGACAAGCCTCCCCTTAGTGACTAGTGAGCACCAAAGACTCATGAGCCGGGGATGGTGGTATGAGACACCATGTCTGAGTTGTCGGCCTATGCTGGGGTGACGACCTCCCCATAGTGACAGCGAGTAGGACTCCAATGTCCTAACAGTTTTCTTATGAGCTTAAGAGCTATGGGAATGACGAACCCACAAGAGCTATGGGAATGACGAACCCACAAGGGCTAAGGATCGCGAGAGTCACATGACTATGACCATTAGAGTCACACGATCAGATTAGGGCAATGATTCATCGAGGTATCTCAGTTTTCCCAATCTGTTGGATGAATAAACTTAACTAATCAACTAGGCTAACATGTGCATTACATACATTAGTTACTTTTGCGATTTGGCAGTTGTAGTCACTTGTGGGAGTGTTGGTTCGTGAACTTTAGATGGTGTCGCAAGAGGGAGTGTTGTGGTGAGAGGCACGCATCATATCATTGAATCATGTATTTATATTAACCAGAGTATATATGATTCTATAAATGTATACTTTTCACTAAATTTACTCTTGTGCATGATAACTTGTGTAACTTATAGTTAATGGTACCACTGAGTTGATCACTCACTCTCACTTTGGGACGGTATTTTAAAATACCAAACTAGAACCTGTTATAGATGCAGAGACAATGGAGTTGAATGCACTGGGGGACGCCAGTGTGGATGATGAGGAGGAGCGAGCATATTTCTAGACTTTTGGTAGATCTTTCTAGTCCGAGTTTGGGCGATAGTGGGGTATGAGCCAGGGCCCTAGTCACTTTGGGACATATGTATGTGTGAGACTAGCTCCCTATTTGAATATTTTTGAATTTGTGGTTTGGATATTTTTATATTTAGTGGTACTTGATATTGCTTTATAACTTATGCTTCATGCCCTGCTAAACTCTTCATTGATTATGAGATCATCCAAATGTAATTAAAATCTGAAGCCCATTAAGGCACACGTGACACACGAAAATTCGAGAGTCGAGTTCCTACTTGGCCCCTGAAATTCGGGGCGTTACAGTATGATTATTGGCATTCTATTATAATTTGATGTAAAGAATTATGTTAGAAATTCTCAATAGGCTTAGCCAGCTTACCTTGTATTGATGTGAAACCGTATAGATGTGATTAGGGGTGAGCCAATGGCTAAAGAACAATAGTATGTGGTCGACCTAGAAAAGGACTTAAGGAACACGTGACCCTACTTGACAGAGGAAGAAGTTGTTGCCTTAGATTAATTATGATTATTCATTTGATTATATTTGATGTTCGTATATTGTTAATTATTTCTTTCAAGTTATTGAACAAAAATTTATTTTATTTCATAAGATTATAATGGGAGGGTCCTTAAATATGTTCATAACTAATGATTAGAATGGATAGTCGATTTCTTATTTACGAGATATTGCTGAGTATGAATAAAACTTATATCTATGGTAGAACTACTAGCTAGGAGAATTTTTGTAAGCATATCTAATAGTTGAAGTGTAACATCCCGAATTTTCACGGCCAGAGTTTATACTCGTGCCCGAGAAAATCGGGTGTTAATAATATATAAATTGAATGCTTTAAAAATTACATCTTATTTTTTATTTTAATTTTTTTTTAATTTTAATTTAGATTACATCCAGATACATTCATGAGAATAAAATCAACTGTATTGATTATTTCATCAGAGTAAAATAATTCAACAAAGTATCAAATGCCTTTTTAATGAGAGCTTATTACATTATCGAGTTCGCAATGGAAATATAAAATTAAAACATAAAACTATCTTCTCATTAATTCAGTATGATCTTCTATAAGGAGATGATCCTCTAGGTCTTCAATTTGTATATCACATGCATCATTTGTATGGTTAGAGAGGGTTAACACCCTACTCATAGTATGGTTATCCTTTAAGATTAACAATAATTAAAGATATTCATAAAAGTAATGTAAGAGTTCTGATACGTTCTGTACTCCACTACTACGAAGAGTATCGGTATGTGCAAACAATCTACATGAATGTATGCCTAACAAGGTGTGTGCAAATCACCATACATAGTGATCATTCTCACAATGTGAAAAATAGTTCATAATATCCGACTCACCTCGCATTCTCACACTATGGAGATTCGTCAACGTGTCCAACGTTAATAAGGATTTATGCGGACATCTCAAGGTGACACAACAACGCGATTAAGAGATTTTTGTAATACGATGTGTTCATGGAATGACTATTTGTGACATTCAATCTCGAAGAAGTGATGTAACAAGCATGTTGATTTACTTACATTGATTGTGCATCACGCCAACCAACCCATGAAATTACGTACCAACCAAGAAAGCCGCTACTCGTAATGCATTACGTCCACGATAAATATTTGAATCGCTAGTTGTGATACTTTTAACACATCTCTTGCATTAATAGAGAGATAATTCAAATTATGGGAGTTTTAGAATATCAAGACTCATGCCCAAGCCTTAAAGATAGATAACACAAGGCTAATAAAATAAGGAGAAAAGTAGCAATGACTAACTCAACAAAGAGGAGAGTGACAATAACCAACTCAATAATAAAGAGAGTGGCAATGACCAACTTAATAAAGAGAAGAATATCAAGTGCTAACTCAACAAATTGGTAAAGGCAAGGTCAACGCTTGTATCCATGGCCTCACGTAAATTCATAGAGATCACACATAATTAAAGTCATAACAAAATTTTCAAAGGATAAATAATTGATGTTAGTAAATTAAACAATTGCAGGGAAGTTCACAATGTTATGAAAGCATGTAAATGATAGGATAATATCATCTTAAATCAAGTAAGCTTAAAGGATAAAACCCTCACCTCTTAGTTCAATCACGCTCTAGATTTATGCCTTCGCTCTCGATTCTATCCTGATTAACATGTTCTTATGATTAGACTGTTTATGGATTGTATGGTTAAGATCGAAGTGAATTTCTAATTCTATTAGGAGTGATGGACATAGATACTTGTTCACTTTGATCAGCTCGACAACCCCTTGATTAATGAATTTGTTCGATGAGTTGACTTGGTCAACGGGGTGTTTTGGCCTATGTATGTAAGGTTTCTGTTAATGTCTTGAATTGAATTAAGGGCCAAGATCGAGGTAAGTAGTTTTACTGCTAACTTTTGATTGATGGAGGTCTGGTTTTGGACGTCACTTACAACTCAGTGAGTTGCGACATACTCCTCATCCACGAAGGCTGCTCCTTTCTCTCTTTATTCTCTTGTTCTCTCTCCTTTTATTCTCCCTTCATTCTTTCTTGTTTCTTTTCTCTCCTCTCTTCTTTCTTTATCTTTTCTTCATCTCTTTCTTTTCTTTTCTTTTCTTTTCTTTCTCCTTTGTTTTGTTTTCTTTCTCTTTTCTCTTGTTTACTTGTGCATATTCTCTTAGCTAGGAGTTGAACGGTGCCTCCCTTCCCATCATACCAAGCTTTTATAAGCCCTTAGCCTACGGAAGGCAGAATCCCACTAGAAGGAAGTCACGTCTTTCGTAACCTTGTTTTCGCACGGAGGTCCTGTTGCTGGTGTACGTGTGGCTTAGAGATACGATGGTTTTGTTATCTGCTCCTGTCTGGACCGTTAGGAGAGGCCTCCAGATTGAAGGATCAACAGATGGGTGGCTATGGCAGTCATCAACGTCCCCATGTTTGGTTAGGAAGATGAACTCTTCATCAATGGCAGATTCATCTTCCGCAAATCTTTCTTTGCATCGACCCTTTCAGATGGTCCAAAGTGATCATCTGATGTTCACTGGGCCCTAAGATTGGTGTTCTGATTGTTCTAGAGGTGGTCTTTGTGATCGAGCCTTCCATGTTATGCGACTTAGCATGAGAAACCCGCGAAAAGTCGTCATCTCCGCTCATCTCTCTTTCTTTTTGATGACGTGGAGAGGATCAACAATCCATATTCCTTGATTTTGAACGGCTCAGATTGAAGTCGGGTCTCCTGATTTGGTCGTCCTACGCAGTGGAGGTTTTGAAATGCGTTCGTCTTCTTCGTTGGCTTTCGTTTGCGGAAGGGATCCTGTTCCGACTTTGTTGGGGTCAGTGGGGTCTACTTTTGCCATTCTTTTTAAGGATCCACTCCATTCTTCTGATTTTTGTATTAGTATCCGATCACAGGTCAAAATTTGGAATGGACCCGAGTTTTGAGTGGGCCACACCACTAGTCAAAGTGGTGTTATATTCACCTGTTACCGAGAGTATGTGTGTGTGCATGAATGCACATGGGCGGCAGGGTTTTGATCGGATCGAGCTCCTCAATATGATGGACAATTCTGATCATTGAGTTGGTTCGTGGTGGTGGGCCACTGGCCGTGCAAAACGGATTACGTTCATTCGTTCGTTGCGAGAGGGAGAAAAGAAGAGAGAAATCTCTCCTTTTTTGAATGGAAGTCAGGTCAAACCTGCTTTACCGGGTTTCCTAGTCTTGTGCAGCGCAGGTGCATGCACTGGCTGTGCACATGCAACACATAGAGTGGGGTCCACAGCAACATGTGACCTAATCAACTCCATCCATCAGCTTGCTCGGGTCCAAATGGGGTCCCTAGCAAAAAATTAGGCAGATCCAATGTTCATGTGGGCCATACTTCATGACTTTTGAGTTTTATTGTGGATTTCTGTCAATTAGATGGTCATATCAATTTCTAACCTGGTCATTAGTGATACTAGGGTTCCTAAGAGGATCCTAGGTGGATTTAGGCGGTTATCAAGGTATTTTTCAGTTAGATCGCGTGGTTTTAGGTATGAATGGATTTAAGACTCAAGGTTAAGGGTATACATTCGACTTCAGAATGACATGATGGCCTATCTTGAAAATTAACGGATGAATGTGTTGATCTACGAATGGATATCATTTCCAACGGTTAGATTTGTGTCAGGGAATAGGTGTAAGGTTAAGATAGCTAGATTGGTATCGTACACATGTACATATTATGTTAAATTCCACGGTAACACTCGAGAACCTTCAATACTCAGGTATTGAAAAGTTCGAGGTGTTACATTAAGTATATGTAGTGTACAAGTCATGACGTGGATCTCGGGTCCAAAATATACGCCAAGTACCTGAAATCTGGGTCGTGATAGAGAGAGTTTGGCAAGTACATTTTTTGAGGTTTATTTAAAAACTCTTTTTTAAAGGGTGTTGGAATGTAAATGCAATATTAAGAAGGTAGTTTTTTTTTTTTTTTTAAATTTTTAAATTTTAATTTCTTATTTTAAAACCAAACTTTTTTTTTTTTTTATAGTCCTAGAGAGTTCCACAACTACATTATTTGAGGGAGTTGCTACTTTGGCCATGTTGATTGGAAATTCAAAGTATATATGAATGGGGTCCATAATTTTAACAGTTTAGTTTAAATTACTTGTCTGTCCTCATATGTAAATTTCAATTATTTTCTAAGAAATTTGATTGTGCACATATTTTTCAAGAGTAAAATTGTTTGACACACCCTCATTTATTTTCTAAGGGGCTATTTGGTTTTGAATTTAGTAAATACAAGTAAATAGGTAGTAATGAATTTTTCATCTAGTTGTTGGAGATGAAAAAATTAGCATGGATTTTACTTCAAGAATTGGTTTGGAAATAATATTGTTAGTACTTAAACTTATGGGCTACACTGAATTATTTATGTTGTCCATTTGTTTTACCAGCACATTCTAGGGTATTAACCCAAAAATAAGACATCTAAAACTCAAATAGATCACACCTCAAGAAACATTAGTCTTAAATACATTTATCGTTGAAAGTTGTTTCTACTCTAGGGCCCACAATGATGTTTACTTGTCATCCAAACGGTTCGTAAGGTCACACAATCATGGATAAAGGGAAAACAAAAATATCAGCTTAATTTAAAACTTCTAGTGCACAAAGAGTTTTCTCAGTAAGTGTTAAATTCTCACTGTTTTCAATGCTGTGGTCTTCTTGGGCTTTGGGTCTATCTCATTTTTAGCTCATTTTCTTAAACAATCAAGCAGAAGGGATGGACAATGTTGATAAGATACATACAAACATCAGGTGGGCCCTATAATTTGAAAGTTTGTGTTTTTTCCTTAGAATTACATGACGAAATGATATCAAAGAAGGTGCCTGTCAACATCACCTAGGAAAGCCACTCAAAATTACAAAAATCAATAATTATTACCTATTTATTGAAATTAACAATTGAAATTAGAAAATCAAACAGCCTCTTAAGAACTAGTGCATAGGAAATTGTGGGGCCCATAAGGTATATGTGGGAGATCCAACTATCCAAAAGATGCATCACACCATGATTACAATACCAGCTGAAATTTAGTGAACCCAATGATAAGATGGCCTTCTAAAAACTAATATACACTACTAAAAAACATCTAAAATCATCTATAGCTCATCTGGTGATTTAATTGGCCAGATTTTTAGTTGGTGTGAACACCATGTTGGGGATATGTTAGAATGGTTGGATGTTATGCAGCTAACACATGGGCCCCACATTTCTCAAGTTAACTACCTTTTAAAGTGAAAATTTAAATAAAACTATGGAATTTTACTTGAAAATTCCGCACATTTTTTCATTCCCAAAAATTATATTTAGCTTTCATATTTACTAAAGCATGCTTTCAAATTTATAATAAGGGTTAAATTTTATTATTATTATTTTAAAAATAAACACATCACACGCACCCCACACACTCCAGAGTGGGATTTCACCACCTATGGACACTCGAACCCTCCGACCGGGTGTTGAAACTCCTGAGAGTCTACCACCCGAGCAGGAGCAAAGCTTGTGAGGGTTAAAAAGACCTATCAACCTTTATTCTAAATTACTCAGAGGAAAGTGCAAGCCCAAAAAGATATTAAAAGCTTTGCTAAGTGCACACGCGTTTGCAATAAAGCTTAGGTATGCACCACCCACAAGTGTGAGATCTTATCCATCAATCACGTTATAGTCTGACATTACACATGTTTTTCTAAAAAGAAAATCTTGTTCAATCAGCAGTGGGCCTCAATATTAAAAGCCTATGAATGGGTGGGAAAAACTTTATCTAAGTTTTTCAGAGCCATTCATTTAATGTCCAGGCTATAGCCCACATTCTTAAGCTAAGGCATCATTATAATGTTACCCTTCTAATGATAAATTGTATATACCTCCTAAGGTGGCACTGCTCTGGGATCCCCAACTGTGGGGCCCACTGTGATTTATGTAGATTACATCACGCCGTCCATCCTTTTTGAAAGTTCATTTAGGGCATCATCCCAAAATTTAAGCAGATTCAAATGTTAGGTGGACCGCATCACAGGAAATAGTGGTGATTCAATCCCCACCATTAAAAACTTATTAGGAAATAGCAATATGTTTATTTGCCATCCAACCTTTTGATAAGGCCACAAAGATTTGGATTAAGGGCCCACACAATTAACAGCTTTATCCAAAACTTTTGTTGCTCACCGGAAGTTTTTAATGGTTAATCACTACTACTTTTTATGGCATGGCCTAACTAAGACTTATGTCTGCTTCAATTTTGGGATCATGCCCTAGCATGAGATGCCAAGATGGTTGGACGGGGTGCTGTAAGGAACATACATCAAGGTAGGGCCCACAGTCAGAAATCCAACCTGAAGCTCGCCCTGATGCTCAATGCTCACTCATAAATGCAATATATTAATTCAAATAAAGATTGAGCAACTCTCTTCAACGGGAGTCTTCGGTTCTTTTGCTTGTTACAAATAGAAAATTTATATTTTTGTTATTGGCCTTATACGCAATGTTGGGTGAAATGTAGTGTGTGATGATGTGACCCAATCAAATTGCAACAAATATAAATCTCTTGTTTAGCTAGCAAGATATCCGGATTCCTCTAAGAAATTACAATCCCTATGACAGGTTGGTTGAATAATAATTGTCTATGTTTGGTGGGAAAGAGCATTAGTTGGTGTACCACCTTGCTGGTGTACCCGCGTGGCACATGCATAACAGCTCCACAATCCTCGAGCCAGCCTCGTAACGGTGGTAACAATGGGTAGTAGATAAAAGTAACGTAGGGCCCATTATATATGATGTGTTTATTATATCTAAACCGTTCATCCATTTAGTGAGATCATTTTAAGGCATGCCCAAAAATAAGTCATATACAAAGCTCAAGTAGACCACATCACAAATAACAGTAGTAACAATGATTCCCACTGTTAAAATACTCGTAGAGCCCACCATAATGTTTTTCTCTATCCAATTTATTCATAAGTCCACAAAATCATGGATGAAGAGAAAAACAAATACCAGATTGATCCAAAACTTCAGTGGCCTCAAGAAAGCTTCAGTGGTAAACGTTCAGTCCCTCATTACATTATGCAGTGTGGCCCACTTGATTTTTGGATCTATGTTATTTTACCCTCAAACCTAAGAACAATCTCACAAAATGAACGAATAGTTTACATATAACACTACCTCAACCCTTATAACAATCCGCTTCCGATTGGTAGATGATTGTTGGAAAATTTTAATTGTCCAGTAAATATCCATCAATCCAAAAAGGATCGTTGCATGGTGATTTCTAAGTATCTGTGTATCATCCATCACACTTTCTCAGAGTACCAAAGTTTTTCTCATTTTGTAATGGTAGCCAGGTTTTTGACAAGTTAGCAGAACCACCGTACGCAACTGCATGTGTTAATATGCTATATGTGTGAGATGATTCTATGTTACGTATGTGAGAGATGATTTCAGCAGTCATTCGTAGGAATTCACTTCTTAAGTTATTCAAACCAAAAGATCTGACCGTCCACTCACAATAGAATATCAAACGTGAACCAGTGGCAAGTTTTGTAAGTGTCATGGTTGTGCATGATCCTTTTCTAGATGATGGATACCTTTTCCAGCTTAAGATGTCAACCACAGATCTAATTGTCAGGTAGAAGGATATGGTTCGCCATGCAGGTTTCATGGCAGATTCGTGGAAGTAGGACGATGATTGGCCCCAACCAGCCACGAACGGCTCCTGTATGGGTGTGGAGGCCCAGTGAAGTACAGTTTCAGGTGCTCTTGCGCGATACCTAAGTTTTTCATGGATATAAATTATAACTCTTGAAAGTGGGATCGGGATCTTTTTCAATGATCCAAACCGTTTATATGATGATCCTGCTGGTGGGTTGAGATACCCAAAAAGAACTATTGGATTCGAATGCTTCAAAGGTGAAAATATCCAAAGTTAATAGAGATCGTCCATATTCATAGAAAACGAGTCAAATGATACTACGGTTGAAATACTCCAATAAAAGGATACAATATCTTTTGGATTTCTACCATCTAAGGGCCATGATATAAACAGTCCGGATCACTTAAGAATAACTCCAGGTCTAATGGCTAAAGTCACGATCCTGCTGAAATACATCCAGATGTATGCTAGCAAGCTTGTTTGTAGTTTTTTTTTTTTTTTTTAAGAAAACCTTTGTTACTCCGGCAGAGTGTGATGGATGATACACAGGCACTTAGAATTTGCATACACAACATAAAATTAAGAGAAATTAAACTGTTTAGATTATATTTTCCAGTTAAAATGTATTCTAAATAAAAATAAATTAATTAATGCTTATCCGATTATTTGACAATTTGACTGGTGGACATTCATTGGACGGTTAAAATGAAATAATTAATATCCAACGGTTTAAACGAATGCCCACTAATCAGAGGTTGGAATTGTTCAAACAATCTGATCTTAGAATTGTATTAATAAATATGAGTTCATGCATGCCAGGTGTACCAGTTCCGGGTGTTTCATGTGTCATACCTACTTTAAGTAGCGTGTACCTACCAAAATATCAGACAACTATGTTATTTTAAATAAAAAACATTACCTACTTAACGTAGATTTTACATTTCCGAACCCTTTCCAGAAAGCCATCCTATTAATTCAAGTAATTATCAATGGAAATCATTCCGTGGTGGGGTCTGCCGTGCAAGCAAACGGGTATAACACTCAAGTGGGCCCTATCATCATGATGTTTACGTGAAATCTACCATGTATTAGTCAAAAGGAGCAAAATCAATCCCATTCGTGATTCAGATGACCATACCATTGAAAATAATGTACAGGCCTTGTCATCCTTTGAATTAAGGATGGGATTGTTTTTTAGGTTATAGGCTAAAATTTTAAGTTGCGTTTGGATGTGTATAATTTGTTCGTGTTGTAAGTTGTACTTAACTTGCTTACAAGTAAAAGAAAGTTATAGATAATTTTGATTGGACGTAAGTTGTAATTTATTATGTAAGTTGTAACTTACAGGTAATTAAGGATTTATTTGATTTTTCAAATTGCTTGTGAATACCTTATAAATGAGTAATGATTATTTCCTTAAGTAATTATCACATGGCTTCCCATGCCTGATTTGATGGGCCTATTTTTTGAATACTGGAATTGAGGAGGTGCAAAATATATGTGGGGCTTACTGTGATATGTGGCTTATCCACACTGTCCATCCATTATGCTAGCTGAATTTAAGGCATGAGCAAAAAATGAGGTAAATCTAAAGCTAAAGTGGGCCACACCACATGAAAAAGGGAATTGACCGCATACCGTTAAAAGCTTCTTGGGGCCATTGTTTCCTTTGATGTGGGCAACTTGAGTGTTGATCTACCTCATTTTTTGGCTCATACTTTAAATTAATCTAGTACGTAGAAAGGATGGATGGCACAAATATGTCATATATATCACAGTGGGGCTTATGAATTTGAACAAGTCTTTTTGGACCAGTTTTTAAAGTAAAAATACCATCATATTTTCAAACAACGTGAAAATATAATAATTGTTTTTTTCCTGATGATTTAGAAAAGCAAATAAGTCCTCAGTTTCTATATTTAGGTAACTTATAAGTTAGTTACAAATAAGAAATTATATATTCACACCAACTAGATCTTGAAGAATGAAATCGTTTAAAAATTAGATTAACACAAAAAAAAATTTGGATAAAAGTATATCATTTTATTAAGCTCATTTAAATGAATAAATGGATCGATTTTTAAGCAAAATTAATCATCATGTGAGTCATAAAAGTGGACTCACATATTCGAAATACATGTAATGTAAAAAAAAAACTTAAGGTAAGCAAAAGGAAACAAAAAAAATTCTATTTTCTTTTAAAAATATGTTTATAATGCTATAAGGGAAAGAAATATAAAAATAAATTACTTCAACAAAAGATCCATCTATTTAGGAACCATGTTTTCGAACCATACATACTTTTGGTTAGGAGACACACTACGAAGGAATGTATGGATAAGATTCGGTTGAACTAAAAGGAACCTGAATGCCCCAACGTATAGAGTTGAAGCAGATTATAGGATCTAGGTGCCTATGCAAACAAACAATAGACAAACAGTTTAATGATGGTTTTGATTTGGTGCATGTGGGGCCTATGGTTCAGTGATCTAGACCCTTGATCAAAGGGTTAGGACCATCCAATCGAAAACAATTTTGGATCATTCCCCAATTGACGCTGGGACCATTAGTTTAATGGTTCAGATCAGAATTAGTGTGTTTCAATCCATATTTAAAACTTCCCACCATTAAAAATTTCTTGGGGACCACAAGTTTTAGATCAAATTTATATTTTTTTTTCCCCCATTTAGGTCTTTAGGACCTAATCAACAAGTTGGATGTGAAATAAACATTACAGTGGGCCTAAGAGGTTTTTAATGTTGGATATTGAGATTTGCCACATTTTTGGGATCAAGCCTAAAATGATCTTGAACAATGGATGAATGGAGTGGATAAAACACATAACATGGTGGGGCCCATAGAGCACCAACCAATAACCACCTGGCTATTGGCTAGCATCACTAGCCAAACGGGTGTGGCTTCGGTGAACCCCCGAATCCACTGAGGTGGGTGGTATCCCTAGTTGTGGAGCCCACCGTGATGTATTTTCCTTACATCCACGTAGTCCATCCATATTGAAAGCTCATTTTGGCGTTATCCAAAAAAATAAAACAAGATCTAGATCTTAGGTGGACCATAGTCTAGGAAACAGTTGTAATTGATCATCGAAAACTTCTTGTGGGCCATAAAAGTTTTGGTCAAGATGATATTCATTTGATCTCTTCATCTAGGTTTTTATGACCTTATCAATAGGTTAGATGGCAAATAAAAATTTCGGTGGACCCCATGAAGTTTTTAATGTGGGGATTCAATTAAGATTGTTTCCTATGGTGTGGTAAACCTAAGATTTGGATCTACTTCATTTTTTGGATCGTGCCCTAAAATGAGCTTTCAATACGAATGGATAGCATGAATGTAAGGCAAGTACATCATGATGATTCCATAGTCAGGGATCCCACCCACCTCGGTGTTGGGGATCCATTGAGTCCATTCCACGTTGACACCAAAGAAAAAATGATGAAAAGGAAATAAAAAGAAAAAATGGCATTGCATGGATTGTAGAATAAGACCAAGTCTTACGGGGGTGGTGAATAAGACCACTTTAAAAATCTTGCTTAATTAAAGGATTTACCAATTCAAACTAATAAGACAATTAATACTTAGGCTTCTAAGCCAAGTACATTCAATCACATAGACTACAATAAATGCATCATTATAAGCAACTAGTCTATAAAAGAGATAGTGATATTATGTGTGAGATGTGATCAATTAAATGCCTAATATTTAATCCATTCAAGCATTTATATAATTCAATCAATTAATCTCATAAGCATGAATAGAAATGTATGCAAATGATAATCCTAAATACAAACATATATAGTGGTTAGCCTACTTGCCTACTCCACTCTCGATGAACGTACTCTCCTCGAGTATATTAAAATTTCACTATTGGTGGTTTTAAATGAGTTCACCTTTAACATTTACAAACGTACACTCCCACTGGAGGCCCACATAAGTACTTGAGTGCGTACACTCCCGTATCAAGGGAACACGTTTTCACCCGTGTTGGTGGCTCCTATGGAGACTTTGTTTTCTATTGGCTAACCAACAACCACAAGTGGTCCTAATATAAGGCCTTACATATACTCCCATCAGAGGCTCCTTATGGAGACTAACATGCACGCATCCATGTCCGGTGAATGCAGTCCTAATCCAATGCTAACTTACACTCCCGCCAGATACTCCCATGAAGATTAACATGTAAGCACTCGTGTTTTGTGAATTCGACACTACACAAGAGCCTAGGTTGTAACACCCCGTACTTTTCAGTACTCGGGTGTTACCAACTTAACTTACTTGAATATTCACATTCATTACGGTTTAAATCCGACCATTGAAAACAGTCCACATCCATATATTAAGTCATCCATCCGTTGATGTTGAGATGAACCATCACATTAACAGTGTAACCCATTTTTAGGATTTCAACCACCCTGATAGACCAGTCACTTTAATAGAAAAATTAAACTGTCCATTGTCAACATCAAACCTCAAATCATCAGATCCATCGTCTATCAGGCCATGTCACCTAATGTTGAAATCCATTACATAACCAGATAATCCAACCATCTGATTATAGAAACAACCATTATATTTCATCTGGGATTGACTAAGACCCCTTATAAGCCATGAAGGTCGGACCCGAAGTTGACATGACCTTGCATTGACGAGAATCTACAAATGGGACCCGAATCCTCAGAGTCACCATTCATCATATTCACATTGCTCAATGTGGAAATCCAACGCTTGACCACTACAATTAAGCCATTTCATCATTCAATCTACTAGTAATTTCGATCTATAATAGGAAGGAGATTGTAGAGCATTGATGATCAGTTTAGGTAGCGGCCGAATTATTGGATCGATGTAGATTGTTGAATGAAGGCCAAAGATCGAGTTGTAGGGCCCACTGGAATGTTAAATTAGCCTCCTTCTTGGACTCGTGGCCTTACGTGGAACCAGGGTATCGAATGGTCGGTGTAGATCAGATTTGAAACCTTTCGGATTGACAGATCGCATGAAAATGACAACTAAATGTACAAATCCCAAAGTATGGACCACCTAATGTCACACCCCAAACCCGAAAATTGAATTCACAGGAATCTCGATCGCCGAATCCGGTGCCAATAGCCTTCGTAGTACCCCATTCTCGGCTCTTAGCATTCATATGCCAGATTTCGATCCTAGGATCCTATAAGGAGGATTTTTTTTTTCAATATATATTTAACTCGCAGTAAGAATAACCACGAGATTACTCAATTCACAAAGGCAACATTATCATCACATATTCACTAATATAATCAGTTGAGTACAATGCTGGAAGAAAATACATAAATAAAAATCAAGCTCCAGAAGACCGCTGTACGCTCCAAGCTCAACACTGCTGCAACCTAACATCACCTGCACACATCTATCGTGCATAAGCTTATAGAAAGCTTAGAAGGTAGTATAAGTATGTGCACAAGGTAAGTGCCAAGTATTCAATACAATGTCATAATCGTACAATACCGAAAATACTGGTAATCCATAAATCGTACAATATCTGAATAAACAGAAATACTGATAAGATCATAAATTATCAGAGTAAACAGAAATATTGACAAAGTCATAAATCACACGATAACAGAGTAAGCGAAAATAATGACAAGTGCATGAGTCATACGATATTAGAATACTCAATAGAAATCAACTATGCAAATGAGGAGTCATAGAGAGCCAAATATCAGATGCAGAGGATGCAATGCAATATACATTCCTGATGAGTAACACAAATAGCGTTAGTCGTACCATATGCCGTGGATGTAATGCAACATGCAGTGCGAATGGAATGACCATGTTGGAGTGTGAAATTGGGATGATAGTACATAGTATCGCAGGCTATGGGGTCCATCACTAGGAATTTCTATCCAAACCAGTCCCATACCTAAATTTGAATAGTCAGAATCAATGTGGTAAACTCCTGATCTCAAGTTAGTCGCGCGTCCCAATCGAAATCTTGGCCATTATGAAGGTACACGTAACAATTAGTTACGCACCACCAGCCCGAGTGGATAGTGAATGAATGAATGAATGAGTATGCAACTCCTACTCAATAAGTCCACATATCAGTATGGTTCATCTCTGAGATCATCACCGGGGTTTAGTACACTCCAAAAGGCACTGCTGCTCTCCCAGCCACATAGTCCAAGTGAGTGTAAGAAACCTCACTATCTGCCTGGCCAATAGTCTATTAATATCTATTCGGCACGTCGATAGCGGACCTATTCACGAGCTGGTCAAACTTAGCCTAGTAATGCCCCCTACCCTCGGACGGGTAAGGCCACACCCCCTCCTAATAGACCACGATACAGTGGAAGATGCGACCTACTGGTATACGGCCCTCATATGCTCATATATATCCACTCGGTCTCTACGTTGGGGTATCTCCTGGCCATGGAGGTTTAAGAATTTTCACTCAGGGACATCTATGGCGCCCGTATGCTAGAACCAAGCATTTTCGGTGTCCCATCTGGCCATCCACGATATGCCTATGGAGGCTACGACCCCGATGTCGCTAGGGCATACAGTAATCATAATGCAGGATGCATAAGTCATACAATCCAGTCATGCATCAATCTTGCACATACCGTGCGCTTATGTGAGATAATCTCCGCCTATCAGGGAGTCTCATAACAACATGCTCAATGACATATGCAATGATAAACCACATCTCATAACAAACATGCAGATGATGCGTATGGACATGTATCATGATGCTATATTATCACATACTTATAATCAGTATCAATAACTGACATCGACAATTGGCCTCCATAATGTGGACATTTAACCAGCATTGCCCCCATGGAATGACCCACATAGAGCCTAATATATAGTGGACCCATGGCCTCACACGAGGGCTAAATATACTACACCATGGGCCCCACTCAAGAGCTTAATACACATTATGATGGGTCTTTCACATGGGCCTAACATACATCACAATGGGCTCTATCGCCTAACCCTTAAATGCATCACAATGGGCTTCATCACATAGGCCTCATTTACATCACATTGGGCTTTAAACACAGGCTGAATACACATCACAGTGGGCCTCAAATACGGGCAGCATATACATCACATTGGTCCTCGACAATCAAAATCGACAATCGGCCACGATAATCGGCTACGATCGATAATCGACAATCGACCATAACAAATTAGAATCGGTAATCGGCCTCGATCGATAATCAGCAATTGACCACGATAAATCAGAATCGGTAATCGGCCTCGATCGATAATCAGCAATTAGCCACGACAAATCAAAATCGGTAATCGGCCTTGATCGATAATCGACAATCTGCCACGACAAATCAGAATCGGTAATCGATAATCGACGCAAGGCGGGGTCTATAGATGAACGGCCGATGATGCTCCAAGCAATATCAATGGAGCCCATTCGTTTGGGTTAACCCATTAGAGAATGATGAGAATGGGCCTAACCAGACTTAAGGGAAGGTCACAATATGGACATTCAACCATCATTGCCCATCAATGTGGACATTTAACCAATATTGCTCCCAAGGAGTAGTCCATATAGAACCAAACACATAGTGGGCCCACGGCCTCGCACAAGGGCTTAATATACATCAAATGGGACACACCAACGGGCTGCATCACATGGACCTCGAACACATCACAATGGCCTCACGTATGGTCCTCATATACACCAAAGGTGGGCTCTACACATGAGCCTCAAATACATACCATGTGGGCCCTACACATGAACCTTAAATAGATAACATGTGAGCCCTACACATGGGTCCATTATGCATCAAATGGGCCACGCATCCGGACCTTGAATCTATCAAGTGTGCTGCATCATATGGACCTAAAATACAATTCAATGGGCCACATCAAAAAGGGCCATAAATACATAACAGGCGGGCCCTGCACATGGGCCCAATATACGTAACAGGTGGGCTCTGCACATGGGCCTTGTCATATCAAATTGGGCCATATTAAGTTGGGTCGTGCTAATGGCCCGCACCAACGGGCCTCATGTACAACAATTGGGCCGCATCATTGGGCCGTACTAATGAGCCCGATAAATATATCAAGGTAGGCCTCACAGATAAGCCACAAGTATATCAAGGTGGGTACCTCGAACGGACCACAAAATATATCAAAGTGGGCTTGATGGATGGGCCACAAAGTACATCAAAGTGGGCTTGACAGATGGGCCACAAAGTATATTAAAGTGGGCTCGACAAATGGGCCGCAAAATACATCGAGGTTGGCCTAGTCACATAAGCCAAATACACGTCCCAGTGGGGTCGGGACAATGGGCCGTAATATATGGGACGGAAAATGCATCTCATTGGGCCTAAAATACAGCAGTTAGATGGTGGCGCGGCCCAGCAGGTAGACGGTTAAGATGAAACATATGCATCACAGTGGATGCATGGTGTGGATTTAACATACCTAGAGGTGGGTCCCACTATCCCAGATAGTGGATGGTGCTGACAGATAACGTACACCATGGTGGTTCCCACCGTCCACAGCCGTGGATGGTGTGAATAAAACACATACATCAACGGGTTCCACGTGGGGCCCACCATGATGTTTATTTGCAATCCAACCGTTGGTAAGGTCACGCGGACCCAGGTAAAGAAGAAAAATAAATTTCATCATGATTCAAAACTTCTGTGACCCCCAAATAGGGTTTCAACGGCAGACATCCAATCTAACTATTCCCTGCCGTGTGGACCATCCGAGCGTTGTATAAGGCTGATTTTTGGGAGGGGCTCACTGCCCTAAGGGGCATACCAAATGCACGGTTCTGATTTTCACACACATCACGGTGGGGCCTATGGCTGGGACTGGTGGTCCCTGCCCATCCGGTGTCCACGCAGCAGAGGGCGTTGCTGGCATCTGCGGCAGCAGCAAGCTGCCTAATCCTTTCTTCTTCTTTTTATTTTATTTTATTTTATTTATTTCTATGATTTTTCATATATTGGGCCGGCATTTGAACAATCTAACCCGGTCATTAGATTCTACGGCCCCTGATCGATCTGATGAGACCAATATGCGACATGCTTTTGACGAATAGAAGAATCAAGGTGAGTTTTAACAGTAATACTACTATTTCCTATGGTATGGCCCGCTTGATTATTGAATTTGTCTCAAATTTCGGCTCAACGCCTAAAATGGGCTAAGGAATGGGATGGACGGTGTAGATTAGTTCTATACATCAAGGTTGGGCCTGCATGAGTGGCCCACCCCAAGCTTTAAAAAACTATGGATATTTTTTTTTGTTAGCTGTTAGTACACGACCATGTCAGTGCACGCACATCACGTTAGCCACCCTCACGTTAACGTCCAGGGACGCTGGACGACATGGATAAAGATAGTGGTGGGTCCCACATGGACGTAGCCCACATTCCATCCAGGTGGGTCCCACATGAACGTGGCCCACCTGATTTGAATCAATCTAATATTTGTGTGTTTCCATCACCATAAGGTAGGGTCCACATGACTTGGACGGTTTGGATAAGACATACATCAAGGTGGGGTTCGTCCAAGTGGGCCACACATCACACAAAAAAATGAGAGGAGAGAGAGAGAGAAGCACCCACCTTTGATCTTCTCTTCCTTCCACCGCCAACATGATCTAGAGCTCCAAGGGAATGATCTCAACGGTCGAGATGTTCTTAGGATGGTGGAGATAAGAGGTGGAAAGTGGGCCGCACATGGTTTCTCATGAGAGACATGGACGTGGGTTGCTCCATAGAGGGATCGCTTAGAAGAAATGGGATAGAGAGAGAGAGAGTGTGAGAGAGAGAGAGGATGGGATGTAAGAGAGTGATGGGTGATGGGTGGTATGGGTTGTGTAAGAAAGAGTTGACTTAGGGAATGACTTGTGTACTTGGGGATGGGATGGGGTGATGGGTTGTACTTTGATTGATTTATGAGATTGATTTGACATTTGGTAGAGATTCTCTTGTGCGGCATTTTTTCTCGAACTGAACGCGGGCTCGCATCTCCTGCCCGGGTATTGCCTCAGCGTGCGAGACGCGGCATCGGAACTGTGGCGACGACGCGTCTCAGAGGTGCGAGTCTCGAGTTGAACTGACTTAGATATATGGGACACATCTCAGGGTTATGCGCAAACGCCGATAATAGATCGCGGGTCACCGAAATTCTACCGGGAGGACTGAGGAAGCCTACAGAACAGTACGGGCTAGGATACGAGTCTTATACTTAAGCTTTGGATTTGTCTCACCTCCAGTCAGATGACCCAAATGGGCTCATTGAGTAGCATGAATGGAGTGGATTCCTCTAAAAACATCACTGTGGACCCCACCCTCATATCGGGTGTACACAATAGGGTGTACACCTGCCGCACACCGAACCCAAGTGCAGGTCAAACTAGGTTTGACCTGAGACCTCCCACCCGAAGAGGAAACCTCCTCTTTCTCATTAGGTGATTCCCACCCGAGCCCAGTTTGAACGAGCAACGTTTGTTTGCGACGTCCGTGACCCACCATCATCAACCGATCTGCAGATCAAAACCGTCCATCACATGTGTTACATCACGAAGGAGATTTGACTAGAACCTAGGTTCTTCCACATGTTACATCACATGTGTGTGTGCTTGAACACAAGCACAAATAGAGGCGTGCGTATGACAGTTTTTGAAAATGGAAACCTGTTGTGTTGTCAACATGGCGATCCGTGTAAGATCCCATCTGTACATCTCCACTGTTCAAACCAAGGAAATCATAGTTTTCCTTTCATAGCTACATGGTTTAGGGCTTCCTCAATACCAGAGGAAAAACTAGCGGCCGATTTTTGGCTCTGATGGTTGTATGTAAGGGTTATTGCAAAGTAAATTAAATCCAGGTTGTTCATATTCATCCAACGGCTGAGAGGGTTAGGGTAATGTTATAAAGAATGTAAGGATCGAATGCAATGGGAGCCTCTTTTTTTTTTTTTTTGGAAAACCTAGAAAAACAGTTGTTTCCTTCCGCCAACAAACCCACCACCCAAACCCTCCTAAAGCTCGAAAGAGCTTATTCGTAAGCTTCCTAGGGTCCATATGGACTGCCTTCAAGGGTCAGATTGGTGGAAGAAGCGGAGGTGTCAAAGATGCCATTAATGGTTGCCTTCTTCTTCTCTGTTCGAGCCACACCAAGTTGACGCGTTCGATTTAGGTCGAACTCGGTCATCCAGTGGTTTCGTTGGACCAGTACCAGATGAAAGAAAGGAAGAAGAGAGAAGCATAAAGGAAAAATGAAGAAGAGAAGAAGGAGAGTGGGTGTGGTTCGTTGCACTGACTCGGCCCAATCAAGTCACTGGCCATATGCATGGGTTGCTGCCGACTTTGGACTGAGTTGGGTCTGGTCAAGGCCTGCAACCCTGCTACTAAATGAGGTCTAGGTCCTCCAGCATATGGAAAGAGAGTGGGAGAGAAGTATAAGGAAGAATAATAAGGAAACGAGAGAGAGAGAGAGAGAGAGAGAGAGAGAGAGAGAGAGAGAGAGAGAGAGAGAGAGAGAGAGAGAGAGAAGAAGAAGAAGAAGAAGAAGAAGAAGAAGATGAAGAAGAAGAAGAAGAAGAAGAAGAGAGAGAGAGAGAGGTGGGTGGTTAAGTGGAGCCGAGTCATCTCGGGTGCCAAACTGAGTTGATTCAACTCAAATCAACTAGGTACGTCTTTTTCCTCCCACCTTGTGTTGAAGTCCAAATTAGAGTTCTAATTGGTTAGTTGATTTTATAATCCCAATTAAGATGTAGCCTAATATCGCACTTTCGATTTCATTGTGTTCTAGCTGAGAGCGGGTCAAGTCGAGTTGAGTCTATCTTAGGAAGTTCCTAAGGGCGTACGTGCCTCCTAGCAAATTTATAGATGGTTCGAAACATAAGGTGATGATTTCTTTACCTTGAGCTTTCCATTTTCCTATTAGCTTAAGTTTTTATTTTAATTGTGACTGATAACCAATATCTCTAATTCATTATTACTTGTGCTAGTTATTGAATCTTATTGTCAAATTACATACTCATATTTATCTTGTATGAACATCCATATGTTGTACTTAAATACCTTCTTATACCGTGAATTGCTTGTAGAACTTGAATTGCTACATGTATCAGTAGAAAATTTCACTTATATATGTAAACCCATACTTAGAATGTAACGGGATTGAATTTGTTGGAAATGGACTCTCGACTTAGAGGTTACCTTAGGTGGTGGAATATTAATGTGGGTTCACCATCCATATGTTGTTGTGCCTACATGGCTTTTAGGGATAACTTCTTTACTGCTTAATTTAAATTTTCCTACGTGATCTCTTTATCGCTTTGACTTGGTATTTACTTCACGCGACCCATTTTTCTCTTCAGCTTGGTATTTATCCCATGTGGCCTCCTGATCATTTCAAATTAACATTTACCCTGTGTGGTTTCAATGGTTCATCCCTATATAACCATGTGGTGATGGGTCCCACATGTTGAAATATGATTGACCATTAGTTGATGGGGTTTCATTGAATATTCTAATGTGGGAGTCTCATGAGCCAGGGATGGTGGTATGAGATACTATGCTTGAGCTGTCGGCCTACGCTGGGTGACGAGCTCCCTGCAATGACCTTTGAATTTTTTTTTTTAAATTGGCTGGTTGTAATCGGAATAATAATGGTTGAGCTAATCATGTATTCATGACATATGGGAGATGGCGGGTGACTAATTCTAAATGCTGTAGCATGTGCCTTTAGCGTAGTATTGTTTCACTAGCTCCCAGACCATCAACTATCGACTTACGTACGTGAAGTATGATAACTTGGTCACTATGCTTATACATGATGTGCTTCGCTGGTAGCCGACCATATGCATGGGTGAGGAGCCCAAGTCTGACTGAATGAGCATCCCCAAGTCGATGTACATTCACGCATCCATGCATTTAATAAGATTGCATTGGCTTGTTTTGTATGATTTTTTATTTACAACTATGTTTAACTAATGTGGTGGTGTATAATCTTGAGAAAAATTCATATTGAGCTGACCACTCATTCATCGAATATATAACCATACAGGTAGTGCATGTGGTTTGAATGATATTCATATCCAGATTGGTAAGGAGCAAGGTACAATTATCAAGGATGCATAACTGTATCTATCAAGGGAAGTTGTGTGATCTCGCGGCTCAAGTTTATATGCATTTTATTATTTTTCATGTGTTAAATTGTGCAATTCTTGTATATATTAACATAGAGACACTGGTTTGTATAAGTCATTTGGGCAGCCGCTCGTATATTTTGAATGTAAATGTAAATTTTTCTTTTTGTTTGATTTATTCATCTTTCGTTAAACTGCCAACTTTGAGAAAAGAAATGAAAGAAAAATATACATATATGAAAACTCTACACTCAATCCTACATAAGAAAATAATATGTGAACTCTACAATTGGTAACCTTATTTGTTAGATTAAGCCCCGTTGATATGTCTTGCTTAAGATGCTTGATCGATGCTCTCTTATGCTTCAATCAGCTTCTCAATTGCTCTCACGATCGTTGATGCCGATGCTTTGTCTCATACAATTAATCGCCTTGTCTTTGATGCTTTGATGAGATGACTAAGGCAATGAGTGGTAATTGATTTTCAAAGAAGATTCGCCTAGATGGGTATTCTAGAGGATATAAATAAGGATACACATACAGCCTTAGTGTCTAATCTATAGAAAATTATGGAGATCAAGTACATCTTCATAATGGAGGTTAAAATTCTCATTAGAGTGATAATCTTAAGGAAGATGACTTGAATCTCATAGGTTTAAAAACTTAAGATGAGGGATATGAGTGGGGAATCACCTAAGCTCTAATGAGACAAAAAATCTATCAAAATGTCCAAATATCAAATGCCCTACATAAAGGAAACAAATTCTAATGGTAAAAAAATGGGTAGAAAAACTGTACTTTCGATCAACTGAGCAATGACTTTGATCTATTGAACGACTCTTTAAATGGATCAAAGGTTGTTCGATGTATTCGATACACTTCACCTTTTTAGACAGTTGCTACTAGACCTTTTTAGCCATCTTCCATCAATTGAGTGCTGAGCTTCAATGGATCGAAGCTTCGCTTAAGACCCATCGACAACTTGTTGATGGAATTGAGATTAACTCGAAGATTGTTGTTTGGGTAATGTGTTTAACAACAACTTTACACCTCTTAGAAGCCTAATTATCATGTTTGGTTTAGGTGAAATGTTTACCTGTGGGATGGTTCATCTAGAAGTTAGTTGTTTCGGTTCTTAAGTTGGTATAGGGCTAGGTTTTCTAAGGAAACTCATGTTTTACCTATTGTCTTCGGCCTTGATGCTTCAAATCTTCAAGTCTTCAGCCTTCAGTGTTTTCTTATAGAGGCTCAACCAACTCAAGACACCTTAGCTCATGTCATTGACAAAACTGAGTCACTAACATAAAAGGAAGAAAAAAAAAAAAAAAGAAGAAGAGAAAAACATAAGGGTTATGGCTTACCTATGTTGGAGCAGAGAGAGAGAGAGAGAGAGAGAGAGAGAGAGAGAGAGAGAGAGAGAGAGAGAGAGAGAGAGAGAGAGAGAGAGAGAGGAAGAAGAAGAAGAAGTCGAGAGAGGAAGAAGGATATGCTGGGTCAGAGTAGTTAGGTTCTCCTTCAATGCAGTTGCATTAATTTCCACCTCTTCCCAATTTTGAAATAGATGGCCATTACCTATAATAAAGTCACATGTGAGTGGAAAAACAACATCTTCCGGTGTTACATTTGTTGCAATCTTACCTGATACATAGTTATATGTTGAGACTTTATTACCTGTAACATTTCTCTCCCAAACACCAACTATAAGAAAGTTATTTGTAACTTTCTTATATTTTAAAGAAGTTACAGGAATCCAAATGGTCCCTTAGTGTAGCATCTAATGGTTGTAGTAGATTTCATATAATCATCATAATAGACCCTTGGCCCTTGTAAAAAAATCAAGGGTATACATCTCTCTCTCAATCGTTTCCTTTGGTGTGGTCCATGTCAGTGCCTAGTTTTTAGCCTTGTATCTAATATGGGATTATACATATAATGGTTAGAGTGGATCTCACATACACACCACCGTGGGACTAATAAAAAACCAATAGTTTATCCTTAAAATTTATTTTATTTTATTATTATTATTATTTTTTTTATACATATCAAACTTGATGTGTAGGCTAAATCCATTCCAACCCTTAGATGTGTAACCTTACATTGGGCCGAGGACCAAAAACTAAGCTGAGATATAATTCAGGTGGGCCATACTTATGAAAACAGTTGGGATAGAGATGTTCATTCCTGATTTTTAAAGGGCCACTATGATGATCATATGAAATCCACTCTAACCATTAGATACCAGACAAGAAATTAGGTCTTGGGCCCAAAATCATCTCCATTTGTGATTTGGGTGGACAATAATTTGTGATTCAGGTGAGCAATAGCAAGTGAAATGGCTAGGAGGTAAGTATTGCCCTATCTACTTATTTCAATTGCGTGGTCCACCTAAATCTGGAATGGAGCTGATTTTTGGATTTCAGATAAACATTAAAGTGGGGTCTACCCACCAACCCCAACTTCCATTAAAAAATCAAACAAAATTATTCTAATCATAATTACATAAATCAATAAATCAACAGGATAACTTATTTAAAAACCCTGTTGGAATATGAAAGCAATAGTAGGTAGTGTGTGTGTGCGCGTGCGCCAAATGCTCAGCTGCCACCGACACATCATACGTGATGTAACTCTAAAATCTGAACAGTCCACATGAAGGAACACATCATGAAACCTCCCAGGCCCAATTTTTACTCCCATCCAAAACTTTGGTGGGCCAGGAAAAATGAAAGCAATTTCATCTCTTGATTTGTATTTCTCTTTGTTATGGCCCATCAGAATTTTAGATCAGGGTAAAATTTTTTTCCTTAGAGTTTCATGGGATTCCACATCACATGAACCATTCGAATTAGACACTCATGACACGTTTGCAAAGGTGCGCAAGTAAGCATGACTCTCTCTCTATGTATGTGTATATATATATATATATATATATCTTATTTTTAAACCAAACTTCTTTATGGTCCGAGAGAGAGTCCCGAGTACATTATTTGAGGGAGTTGCTAGTACTTTGGCCATGTTGATTAAAAATTGTACACGTGGCATAAACTGGTTCACAGTATATCTGAATTGGGTCCATGATTTGAACAGTTTAGTTTGAATTACTTGTATGTTTTCATATTCAAATTTCAATTATTTTCTAAGAAATTTGATGGTGCTAAGTTCTTTCAATGATAAAATTATCTAAACAACCCCATTATTTATTTTCTTAAGGGCGGTTTGGTTTTTAATTTAGTAAATATAAGTAAATTAGTAATGACTTCTTCCACCTATTTGTTGGAGATGAAAATTGGCCAGGATTTTCACTTCAAAAATTAGTTTGGAAGAATATTCTCCGTACTGATTTAAATTTATTAGCTACACCATAATGTGTGTGACTTATCCATGCTGTCCATATGTTTAATTACCAGTACATTTTAAGGCATTAGCCCAAAAATGACACTGATCAAAATCTCAAGTGGATCACACCTCATGAAACAATGGTCTTAAAAATGTCCACGTTGAAAGTTGTTTCCTCTCTAGGCCCACAATCATGAGTAAAGGGAAAACAAAAACATTAGCTTAATTAATCCAAAACTTCTAGTACAAAAGACATTTTTTTTCGGTGAGTGTTTAATTCTCATTATTTATTTCTTATAGTCGCCTACTTGAGCTTTAAATCTGCTTCATTTTTCAGCCCATGCCCTTAAATGTCTTGTGAAAGGAATGGGCAACTAGTGGTAGACTGAGTGAAAGATACCTCATGTTAACGCTGAGATCTTGGTATCGATCCCTGGTCCTGGTGGCTAACAGGTAAGTGTGAACTGGCTGTGGGCTGTGCTAACAAACTAACAAGAAAAATTAAAAATCAAAAAAATATCAAAAAATAAAAAATAAATAAAAAGGGGCAACGTTGACAAGACAAACATCGAGTTGGCTCAGTAATTTTAAAGTTGACAAGACAAACATCTTGATGGCCCCCATAATTTTATAGTTACGTGACAGAATGATTTTAAGGAGGGCATCTGTCAACATCAACTTGGATGGCGAGTTAAAATTACAAAAATAAATAATTATTACCAAATTACTGTAAATAACAATGGTAATTAGAAAATCAAACAGCCTCTTAAAAAGTAAGTAGTGCATCGAGAAATGTGGGGCCCAAAATATATGTTGGAGATCCAACCAACCATCCAAAAGATGCATCCCACAATTGTTACAATACCAACTAAAATTCCAGTGAACCCAATGATCAGATGGGCCACATTATATTAAAACTAACATACACCACTTAAAAACATTCAAAATCATATAGAGCCTAGCTGATGATTTAATTAGCCAGATTTTTAGTTGGTGTGAACACTATGTTAGGGTTCATATGTTAGAAGGACCGGATGTTAGGCAGATGATAACACATGGGCCCCACAATTCTCATGTTAACTACCTTTAAAAATGAAAAACTAACCGAGAGAGTGTACGTTTTACCAAAAAAGTATATATCTAACTGTCATATGTACAAAAGCATGCTTCTAAACCTATAATGAGGGTAAAAGAACATATCAACCTTTATTTTAATTACCCAGAGGGAAAGTGAACACCCAAAAAGAAATTGAAAGCTTTGCTAAGCACACACACGTGTGCAATAAAGCTCAGGTATGCGCCACCCACATGCATGTGCCTGCATAGCACATGTGTAAAATCTTATCCATCAATCAGGATAGTTTGACCTTATACATTAAAAAAAAAAAAAAAAACCAGTTAGCCCTTATATCGGAAGCATATGAATGGGTTGGAAAAACTTCATCTATGTTTTCTCAGAGCTAGTCATTTATTTCGCAGATCGTAGCTCACATTTTTGAGATAGGGTGTCACTATAATGTTATTGTTCTAATGGTAAATTGAGACGCGGACCTATGGTGACATGTTGACACATATGTGGTGTTGTTAACAGATATCTTAAATCTAAAAAGTTCGACTAGTTGAAGAAAGTTCGGCTTGAATTCCAGCAACAATGTATTTAAAATTTTCAGGATGTTCAACCAGTCGAGCAATAGGCTCGACCAGTTGAAGCTCTGGCTCAACTAGTGGAAGGTTACGCAGACTGCACGCGGACTATGTATATTTGAGGTGATTTTCGGATTATTCCAAGTCAGTGTGAAAGTGAAGTTTCCTAAACTATAAATAGGAGTCCCTAGGGCCATTTTAAAGGTATTCTAAGGCATTCTAAAGGATTCTAAAGGATTTTTAAAAGGGGTTCTAGGTTATCAAAGGGTGTAGCAAGGGTGAGATTCGAGGTTGTTTGAATCGGGTAAGTCCCCTCTCTTTGTAATTTATGCTTTCATAGTGGATTTCTGTCGCTTTGTGCCATGGTTTTTTTTTCCTAAAAGAGTTTCTCACATTAAAACTTTGTGTTCTCTTGTGTTTTCATGGTGATCTTGGATTGCTATCATATATCCATCTCTGCGTGATTCCACAACACAAATCCTAACAAGTGGTATCAAAGCAATAATTGGGGACAGATTTGAATCTGAAGGGCAATAATGGTAAGCACTAGGTATGATATTGAGAAGTACTAAGGAAAAAATAACTTTGAGTTATGGAAGATCAAGATGATTAGTTCCATAATCAAACAAGGTGAAGATGGTGTTCTTGAGGAGTGAAAGTTTATTATGACTGATGATGATTGGAATACTCTTGATAAGAAGGCCTTATCCTTGATTCGTTTGTCTCACGGGTGAGGTTCTTTATAATGTTATGAGGGAGAAAACTGCAGCTAAGTTATGGGTGAAGTTAGAGGATGTCTATGCCAAAAAATTCTTTGAAAATTGCTTACACTTGAAGCGTTAATGATATAACTTCAAGATGACAGAGGGTGAAGATCTAGATGTTGACATCAGCAACTTTAATAAATTAGTTTACAAATTGCTAAATATGGAAGAAGTGATGAGAGATAAAGAATAAGCATATATGTTGATGAATTCTCTTCCGACATCGTATGAGTCATTTAAGGATATAATGTACATCACAAATAAAATCCTAAGTATTGATGTTGTTATCTTAGTACTTTAAGGAAAGACCATGAGAAAGCTAAACGGTGACATGGGGACATCTTTTGATGCACTGTTTACAAGAGATAGAAAATTTAAACAAGGTACAAGATCTTTAAGTTCTAGATCCAAATCCAAGGGCAAGAGTAAAAGAAATTTAAAGTGTTGGAACTGTGGGATGGAAGAACATATGAAGAACGATTGTATAAATCTTAAATCAAAGAGAAAAGAATCCAAGGATTCATACAGGGAGGCCAACGTTACCACGTTAGATGGATCGAATGGATGTGATGCTGATATCTTGTTCGTGTCTATGATCAGACGCCTATACGATAATCGTAGGGGCGGGTAGATTTTAGACACACGGGCATCACATGATTCCTCATTGGAGTTAGTTTGCCAGCTACAAGGAGTGTGATGGTAGACAGGTGTTTATGGGTAATGATATTGCCTGTAATGTTGTGGCTGTTGGTACGGTGTACATTAAGATATTTGATGGGGTGGAGCATACCTTGACTGATATCAGGCACGTTCTTAATTTGAAGAAGAATCTGATTTCTTTTGGTTTACTTGAGGCAACGGGTTGCAAGTTCATAGGTATTAATGATGCTCTTAAAGTATCTAAGGGGCACGGGTAATTATGAAAGCGTAACGACTTGTAATCTTTACAGGTTAATAGGGATCACTTCAACAAGTGGAGTTGCAGTGGCTATTGTGGATTCCACCTCTGCATATATGTGGCATATTGGGCATAACCACATGAGAAGGCAGGGCATGAAGGCTGAGATGCACAGACAGAGATACAGAGTAGGTTGAGTAGCCACCTGTGAGAAAAATCACACGATATAATCACAGGATATCAGCGAGATACATGAACAACTCTAATATCGCATATACTCTCATTATAAGTGAGAAAGATCCGTTTACTATTCAGATGACTCTAGGTAAGCCGGGTGCTGAAAAGTGGAAGGTAACTATGGACGATGCGATGGACTTATTGTACCAGATCGACACATGGGAGCTGGTGGAGCTTCCACTAGGCCGAAAAGTGGTTAAATGCAAGTGGATCTTCAAGGGGATGCAACATAGATAAAGAGCGAGGTTAGTAGTGAAGGGTCATGCTCAAAGAAAAGGAATCAGTTTCTTAGAGATATTCACGACTATGGTATAGCAAGTGTCTATAAGAATCGTATTGGTGTTGGTTAGCCAATGCGATCTTGAGTTGTAAAGGATGGATGTGAAATCTGAACTTCTGCAAGGGAAATTAGAGGAGCAGATCTACATGAAGCAATAAGAGTGATTCAAAGTTTAAAGGGGTTGAGAAAAAAGTTTGCAGAAAGTCGTGGTACGACCTTTCGCCTAGACAGTGGTATAAAATTTGATTCCTTTATGATGAGTTAGGAATTATATGTTGATGACATGTAGATTGCCAATCATGTCATGTTTGAAATCAATATACTAAAAACTCGGTTAGTGGGACATTCGAGATGAAGGATCGGGGGACTGCAAAGAAGGTTCTCGGCGGTGATATTCATAGAGACTAGAAGAGGAGTGGACTTTAGTAATCACAGGTAGAATATCTTGAGTAGGTATGCAATGGACCAGATAAAGCCGATGAACATTCTCCACGCGGCTCATTTCAAGTTTTCCTCAAGACATGTCCCAAAACAGATGAGGAAAAACAGGATATGTCTTATGAGTTTTATTCGAATACGGTTGATGGTGTATGCCATGGTCTGTATTAGACCGGTTATTTCACGGGCAATCAGTGTTGTGAGCAAATACCCCGGCAAACAACATTGGATGGCAGTGAGATGGTTACTTTGACACATTCAAGGTGCAAAAGACTATCTTACTTTTAGGAAGACAGGAGTAAAGGTGGTTAGGCATGTGGATTCAGATCTAACAAACATGCTTACTAATGTCGTTCCTACACAGAAGTTAAGTTATGTGCAAGTTCTCTAAACATGGCGATGACATAAAAGAAGAATGGAGTATATACGAGAATCTATGATGTACTATAGAGATAAGAGAAGCGGTCAAGAAGCTGCACGGTTGAAGATTGAAGACATGGTGAAGATTTTTGTTAACAGATGTCTTGAATCTGAAATGTTCTGAAAAAGTTCGACTGGTCGAAGAAAGTTCGGCTCGAAGTCTAACAACAATGTATTTGGAATTTTCAGGATGATGGACTAGTCGAGAGATAGGCTCGAAGGGGTCCTTTGACTAGTTGAAGCTCTGACTCTACTAGTCGAAGGTTACGCAGACTACGCATAGACTGCATAAATTTGAGGTGGTTTCCGGATTATTTCAAGTCGGTGTGAAAGTCGAGTTTCCTAAATTATAAATAGGAGTTCCTAGGGCTATTTTAAAGGTATTATAAGGCATTCTAAAGGATTCTAAAGACTTTCTAGAAGGGTTTCTAGGGTTATTAAAGGGTGTAGCAAGGGTGAGATTTGAGATTGTTCGAATCGGGTAAGTCCTCTCTCTTTATAATTTATGTTTTCATAATGAATTTCTGTCGCTTTGTGCTATGATTTTTTATTGAAAGGATTTTTCACGTTAAATCTTTGTGTTCTCTTGTGTTTGCTTGGTGATCTTGGATTGCTATCCTAAATCTATCTTTGTATGATTCTACAGCACAAATCCCAACATCTGGTGCATACATGAGCTTTATTACACATGCGTGTGGGCTTAGCAAGGATTGGAAATTAAATTTTAGCATATGATGCTCAATGTTCGGTCACTCATAAGATGACGTTGTTAGTACTGTTGCATTAAATGCAATGTGATGATGTGGCCCAATCAAATTGCTCAAATTGCAATAAGCAGAATTTTCTTACTTGTGGCAAGCAAAGTATCCAGATTCAAATTATGCAAATGCAATATATTAACTCAAATAGGTCGACAAGATTGAACAACCCTCTCTAGCAAAATTATAATCCCAATGACAGATTGATTGTACAATAGTGGCCTCTTAACTCCTGAATGCTCGTTTATGAAAATAAGATTGTTAGATTTTTCAGTTGCCCAATAAATGTCCATCAATGCAAAGATTGTTGGATATTTCTTTTATTTTAATTGTCCAATAAATGTCCATCAATCCAATACTCACATGATGGAATGTGCTTAATTTTAGATTTGTAGTATAACTGCACTTGGTACCATAATTTGGATAGTTTGACTACTTGTGCCACGTGTGATTTCTAAGTGTCTGTGTATCATCCATCACACTTTTCTAGAGTATCAAAGTTTATTGTTATTTTTCTGAACTCCTACACACCCATTGTTTTTTTTTCCGTTCAAACCGACATACACTACAATGGGCACTTGAACCCATGACCTCAGTGTTAAAACTCATGGAATCTACTATAGAGCCATGAGTAGTCACATCCATTGTTATAAAAACCCCCACATCCATGTTATAAAAGATGATTTATGTAGTAGAATTACCTAAGATGGAGAGGCTACTGTCGGGTTTGAAATTTATTTCACCGATTATATTGTGTGCATGTGGAGCTTATGGATGATGATGATCCAAACCGTTTATATCACGGCCCTCACCATGGACGGCGGAAATTATGAGATGTTAAAATCTTGAACACCGTGGCTTTTGATATTCTTAAGTACACATATTATAGGCCTCACCACCAAGGTGCGGGGCTATTATTAGTTGATTCGTATAGTAGATCCACTGCAACCACTGTGAATGCATGATTCCCAAAAATCTTTTGGATCAAAAGACAATGAACTTTCAATATTTAATGCTCAAGCCTACAAAAAGGGCCCACTCATGTGCATGCCACAATGGTGCCAACATGACATGATAGGTCCGAGATTCAATCTATCCATTAAAATAACACCACTAAATTAATGTGCAAGATCAAGAATTAGAATGATCCACTCATCAGGTGGGCTACAGTTTGTAAAACACACCTAGGGGTGTACATGAACCGAGTTATCTCGGTTAGCTCGCTTGACTCGACTCGAAAAAGCTCTATTTGACTCGGTTTGAAGCTGAGTTCGAGCAGAGTTGAGCTGATCTTTTTGAGCTCGAAAAAATTTTGAACTGAGTTCAAGCCTGACTCGACTTGGATCGGACCCCAACTCGAATCAAACTAGTTCGGTGACTCAGTTACTTTGATATTGATGTTGCTCACCAAGTGTTCGATGAAATGACTCAATAAAGTGTTGGCTGGTGGCCATAAAGGTATGTACATGAAACAAATATCATTTTTTCTTGATTTTGATGTTGCCTAGAAGGTGTTTGATGAAAATAATTGTAAACACCTACTGCTGTTTTACACAATGAGAAATTGAAAGTGCACAGCATGTGTTTGTGAAAATGCTGCATAGGCTCAATTTTGGCTCGGCTCAAGTTACTGACCGAACCGAGCCCATCTAGCCAGTCAGGCTCGAAGACCGAGTCAAGCCGAGTTCGAGCTGAGGCCAGCTCGACTTGGTTTGACTCGGTGTATGCCCCTAAACACACCTACACCTATGAAAAACTCAGATGAATTTTTTTTCCAACCGATCCACTTATTATCAATGTTGGGGCTACAAGTCACTTGGACCATATTTTCTTTTTGGAAAAACATGTAAAAAGTCATACTAACTTGATGGATGGATTAGATTGTGCACATGTGTGGCATGGACATTAGATTTATTGTGTATGCATGTGAGCTTAGCTAAACTCTTTAAATGAAGTCTTTTGATTTGCAGATCCTTTATCAAAATAAGGGTAAATAGATGGTTTTACCATCATTGGTAACTTTGAAAGCATGCTCTCACAAATATAAAAGTTAAAGGTATTTTTCTCTTAAAAAACTAACAATCGTGTGGAATTTTCATGTAAAAACTCATAAAGCATCTCTCTCAAACCTCGCTTCATCCTAACATTCTATTGTAAAAAGTAAATTTGTGGTAAAAATCCTCATTTACTAAATGCCCGCTTTGATACCACCAAATAAGTTACTTTTTTCACTTACAGCACTGGATAAGTAACTTATTTAAGATGAGAAAGTTTATCTTATGATTAATTATAAGTATTTTTTTATATTTAAACTAACTTAGCGGGTGTTTGGATCATAAATTACTTAAGATAAGCTACTTATGCCTGAAGTAACTTATCTTGGTTTTTACCTATGAAGTTGAAGTGATTAAGTAATTAATTTAAATAAAAAAGTTACTTATTAATGATCTTAAACCAAACTTATTGTAAATAAGTTACTTATCTACTGCTGCAAGTAGAAGAAGTAATTTATTTGGTGGTATCCAAACGAGTCCTTGATTACTCTAGTTGAATAAATAGAAGTCAAGATACTTGAGGCATAAGTAATTTATCTTAAGTAACTTACAATCCAAATTCAAGTCCCCACATATTGCACATATTGATTATTATAGTTGGGAAATAGTTCTATGCAAGCTCATGAGAACTTCCCATGAGATCGAGTTGTGTGGGCCCCACCGTGAGCTCACGGGAACTTTCCATGAGGTCGAGCTATATGGGCCTCTTCGTGATGTGTGTCGAACATCTACTGTAGGAGTCAGATGCACCATTCCATGATGGGCCTTGTTCTTAAAAATCAAGTCAATCCATGATTTTTGTGGGCCACACCACATATAAAAGTTGAGAGGAGTTGTCCTCCCATTAAAACATTCATAATTTTTTTTTTAGCCCACCTAGATGTGGTTCACAAATCCAACCCATCCATTATGTGTGTCCCACTTGGATGAGGGGTCAGACCAAGTTTCAGATGCATCCAAATTTCAGGTGGCCCTACAAAGTGCTTTTATATGTTTTAGGCATGTCTTCATATGATTTTAGATGGTATGACCCACCTGAGTTATGTATGCGGCTGATTTTTAAGATATCTCATAATTTAAAGGGGATCCATTAAATGCACCATGTTAATATTCGACACACATCACGGTGAGGCGCACACATTTCGACCTCATGGGAAGTTCCCATGAGGTCAACCGCATAGAACATAGTCACCTGTACATTAAAACTTTTTCGTTTATTTCTCCTGATTCATGCACGAGAAATGATAACCTGTGGCTGAAAGTTCACTTCTATCGCTTTTTCCATTAACATAGTACATGCCTATTACATTGGATTCGTACAGAAGGTGTGTCACACCGTAATAATCATGTCGGGTGAAATCAAGCTAATCCACTCATTGGGTAGGTCACACTAGTACATTGTTACATGGTCCATTAGTTTTGACGTTGACGTTGTGTCCCATGCGACTAGTGGATCGGCCTGACTTACGCACTAGGTTATGTTCAGGGTGTGGCCCACCTTTTTCACTAATTAAATATACTATATATTTTACACATCAGGAGAATCAAATGGTTGTATATGGAATTCACAAGAGCTGTTGTGTGAGATATACTGCATCCTAGAACCAGATATGTGGTTAGGCCTCAGCTTATTTTAAAGGTTGGACTAAATAATGAAGTGGATACAAATTTTAAGTGGACCACATGACAATAACATTGGTCATTGAACCTTAAGAATTCTATGAGATGATCAACAGTTTGGATTGTCTTAAGGGTTGGATAGTATAATTGGGTGTACCAGTGAACCTTACTAAGTAGTGATGCATTTAAAATCATGAAAGGGATGATATGTTAGAACTGTCGTACACGGACAATATCTAAGTGAGACTGAGATTACTAAATTCATGTGGAGCCATAGAGAAAGGATCAGTTTCAATGGGTTTCAAACTCCTCTATCCTCTACAACTACAAAACATAGTTGAGTCTCCAATCCAATACATCGACGGAAGTTAGAATTCTCATCAAGCTTCTCTAAGGGTGGAAGGAGAGGAAGATTATGACATTAAGCCTATAGTAATGACATATTAATAAGGTACGTTATTTCATTCATTTAATTTTCATACTCAATACACATGAAGATTCTTTTACAATTTTGC
The DNA here is from genome assembly GCA_037074715.1 of Magnolia kwangsiensis. NCBI lineage: Eukaryota > Viridiplantae > Streptophyta > Magnoliopsida > Magnoliales > Magnoliaceae > Magnolia > Magnolia kwangsiensis. The sequence goes on along the minus strand of CM073579.1, from coordinate 17,674,456 downwards.
ATAAAGTTTTATATGAATATCTAATTTTCATACTCAATACACATTAAGATTCTTTTGCAATTCCACATAAAGTTTTACATGAATGTCTAAGATTAAAAACTACATAAGGCCTACCGTAATGTCTATTGACCATCCAAATAAGACACAAACCTGTATTAAAGGAAAAAAACAAATATTAGTTATACGAAATTTTTGTGACCCACAAAAGATTTTTAATGTCAATAATCACTCTTTCTTATGGTGTGGTCCATTTGAAATTTGTATCTACTTCTTTTTTTAGGATCAAGTTTTAAAATAAGCTAAAAAAATATATAAACAACATAGATATACAAATCATACATCAAGGTGAGCCCTATGGAAAGAGTCTCACTCATTTCGTTGGTTTAGGTAGCAGCTAAGCCGCCCTCCTTGGAAACGTCATTAACAAGAGACTTGCTAATTGCACTCACTCCAGTGTACTTCAAAAGTGCACTCGCCTTACACGTGTGTAAGATCACATCTGCTTATTAGGGAATCTACACCCGAAATGCGATCTCTGAGAGATTATGATGATATCGATGGGTCCACCATCGTATATAAAATTCAGGCCTTCGATCAATTTCCTAGCCATCCGTTTATTTTGTAAATTACCGACCACTTAACCATCACATCAAAAATGCGATTTTTGATTTGTGGAACGTACTAGTGGAGATCTCTGAATGAATGGCAGCGATTTTGTGCACGTGTTCGTACTTTCAGCATGTGAAATGCCCTAGGAAGGATTTTTTTTTTCTCTAGCACGTGAAATCTCATATTAGGGGAAATATGCTCACATGCACCGTTGCATAGGTATTTTAACGTAAAATGCTTTGTTTTTTTGCCAACGTGTCGCTTCTTTATAATATCTGATCCGTGAAAATTTGTAGGACGCATAATAAGAGATAGATTCATGTGGAAATTGTTGCAAAAATTATTGATTTTAAAATATATTTTAATAAAATATAATATATATATATATATATATATATATATATATATATATATAAAATAAAAAGTTAAAAAAAACACTTCTTTTTTTTTTGTGGGTTTTGGGAATAGTATCACATTGAAAAAAAGAGGAGAAGTTTTTTTAGATTTAAATGAAAACAGTGGAGTATTATAATATTTTCTTACATAGTCCAAGGACTATGGACTTTGTGCTCGGGCTTGGTGCGAGGGTGTGTGCATGTGCGGCTGTAGATGCGCTAGCGGCGCACTTTGCACTTGAAGATCAGAGTAACAGAGTGGTCTAAGAACGATTCATCTAAACCAATATCTGAAGTACAGACCAGTGTCGTGGTTCGATATCATAATTCTTCTTCTCTTTTTCTAGGAATTTTCATTTTTCTTTATTTCTGCCAGATTGTGTAATAAAGTTCCATTGGTGAGCCTTCGTGTTTATTGAACACAAACCCACACCAGGCTCGTCGTATCCTAGAAGCGGTTTTCCTGTAACCTTTTCAGCATACTCAATTCACTTGAGTAGGGGCAAATAATGCTTTAAGGACAGCGTTCCAAACGTCCTTTAGCCTGTCCTTATTTCAGATCAACTTGGTTTTTTCGATTTTCATATTTTACAAAAAATATAATTCTGTAAATTTTCCAACAATCTTAAAGCGTTATTTGTGATAGAATCCGACAATGTTTCATCCATCAAGTTGATAATCAAGACTTGATACATCTTGATCGATTCGATGGAACTAATTTTACGAGATGACAAGACAAGCTAAAATTTTTTCTAACGGCGCTGAAGATCTACTACATATTAGATCCAAATCTGCAAGCACTACTTGAAGCATCTGATAAAGACACACTTAAACAGGTGGTTGCTCGCACCAAACGAGCTGAAGACGAACTTTTGTGTCGAGGACACATTCTGAATGCGCTCTCCGACCGCCTGTACGATCTGTACCAACAGACGTCATCAACAAAGGAGATCTGGGCTGCTCTGGAGTTCAAATATAAGGCTGAAGAAGAATGTACTAACAAATTTCTCATCGCCAGGTATTTTGACTTCTACATGTTAGATAACAAACCATTGCTGCCTCAACTCCAAGAATTGTAGCTAGTGGTAAACAAAATCAAAGCTATCAAAATTGATCTTCCTAAATCATTCTAAGTCGGGGCTATAATTGCTAAATTACCACCAATGTGGAAAGACTATACAAAGAAGTTGCATAAAACTAAGGACTACACACTAGAACAAATCCAAAAATACCTCAGAATTGAGGAAGAATCCCGTAACCGCGATAGAAAGAATGATAACGAAAATGCCTCGTCCAAGGTACATGTAGTAGAGAATATTAATAACAAAAATTTTAAGAAGGACGATTCCCTGAAACATAATAAAGGAAAATTCAAGAAAAATGCCTAAAAGAAGAACGAAAATGTAACGTCTTGAATTTTCACTGTTTTGGATTTTCAAAAATCTTTAAATTTTTTTATGTAATTAACTTATATTATCACTTACTGACCATTAGCACTCAATATTAGTTTATACACGGGTGATACTAGTAAAGAACCATACAAATCTGTTTAATCAACCGTAGGAAGCCAACGAATCTGCCCGATCACTTAAACACTAAATTTAGCAACATGATTTGCTCACATAGAGCCTAAATCTATCTGACCTACCACTGATTAATCAAGACAATCGTAACTAAATTAAAAGATCTACTTGAAGTCGAGTTAGATACGGCACGGATCTTGACTAATAGACTAAATCAACCCCATTACTCTTTTAGCGTAAAATCGACGGTTTAAAGTAATCATGACCAAATCTCCACTTTCACTAGTTATAAATAGGCTACACTATGAACATAGTTAATCCAAACGCTAATCATTGTCCATAAAAAATCTCAATACCTAATTCATTCCATAAATACCCTGATTTTTTGAACAAGCTCTAGACCGCTCGTTAATGAGCCACTAGTTCCAAAACTATAGAATAAAATTCGTCTTACTGGGCTCAACGTCCATCGCGGGAGTCAGACCTGGGTAGTGTTTAGAACCGCTCAACTTAAGCCGAAGGATAAATGCATGAGAAGTGCAAATACCATAAAGGAAGAAGCTGAAACTTAAGTGAATTAGGTTGACCACTCTTATACGAAGTTGAGAATTTCAAACCGTCGATTTATGACCAAACTTCACACGTAGAGTAAGAATATTTTTCTACTCATATCCATATAGTCACGGCCCCGATCGACCATCGGTGACCGTTGAATAGACTTCTAATCATATCTATCGATCAACACATCCAAATGGCGGGCCGATTATGTTCATACGTAGATCATCATTAGGACTAACTATCCTATAGTGTATGTCGACATGTACACCCTATAATGGGCCCTAGAGGTTAGAAAAACCCTCTCATATGGCTAGTATAGTAAAAATCCAACCATTGAGGTCATTTACACCAAATTTGACACTATATAAGGGCCTTATTTGGGTACCCCTTTCTCTCATACGAATTCCATGCCCTGCCTTGGGAGAAGGAGAAGAGAAAGAGAAAGAGAGATGGAGAGAAAATGAAGAGAAAGATAAGAGAGAAGGTGTTTTTGTGTGTGTGTGTGCGTGGGGGGGGGGGGGGGGGGGGGGTTGATATTTCCTCAACCAAACCGGTGGCTATTACAAACCTCCACCAAATCCACTCATGCCAAGAATCGGAGATAAGAATGGTATATTTTCCCTTCAATTAAGTAACTTAGTGTAGATTTCTAGTCAGTAATATTATTTTTCTTGATATTGATTTAGGAATTGGTGGTTTTACCCAAATCCCCAAATCCTAGGTTCTCAAAGAATGAAAATCTTTTCTTAAGGTGTGGACTATTATTCTTAGGTGGCCTAGCACCAATTTTAGTATGAATTTAATAATTATGAATGTTTGGGTGATGTATTTGAATAATCTAGAGAGAACCTAGCCAAGACCTTACATGATAGATCCTCCCAAATGACATGAAATGATTATGTATTATTTTTTGTTCCTCAAAATGATTGGGCATGAATTTGGTGATCTCATGTTCATCTTATGCTTGATTCTTGTACAGTGGTTCCTTGTAGCATGTATGATACATTAACCCTTATTGTATTTTTGTGCTATGAGATATATATAATTCTTGGTCTCTTTGCTAACCCCACACAACACACATATACATTCATTTTCGTAATATTGTTAGTAATTGCATTTATAGAAAAATTTGAATTTTTTATGTTTGATGTATGAGTGCATAACATCACTTGTGTTAGATGGTGAACCCTAAATTGTTGGAGTATTATTGAATACCATCAAATTCCTAGGTTGGTTAGGGAACTGAGATGGGAGAAGGTGGTCCTGTTGGTAGGACCATCCTGTGGCTAGACCAGTGGATTTGGGCGAATACGAATGCGCGACAGTAGTTGGAATACATGAGTCGCTTATACCTGATGTCATCCGTCACGTACTCGCTTGAACTCATATGGTTTAGTCCACTTACTGACCAACCATGTTTGTTTACCATGCCTACTCACACCTGTATGGAACCTAGAATACCACTCGCCCACTTAAGCCCATTGATAACCGTTTGAAACTGATCCACTGTCTCGAGACTCGGGCATGGTGGAATGGGACACTGTAACCGTGTTGTCGGCCTATGCTGTGGTGACAAGTCTCCCCGTAGTGACTGCCAGCAATCCCACTTTCCAGCACTCCTCATGTGCTTGAAATCAGGGATGAGAAACCCAATGGGATCAAGGATCATGTGGTCCTGGCCTCGCACGTTGAGGGGCCTTGGCTTCATAACTAATTGATGGTATTAATACCGTGGGGTGTACCAGTTTTTTCAATCTACTGGATGAATGAAATTAATTAAAAACTTGGCTAACACGATCACGATCGTATCGCATTAATTAGGTTGACGACTTGACAGTTGAGGTCACAATGAGGGAGTGCTGGTCATACGTCATCGTTAGACAAAGTCGCTCGAGGGAGTGTTGTTATGAGGTCATGCGCCATCGTTAGACGTAGTCGCTCGAGGGAGTGTTGTTGCGAGGTCATGCATCATATCATATTTCATGCATATGCATTAACAAGATTAGTTAGGAATTTATGAATGTTTGTCTTTAATTAAATTCATCGTAGAATTGATTCTTGTTATAACTCAAGGCTAATGACACCCACTGAGTTGATCCCTCACTCTCACTTTGGAACGGTATTTTAAAACACCAACTAGACTTTTCAGTAGCCGCAGGTGATGCTGAGTTTAATGAGCTGTGCGGCCCGAGCATTAATGAAGAGGATAAGCTGTCCTACTTCCAGCTGATGGGTGGTTCGCTGTAGATTTCACGGGCGGACTTGGATTGCTTAGTAGGGGATTCAGCGTGCTATTCTTTTAGACATGTCATTTTTTGTATTTTGTCGGGCGATGCCTTGGGCGACCCATTTGATATTCCTATAAACTTGTATTTCTTAGTCGCATTTATTTCAGTAGATTAATTGTGGTTGTGGTTTATGTTCCATCCGATCCCTTATTACTCATTTAAACTTATTTATGTACAAATCACCATAATTAGGATACAAATGACACCGGAAAAATTGGAGGTCAAGTTCCTATACGGCCCCTAAAAAATCAGGGTGTTACAAGAAAGTTCAAAGGCCCATGCCATGTCTGTGGAAAAACTGGGCACTATGCTTAATTATGCCAATATCGCAAATAAAAAAAAGAGATAAATGTAGTAGAAGAAGGCGATATTATGACTATGATCACTGAGGTGAATACCATCCAAGGCAAAGTTCTAAGTTAGTAGTATGATACTGCTACTACAGTACATGTGTGCTACGACAAATCAGCCTTTAAAACCTATGAGGAATTGACCGATGGTCAAGAAATCTAAATGGGTAATGAAGTCTGATCGAACGTCGTCGGCAAATGAACTGTTAACTAATATTCACCTTTGGAAGAAACTGATTTTGACTAATATACTGCACATCCTAGACATGAGGGGAAACTTAGTTTATAGGGATATTCTGGGTAAACCAGGCATAAGGGTGTGCACGAGTCAAAAAAATTGATTCTATCCAAGAATGAAAATTTTATCGGAAAGGGATATGCTTGTAACGGGATGGTTAAATTTTTTTTTAATGAAAGTAGCACTTTTGCGTATATGGTTGAATCTGCTGGACTGTGGCATGATAGACTCGCTCATATATGGTATAGTACCTTGAAGTTCATGGCTAAGAATGGTTAAATCTCATACACAGATAATGAAACCAATAAATATGAGGTATGTGTACGATCCAAAATAACGAAGAAACCTTTTCCAAGTGTTGAAAGATCATCTCAAATATTGGATCTTGTGCATAGTAATATCTGTGAGTTAAACGGCATTTTTACTTGTGGAGGCAAAATGTATTTCATAACCTTTATTGATGATTATTCTATTTATGTGTATGTGTACCTATTAAAGAGAAAAGATAAAGCATTAATATGTTTAAAATATATAAAGCAGAAGTAGAGAATCAACTAAATAAGAAGATAAAAATTCTCTATAGCGATAGAGGAGGAGAATACTTCTCCAATGAATTCGATAAATTCTGTGAAGAACATGGACTAATACATCAATATACTGTGCCATACACACCTCAACAAAATGGAATATCTGAAAAGAAGAATAAAACATTAGTAGAGATGGTCAACTCAATGTTGATAAGAGCAAAGTTGTTACTAAGTCTATGGGGTAAGGCATTGCTTGCAGTGTGCCATATACTAAACAGAATTTCGTCTAAAAATATAAAATATCTCCATATGAAACATGGAGAGGTAGAAAACCTAACTTAGGATATCTTAAAGTGTGGGGGTATCTTGCATACTACAAAACTCTTGATCCAAAAAGAACTAAGTTAGGACCAAGAGCTATTAAGTGTGCATTCGTAAGGTATGTATAAAATAGTAAAACTTATATATTTCTAAATATAGAGTCTAATACAATAATAGAATCAAAAGACGTTGAGTTTTTTGAGAACTCACAATTCTTGGAGTCAAAGAATAATTAAATCCAAAATCCTAATAGAGAAGAACCAAATAGCACAGCTTCACAGATGGTGAAAACTCCTATTAAACCTCGTAGGAGTCAAAGGACAAGAATAGAGAAGAGTCTAGGAGATGACTACATAGACTCACAACGCATTATTTTCTATCTTATAGAAGGAGATAGAGAAAATGTTATAAGAAAAATACTATAGTAATGACTATAGAAGATGATCTTAAAACATATAAAGAAGTTGTATCCTCTAAAGACTCGACTTTCTGGAAAGAAGCTATAAACGATGAAATGAAATCCATAATGTCAAATCAAACATGGAAACTAGTAAATTTACATCCAGATTCTAAACCCATAGGTTGTAAGTGGGTATTTAGGAAGAAATATCACACTGATGGGACTATTCAAACATTTAAAGCTCGACTAGTAGCTAAGGGTTTTAGATAAAAAGAATGGATAAATTACTTTGACACATACTCTCAAGTAGGTAGAATAACATCCATTAAGATATTATTTGCGCTAGCTTTCATATGTCATCTTCACATCTACCAAATGGATGTAAAGACAACATTTCTGAATGGTGACCTCAATGAGGAGGTATACATGGAACAACCTGAAGGATTCGTTCTACCAGGAAATGAAAACAAAGTATGTATATTAGTCAAATCTTTATATGGATTAAAACAAGCACTAAAATAATAGCATGAGAAGTTTAATTCTAAAATATTATCTCATGGTTTCATGCATATGTAGCTTATAAATGCATATATTCCAAAATAGATGGTATCTGCATGATTATTATTTGTCTGTACGTTGATGACATGTTAATAATAAGTAAAAAATGGAAAGTATAACCGAAACAAAGAGGTTTTTGTCTTCCATATTTTTTATTTTTTTTACACACTCTCACACACCTCACACACTCACGCTGGTGGAATTTCACCACCTATGGGTACTCGAACCCTTGACCGGGAGTTGAAACTCCTGGGAGTCTACCACTCGGGCAAGAGTAAGGACCTATATTCAAAATGAAGGATCTCAGACAAGTTGATACCATCCTAGGTATCAAAGTATTGTCGGAGCTATACTTTGTGTCAATCTCATTATATTGAGAAGATACTAAACAATTTTAACCATCTAAACATAAAAGAAGTAAAAACACCATTTGATCCAAGTATTAAGCTAAAAGAAAATACCGGAAGAACAGTTGCACAATTAGAATATGTGAGTGTTATAGGGAGTCTTATGTATGTTATGCAATGTACTAGACCTGATATCACATATGATGTGAGTAAACTTAGTAGGTTTACTAATAACCCTAGTACTGAACACTGAAATGCAATCAATAGAGTCCTTAGTACTTAAAAGTAACCAAAGACTTAGGACTATTTTATTCAAAATTTTCTACCGTATTGGAAGGATATATCGATGCGAGCTAGATATTGAGTGTAGGGGACAACAAGTCTACTACAGGGTGAGTATTCACCCTAGGAGGTGTGACTGTATCTTAGGGATTCTAATGCCCTGAAAATCGAGGGTCGAGCAGAAGCTTAGCTCCCAAGTTTCAATGCATCACTTATATAACATAGAGAATGATGATTGAATGTTGTTCATATTAGTGTATTAAACAAGAGTGAGATTAAGCTAAAATAATAAACATAACCTAGGGACAGTTGAGATTCGCAAGCGGAAGACTGAAATGAAAATATAGTATGTATAAGTAAATCTCCGAAGTATGTAGGCATTGCTAGGTCAAAATTACAAGTCAATAATTATAAGTATGGATTTCAAAATACAAAATGTCAAGGTCCACTACAAGTATAAGCCCTGAAGCCCCGTCGATCAGAATGCTCTATAGGAACGCGCCTGATACTGCATATAGAGAACGCCTCTTCATCGTCCTCAAAATCTGGCTCCGCCTTGTGGGTCGCATCATCATTTGTAACTAAGACAGTTTGGTTGGTGTTTAAAATACCGTCCTAGAACGTGGGAATGAGTGAACAACTCAGTGGAGCTATAAAGTAAAGGTTAACATATTATTAATTCAGTCAAGCAGTAATGATAAAGCAGTACAACAATAAGGTCCTAAGTACTATTGTTAATGTAAGAATGATATGCGATAATGATGCATACCCTCGCCTGCACTCCCTCAGCGTCTTACTCTTACAGCACACATGGCAACCACTCGAAAGTGCTCTTCCTCGCCAAAGTACATGCACTGCGGTGCATGCTCATGTTAGCCAATACTTAATCAGATTTATTCATACAACAGGATTGGAAAGTTAAGATACCTCCCCTATATAAATTTTCATACAAAGATCCATTCTAGGGTCGTCAATCCTAGCAAATCTCATACGATGTTATGGTTCTAGGTCACTACAAGGGGCTCATCACCTCAATGTAGGCCTAGCTTATACTCTAGTTGCTGTGGAAAATCTCGTCACCTCAGGACAGACTCAGAGCACACTCGAGGTCACTACTAATGGTTAGTTACCAAGTCGTAGGTCGATAGCTCGAATACAGTGTCTCATACCACCGTATTAGGCTCACGAGTCTGGGTTGATCACTGGTCACTGCGGGTGGGCTCGTCACTCCGGCGTAGGCCGATAGCTCGACTACGGTGGCTCATACCACCATGTCCGGCTCATGAGTCTTAGCAGATCAAGGTACCAAGGTTAAACGGGTTTCACTGGTAAGTTTGGTACCTTAGATTCAAGCAGTAACGTCCATACATGGTGAACATAGATTGGGTCAATCGGGTTACTTGACAAGCTCGACTGGTATGAGTGTACGTTGAGCCGATCGACATGGAGTGGGCAACCAACTCCGTGTGACTTAACCACTCCCGACAAGCAACGTACGACTCGAATTCATCAAGCGTGTCTGTCGTGGCTAAACAGATCAGCCACCGATTGCGTACCATTACCAATTGCTTAAACTACATCGTAGCCCCAAACACACTTCACATGATAACATTCCCATAAAGTACTCCAAATAGCATGTGATAACAAAAATCAAATATAAAGCTTACTTGAGCAATTTAACAAACACATACTACACATACGTTTATACATAGGCATTTCATCCATACAACACATAAGATTATACGGGAATTGAGAATCTAATCTTAATCATGTTGAGGGTCAAATAATGCATATCAGACCCCAGTTATTACTTGAATTTATGAGCATAATACTGTTTAATGGCCCGTTTAATCGTGTTTGTGATGCAAGGTACATTTAAGAGCCTATACTGAAAAAGGGTGCTAATGCATGGAATTGACGTTCAGAATTCACCAAAGTATGAGACGGACCCCAGGAGACTAAGATTGACGGAATTACATGCCAGGGATCCGCAAAAATCGAGAAATTGAAGCTCAAGTGGCTTAAAAATCATCCAGAATGCAAGATCATGGGGTTCCCACCATCCGTTCGGCTCGAAACTTCATACATGGTCTGAGGGACATAAATTAACCGTACACGTCAAATTTCAGTCATTAGATCACTACAGAAGTGGCCTAACGAATAGATCAGCCCCTTAAATCCTTAAGTGGGGCCCGTCTGACATCCGGATATACTTCAATTTTGGACTCGACGCCTGAAATGACATGAGAAAAAGGATGAACGGATCAGATTTCTCATATATATCACCTTGGGACCCACATGAGCAATGCACGTGTATAGGATGGTGCTCCAGCCGTGCACCGGTTTTCAAGAACTCGGTCAGCAAGCGCTGACCGAGGATTCCTCAAAGAAACTCAAGACGCAACAGCGTCTAGCACTGTCCGTCCAATGGGTTGATAGTGGGGCCCACCCCTCGTACACTTTATAGATCTGAGCCATCCAATGTGCCTGGGAGGCAAAACCGACCGTAGTTCACATGTTTTCTAGGACACATGCATGCACACATACGCTGGTGCAATTGCAAAAGTATAATGGACGGTGGTTTTACAGATTTCATGGGCGTCCCCGAATCTAACCCAAAAATAGTCCATTCCAAGTGGTTTTTCATTGTGATTCTATTGGACGACGTGGATTTTAGATTAAGATTCAATCATGGGTCCATCGATCGTCACAGCACGAGTCGCGCAGGCTCTGTTTCACAACAGAGCTTATAGAGAAATCTTGGTGGGCCATCATCATGATCCAAAAGATAAATCCTGACCGTCCATTCGTTCCAAAAGGTCGATCCTACCGTAGATAAGGAGTTTCTCCAAACCCATGCACACATACTCAGAAGATCATTGATCAAATGCAGTCCGGACGATAGAACGATATTCTTGATGGGCCTCACCAAATACAACCCAAATAACATTAATCCCGACTGGTTTTTCGAGACCAATCTAATGGTCGGAATGGATTTATGGACTAGCAAATGATCCTGGGCCACACCAAGCATCAACGCAATTGATTTGCGATGACTGCGTAAATAGGTCCGAGAACTGGTTGATCCGTGCCATTCAACGATCATCAACAGGATAGGACCACCGATTCTTACCGTCTAAATCCTACCTAGGGAAGCACCGATCAAGATCAAGGAGCCTGAATGGCTTGGATATAGCATTTGAGGCGTTGATGGGCCGAACACAACGCACTTAATGTTGCTACGTGAAGGAAACAGAGGCTCGCGTGGGGTCCCACCGCGAATGGGAATCACAAAGAGAGTCGGTGCGCCGACTCTAGTCAGCCTCCATACAGCCACCGACCTCCCTTGCCTATATAAAAGAAAGAGAGAGAGGTGAGAATTCATTGACGGTTGGTCTTGGCTTGGACGTGGATTGGCAGGAGAGAGAGTAGAGAGTCATTGCTTCTTTTCTTTTTATTTTATTTTACTTGTTTAAGATGTCCAGCTTCATCACGGTGGACTAAACCTCTTAGCTAGGGCTAAGAGGTGAAGCTTGTAGTGAGATGGGAGACTCCATACTTTTAATTTAATTTTAATATATGAATTGATGTTGATTTTTAGTCTTGATGGAATATTTTTAGTCTTTAATGGTCTATTGTGACTGAAATTACAATGGGTCTGCAATGCCTTTGAATATTTTCTTACCTTTTATGTTTATGACATCAGGAAGCCCTGTTGTTCACCATAGTCTCCCGGGCACGGTCGGATGACGGTACCCTTCCTAACTTTCATAGCATGTGATTGGTTGGTAATTAGTTTAATTCTGTTGTTTGCCATAGTCTCTTGGGTATGGTTTGGTGATGGAATCCATTCTAATTCATATACCTTTCATCTCTTTGAAAACTAAATCAATGATAGTTCAGTAAATTCCATTATTCATGAAACAAGAAAAAGATCTCCCTGATCTCTACAAGTGGATCCTCTGAATCCCTAGTTTTTCATTTCTGATTTCTCTTAAGTTTTAGATAAATATTCCATCATTATTTCTTAAATTTTATTTGATTTAGAATACATCTTAGTCTAGTTCTAGTTCTATTTAGTTTTAGATAACGTACAAGTTTCAGTCCCTTGGGATTCGACCTCGGTCTTACCGAGTTTATTACTACATCACAACCCTGCACTTGGAGAGTGAACAAATCACCCTCAATACATACATTTAAACACGCATGTTCACATTCAGGCATTTTATCAAACACTTAGGCTACACATCAAATACATGTAATAAAGTAAGTATAACAAGTATTCTAGCAAATCGCTTTACAAAGGGGTCACCATACGTACAACAATCATGTATGCTTAGTCATTGAACATGGCAAGCACCAATCGTAATTCTATATTCTTTCTGGCATTTCAACAAACACATGGAATGCATTATAATCAACATAGTGTGATATCTATATGTAATATATGAAAAAATTCGTATCTAAACACCTGTGACAGCAATCAAGTTAGTCATAAACTATTACTGACATTGAAAGCCTTAAAAACCATAACCTAAACATTTATAGTCTGCACCTTACGCCGGTAAATGCGTAATGGATTCGTCTTAGACACTTAGTCTTTGTCAACGACGGATTGACAACCTATAACATAAATTAGGTTAGTTATTTCATAACTTACACTATCTGAAACCCTAAAACAAATTAGGGTTAGGTTTTCTTATCCAAGTACGTTGTTAGAAATGTCGGATTTGTGATACAGATAGGGTGACTAAGTGCAGGGAGCAACGGGATCAAATCCCTGGATGAATCTCCAATTTTCTCTCTCTTTCCATTCCTTTTCCTCTCATCTCTTTCTTAGAGTTTAAAATTCGTATGGAATATGAGAGAGAGGGTTTAAAGCCCTTATATAGGCCCAGAACTAATAGAAATGGCCTCGAGGCCATGGTATACTTAGGTTATGTCCAAAGATCGGCTGTTCCGATCCAATAGAGCACTTCTGGAGGCTCCTTTTCTTTGTGCGGTCTAACTTAAGCTCCCTGACATTAGATCCAGGTCAGGATAAGGTTTTAGTTCGATCGAATTTACAGATCGCCCATGGCGGATTAGTTTCAGTTCGACGGTCACTGGCATTCGATCAGGACCACAAGTGTACTGACATGTGCGAAAAATTTCCCCTGATCAGAGGGTGTAATTGGGTCAAATTTTAACGGTCTGAATCCTTATATTTGGCCTACAAGCGACATGATTCGGTTTACTTAAGTTTGAATTTTATTTCTAAAAATATTCACGTTTCTCACACACTTCGTTTCGGGCTCAAGTTAATAGTCCTAGGACACCATCTGAACTTGATTTTTGAGATGGTTGTCAAGTCCAGCTAGGCAGTCATAACTGTCATGCCCCAAACTTAGAAATCGGGCTCACAAAATTTCTGATCGCCGAATCCAGCACCGACAGCCTCCGTAGAACCCCATTCTCGGCTCCTAGCGCCCATTCGCCAGGTTCCGATCTTGGGATGCTACGAGGAGGATTTTCAACGACAGTTTGATTTGTAATAAGCATAACCAAAGGCATAACCCACAAACAATAACCAAGAATTCCATTACATTTCCACTATGATCAAAAACTTTACAAGTACAATGAGTATAAAGGGAAATACAATGATGATATACCAAAAACTCCAGAGTAATCTGCCACGTGCTCAAGCCTCAGCACTGCTGCGATCCAATGTCACCTGCACGCAACAGTCATGCATAAGCTTATAGAAAGCTTAGAGGGTGGTGAAAGTGTGTGCGCAAGGTAGTAATATGATTATGCAGTATCAGAGTAATGTGGAATATGTAGATGGATCCATAAATATCATGAGCCGTACCAAAGCTATGCGATGCAAGATACAAGTCAAGCATACAATCTTCATCTAAGTCCACATGTCAATACAGCTCAACTCTGGGATATCATCGAGGTCTAGTACACTCTAAACCAGATCACCGCCTTATTGTATGCAATAAGGTAGGTGGAAGAGACTTCACTATCCGTCTGCCAATATCGGGCTTGACTCGTCGATAGCGGGCCCATTCCTCGAGCTGGTTAAACTCAGCCTAGCATTGCCCCCTACACTCGGGCGGATAAGGCCGCACCCCATTCCAACCGACCACGACACAGTGGAGAGTGCAACCGTCTGGTAATCGGCACTCAATGCTCATCTACCCACTCGGTCTAGACGTTGGAGCAACCTCTTGGTACTATAAGGGTTTAGAGACTTTCACCCAGGGATATCTATAGCACACCATGTAGAACAAGATTTTCGGTATCCAATCCTGCAAACCACGATACGTCTGTGAAGGCTACGGCCCTGATGTCGCTAGGGCGTATAATAACCATGTTACACAAATGCGAAATGCATGAATCACGCTATCCAGTCATGCAACAAATCCTGCGCATATCGTGCGCTCATGTAGGGCAACACCGCCTAACCGGGAGCCCATAAACAATCTGCCCGAAGGTATATGCTATGATCAGTCAAGTCTCATATCAAGCACACATATGATGCGTATGATCATGAGTCATGAAACTATACTAAACATGTTATAATGAAATGAACTATTCTTACAATGCAGATGGACCCGGACGGCCTATACACAATAAGTACGGGCCTAATAATGGGCTCTAAGGAGAGTCATAATGTGGACATCCAACCAGTATTC
Organism: Magnolia kwangsiensis; assembly: GCA_037074715.1. NCBI lineage: Eukaryota > Viridiplantae > Streptophyta > Magnoliopsida > Magnoliales > Magnoliaceae > Magnolia > Magnolia kwangsiensis. The sequence goes on along the minus strand of CM073579.1, from coordinate 17,659,377 downwards.
CACTCGCAATGTGGACGTCAAACCAACATTACTCCCAAGCCATAACTCGTAATAAACATTATTACACAACCCATATTGGGTTCACACATAGCAATGGACCTTAAGCACATCCAAATGGGGCCCTCATTACATCAAATGAGGTACATTAGTGGGCCTTACGTTCATCAAATTGGCCGCATTACTGAGCTTCACCAATGGCCTTAGGTACATTGCAATGGGTCATAACCCATGGGCCTCAAGTGTCTTAAATGGGCTTACTCCCGTGGACTTAATACATATCAAATGGGTCTAATCTTATAGGCCTGATATAAATCAAATGGGCCTAAACCCATAGGCCTCATACAAATCAAATGGGCCTAAACCCGTAGGCCTTATATAAATCAAATGGGCCTAAACCCATAGGCCTCATACAAATCAAATGGGTTTAGTCTCATGAGCCATATACATCTCAAATGGGCCTCATCCTATAGGCCTTATATAAATCAAATGGGCCTAACCCATAGGCTTTAAATAAATCAAATGGGCCTAACCCATAGGCCTTAGAATACGTCAAGTGGGCCTAGTCCCATGGGCTTTAAAATACAACAAATGGGCCTAGTCCCATGGGCCTTAAAATACAATAAGTGGGCCTAGTCTCATGGGCCTAGAGGCCCACTGTATTGTTTATTAGCCACCCAAATTGGAGAGGGGCCCACTGCAATGTTTATTTGTCATCCAACGTGTGGGCCAGGGGAAGGCCCGCTGTGATATTTATTTCTCATCCAGCGTGCTGGGTGGTGTGTACAAAACACATGCATTGAGTGGGCTCCACCGTCCAGCAGACGGTGGAAGCAACACAAACATCACTGTGGGCTCCACGTGGGGCCCACCTCAATGTTCATATCCCATCCAATCCGTTTATGAGGTCACGCAGACCTGGATGAAGTGAAAATATAAATTTCAGCATGATTCAAAACTCTTGTGGGCCCGAAAGAAGTTTTCAATGGTAGATATTCAATTCCACTGTTTCCTATGGTATGGGCCACCTGAGCGTTGGATTAGGCTAAAACTTGGAGGGGGCCTACCTGAGGAGGGGGCTCACCTCATGAACGGCGTGGATAAGACATATACATCATGTGGGGCCCACGACAGCAGCCGTGGAACCCTGCTGTTCTGTCCGTCTGTCCGTACGCAGGCAGCGCCTGCTGCCTTCTGACGGTGGCAGGGCTGCTGCCACCTTTCTTTCTCTTTTTTTTATTTGTTATTTAAAAAAAATCACATGTGGGGCCCACTGTTAGGAAATCCACTCTGCCCACTAGATTCTAAGGCCCAAACATGCCATACAAATCCAATTTTTGGCATTGATTTGACGTGTAGAAACCACAAGATGGGCCCTAATAGCCTTTGAAGGGTATAAATACCATTTTCTATGGTATGGCCCACCTGATCATCGGATTGACCTCTTTCTTTGGCTCAACGCCTAAAACGAACTTGGAAACGAAATAGACGGCGTAGATTGAATACATTTCTCAAGGTGGGGCCTAGGTGAGTGGGTCACCCAAAAGTTTGAAAACAAGCTTATATTTGTTTTTTTTTTCCAATCCACGTCCAGCGTAATGCATTAAGGGTGGGCCCTGCTTAGGTGGGCCACCTCATGAGGATGGCATGTTCATAACATATATAAGGTGGGCCCCACTTGAGAATAACCTGGATAAAATAATACATCAAGGTGGGATCCATTCAAGTGGGCCACACAAACACATCATGACATAAAATAACATAAATAAAATAAATAAAAATGAAATGAGAAGGGAGAGAGAGATGAAAAGTGGGACACGCGTGTGATGGAGGGCTCCACCACTATGAGCCCTCTTTTGTAAGAGATCATAAAATAAAATGGGCTCCTATTACACATGGAACTAGCAAAAATTGAATTCAACGGTGGAGATCCTTTCTCCACCAATATAGACGGTCTAGATGACCTTTAAATGCAATGAAATAAACATCATGATGGGGTCCATGGAGAATGGCCCCATCATGGACGATCATGATGATCAAAGTGGGCCATCGGCCACATCTTAGGGTCCCAAGTGAGATCCAAACCATTGATCGGTTGGTCTCACTTGGCCCATCTCAAAAACATGAAAAACTAGTACAATCATGCACCCACCGTCCGATCTTCTTGCTCCTAGGGGTTCCTTAGCACCTTAGCTTTGATTTCAATGGAGGAGATGAGAAATGGAGGGTTGAGATGAGAGATGATGGGGTAGGAAAGTGGGCCACCTTGGAGTTTTTTTTGAAAGGAAGGGAGAGCTCGTACGTATGGAGCTTGGAGAATGAGATGAGAAAATGAGAAAGAGAGAGAGTGTTATAGAGAGAGATGGGTGATGGATAGATGTGGTGAATGATGGTTGTGTAAGAAAACCTTGACTTTTGTGGCCTTTTGTGTAAGAAAGGCATGGGAGGTGTAAGAACTTTTTGACTTTAGATGCTTTTTGTGTAAGAGAGGTATGGGTCATGTAAGAAATTCTTGACTTTTGTGGTTGCTTGGGAATGGGTGAAAGGTGATGTGTACTTGACATGTACTTGACATGTGATGGGTTGATTAATTGATGGATTGATAGGATTGATGTGACACATCGTAGAGATTCTCTTGAGTTTCGCAATGCGTGGCATTTTCTCGCACCGAACGTCGGCCTACAACTCTCGACTAGGGTATCGCCTCGGAGAGCGAGTCGCGGCATTGGAACCGCGGAGACGGCGCGGTTGCTGAGGTATGGGTCTTGGGTTGAGTTGATACGGGTTGATAGCATATGAATCAGAGTCGCGCGTAAATATCGGTTAAGGGTCGAAAGTTGCCGGAATTCAACCGGTAAGACCGCACAAGTCTATGGAATGGTACGGACCAAGATACGGGTCTTACAATAACCATATAGTTTCGCGATCATCGGACTTTCGACGTGTGGTCCAGGTCCAATACGGAGTTTTCAGATGCTCCCGAGAGCAACTGGGTTTAAAGATTTTTCCTAAGTTTTAGGGTAATGCAGTGTTAATGGTTTCACAAGTTTTGGGTCTTACAGATCGTATTTAAAGTGATTAGTATTAATTTCCCAGGTAATCTAGTTTAGCACTAGTTAATTCTTGATTAATTTCTAAAGGATTTGATCCTTAGTGATTTCTGCTTGAGGTGATACTGGGTCTTTGTACGGATTTTTTCAAAATGTTACAATCTACTCCCCATAAAGAAAAATTTTATCCTCGAAATTAGTACATTTTCGTACTCCTCGAGAATCTGAGGGTAGTTCTTTTTGACCTCGGCTTTCGTCTCCCAAGTAGCCTCTTCCTCACTGTGATGCGTTCACAGTACCTTCACAAGTAGGATAACCTTGCTACTCAATACCTGCTCCTTCCTGTCCAGGATACGCGTCGGTCGCAGTACATATGTAGCATTCTTGCTCAATTGTACCTGCTCCTATCTAATAATGTGGGAAAGATCAGGAACGTATTTCTTTAGCATGGATACATGAAATACGCTGTGCACGCCTACGAGTGGTGTGGGCAATGCAAGGCGATATGCTACTGCCCCCACTCGGTCCAATATCTGAAATGGGCCAATGAATCTCGGTGTGAGCTTCTCCTTCTTGCCCAACCGGAGGACTCCCTTCATGGGGGAAACCTTCCAAAACACATGGTCTCCAGACTCAAATTCTAACTGTCACCGCCTCGTATCGGCGTAGTCTTCTTTCTGCTCTGTGCTTGCAGAAGTCGATGCCTGATATGTCAATCTTTTCTATGGTCACCTAAACTAACTCTGGGCCAATCAGACTCTTCTCACTGACCTCTTCCCAGTAATACGGTGCTCGACAGGGATGCCCATATAAGGCCTCGTAGGGAGTCATACCAATACTTACCTGGAAACTGTTATTGTACACGAACTCGGCATAAGGAAGACAGTCATCCCAACTATTCTTGAAATCAAGTACACAAGCTCGCAACATGTCTTCCAACACTTGGTTTACCCATTCCGTCTGCCCGTCAGTCTGTAGATGGAACGAGGTAATGAACTTCAACTTCACCCCCATTGTCTCCTGAATACGAGTCTAGAAGATAGATGTGAATCGCGTGTCTCGGTCCGACACGATCTCCAGGGAAACTCCGTGCAGATGTACAATCTCCTTAATATACAACTTGGCGAACTCGTATGCAGAGTTTGAGACTCTGATAGGGAGAAAATGAGTCGATTTCGTCAACCGGTCTACGACCACCCAAATGAAATCATGTCCCTTCCTCGTCTTCGGCAGCCCTGATATGAAGTCCATAAAGATTAAATCTCATTCCATTTAGCTATGGGCATGGGCTAAAGCAGTCCAGGAGGTCGGTGATGTTCGTCCTTGACCTAATGGCAAGCGTGATACATACTCTGCTATGTGGGACTTCATGTTGTCCCACTAGTACGAAATTTTCATGTCGCAATACATCTTTGTACTGCCAGGATACATTGTCATTCTTGAATTGTGAGCAGTGTCGAGAATTCCTTCCTCAAGTCAGGAAGGTTCGGGACGCATAGGCGGCCACGGTAACATAAGCCCTCATCCGTACCAACTCTCCACTCCGAGTCTTCATCTGCACTATCCCACTTTCTCATCTTTGCTAATAGCTCATCGTCTGCCTGAGCCGCGATAATCCCGTCGTCAATGAGGGGTTGTACTCGAATATGTGTGATGCCCTCATATAGCTCTTCCACCGTGAGTTTTTGCTCAAAGTCTCGCACAAACTCTACCATATCCCGCTCTGTTATCATCAGCGAAGCCGCAAACTCTATGGTCTTCTTACGGCTCAACGCGTCTGCCACAAGGTTCGCCTTACCTGGATGATAGGAAACCTCGAACTTGAAGTCCTTCAAGGTTTTCATCCATCTCTGTTGCCTCATATTCAGGTCTCATTGAGTGAATATATATCTAAGGCTCTTGTGGTCGCAAAAGAGCTTGAACTCCTCTCCATAGAGGTAATGTCTCCAGAGCTTCAGTGCGAAGATGACGGCTGTCAGCTCTAGGCCGTGTGTAGGGTAATTCTCCTCATGTTTCCTTATGCTAGCACAACACATCTTCGAGCGGGTATCGGGTCGCAGACTCTCGAAAAAGCATCGCATGCCCATCGGCTCGTCGACCAATATCAATGGAGCGTACCTGCCCAGCTTTGTGAACCTGTTCTCATACTCATCCACTGTCATCCCTCCCTGTCGGAGGTAGAGGAACTTACTCTCCTTCTCTTGGTGATATGCGATGGGATAGTACTTCTCGTGGAAGCGGGTCTCAAATGCCTCCTACGTCCACACATACCCAACGACGGTCGTGCGAAGAACGCTGTCCCACTATAAGCTGGATTCCTTCTCAAACATGAAGGTGACTAACTCCACCTGCTCTGCCTCAGTACAGTGCAGCGGCTTTAGCATCTTAGAGATGCAGTCAAGCCAATACTCAGCCTCCTCGGGTCTATGAGTACTCGCGAATATAGGAGGCCACAAGCACTGGAATCGCTCAAATATACCGCTGGCACTCGTATTCCCAGCTGGGTGTATAGGTGAGGCAGGTGGAGTCACCCCCATACTCTGGGCAAAGATGTCAACCATGGAGGTCAAGAACTGATGCTGTTGTATCTTCTACTGCTGCATCAACAGCATTATCTGCTCTAGCCTATCAGGAGGCGGAGCGGACTGTGGTATGTGAGGCGTCGAGGTAGACGCACGGTTCTGCTCTGCAACCGATGGTGCGATAGGTGCAGTAGAAGACGGCCCATTGGTAGGGCCAGCGGTCAGCTGAAAATCTGACATAATGTAAGTGTGTAACGAGCCTGAACTGGGATCCATATGGCTATCGTTTAGGGGAGGTGCCCCAACGGTTGAATCGCCAAAGGTGAGACGTGTCGAACTCAGTGCGACCTTAGGTGGCATTCCCTATATATGATATAGGGTGCAACCCAGGTCAGATTCAACATATTCAAAAACTCTTTCATGCAACATTCATATACTAAACATTCATATACAGAGTAAAGAAACTTTGTGCATTTCATTTACCAAAATCGTCACAATATATGGAATAAGGTTCTACATGAAATATGACAGAAACGCATGCGGCTATGCTAAGCTCAAACTACCAAACACAAATACACTTTCTACCTACGACACTAATAGACCCATCAACATTACAACACAGACAACCTAAAATAGCAACAAAATAAGCTATAGGGCGACGACATGAATGACTAGGCATCCGAGTCTGGCGACGGAGGAGGGGTACCCTTATCCTGTAGGCAGCACAGGATAGCTTTCAAGGTGCGGGTCACCTTCTTAAACTTATGTTTCACGAGGGCTCGGGTATCAATAATCTCCCGTCGTAGGGCAGCTTGGCCCTCCTCAAGCCGAGCTAGGCGGGTATCCCTAGCAGCCCAATTAGTGTCATAATCCAATGCCGTAGGAGGGGAGCTCTCATCCGTGTCCTGAGCCTCCTCTTCTTCTTCCTTTTCCTCCTCTATCTCTTCTCTGCTTTCCTCCTCACTTTCATATTCCTCGCTAGCCGTCTCGTCCTCACTCTCATCAAGTCGGGCTTGCCGCTGCCATGACCCAATGTCCATCTGATTGATAATAGTTTCGTTGATGTAATGGATCAGCACCGGCATTTTCGCCCCAAGTCTATAGCCAAACTCACATGCAATCCTATATATGAGTCGACCGAATGGGAGTGAATCAGACACTTTAGTAGAGCGTGTAGTAAGAACTATCTGTCGCAGAACATACGTAGGCAATACAACTTCTCTCCCTGTCCCACTTGGTACAGGAAATCTACCATCAGGCGTGTGCACTCGCTACGATTGCTCCATCGGGGGTACACGTTGAACGTGAAAATGTGGTGAAGTAGGCGGAAGTCGTCTATCATATTAGACACCATGAGACTATTGTTTGGCTGCCAATGAACCAGTCGGCTACAAAGAAAATGCGTGCGGTGATCCCTTTCACGTGCACTCCTCAAATTCTTCTCGCTTGCATAGACCTCACCGAGCGGCATCTTCAGAAGTCGAGTTATCAGCCTAGCATCAATTATGGCCTCCCGATCTCTACCCATTGAGATCTTAAACTGCAAGGGCTCCAGCGTAGGCTCTCGAATGTGAGCGTAGAAGGCTCGGACGGTGCCCACATTTACATGGTACTTGCCCTCAAATATCGAACCCCACCTGGCCACCACCAGGCGTTCCATCAATAGATGCTCCCCAAAGAGTTTCTCATCCACTTGCACTTCAAAAAGGACCCTGCGGCTATCAAATCTTCCATGAGATAACTCTGTAAGCAGAGTTCAATCAAAGGGAGCCTGGGGATCGAGATCCCGCTTTGTCTTTATCTCATGCTCGACACTTGTACTCATGGTGGCACCTCTCAGTCTTCTCGAACGAGTGGAGCGACTAGGCCTGACATGGTCCACAGGAGCTCTCTTCTTCCCCATGAGGGAGAGAAGCGTAGAAATGGAGAAGATGGTCGTAATAAGCTCGAATAAGGCCATGGAAAAAGTGAAAAAGTAGAGAAATGGGATAGGTTAATGGTTTTTCACGGAGTTGAGGCACAAAGTGGGGTTTGAAATGCTCAAATGAAAGGAAAAGGAGGAAAGCAACAGTTATGGAAGAAGGTTTTGAAGGGGTAGTGTGGATGGTGCACGAAAATGGAGGAAGAAGTGCTTGGAGGGGGCGATTTGAGTGAGGATTTTGGGTTTCTTGAGAAAAAGAGAGCTAGGAGGGGTGGATTGTGAAGAGGAACAACTGTGGGAGGGTTTTAAACCAACCCAACTTACATCAGTGGGCCACACAACGCCCTAGAGGCGTCGGCCCGAACCGGCCCGCTCGACCAGGCCCGCCAGGCGACGAGGTCCTCGTTGACCTTTGGAGGTTCCGGCGAGGGGTCACCGGTGGGGCGAGGTCCTTCCCTTAGGTCCCAAAACATGTGGGTCCCACCCTGGGCCACCCTAGAAATGCCCCGTTTGGCCCTCGACTCCCTTTTGAGTCGTTTCAGGTCATTTCGAGTATTTTCTGATGTATATTCGCATTTATCGATTGTTGAAGGCTGGGATGGGGTAAATTGTGGTCTAAACCTATCGATTGACGGTCTAGGGGTGATCCGGGGTCATCTCAAGTGATCATGGATGTGTACAAACCCGATCTCGGCGATCGTTTTCGATAAATTTCGCCAATTGGCGAAACTGGAAAACCTAAACTTGTTTCTACATGTTTCTCGCACCCTCCTACATCAAATTTACATCAGCGTACATCACATGACCATAACCCAGGTCCAGTTTAATCCATATCATATTCTGATACCAACTTGTAATGCCCTGAAAATTGGGGGTCGAGCAGAAGCTCAACTCCCGAGTTCCAATGCCATCACTAATGCAACATAGAGAATGATGATTGAATATTGTTCATATTAGTGTATTAAACATGAGTGGGATTAAGCTAAAACAACAAACATAATCAAGGGAGAGTTAAGATTCGTAAGCGGAAGACTAAAATGAAAATATAGTATGTATAAGTAAGTCCCCGAAGTATGTAGGCATTGCCAGGTCAAAATTACAAGTCAATAATTACAAGTATAGTTTTCAAAATACAAAATGTCACGGTCCACTACAAGTATAAGCCCTGAAGCCCCGTCGATCAGAACGGTCTATAGGAATCCGCCTGAATACTACATATAGGAGAACGCCTCCTCATCGTCCTCGAAATCCATCTCCACCTCGTGGGTCGCATCATCATCTGCAACTAAGACAGAGTTTGGTTGGTGTTTAAAACACTGTCCCAGCACGTAGGAGTGAGTGATCAACTCAGTGGAGCTACAAAGCAAAGGTTAACATGTTATCAATTCAGTCAAGCAGTAATGATAAAGCAGTACAACAATAAGGTCCAAAGTACTCTTGTTAATGTAAGAATGATATGCGATAATGATGCATGTCCTCGCATGCACTCCCTCAGCGCCTTACTCTTATGGTGCGCATGACAGCCACCCAAAAGTGCTCTTCCTCGCCAAAGCATATGCAATGCAGTACATGCTCATATTAGCTAATACTTAATTAGATTTATTTATACAGCAGGATTGAGAAGCTAAGATACCTCCCTTATATAAATTCTCAAATAAAGATCCATTCTAGGATCGTCAATCCTAGCCAAGCTCATACGATGTTATGGTTCTAGGTCACTACAAGGGGCTCGTCACCTCATGTAGGCCTAGCTTATACTCTAGTTGCTGCAGAAAAGCTCGTCACCTCAGCGCAGACTTAGAGTACACTCAAGGTCACTACTAATGGCTCGCCACAAAGTCGTAGGCCGACAGCTCGAATACAGTGTCTCATACCACCATATTAGGCTCACGAGTCTGGGATGCTCACTAGTCACTACGGGTGGCTCGTAACCCCGGCATAAGTCGACAGCTCAACCACGGTGTCCCATACCACCATGTCCGGCTCATGAGTCTTAGTAGATCGAGGTACTAAGGTTAAACGAGTTTCACTGGTGAGTTTGGTACCTTAGATTCAAGCAATAGTGTCCATACATGGTGAACATAGATTGGGTCAATCGGGTTACTTAACAAGCTCGACTGGTACGAGCGTACGTCGAGCCGAACGACATGGAGTGCATAAGAAACTCCGTGTGGCCTAACCACTGCCAACAAGCAGCGTACGACTTGGATTCATCAGGCGTGTCTGTCATGGCTAAACAGTTTGGTCACCGATTACGTACCATTACCGATTTCCTGGACTACATTGTAGCCTCAAACACACTTCACATGACAGCATTCCCATAAAGTACTCCAAATAGCATGTGACAATAAAAATTAGATATAAAGCTTACTTGAGCAATTTAACAAACACATACTACACATACGTTCATACATAGGCATTTCATCCATACAACACATAAGATTATACGGGAGTTGAGAATCTAATCTCAATCACCCTCAATACATACATTTAAACGCACATGTTCACATTCAGGCATTTTATCAAACACTTAGGCTACACATACTAAATACATGTAATAAAGTAATTATTAAAGGTATTCTAGCAAATCTCTTTACAAAGGGGTCACCATACGTACAACAATCATGTATGCTTAGTCATTAAACATGGCAAGCACCAATCATAATTCTATATTCTTTCTGGCATTTCAACAAACACATGGAATGCATTATAATCAACATAGTACGATATCTATATGTAATATATGGAAAACTTCGTATCTAAACACCTGTGACAGTAATTAAGTCAGTCATAAACCATTACTGACAGTAAAAGCCTTAAAAACCATAACTTAAACATTTACAGTCCACACCTTATGCCATTAAACGCGTAATGGATTCATCTTAGACACTTAGTCTTTGTCAACGACGGATTGATAACCTATAACATGAATTAGGTTAACTATTTCATAACCTACAGTATTTGAAACCCTAAAATAAATTAGGATTAGGTTTTCTTACCCAAGTACGTTGTCGGAAACATCGGATTTGTGATACAGATAGGGTGACTAAGTGCGGGGAGCAACGGGATCAAATCCCAGGATGAATCTCCAATTTTCTCTTTCTCTTTCCCTCTCTTTCCTTTACTTTTCCTATCCTCTCTTTCTTAGGGTTTAAAATTCATATGGAATATGAGAGAGAGGGTTTAAAACCCTTATATAGGCCCAAAACTGATAGGAGTGGCCCCAGGGCCATGGTATACCTAGGTTATGTCCAAAGATCAGTTGTTCTGATCCAACAGAGCACTTCTGGAGGCTCCTTTTTTACGTGCAGTTGGACTTAAGTTTCCTAAAATTAGATCCAGGTCAGGCTAAGGTTTCAGTCCGATCGGATTTATAGATCGCCCGTGGCAGACCAATTTCAGTTCGACAGTCACCAGCATTTCATTAGGACCACAAGTGCACTGACATGTGTGGAAAATTTCTCTTGATCCGAGGGTGTAATTGGGTCAAATTCTGATGGTCTGAATCCTTATATTTGGCCCGCAAGCGACACGACTCAGTTTACTTAAGTTTGAATTTTATTTCTAAAAATATTCACGTTTCTCACACACTTTACTTCGGGCTCAAGTAAATAGTCCCAGGACACCATCTGGACTTGATTTTCGAGATAGTTGTCAAGTCCAGTTAGGCTGTCATAACCATATAGTTTCAAGGTTATCGGACTTTCGACGTGCTGTCCAGGTCCAATATAGAGTTTCCAGATGCTCCCAAGAGCAACTGGGTTTAGAGATTTCTCTTATGTTTTAGGGTAATGTAGCGTTAACGATTTCACAAGTTTTGGATCTTGTAGATTGTATTTAAAGTGATTAGTGTTAATTTTTCTGGTAATCTAGTTTAACACTAGTTAATTCTTGTTTAATTTCTAAAGGATTTGGTCTTTAGTGATTTCTGCTTAAGGTGATACTCGGATCTTTGTACGAATTTTTTTGGGACATTACAGGGATCCAAGAAACATACTTGCATAACGCACTCAATTATGAAATTTGAATTCATAGCCCTGGCTGCAACAGGTAAAAAGGCTGAGTGGCTAAGGGATATTTTATTAAAAATCCATTTCTGTGTAAAGCCTATATCGCTTGTGTCACTGCATTGTGATAGTGAAGCCACATTAGCTAGAGCGTATAATGGCACATATAATGGTAAGTCTAGATATATTAGTCTTCGATATGATTATGACAAACAATTGATTCAAGATGGAAACATTGCTATTTCCTATATGAAATCAAGCAATAACTTGGCAGACCATTTCACTGAACCTCTATCGAGACTGGTAGTAAAGGTTACATGTAGAGGGATGGAGTTGAAACTCTTTAATCAAAATTTCACTAGTGATGGTAACCTAACTTAAAGTTAGAAAATCTCTAATTTAATGAAATCTAGTCTAAAGGACAAGTGTCTTATAGTAACGAAGACACTGGAAGGATTTCACCTATATGAACGTAGAGATGGTGCCGTCTCTCATGAGAGCTAGGAGTTTTCTCTCGGGATCGTTCATGAAATAGGATAAGCACATGACCATTAATTGTGCTGAGCAAGATTGTGGGAACTCTAACTAGCACATAACGAATATATGTGTGGTTTCTCCGACTCTGTTATCTAGGAATAACTGATTCAACGTTACGGTTACCGGTCATTTCGATAGAGTTTTCAGATACTTACACTAAGAAAAGATTTAAATTGAAAGATATCTTTCTTTATGTATATAAACTGATTATTCTAGCAGAAATGTTAAATTGAGAAAAATATATTTTTAAAAATCAAGTGGAGAATTGTTGCAAAAAATATTAATTTTAAAATATATTTAATTTAATAAAAAATAATATATATTATATAAAAAGTTTAAAAAAATACCTTTTTTGTGGGTTTGGGAATAGTCCCACATTAGAAAAAGAGGAGAAGTTTTTTGGATTTAAATGAAAATAGTGGATGTAACATCCTGAAAATTGGGAGTTGAGTATAAACGCCACTCCCGAGTTCCAGAACATCAGTTGTGCAACATAAATGCTTATGATTGAATGTTGTCTATGTTAGTGTATTAAACATGAGTGGGATTAAGTCAAAACAGCATATCATACTCCAGAGACAGTTAAATTATGCGAGCGGAAGACTGTGATAGTATGTATAACATATATAGACTGTTGTAAGTCTCCAGAGTGTGAACATGTTACCAGGTTAAATATATACATGTATACTCCAAAAATTAACAAAAAGAATATACATGAGTGCTCCAAAAGTATAAAATGACAAGTGTCATGGCATCTAATCAACCTCCCTGTAATCCCATCGATCAGAACACAGTCTATATAGACCCGCCTGATAGCTGCCTATAGGAGAAACCCTACTCATCATCATGAAAGTCCGGCTTCGCTTCACAAGCAGCGCCATCATCTAAAACTAAAACAAGGACTGGTTGGTGTGTACAACATCATCCCGTAACGTGGGAGTGAGTGATCAACTCAGTGGAATCATAGAGCAAAGGTTAACATGTTATCAATTCAGTTAAGCAGTAATGATAAAGCAAGCAAATCAAACATTCCTAAATACTGTGATTAATGCAAGGATGAGATGCAATAATGATGTATACCCTCGCCAACATACTCCCTCATGCGACACCATCTTACGTTCGCAGTATGCTTTCGTCCCTCAAGTGCTCCAACATCTTCCAGGCACATGCAATGCGATATGGGCATGATTATCGAGTTCTTATTAGTCCTTTTCATACAGCAGGATTGAAAAACTAAAGTACCTCCCTTATATCATTCTCAAATAAGGATCCTGTCTAGGGTCGTCACTCCTAGTTAATCTCATACGATGATGCGGTTCTAGGTAGCTGCAAGGGCTGTTATACGCACTCGTTGCACCGCTCCCCCATCACCTTATCAATACATGCCTAGTTTATACTCTGTTTACTACGGGAAGGCTCGTCGCCTCTCCGTAAATTCAGAGTATACTCGAGGTCATTACAAAGGGCTGTCAGGGCTGTTACACGCACTCGTTGCACCGCTCCCCCATCACCTTATCAGTGTAGGCCGACAGCTCGAATATAGTGTCCCATACCACAATAATCGGCTCACGAGTCTGGATTGCTCGCTGGTCACTACGGGGAGGCTCATGGCCCCAGCGTAGGCCGACAACTCAACCACGGTGTCCCATACCACCATGCCCGGCTCATGAGTCTTAATGGATCAAGGTACCATAGTTATCAGAGTTTTCACTGGTAAGTTCAGTACCCTAGATTCAAGCAGTTATGACCAAAACAAGGTGAACATACAACGGTCAATCGGGTTACTTGACGAGTTCGACTAGTATGAGCGTCTGTTGAGTTGTACGACATGAAGTGCATAAGCACTTCGTGTGGCGTAACCACTGCCGACAAGCAACACACGACTCGGGTTCGTTAAACACATCTTGCGTGGCGAATAGAGGCCAACCACGAGCTCAAATCTGTTACCGATTGCGTGGACCATAACATAGCCCCAAACACATTCCATATTAACCAGTAAACATGTACAGTAGCCAGAACAGAAATAACCAAATAATTCAAGCATATTTCCCAACATGTTATAAGATACAACATGAACAAGAATCCATACGCATGCATTTCAAAGTAAAGCGACTAAGTTAAACAACTTGCATGGAGGAAATCATAAACATCGCTAAGGTAGTTGAGAATCCTATCTCAACACCCAAGTAAAGCATTATTTACTACGTCTATACTCATATAAGCATTTATACAAACACTTAACTACACATATTAGCCTATACATCATATGTTGGCTAAAACTTGTATTAGGGTGAATCCTTTCGCCAAACAGATACTGCATCCATAACTCGCATGTATATACGACAAATACTCATGGCAATCATATTTATAAAATTTATACGTATACGGTATTTTCTATAAATACCTAAAATACATAAAATTCCATATACTTCGTATGTATTCGAAATGGAAAACGGACAACATGTTCTACATGTGAAATAGCATCCTCGTGAATAATCTACCATTAGCTGACATTAAAAGCTTTGAAAAATGATAACTTAAGCGTCTAAAATTCGTACCTTACGCCGTAGAAGTGTAACGAATTCAATAGAGACTCTAAGTCTTTGTCAATGACTGATTGACAACCTACAGTATGATTTAGGTTAGCTACTTCACCACTTGCACCAATTGAAACCATAGAACAGGTTAGGGTTAGGCTTTCTTACCTAAGAACGAAGTTAGAATCACCGGAAAAGCGATTAGATCGTGATGGTTAAGCACGTGGGATAGCAGTAAGATCCTCCTCCTTCTCTCACACTTTCTCTCTCTTTTCTCTCTTCTCTCTCCTAGGTTTTCCTAAATTCATATGGGATGAGAGAGTGAGGGTTTAAGGTCCTTATATAGGCCCAAAACTCTCCAAATTAGACTCAGGTCCATGATATACTTAGGTTATGTCCAAATACAGACTGTTCCATCTTAACGGAGTATTCTGGAGGTCCTGTTACTAAATGCGGTCGGACTTAAGCTCATAGATGCTGGATCTTGATCAAGTTAAGTTTTTCGTTCGATCGAATTTTCAGATCGACTGTGGCGGACCAGTTTCAGTTCAGCGGTCACCAAAACTCGATCAGGGCCACAAGTGCTATGACATGTATGGGCCACCCATCCTGATCCGAGGGTGAATTTGGGTCGAATTCTAGCGGTCAGAACGCTTAGAAATAACGTGCAAGTGAAACGTGCCAGATTTCATAAAAATATAATTAATTTTCTAAATATCTTCCTTTTCTTACTCTCTTTACTCCGGACGTAAGGAAATCATCCCAGAGCATCGTTTGGATGTGATTTTCGCGGTGGTAGTCAAGTCCAACTAGGCGGTCATAATGGTCTAAGTTCATCGCTATCGGACTTTCAACGGGCGGTCCAGGTCCGATACAAAGTTTTAAAGTGCTCCAGAGAGCAACTGGGTTTAGAGATTGATCTGGATTTTAGGATAGCGTAGCGTTACTGATTCTACAGGTTTTGGGTCTTACGAATCGTATTTAAAGTGGTTGGTGCTTATTTCACAGGTAATCTAGTGTAGCGCTAGTTAATTCACGTTAAATTTCTAAAGAATTTCGTTCTAAATGATTTCTTTGGCTTTGAACTTGGGTTATGAGACGTTACCAAGGTGTTATGGTTGACCCATTGCTTAAGGACGTCTAAATTCAGGTTGGTAAAAATTCGGGGTGTTACAGTGGAATACTATAATATTTGCTTACCTAGTCCAAGGACTATGGACCTTGCATATTCCAGTGCGTAACACTAGAATACCCGCGTGCTTGGGCTCGGGCACGGGCACAAGCTAGGTCAAAGCTCGGTCTCGGTCTTGATCACAGGCTCAATGCGAGGGGGTGGGCATGCGAGGCAGTGTGGCTGTAGAGGCGCTAGTGGCTCACTTTGCACTTCGCACGTGCGCATCATGTCGCAGAGGGTCGCTCCCTTCGCGAACTGGAGCGAGACGTGTGTGAGTCGCGGTGCGACTAAGTGGCTAAGATGGGTGGCTGGTTGGCAGAGAGACTAGAGGACTAAGAGAGAGATACCTCAGTATATATAAAGAGGCTAGAAATAACTGTTGCAGCAGATGTGTAACAGTTATGCAATTCATTACAGAGTCATGCTATAATTGCTACATGGTTAGCCCGATAGCTAGAAAATGGCTAGCCAACTCTCACAATAGTCAGTATGCAGCTGCTGTTATGAGCCATTCAGAACAATCAGAAAACAGATAGTTTTCCGACAACTAAAAATGGCTTAATGGAATTTATGTCTCTGGACTATAACCCCCCAGCCACCATAGCCTATAAATAAAGAGTCTGGATAGGTTTCCAAACCATCTCAACTCACTCCAGCAGACCCATACGAATCAGAGCCCACTGACCATATACTCCAGCAATACAGCAAGATTCTTCTGAACCATTACTTGAGGATCAGACCAACGGAGTGGTTTAAGAACGCTTCATCTGAACCAATATCTGAACTACAGACCAGTGCAGTGGTCCAATATCATAATTCTTCTTCTCTTTTTCTGGGATTTTTCCTTTTTTCTTTATTTCTGTCAGATTGTGTAACAGAGTTCCATTAATAGGCCTTTGTATTTGCTAAAAGCAGACCCACACCAGACTTGTCATATCCTAGAAGCGATTTACCTGTAACCTTTTTAGCATACTCAATTCACTTGAGTAGGGGCAAATAACGCTTTAAGGACAGCATTCCAAATGTGCTTCGGCCTGTCCTTATTTCAGATCAACTTGGTTTTTTCGATTTTCATATTTTACAGAAAATATAATTCTGTAAATTTTCCAACAGAAATCACGATGGTACCTATTATAGGAAAAAATTGGACTGACCAAATAGCAAGGATCCGGTGGAAACATCAAGACAAATAGCTCGGATGAGAGATTGGGTAAGAGCTTGGCCATTGATGACCAAGTACGACCCCCACAACCAATTTGACCATCAGTCATGGGTGGTGACCTTGGCCACCTAGCTAGCACCTCATTGTCTCAACTAAAGAACAACCATAGAAGCCAACCTTTAGAGATGACCACTAAGGGTCCCAACTTGTAAGATTCAGATCTCGGTCATCAACTTCAATATTTATCAACCTCGGTGGAAAAGACCTCGATTAACGACTTAGAGGCTGGCCTCTTGAGTATCAACCTCGACCTTCTCAAATACTGATCACTAGGAAATCCTATTCGAAAAGGGTTACCTCCTCAAGATGTTTACTAAGGATCTCGCCAAGATAATCATGACGTATTCGGGAGAAGATCCCTTTTATGATACGTATCTTCCTAATGAACGCATTGCCATATACGTAAGTGACAACGTGAAGATTATAAATAAGGACTCAACCCACGGAAAGAGGTACGAACTATTACCCTAATTCGTTTAGACTCAAAGTGCTTATTTTGACTTAACCATTGAAGGGTCCCCGGCTACAACCAGGGCTCCATTGTTATTTGGTTTTATAGGTACTTGGCAGTATAGCAAGGATGTTCTCCGCCTCAACAATACCATTCATTAGGTAGGCTATAACATTCAAAACAATGGACAGCCCATGGTCTACATTTTTGACTTATCTAATGAGTTATTTTCAAGGGTAATTTTTTAATATGGACACCACCTTTTATCCTCCTCCCTTTTCACAACCAACCCTAAACTTACCTTACCAAAGTAGACTCCTGTTATACGGACAACCTACTTTGGAATGAAATTACCCCTCCTTTTTCACCTGCTCTTACCTGAAACCAAGGGGTATATTCGTCCGAAACCTATTACCATACCCTACAAATTTACTTTGGTGATAAAAACTTGCTGGCGTTGAAAAAAAATTACATATAAACACACAGCATCTACCGTGCTAAATTTTTCTATTTTCGAACATGATGATCCTAATTCTATGGCCCACCATTTTTTACGGCTCAGATTTTATATAAAGGAAAATATTATCAGAAAATAAGAACATTGTACGTTAAAGTTCCAATGCAACGTTTTCTACGGACACCTCTTTCTCGTCGTTCCGGTGAATGGGTATTACTTACTCTGGCAGAAGCACTGAATGATACGCAGGCACATAAAAGATCATGGAAGTTATATTTGTGGCATACAGATAATTGACGGTCACGATTTTGGGTCCAATATTAGGTGTATCGTCAACCAAAGAATAAGAAATTTTATCATCTGACTCTGAATTCGATGAAACTTATTGGACGTACGGTTGAAATGAAAAATAATCAATGTCCTATTATAACAAACATGTATCAACGAATCTAAGGCCAGGATTGTTCTATAAATCTGATTTTTGAGTTTCTTAATTTGTTACTGTGTTATCCACAATTTAGTCGGTTTATTTGAGTTATTGTGTGCCACATATATAGCTACTGGGTGCCTGAGTATCAAGCGTCAGACGCTGCCAGAGTATCATGTAACTACCCTTTCCAGAGAAGGGCAGCTATCGTGCGATGCGGGCAAACTAATTGAATCTTGTTCCAGTGACCGGGTGGGCCACATCAGGGATAGGGACGTGGGAAAAGTGCTCTGAACTGCAAGTAATCCTAACCATTGGATTAACGGATTTGATTGCACGTTGGCTTTTTGTTTTTCAACTTTCCTTCTCAAATGATTAGTAACTGAAGATTTTGGACGCGGCTTCAGTGGATACCCGGATCCACCGAGATGGGTGCATCTCTGACTGTATGGGCCACTTTGATGTTTTTGTATTACATCCACACGGTTCATACGTTTTTTTAGATCATTTTAAGTGTACGATCCCAAAAATATAGCAGATCCAAACCTCAGGTGGACCACGCCACAAAAGTTTTGGATCAAGCTGATATTTGTGTAGTCCCTTCATCCATGTCTGTCTGACGTTATCAACAGAATGGATGTTAAAAACAACAGTGGTGAGTGTTCAACAACTGTTTTATGTGATACGGCCCACCTGAGATTTAAATCTATCTCAATTTTTTATCTCATCTCATAAAATGATATGGAAAAGCGTATGGACGGTGTGGATATGAGACACATACATCACGTTGGGCGCCACAGTCAGAGATCCACCGAGGTGATCCACGGAAGCTGCGTCCCAAGATTTTTGGTATGCGGTCTGTTCCCATGGTTATTACAGTGAGCCAGCCCATTGAATCCTTTGATCGATGTTACACGTGGCTAATCAGAGTCATCACAACAGAGCACAGCCGGAAAGGGTACACCTGCTTTTCAACGCGGATTTCCTGCACTGGAAACCTAGGTGGGGCCCACCGTGATATTTGTGAGAAATCTATCCCGTCTATCTCTTTTTTTAACCTCATTTTAGGATTTTAGACCAAAAGTAAGAAGGATCCGAGACTCAAATGGGCCACACTAAAAGAAAAGGTGGGCAGGGAAATTCCTACCTTAAAAATTCCCCCGGGTCAAAAATGATGTTTACATCCCACCCCTACCGTTCATAACGTCATTCCTACTGGGGTGAACTGAAATTACAAATATTAGCCAGATTCAAAACTTTCGTACCCAGTGAGTATTGGATGAAATGAAATTATAAAATATTAGCCTGATTCAAAACTTTTGTGGCCTTACTAATATTTCAACGGTATACGTTTAATCTTTACATTTTCGGCCTACTTGACTCTTCCATGCGTCTCTTTCTTAGCTCCATTGTATGAAAATGAGCTCAAACGCACAAGAAGTCCTTTCGTATAGAGACCATGCGCAAAGGAAACCTAGGTGGGGCCACTGTGATATTTACGAAAAATCTCTCTGCTCATCCATTTTGTGAGCTTATTTTTAAGACTCGAGGCTAAAAGTGAGAAGAATCCAAGACACAAGTGGGCGGCACTAAAGGAAAATGTGGGTATAGAAATTCCTACCGATGAAACTTGCCTGTGTTGACAATGACAATCCTAACGGGGTGAATTAAAAATACGGATATTAGCCTGATTCAAAACTTTTGTAAACCCACGGATATTTTAACTGCGGGTGTTTAATCCTTACTTTTCCGACCGACTTGATTTTTAGATTAAGCTCATTTTTGGCCTTATATTCTAAAATGACTTCAAATTACAGATGCAAGGGGGTGAATTTCTCACAAATATCACGATGGCCCCCACCTAAGTTTCTACTGCATAACTTCCTGCAAAAGGCTTTCCCAGGAAATCCTCATCACTGCCTTTTCCATTGAGAAAATTATTACTATAGATGCCACCTTTTATCCAATATCTTTTATAAACCGTGCAAAACTTACCTTCCCAACTTAGACCTTATACATATGGACAAAGCATTTGAGGATGAAAATACCTTTGTCCATACATGCAATGCCATGCGAAAAGCAAGGGTACTTTTACCCCGGAATGCTTTGTCCTTTCCTGCAAGGTCTAAGTTGAAAAGATAAGTTTTGGATTCTTCATAAAAGAGGCTCGACAAAAGGTAGTGTTTACGGTGGTAATTTTCACTTTCCCATTTGGATGCGTAAGTTGTGCTGCATGGACACCCAAAACAGTGTTTCACCCTATCTCAACCATATATATGATCTGAACCAATCATTTAACGGCCCCATCTAGGATTTGGACAGTAAACGATTGACTAAAAGCAAAAGCGACGCAATCGGACAGTTATGAGTAATTGAAACCATAAATTTTTTGGGTTGTGACACTTCTATGTTGCGTCCCACTAAGTGGATGGTCTGGATCACCATTTGACTGTAGAATTAGGCATGTCATCTAATTTTGTTCTTTGTATGGTGTTGGGGGTAGCACTGGTGGCTATGGGTCGGCTTCGGCCAGGTCAACTCACCTGACCCAATTTCAACAGGTGTTGGTCGAGTAAAAATGACCAGGGCTTGTGCTCTTAAACTTGGCCTGTGGGGTGGGCTGAGATTGAAATCCAGGCTCAATGTCCAAGCAAGCTAGGGTCAACCATGTATAGCCCAACCTAACCAATTAGACCAATTTAACCCTCGAGTGGATAACATAAAGAAACTTGGGAGTGGTAGCCCATGTTTAGATCACAAGGAGTTTTACTCTAGCTGCTTATGCTTTGAGTAGCTTATCTTAATTTCTTCTATTAAGGATATAAATATATTTGATTAACAACATACTTATCAACCAAAAGCATGTTAGGGAACCATAGAAGCGCACAGAGGCGAAACTAGGAAGAATCACATCCCAAATGAAAAAGGAAACATAAAACTTGATTAGAAACATAAAACTTGATTAAAACATCAAATACAATAATCTCCACCATGTTTTCATTCATCGAATGTGTAGCTTCTTGTCCTCTTATCTTATTTCTGACTTACATTATAACTCCATCAATGCTTCTCGTGCACACTCTATCTTCCTTTTATGTTATTTCCAAGCCTAAGGAAGTCGCACAAAACTTGAACTTCTCTGTAGAAACCACCTTGGTGAGCATGTCTGTCAAATTCACGCTAGTGTGAATCTTCTCCAGAGTTAAGCCTCATTCCTCAAGTACCTATTGGATAAAATGGTGACGAACATCAACATGTTTAGTACATGAATGATAAATAGAATTTTTAGCCAAATTGAAAATGTTCTCGCTATCACAGTTAATCAACACGGCCTCTTGCTGAAGCCCCCACTGATTTATCATGCCTCTTAACCCGTCCGTCACTATGATGTACTCTGCTTCGGTCATGAAAAAAGCCACCATAAACTGAAGTTTCGACATCCAACTAATTGCTCCACCTGCTAGTACAAACGAGTAACCTGAAGTCAACTTTCTGTTATCCACACTGCATGCATAGGCTGAATCCACGAACCTAACCAAATTTGCTCATGTCTTCTCAAAAGTTAAGACGTAGTCTTTTATACCTCGAATGTATCGAAGTAACTATTTCACTGCTTTCCAATGTTACTTTCCAGGGTTTGACATATATTTGCTCACAACACCGACTGCCTGGAAAATATCCAGTCTCGTACAGATCATGGTATACATTAAACTGCCAACCAAATTCAAATAAAGCACATAAGACATATCTTGCTTTTCTTCATCTGTTTTAGGACATTGTTCTAAGGAAAGCTTGAAGTGTGCTGCATGGGAAACACTCACTGGCTTTGCCTGGTCCATCGCATACTTGATCAACACATTTTCAAGGTATTCTGTCTGCAATAACTAAAGCCTACTCATCTTCTTTTCTTTATGAATATCTATGCCGAGATCCCTCTTTGCAGCCCTCAGATCTTTCATCACGAATGTCCTTGATAACTAAGTCTTCAGTACGTAGATTTCGGACATATCATGACTGGCAATCAATATATCATCAACATACAATACTAGGATGATGAATTTAATCTTCATCACTCAGTGTCTCGTAATAGACACAGTGATCATATTTGCTCCTAGTAAATTTCTGACTCAATGTGAAAGAATCAATTTTTTATACCATTGCCTAGGAAACTGTTTCGGGCCGTACAACAACCTCAATAACGCACAAACTTTGTTCTCTACCCCTTTAACTTCGCAGCTTTTTGGTTGCTTCATGTATATTTGCTCTTCCAATTCCTAGTGTAGGAAAGCAGTCTTCACATCCATCTATTCCAGCTCGATATCGTATTTGGCAATCATCACTAACATCAATATGATAGACACCTACTTAGCCACTGATGTAAATATCTCTGTGAAGTTGATTCCTTCTCTTTGAGCATAACCCTTCACCACCAGGTTCGTTTTGTATTTATCATGTTTCCTTTGAATAATCACTTGCATCCGATCGCTTTTTGGCCCACTGGAAGCTCCACTAGCTCTTATGTGTGGTTCTTGTACAAAGAGTCCATCTCATCATTCATAACCATCTTTTACTTTTTTGCATCAAGCTCATTAAGAGTCTCTTGAACAATAGACGGGTCCCCCTCATCTGTAACGAGGGCATATGTGATATTAGAGTTGTCCTGTATTTTGCCAGTAACCTGCAATCTCACGGTGGGTTTCTTCTCACTGGTAGTTGCTCCACCTACTCTTGCACCTATATCTGCATATCTGTCTCTGCCTGAGTATCATCTATGTTAATCTGAACTTATATGATCAACCTTTCTGGTTCCTCTTACTCATATTGATCATTTTTACGAAATAAAGAGCTTTCATCGAATCTAACGTAACGACGAGTGATGACCTTGCATGTGGCCTTGTCATATAACTTGTAACTTTTCAAACCAACACCATAGCCTACGAAGATATACTTTTTGGGTCTATGGTCTGGCTTATCTCTCTCAATTAACGGTACATGAGATTAAGCCTCACAACTAAATATGCGCAAATCTGAGTAGTCTATTTTATGATCACTCCATACTTCCTCTGGAATCTTACATTCAATTACCTTAAAAGAGGATCAGTTCACTAAATAACAAGTTGTGTTAACAGCCTTAGTCCATAGGTTCTTGCCCAACCCAGCATTACTTAACATGCATCAGGCTCTCTCCAAGAGAGTCCGATTCATCCTCTCAACCACATCGTTTTGTTCGAGTTAGTAGCGCACCGTGTTGTGCTTAATGATCCCTTCATCTTTACAATATTCATTAAACTCAGTGGAAGTAAATTCTTCATCATTGTCAGTCCTTAAAACTTTTATTTTTCACCCTGCCTATTTTTCCACCATTGTCTTTCATTGTCTAAATAGGGTGAAAACTTTAAATTTACGTTTTATAAAGTAAACTCAAACTTTCTGAGAGTAGTTGTCAATGAATGAGACAAACCATGACGACCCTCCAATGGAAACCTCTAGTAATGACCCTCATACGTCAGAGTGCATATAATCAAGCACTCTCATACATAAATGTTTTTCAGATTTAAAAGATAATATTGATTGTTTATCATATATACAATGCTTGCATATATCTAAATCAGAATTTTTAAAAGCTAGAATCAAACAACAATCAAAAAGTACTTACATGCCCTGCTCGCTCATGTGGCCCATATGAGTATACCACATATATGCAGACGTAGAGTCCGCCACAACCGCGGTCACCCCACCTATTAAAGTGCTTCCGATCAACCTGTAAAGGTTTTCGTGCCTCTGAGCTCTCATAGCCACGAGTGCCCCCCTTTTGTTACTTTAAAGACACCATTGACGTCGATGAACTTACACCCTATTACCTCGAGTGCACAGAGAGAAACCAAGTTCTTCTTCATGTTAGGAACATGTCTAACCTCAGTCAAGGTACGATCCATCCCATTGAACATCTTGATGTGCCCATAGCCACAACATTACAGGCATTTTCATTGCCTATAAAGACTTATCCACCATTGCGCTCTTTGTAACTGGCGAACCAACTCGGATGAGGAGTTATGTGATATGATGCTCCCATGTCAAGGATCCACTCGTCTCTACGATCATCGTACAAATGTCCGATCATATATACTGACAACACATCACCTGTGCTTGTCTCTTTATCAAACGTAGTGATGTTAGCCTCCATGGAAGAAGTCTCTAAGTTTTCTTTCTTCGCTTTACGATATGTGCAATCCTTCTTCATGTGTCTAGTCATCCCATAGTTCCGGCACTTTAATTTGCCTTTGCCTTTGGATTTGGATCTAGACTTTTAAGATATTGTACCTCGCTCAATATTCTTATCCTTTATAAATAGTGCATCAAAAGAAGTCCTACACTATCATTTTTCTTTCTCATAGCCTTCCCTTGAAGTGATGAGATAACAGTGTCTGCACTCAGGGACAATTTACCAGTGCACAATAAGTTCTTAAATGACTTATACGAAGCCAGAAGAGAATTCAACAAAATACATGTCTGATCTTTATTTTTAACCACTTCCTCCATATCTAGCAACTTACAAATTAACTTATTAAAACTACTGATGTGGGCCTCCACATCTCCACCTTCTACCATCTTAAAGTTGAACAACTATAGCTTCAAGTGTAGGCGAATCTCAAGGGACTTTGTAGCATAAAAGTCCTCTAACTTCGTACACAAACTCGCTATGATTTTCTCCCTCAAAACATTGTAGAGAACCTCATCTGTGAGACACAATCAGATAGAGGATAAGACATTATTATCAAATGTATTTTAATCATCATCACTCATAGATGGTCGACGCTCCTTAAGAGCTATATCTTTGCCTTGCTTAGTTAATAGGCTAATCATCTTAACATATCCATAAGTCAAAATTATTTTTTCTTGAGTACCTCTTAATATTATACTTAGTATTTTCCATTAATACTAATTCTTCAGATTCAAGCCTGCGCCCCAACGTTAGCTTTGATACCACTTGTTGGGGGACTACGGAAGCACATAGAGGCGGATCTAGGATGGTAACCTAACAGGACCAAAAGAAAAGAAGAAGTACACAAATATTTTAACATGGAAAAATCCTTGCAGGAAAAAACCACGGCATAAAGCGACAAATGAACACTATGAAAGCAAAATTACAAAGATAAAGAGCTTACCCGATTTAAACAACCTTGAATCTCACCCTTGCTACATCCTTTGAGCACCTTGGATGAATTTGAAAACCTCTAGGAATATATTATAATCCTGTTTACACCCCCCCCCCCCCCCCCCCCCCACACACACACACAGCCTTGGGAAGAATCCCAAACGGAAAAGGAAACCAAACATAAATTTTGATTAAAGACATCAAATACAACAATCCCCACCATGTCTTCAAGGGGCTCAAAGGGTGTAGCAAGGGTGAGATTTAAGGTTGTTTGAATTGGGTAAGCTCTATCTCTTTGTAATTTTGCTTTCATAGTGTTCATCTGTTGCTTTGTGCCATGATTTTTTCTTGCAAGGGTTTTTCCACGTTAAAATCTTTGTGTACTTCTCCCTTTTGTTTGGTCTCATTGTGTTGTCATCCTAGATCTGTTTCTATATGCTTACGCGACCCCCCAACAAAAGGAAAATATAACCTAAATCAAAATGCAAACTTAATTAAAATTTTTTTTAAAAAAAAAAAAAAAGAAGAAAAGATTTTTCTTCAAGCTTGTCATTTCATTCTCTATTTTTTCTCCATATTGTGTTATTAATAAGCCCTAAATCATTGCAATTGTAACCATTCAATCATCCCCTTTGTTTGATCGAAATTATCGAAAACATGAAAAAACTATGTAACTAAGGTAAGAGTGAGAGGTAGACAAAGAGCGAAGAGAGAGAGAGAGAGAGAGAGAGAGAGAGAGAGAGAGAGAGAGATGTTGAAATTTTTAATTTAAAAAATAAATAAAATATTTAAAAATTTCATTTTCCCCCCAAAATGGTTTTAAAATTTTCAAAAGAAAATTGTGTTTTCTTTATGGGAAAGGGTTATGCTAGTAATAGGATGAATCTAACAAGTTGAACTTGTCTAATAATAAGAACTTTGTGGGAAAAGTTATGCTTGTAATGGGATAATAAAGTTTTCACTGAATGAAAAGAATTTTTATGTTTATATGGTTCAGTTTGTAACCTTATGACATGGTAGATTAACACATATTGGTTATAATACCATAAAGCTTATGGCCAAGAATTTCTTAATCTTATACAATGATAGTGAGAATGATAAATGTAAAATATGCATACAGTCTAAAATAAGAAACCATTCCCTAGTGTTAAGATATCATCTTAAATATTAGACTTGGTGTATACTAACATATGTAAGCTAAATAACATTCTTACTTGAGAAGGCAATATGTACTTTATAACGTTCATAGATGATTGATCTAGATATGTGTGTGTGTACTTGCTAAAATATAAAGATGATGCATTTAATGCATTCAAGGTCTATAAATCTGAAATAGAAAATCATTAGTTAAAATTATTAAAATTCTCTGTACTAACAGATGAGGAAAATATTTTTATAATGAATTTTTTAGCTATTGTAAAGAACACAACATAATATACCAATGCACTACAACAAAATAGTATGACCGAGAGAAAATATAGGACCTTAGTTAAAATGGTTAACTTAATGGTAATACAAGTAAAGTTACCACTAAGCCTTGAGAGGAAGCACTATTAGCTGCGTGTTGCGTTCTGAATAAAATCTCATCTAAGAAAACCAATTCCTCTTCATATGAAATATGAAAAAAAAAAAAACCTAACATAGTATATCTTAAATTGTGTGGGTGTCTCGCATATTACAGAACTCCTGAATCTAAAAGAACCAAGTTGGGACCTAGATCTATCAAGTGCATTTTTGTAGAATATACACAAAATAGTACGGCCTATAAAATTTTGGACTAGAGTCCAATGTAATCATAAAATCTAGATATGTGGAGTTCTTTGAGGACTCTTTATCCATGGAGAAAAAAGATACTGAGATTTAATCTCATAATAAAACTATAGAGAGAACTCAATAAGAAGTTGAAACTCCCAGCGAACCTTATAGGAGTCAAAGAACAATATTATAAAAGAACATTGATTCTGATCAAATAGACTCTTAACGTTTCTCTTTTCATTTAGTGGAGGGTGATAGAGAGAAGGGGTGATAGAGAGAAGGTCATTATGAAAATACTAATGGTTTTGATTGTAGAAGATGAATTTAAAACCTTTAGTGAAGCTATGACTTCAAGATACTCATATTTTTAGAAAGAAGTCATTTTGACCTAGATGAGCTTTTATTGTTGTTGGAGAAAAAATACCGTTGTAGTGTTATTACAGTAAATTCTCAAAGGCTTCGGAACTGAATCCATAACCTGAAGCCCTAAGATAAAGTTCTATAACCAGATCGCTTGACATGTAGCTTCGTAACAGATAATAAATTTTGCTTTCATGGTGGATGAAGCCGTAAGTATCTATTTTGTACTCTTTCACAAAATAACTCCATGGGCCATCATGAAAACATATCCTACTCCCAACAAAGTCTGAGTTTGTATACCCAATCATCTCCAATCAATCAATCCTTCTGTATGTGAGCATGAAATCATCTGTCCTTTGTAAGTACAACATCACTTTATTCATGACACTTCAATAATCCATTTGTATATTTAACATATATCTCTAAGCATCTCAAATGCAAAAGCTATGTCAAGTCGAGTACTGTAACGTCCCGTTCAACCAACATAGTGTCCTGGGGCGTCCATGTAGAATTTACCGCAGGACCCTTCATTAACCACTCATAGTGGGATACCACAAATTAACCTAGGATTAGCCTATTAGAGTAGACTAGACAGGTCATAATAGGGCCAAGTGCGGGCCGTCAAGCCAGATAGCTTGTTTGCACTTAGCATCAGCCCGTATGGGCCATACCGCGACGCAAGAAAGTCAGAAAATTATGAAACTTTAGGGAATCATAAATCTCGCTAGGCTTGGGGTCCATCGTAGACCACGGACTCATTGGGCACTCAGAAGTAATTATTTGAGCCGCTCCAGCAGCCCATGTTAACTCACCCATGGCCAGAGTAGAAATCTGACACTAGTAAATGAAACTGAGACTTTGGGCTTTCCAGCCATCAGATTTCTTCAAAATTTATGATAAAGATTTAATGTAGTGTCCTACGCCCGTCCACAAAATCTGGTACCCGATTGTGGCTCAACGACCGTTGATCACAAATCAGACCCGTGCGACCAAACCCCATATCCGATCATTTTCAAATCTTGCATGGCCCTTCATCAGGCCATGAACCACCTACCCTATAAGTTTCATGACCGGGGGCCACCAGAACTGCCCCTACAACTGGAACGGTCCCCACAGGGCCATTTAAAGATCGGAACCGTATGCTCAAACCTCACCTTCGTCGATCCGTTTGTCCTCAAACTTTGCATGACCCCTCATTGGGTCATGAGACACCTACACACTAAATTTGGAGGCCTAGGAGTGGTGTTAGGGCAGCCCCTACGCCAATAGTGGGTCCTAGAAGGCTATTTTGGGAATTTAAGGAAATTTAAGGCCAAGTGGCCCAAGTTTAAGGAATAAAGCCCTAGCTCTCTCATAACTCCCCCTTTTACTACAACCACCAAAGAAAGAGAAGGGAGAGCAAGAGAGTAAAGAGAGAAGAAAGAGAGAGTGAAGAGAGGCAAGGTGGACCCTAGATCAAGGTGGGGCCCAAGGGAATTAACCCTTTCAACTCCCTACCTCTTTTCCAAGAAGAATCCCTTCTCCACGACCGCCCATTCATCCCGTTGATCATCTAGGTAAGATCCATCACCCTTTTTTCCTTGAAACCCTTGTGATGAGAAGGAATTACATGAAATTCTAACATGCAAGGGTTGCTTTTAGGATTTCGCCCGTTCAACCCTAAATTCCACTCTCCTAGGTCTTTCCCAAGCCTTCAACGAATTCGACAGTGCGGAGTATTGCTCTTAGGTGGCCTAGCACCAATTTTAATATGATATTAATGATTTTGATTGCTTGGATGCCATATTTGGAGTACTTAGAGAATCCCTAGGAATTGTATGTTTATTGAAATTGTATGAAATTGTATGTTTGGCTCTCATAATGTTGTTCTTGCTTCTCACATGATTTTGTGTATGGATGATTATATGCTCATTCCTTGTTAATTTTTTCTGTGTATTATTGCTTCATAGTATGTATGATTTCATTACTCTTATGCATATGATTTCTTAAGATGGAGGAAGTGTTTAACTTCCTCACACACACACACACACACACACACACACACACACACACATACACACACACACACACACACACACACTCTCACATACACTTGTTTCTTGATATGGTTAGCCTTTCTTGCTATGAGAATTTGAATTATATGTTGTGAAGTATGAGAACATGATGTTATTTATTCTAGTGATACATTAGTAGTCGGCATACTATGATTCACTATTCATACCCTTGGGTTGGCCAGGAACATGAGGAGAGAGAAGGTGGTTCCGTTGGTAGGATCACCTTGAGGCTAAACCCATGAATTTGGTCGAGTGTGTGTGGGCGACAGTAGTTAGACTACATGGATTGCTTGCACCCGATGCCGTTCCGTCATGTACTTTCCTGGACTCATGCGGTCTAGTTTATAGGCTGACCAACCCTGTTTGTTAACCATGTTTGCTTATAATTATATGGAACCTGAACCACCCTACAACCGTTATAGCCCACCAATAACCCACTTGAAACTGGTCCACAGCCTCATGAGCCGGGCATGGTAGAGTGGGACAATGTGTCTGAGCTGTCGGCCTACACTGGGGTGCCGCACCTCCCCGTAGTGACCGCGAGCAATTCCTTTCTCTCGACACTCCTCATGTACTTAAAGTTGGGAAAGAGGAACCCGACGGGATCACAAACTACGGGATCTTGGCCTCACACGTTGGGGGGCTTTAGCCTCCCAACCAGCTTAGGGCATTGATAGGTGGGGTGTATCAGATTCCCCAATCTACTGGATGACTGAACTTAACTAATAACTCTGCTGACACGATCGCATTACATCGCACTAGTTAAGGTGGTGACTTGGAAGTCGAGATCACTCTGAGAGAGTGCTGACATACGCGACCGTTAGATAGAGTCGCTCGAGGGAGCGTTGTGGCGAGGGCATGCATCATATTATTCTGCATGTATGCATTTTAATAAGCGTTGCTAGGTATTGATGATTGGTTGTGTTTCATTAAATTTATACTATAATTGATGCATGTTATAACTTAAGATTAATAGCACCCACTGAGTTGATTACTCACTCTCACTCTGGGATGGTGTTTTAAAACACCAACCAGACCCGTTCATAGATGTAAGTGACTCAGGGAAGGAGGAGCTTGGTGAGGCGAGCTTCGATAAGGAAGACGAGTTGTCCTACTTCCAGTTGATGGACGGTTCCCCGCCAGCTTAAGGGGCGGGATTGGATCGCTGAGCGGTGGGCTCGGCTCTATCCTTTTGGACACTATTCTTTTATGATCTTATTAGGTGATGTCACGTGCGATCCCCTTTATTCTTTTGGACATGTATATAAATATATATATTTTTTATCTCTTTTATTTCAGTGGACTTGTGTGGTTATGGTTCATGCTCCCAGAAATTCCAAGTTCCGCAATTAAACTTGATTAATCATAAAACCATAAAATTAATGAAAGTGACACTCAGGGACTCGGGAGTCGAGTGTATACACGACCCCCGATTTCCACAGCGTTACAGGTACAAACTCGCGCATATATAATGCTTCCCCGTACAAATGCATATGGGATATCCTTCATTCCCTTGTTAATACACTTTATATACGTCTATTTTATTAAGCACATGAGTCCGTGAATCATGTAGTTGGTTGAGCCCTGGAAAGATGAAAACTGAAGACACAAGAGGACATGGAACATCAAGTAGTGAAGAGGAGGTAATTGAGGTGCCTTGGTGACCTTAACCTTAACCTCTAAATGATCCCATAATTTATAGGTAAACCCTAATTGATCATCAAATAACTTTATGAGCCTTAAGTCAAGCTAAAAGAGGTGTTAAGCTGCTGTAAAATACATATCTCAAAACAACAACTTTCGGTCATTGATCTTCTAAGACCCGTATCTTGGTCCGTACCTTTCCGTAGACTTTCGCGGTCTTACCGGTCGAATTCCGGCAACCTTCGACCCTTAACCGATATCGACGCGCGACTCTGATTCATATGCTGACAACCCTAGTCGACTCAACCCAAGACCACTACCATAGCGACCGCGTCGTCGCTGCGGTTCCAATGCCGCGACTCGCGCGCCGAGGCGATACCCTAGTCAAGAGATGTGGGCCAATGTTCGGTGCGAGAAAACGCCGCGCGTTGCGAAACCCAAGAGAATCTCTACGATGTGTCACATCAATCACATCAATTCCATTAATCAATCACCCATCAATCCATCACATGTCAAGTACACATCACTTTCACCCCTTTTTCCAATCAACCACAAAAGTCTTCACCTCCCATACCTCTCTTACACGAAAGGCCATAAAAGTCTTCACCTCCCATACTCCTCTTACACAAAAGGCCACAAAAGTCAAAGATTTCTTACACAACCATCACTCACCACATCCATCCATCACTCTCTCTCTCCCTTTACAACTCCTCTCTTCCTCATTTACAAAAATTCCAAGCTCCATACGTATGGAATTCCTCCAAGCTTCCTAAACTCCAAGTGTGGCCCACCTCTTCACCCCATGATCTCCCCATCCTAACCTTCCATTCTCCATCTCCTCCATTGAAATCCAAGCTATAGTGCCAAGGAACCCCTAGGAGCAAGAAGATCGGACGGTGGGTGTTAGATCATACTAGTTTTTCCTATTTTTGAGATGGGCCAAGTGAGGCCAACCGATCAATGGTTTGGATCTCACTTGAGACCCTAAGTTGTGTCCGATGGACCACTTGGATCATCATGATCATTTTATGATGGGGCCATTCTCCATGGACCCCATCATGATGTTTATTTCATTACAAAAGGTCATCTAGACAGTCCATTTTGGTGGAGAGAGGATCTCCACCGTTGATTCTCGATCTTGGTGGTCCCATGTGTTGAGGGACCCTTTTGATTGTATGATTTGCTTTTAAGGGAGGACCCATAATGTCGGGGTCCCTCCATCACAAAGCGTGTCCCACTCTCCATGTCTTTCTCCCTCCTTATTTATTTTATTTTATTTTATTTTATGCAATAGGATTGTGTGGCCCACTTGAATGGACCCCACCTTGAGATATTATTTTGTTCAAGATTTATTCAAGTGGGGCCCACCTTATACGTTGTACCCACGTCACCCATCTGTGGTGTCCCACTTCATCAGGGCCCACCACATTATTATTATTTTTTTTAAAAAAAAAGGAAGCAAGCCGTCCAGCGTCTGGGACGCTAGACGTTTCAAAAAAAAAAGAGGAAAGAAGAAAAAAAGGAAAGAGCATTTCATTCTTGGGTGGACCGCATGTATAGGCCCCACCTTGATGTTTGTATCCGATCCATACCATCCATCCTATTTCTCGGACCGTTTTAGGCGTTGAGCCACGAGTTGGAGTTGATTTGAAAATCTGGTGGGCCGTAGCATCGAAGGATGCATCATTACCATTCAAGGATACTGTTCTTATTTTATTTCATTTGCTAATCATCAAAAAAAATTCAAACTCTAGACTATTTAGGCTCGTCTTGAGCCAGGGAAACTAATGGACGGAGTGGATTCTCATGATGTGGACCCCACACGACGAAAACCCCGAAAAAATGGGTTTTTCAAAATTTTTAAAAGAAAAGCAAGAGGCAAAGCCTCTGCCTCTGACGCCATCTGCAGCAGCAATGGCGGGCCGTGCAGCCACCCACGGCTGCTGCCGTGGGCCCCACCTTAATGTATATAGGAATCCATGCCGTTCATGAGGTAGGCCCCCTTCTCAGGCGGGTCCCCTCCAAGTTTCGGCTCAATCCAAGACTCGAGTGGCCCACACCGAAGGAAATAGTGAAATTGAACCTCTACCATTAAAAATACATTTTTTTGGGCCCACAGAAGTTTTGAACCAAGCTGAAATTTGTATTTTTCCTTCAACCAGGTCTGTTTGACCTTATCAATGGGTTGGATGCCAAATAAATATTACAGTGGGCCCCACATGGGACCCACGATGATGCATGTGTCTTAAGTCCACCGTCCAGTGGACGATGGCACTCACCTTAATGTATCTGCACTCCCACCGTCCAGCGGACGGTGGGGTCCTTTGAAAGTATGTGTGGTCCTCACTGTCCAGCGACAGTGGGACCCGTCATGATGCATGTGAGGCATCCAGACCATCCATCCACGTGGTGAGATCATTTTTAAGGCAAGGGTTGCTGATTGGGTGGGTCACTTGTGCATAGGTTAGGCCCATTCGATTTATAACAGGCCTATGGGCTAGGCCCATTTGAATTACAAAAGGTATATGGGTTAGGCCCATTTGATATATGTAAGGCCTAGGGGTTTAGGCCCACTTTGATATGCATGCAAGGCCTAAGGGTTAGGGCCCATTTGGCGTACATATGGGGTTCAATTGGTGTGGCTCATTCGTTACCTTTAAGACCCATGAGTTAAGCTCATTTGATGCAGTCCAAGGCCCACGGATTTTGACCCATTGCAATGCACATAAGACCCATTGGTATGACCCATTTATGTGGCCCATCTGATGAATAGAAGGCCCATAAGATATGACCCATTTGATATATATGTAAGGTCTAATGGGAAGAACCTACGGTCCATTGCAATGTGTAATTCCAATACAGACTAAATAGCGATGTCTACAAAGATCGTGCCGTGGGAGTAATGTTGGTTTAACGTCCACATTGCGAGTGTAATGTTGGTTGGATGTCCACATTACGACTCTCCTTAGGGCCCATTGTTGGGCCGTACTGCTGTGTATAGGCCGCCTAGGCCCATCCGCGTTGTAAGAATAGTTCATCACTCATTTACATGTTTAGTATAGTTTCATGACTCATGATCATACGCATCATATGTATGCTTGATATGAGGATTGATTGATCATAGCATATGCCTTCGGACAAGTTGTTTATGAGCTCCTGGTTAGGCGGTGTTGCCCTACATGAGCGCACGATATGCGCAGGATTTGTTGCATGACTGGATAGCATGAATCATGCATTTCACATTTGTGTGACATGGTTATTGTACGCCCTAGCGACATCAGGGCCGTAGCCTCCACAGACGCATTGTGGTTGGCAGAATTGGATATCAAAAATCTTGTTCTACATGGGGTGCTATAGATATCCCTGGATGAAAGTCTCTAAACCCTTATGGTACCAAGAAGTTACTTCAACTTCTAGACCGAGTGGATGGATGAGTGTTGATTGCCAATTACTAGACGGTTACGCTCTTCACTGTGTCGTAGTCGGTTAGAAGGGGGTGCGGCCTTACCTGCCCAAGTGTAGGGGGCAATCCTAGACTGAGTCTGACCAGCTCGAGGAATGGGTCCACTATCGACGAGTCGCGCCCGATATTGGCAGACGGATAGTGAGGTCTCTTCCACTTACCTTATTACGCGATGTGGCGGCAATCTGGTTTAGAGTGTACTAGACCCCGGTGATATCCCATATTTGAGCTGTATTGATGTGTGGACATAGATGAGGATCTGTATGCTTGAGTTGCATTGCACATCGCAGGCCTTGGGGTGGCCGATACCATTCATGTCTTGCATCGCATAAGCCTTGGTACGGCTCAT
The DNA here is from genome assembly GCA_037074715.1 of Magnolia kwangsiensis. Classification (NCBI taxonomy): domain Eukaryota; kingdom Viridiplantae; phylum Streptophyta; class Magnoliopsida; order Magnoliales; family Magnoliaceae; genus Magnolia; species Magnolia kwangsiensis. The sequence goes on along the minus strand of CM073579.1, from coordinate 17,624,294 downwards.
GATATTATGGATTCATCTACATATTCCGTATTACTCTGACATTGCATGTTCATATTACTACCTTGCGCACACACTTTCACTACCCTCTAAGCTTTCTATAAGCTTATGCACGACTGTTGGGTGTAGGTGACGTTGGTTCGCAGCAGCGCTGAGGCAGGAGCAGGTTGCAGATCATTTTGGAGTTTTTTGTTCTTTACCATTGTATTTCCCTTTATGCTCATTGTAATTATAAAGTTTTTGCTCATAGTGAAAATGTAATGGAGTTCTTGGTTGTTGTTTGTAGGTTATGCCTTTGGTTATGCTTATTACGAATCAAACTGATGTTGAAAATCCTCCTCGTAGTATCCCAGGATCGGAACCTGGCGAATGGGAGCTAGGAGCCGAGAATGGGGTTCTACGGAGGCTGTCGGCGCCGGATTTGGCGATCGAAAATTTTGTGAGCCCGGTTTCCGAGTTTGGGGCGTGACAGATCTCATCGACAATTTATCGATGGGTCTTGATGAAATCAAAGAAACAGTCCAACAACCATATGAAAAAATCTTAAATCTTTTTGATGGGATAGACGGACAGTTCAATCCCATTGAAGGACCTTTCAATCTTATCGATAAAGTCATTAACTAGTCATTTTATATCCCTTGCAACACAAACTTTTTAAAACTGGCATTCCATTCATGGATTTGTATGAGTTTTTGGTGCAATTAGACGCTAGGTGTTGTTCTATTCATACCAGATATCCTAGACTCCATTCCAAAGAGTTTCATGTCAATCTTCATATGATTATTCACTCTAATAAGCATTTCATACTCCTATTCAAAGTATTGAATGAATTTTAAAATTTATAGAGATTAGACACTATACCTATAGTCAAATCATTGTTTAAAGTCTCTAAAGTCAAATCATTGTTTAAAGTCTCTAAATTACTCATTTAGGTGAATCTCCTAGGATTATAATATTAATATAAGTTGTAGGGGATTCAACCAACCTCCTATTACCTTAATCACCTATTGGAGTATTGTATGCAAGGCAATTTATCATAGGAGCTGAAGCATCGGTGTCAATGATAGGGGAGCAATTGATATACTATATATATATTTTACACGTCATGGTGCTGCCCACCTTTTCCACTAATTGGATATACTATATATTTTACACGTCAGCAGGAAACAAATGGTTGTAGATGGAATTCACAACATCTGTTGTGTGAGATATACTGCATCCCAGAACCAACGATGTATCCAAGCCTTTTTCCATCTTATTTTAAGGGATGGTCTAACAAATGAAGTGTATACAAAGTTTAAGTGGACCACACAATAGTAATGATGGTCATTGAATGTCAACCATTAAAAGCTACATAGGGCCCACCGTAATGTTTATTGACCATCCAACCTGTTGATAAGACAAACAGACTTGTATTAAAGGGAAAAATAAATATTAGTGATACATAACTTTTGTGACCCACAAAACGTTTTTCAAGGTTAATAATCATTGTTTCCTGTGATGTGGTCCACCTAAAATTTGTATTTACTTCTTTTTTAGGATTATGCCCTAAAATAAGTTGAAAAACAGATGAACAGCATGGATATACAATTCATACATCGAGGTGGGCCTTACGGTAAGGGTACCACCCATATAGTTGGTTCCGGGTAGCAACCAAGTTGCGCTCCTAAATGTCGAGGAGAGACTTTCTAATTGCACTCACTCAAGTGTACTTTGAAAGTGCACTCGCCTCACACGTGGGAACTAGAAACACGTGTATGAGATCAAAGCTGCTTATTAGGGAATCCACACCAAAAATGTGATATCTGAAAGATTATGATGATACTGATGTGTTCATCTTTATTGTTGTTATTTCTCATGGGAACCAATCAGAGCAAGTTACGTGTGATTTGGATGTTTTGAAAATCAGCAGAGATATACGAAGAGAATTTTATGGTAATATAGCTGGAGTGCATCAAATAATGTCACATCATTGCTTAAGTGGTCCATAGAAGAACAATCGTGAAGAACTGGTTATAGGACAAATGGCAAAAGAAAAGGCAGAGTAGGTCATGGAGTGTCAAACAATTATGACAATTGTCAAAATGTGGGAATGATCTAGATAGCCAAAGTAAAGCTATAACTAGCAGAGGAATTCAACGGAAGAGGAAGAAGATGTCTCATACCAACCCAATCAAACCCAAACGTAATCTTTTAATTATCCTTTCAATTACCCGTCATTTACATTCCTTGGTGTAATCACTCTACTTTTCCTACAAGTCAATTACATTTCTTAGTGTAATCATTTACTTTTCTGCTTGTTGTTTACATTCCATAGTGTAATTTGTATCGTTAATCAAGTAGCTAGTGACTTTAGCTGTAATTTGAATATACATTCAAACGTTGGATTTAGTTCTTCACTTTTAAAGGTATTGCGCTAGCCATTCCCCGTGACCGACTGTAAGAATCCCTTTTTCATTTTCTTTTATTTTTACTAAAAAGTCATTTCGTACAGAAGTCAAAGGTATAACTCATCATCAGAAGATGAACCCTATCCTATGAATATCGCCTGACCCTATTTTACACATTGAATTAGTGGTTGAACAGGCGACCGATCTCAATTATATACTGCGTATTTTCTTATCTCGGCGCTTAGGGTTGTAGTTGTTTGATTTGAATTGAGCTGAAAATCCAATTATGGCACATCCGCATTCCAACTGTTGAAAACCAGCACTAACAAGTTTTTTTAGCATGCCCAGTGGGACCATGTCTCTAATTTACCGATGTAACTCTGCCAATTAGAATTATGAATAGAAGAAGAAATTGAACTGCTAAGGCTGAACCCTCTAACTAGCTGCACTGCCTTTTAATCGAGGATGTGCCGGTTCAAGCGGCCCCTGAAGCGTTGAATTTGAATAATAGCCCGACACTCGGCATCAGAAATCAAAAAGGGATATCGACCTCTCGGACTGTTTCTCCGGAAGAAATAATGATCATACTCGGAGATGTGCAGCTAATTACTCAGCATGTACAATTTCTTGCCGATTGAAAGCTCTTCCTTACTCTTGAACCAGCGACAATCATAACACACGTGCGTGCTGGCACCCGTGTTGATCCACCACACTATTCCACATGGACCGTATTAATATTTATAACCACAACCATAATTGCAAGTTCTTCAATTAGGTTTGCTTGAGGCACGGGAGCATTTTTCTTATAATGATGACATTCTTACAAAGTGTTCAGACTTTCCCCAAACATAGCAACTTGCTAATTTATCTTAGTTACCGGATTTTATTTTTATTTTTTGCTTCTTTTTTTACTAAGGTTTTTGGTTTGAATTTCAATTATTGGGCTTATGAAATGCTTGATTTTGATTCTTATGGTTTACCATATACACTTTAGGAGCTTCTTCATTCTCGTCTTCATTCTTTTCCTACGGTCTAACTTCCTCTTAGATCTGCAAATGCATAATGAGTTGTTACATTGATAACTCCTTAATTTTATACCTAAGAAAAAGATTTAATTTTTTTTTCAAGAACGCTATAATTTTTCAATAATTGCTCCCACTTAGAAAAGCTCGCATAACTTGATTCCCTAAAACAAAATTTTATGCGCAACTCATTTACATGTTACATGACTGACTTTTCATCTTCCATATGAAATTTAAAATATCTGTTGATTACATACTCTTTTATAACATTCCTTTGGTTTTGTTTTTTTTCTCTAGGACATTCTATATGTTGGCAGAAGTGGCAGAATCATGGAAAACATTGTATAATTGATTCAACATCACGCTAAGAATGTAGTTTTTGTAGAGGTAATAATCCTCATCTCACTTTCCGTAGGCAACTGCCAATTCTTGAAGAATTTTAGACTTCAGTTGACTCAAGATACACACCACTCTAAAAGTTGTGAGATAGAACCGTAGAAGTGCATCTTGTTGGGGGTTGTTTCACAAAACCTTATGATCTAGCCTCCCAAATAACACCATAATTATGGGATAATAAAGCAATGAAATAAATCAAAGCACAAACCACACAACATAAGAGATTTTTATATGGAAAACCCTCAAAGAGGTAAAAAATTCCACGGGACCTAATCCAAAGCAACAATCCACTATGAAATAAAACATTACAACTGATCACAAACACACACCGCTTGGATCAAACCTTCTTCACTCACACAGGAGTGGATGAACAATAAGAGATTAATGAAAAATGGAGAGATCTCATCGATTACGAGGACATAGAAGGGCTAAGACATCGACTGCGAAATATATCACCTTTACGAGGAGAACTTCCCTTCCACAAGCTTCCTCTCTCTATTTTTCTCTTTCTCACACGCTTTAATAGTCCTAAATCCTTTAACAAACTCTTGTAAAATTTTAGGAAACTCTCTTAAATTTCCCTAGAATAACCCTAGGACCCCTATTTATAGTTTAGAAAACTCTCTTCCACACCTCTTGTGAAAGCGCCTCAAATTTATGCAGTCCGCACCTAATCCGGACTAGAATCTGCATAACCTCGACTAGTCAAGCAGGGTCCTCGACCGGTCGAGCAAACTCCTCAATTGGTCGAGCAGCGCGGAAGAATTAACACAATTGGTCGCTAGACTTTGAGTCGAACCAGGCACTCGACCGGTCGAGCCTGAGGAGAAAATCCCCATCAAATCTCTCCCTTTTCGACTCAGGAGAAATTTGTCATCTTCAAGCCAGCCAAATTTGTACAAACCTCAAACTTGCCCTTGAGCAATGCCTTGGTCATCATGTCTGACCCATTATCGTCTGTGTGGACCTTCTTAAGCTGTAACACCTTCTATTCCAAAGTATCCCTGATCCAGTGATACTGAATCTCTATGTGTTTCGACTTGGAGTGCTGACTTGGATTCTTGCTCAAGTGTATAGTACTTTAACTATCCAAATAGACTACGTGTTGCTCTTGCTTCAGGGTAAGTTCCTGTAGGAACCTATTCATCCAAAGAATTTCTTTACATGCCTCTGTGACTGTAATGTATTCAACCTCTGTCGTCAACAATGCTACGACCTTCTATAGCTTGCTTTGCTAAGAGACCGCTCCCCCTACAAATGTGAATATAAACCCCGATGTAGACTTCCTGGAGTCTATATCACCTGTCATATTTATATCTATGTAGCCCTCTAAAACAGGTTTTCCTTCACCATTGTATACGCTCAATCTGGATGAGCCTCTTAGATACCGCAATATCCATTTCACCGCTGCCCAATATTCTTTGTCAGGATTAGCAAGATACCCGCTGACAACACCAACCGCATATGCTATGTTCGGGCGCGTACACATCATAACATACATCAAAATTCCTACTACTGACACATAGGGTATATTCTGCATCTCGTCCACCTTTACCTTCGTCTTGAGACACTGTCTGTCGCTCAATTTGAAGTGACCATCCAGTGGAGTACTGACTGGCTTTGCTGCATTCATATTGAACCGCTCTAAGAATTTCTCAATATACTGCTCTTGTAACAACCAAAGCTTTCTTCTGCTTCTGTCGCGACTTATCTCTATTCCTAGGATCTGTTTAGCCTGGCCTAAGTCTTTTATAATAAACAACTTACCTAACTCCTGTTTCAGCCTGTCAATCGTTTTTACGTCTTTACCCATGATGAGCATGTTATCAACGTATAATAACAGAACTAAGAAATCACCATCTCAGAACTTACACGTGAACACATAGTGGTCCGACTCCGTTCTGTCATATCCATGTTTTAACATAAAAGAGTTGAACTTCTTGTACCATTGCCGTGGACGGATGTCTATCCTTAGATGACCTCCTCACTTGTGGCTCAACAGGTGGATCAGGTGGGGACTGCTCCCCCAGTCCATCTTTTATAGGAACTCCCCCGTCCTCTGCACCTTGCTGTACTCCCCCGTCATCAGGCACTACGGGAGGAATAACCGGATCTATATCCTATAGCTCTCCTGAACTAGGCTGCATCTTTTCTAGCTTATAAATGTCTTCAATACTTTGGTATTTAAAGAAAACCACATCTCTACTCCTGACAAGCTTCTTCTCGGTCGGATCCCACAATCTGTAGCCAAAATTTTCATCACCGTACCCCAAGAATACACATTGTCTAATCTTAATATCGAGCTTGGACCTCTCGTCCTTTGGTACGTGAACGGATGCCCTGCATCCAAACACCTTGAGATGACTGTACAATAGATCTAGTCTAGTCCACACCTTCTCAGGTACTTCTCCATTCAACTGGACTGATGGAGACACGTTTATCAAATATACTACCGAGTACATTGCTTCTCCACAGAACGTCTTGAGCAACTTTGCACGGGATAACATGCATTTGATTCTCTCTATAATTGTGCGATTCATTCGCTCAACTACACCATTATATTGGGGGTCTTAAGAACTGTTTGTTCGTGTCGTATACCTAGGGACTTACAATACTCATGGAAGTCACTGATGTATTCACCACTATTGTCAGTGCGGATGCACTTCAATGATCTACCTCTCTCTCTCTCTCGACCATAGCATGAAACAATTTAAACACACTAAAGACCTCGTCCTTAGATTTCAACGCATAAACCTAAACCCTCCTAGATGCATCATCTATAAAAGTGACAAAATACAATGCCCCACCTAAGATTTTTGTCCTCATAGGATCACAAACATTAAAATAAACCAAATCTAATGCATGCACTTTATTAACATGAGAAGCAGATTTAACAAATGAAACTCTATGCCGTTTCTCTGATAAACAATCGATACAGGTTTTGAGAGGTATACCTGTCACGTTTAAAAGGATCCGCTTCTTTGTTAGTAGCTGAAGCCTTTTTTCACTCGTGGCCTAGACGCCTGTGCCACATGTCAATAGTTGAATCTTCCACTACATTCAACTCACCTTTATACACACTGACACTTGCCTTGTAAAGGGTGCAACACTTCTTTCCTCTAACTGCGATGAACGAACCCTTGATGAGCTTCCAGCGCCCATCAGCAAATCGGCTTTCATAACCATCATCATCCAACATTTCCGTCGATATCAAGTTGAGGCGAAGATCTGTAATGTGTCTCACATCCCTGAAAACCAATGTGTAGCCCACATCGGTCTTCACACAAATATCATCGACCCCTACGATCTTCGATATGTCAGAATTTTCCATCTTCACGGTCCCAAAGTCACCTGACCTATAGCTTGTGAAGAAATCCTTACATGGAGTCGCATGAAACAAGGCTCCCAAGTCTATCACTCAGTTGGTGTCCTGACTCGTAGCCGTGAGACAAATATCATGAGTCTGTCCCATGAGGTCGAGCTATATGGGCCCCACCATGATGCTTTTCGAAATCTACCCCATCAAGTCAGATGCACCATTCCATCGTGGGCCTAGGTCTCAAAAATCAATTCAATCCGTGACTTGTGTGGGCCACACTGCATATAGAAGTGGAGAGGGCCGAGCACCATTAAAACATTCATAATCATTTTTTAGGTCCCAGCGAGATGTGGTTTGCAAACCCAGCCCATCCATTATATGTGTCTCACTAGGATTAGGGGTCATACCAAGTTTCAACAGCATTCAAAACTCAGGTGGGCCCCACCAAGTATTTTTATATGTTTTAACAGTGTCTTCACATGATTTTAGATGGTATGGCCCACCTGAGTTCTGTATATACGGCTGAGTTTTGGGATATCCTATAATTTAAAGGGAACCCATCAAATGCACGATGTTGATGGTCGACATGCATCACGGTGGGGCCCACACACCTCAACCTCACGATAAGCTTATCGTGAGGTCGAGCCCATAGTACCTTTTCCCATATATATATATATATATATATATATATATATATATATATATATATATGAAATTAATCACTTTCTTAAAAGGATGGAAATTATGGTCAAAATACTTCTGGGTCCTTACTCTTGCTCCAGTGGTATACTATTGATTTTCAACACCTGATCAAGGGTTTGAGTACCCATTGGTGGTGAAATCCCACTACCGTGTGAGTGTGTGGGGGTGTGTGTGCGTGTGTAGAAAAAACAAAAAAGACAGAGGTCAAAGTACTTCTCCAAGAATGATGATGGTGTATATTATCAGTAGTCCTGCAGACTATCACATTGTGATTTTCCATTTTTATATATTTTTACACTATAAATGAAGGAAATGAAATTAAAATTCACCCAAAAATTCTATTATTTCTTCAGGTGAAAATCATGTTAAACAAGTACTAATCCTACCAACTCATTAGGTAGAAATCATCCATTGCCAATGAAAATGACATTTCTCCATAATCAGTAACGGTCCAACCGCCGCACAAAATTGGATTATTAGCCGTCTTTCTGGGTTTTTAAAACCTTATCTAGACCGTACGTTGTCCCCCACTAGATGAGTTGGTGGGTGGTGGACCCCACACCTAGAAAATTATCGGAGACAAAACTGTTTCGCTGGCCGTTCATTCTTCCGGCCCGCCGATTATGGACCCATGGGTAGGCCTGAATTTCAGGCCCAATCCATAAAATGGGCCCACCGAAGCACAAGTATATGATAGATCAGGTAAGAACTGGGCCTTAATATCAGACCTGATTGACAGAATTGGGATTGGGACCGTCGCAATCCATAATTGGGTGTATCATCCATTGTAGGCATGGTGCAATTTGTCCGGATTGGGACCGTCGCAATCGTGGGCCCCATTGTGGATTGAATTTTAGGTTGATCCAACGGTCTTAATCAATTGATTCCATTTTATTTTAATTTGGACCACTAATTATTTTAAATTTACAATCAATTGGAAGGATAGAATCATTAGGTGAAGTGTGCCAATCATAGTGTGATACTCGGGATGAATGGCCTGGATCTATTACAATTGTGCCGTGTGTGGCCCACCAAAGTCCTCCATCTTGGGAGCGAGTGTACTTGCAATGGAGTGTTTGCTTGAGAGTCGTTGGTAGGTGGGTTGGTAGATAGGATAGGACAGGATAGGATAGGATAGGATAACATGGGGACATGTCTAACCGATTTGGTGAGGTGGAAGTGAAGAGGTTGGGGGGTTTTTGGTAGGTGAGATGGCCTCTCACTTTCACTTTTTCTGTTGATTTTGGTGGACCACCAAACTGCTAAAAGCGACTCGGTCCACATAAGTGGCTATGTGGGGCCCACCGTGATGTATGAGTTTTATCCACGCCGTTTATCTTTTTTGGAAGCTTTTTTTATGTTTGGGGTTAAAAACGAAGCAGATCCGAAGCTCAAGTGGACCACACCACTGGAAATAGTGGGATAATGAGATATAGCGTTGAAACTTTCTTAGGGCCCACCGTGATGTTTATTGGGAATCTAAGCTGTTGATAAAGGTCACATAGATCTGGATGGAGGAAAAGTAGAAATATTAGTTTTATCCAGAACTTTTGTGGGCCTGAGAAGATTTTTAATGTTGGCTGTTTAATCCTCTCTGTGTGGTTCAGTTGAGATATGGAATTGTACCATTTTTTAGATTGTAGACTAAAATGATATGGAAAAATGGATGGACGGCTTGGATAAAAACAAATACATCATGGTGGACTCCACAGAACCCCTGACTAGACCGAGTCTGTACAGCGGTGGATGGACGCGATTGCCTGATCCCTGTGGGGCCCACTTGGAGATATCAACGGAGAAATCTTTTTCAATTTATTTTATGTTGTGAAATGATCACATGGGGTCGAGTCAACTTCAATAGAACTTCTGGCGGAGCGGAGCGAAAATGGGCCCCACGTGATGTGTACATGACGGACGCAGATTGGGTACCACCCTAGCTAGAGACGGACGGTCCTAACAGGGGGATGTGTGGGGCCCACTGTTATGTAATATCTACACTGTTCATCCGTTTTGACTGATAATTTTAGTGTATGATCCCAAAAAGGACGTAGATCTGTTGCTCAAGTGGACCACACCACAGGAAGCATTGGAGATTGAACACGCACCGTTGAAAACTTCTTGAGGGCTACGAGTTTTGAATCAAGATAACATTTTATGTATTTCATCCATCCAGGTCTATTTGAGCCTAGACATAGGTTGGATGGCAAATAAACATCACGATGTGCCCTGGGAATGTTTCAACGGTGGACGTCATTGTCAACACTGGTTTCTGCGGTGCGGTCTACCTAAGCCTTAGATCTACCTACTTTATGGGACCATGCCCTAAAATGATCTTTCAAAATGGATGGACGGAGTGGATAAAACACATACATCACGGTGAGCCCCACAAATCCCCTGTTAGGACCGTTCGTCTCTAGCTGGTCCTGGTGGGGTAGTAGTAGTACCCTTCCGCTTCCGTACATGACATCCCATCCGTCCATCGGACGCACCCCAAAACTCAGGTGGGTCACACCATCTGATGTATCCCACCAGGATGAAGGCACCGTTAAAAATATAAGGCCATTATCAAAACTCAGGTGGGCGTCAGTGCACCCAAGGGTGGTGCCCCGCTCCCAACTATTTTCAATTAGCGCGGCCCACCTGACTCATGGGTCTACATGATTTTTGGGCCCTGGGAAAACACATTGAGGACATGTCTAATGGACGGCTTGGATGTTATGTACACATCACATGGGTTGCACTTTTGCTCAACCCCACCGGGGCTGACTCTACTCTGTTTCTCTCATCACTTCACAAGTGGGTCCCATCTTGGGAACCAGGGATTAGGTGGCCAACTAAATTAATGGCCTTTTGGGCTGCCTTACTTTTCACCCTTTTCATATTTCGCTTTCTTTTGTGGTTGTTGTGTGGGTCCCACTCATGGACAATCAATCGCGGCTCTCACCTCTGCTCACTTTTTGTTCATTGATTATTGACTGAACCATGTTAACCGCTAATTTAAATACCTCCGATCAGAGCATTAGAATCATGTACTCATTGTGGTTTTCGAGTTATAATACATCCAAAGAAAGTCCCACTAGATGGACGGCCCCGATCCACCTTCCATCGACTTCATGTACTGCGAGAGGTGGGTTGCATGGAAATATATACAACAGATATTGTACAATTTTATTTGGTGTGGAGGTCAATGGTAGAGCATATCCCCAACTCCACTACGCAGGGTGATGAAGTAATGGCAACCGTCCATCCAGTATACTCTAACATGGATGGCCCATAATAGGAAGACTCACTTATCAGGCAATATCCAGCCGTCAATTTTCTTGCCACTGATGGGGAAGATGGGGTTATATGGTCCACATGCATTTTGAACCATTTACCATTCTCGATAGTGGCCACTACATGGACGGTCAAAAATAATAGTTAACCCTGCCACGTGTGCTCTGGAGAGATGGATCCAGCAAATCATCTGCCTCACCACCTCATCGAAATAAGACAGCAGATGTCCACCTCAACGATGACCATTTTCCTTTTAAAATATTCATATTTTGTTGGTGGATGTAACTTTTTCTTTGTGTTACATGCAAGCGGACGGTAGGGAAAGTGGTGTAATGGTGGGCCCCACATGGGATTTCGTATTATTGTTTTTTCCGGTATGACGCAACTGATGGGATGGTTGGTGGAACACAGTTCCAGATGGTTCCTCAGTATCTTCTAACGCGGAATATGTGTGGTGGTACTTCGCCCCAGGACATGCATATTATACTCGGGTCCTGAGTTTGAAAAAGGCGGGGATGTCACTGAGTCCGATCCTAGGGTACCCGTTCCTGGTTAACCGGTTCGGGTCTTGCTTGGTCCAGGTCTTTTCAGGGAAAGCGCCTTTCATTTTAGGACCCGGAACTGAAACACAATTTTGAGTTGGGTGAAGGGCATTTGTATGATTTGAATATGTCCGACAACCCCACCCCCTCAGCACAGTACACTTTATCTTTGATCATGTGAGATGACTGGTGAGTTCCTAATACATTCTATTTTTATCACATGAGATGATTTGTAAATTTGAAAAAGTCTTTAAAATGTATCCTACTCAACTCATAACCATTGAAAACTATAATAAGGTCGACTAGGCTCAATTACATCAATGATTTTCATGCACAATTTAAAATACAAACCATGATGTGAGTGACCCATGTTGCCCTTAGGCCACTCAAGGCTGACAACGGCCTACGAAAGCCCGTCAGGCCACTCATTCATTCCAACAAGACCACACAAGAGAGGAGGCCTCAAGGTCTGCTATGACCTGGGTCCTTACTCTTGCTCCGGTGGTAGACTATTAGGGGGTGTTTGGACTGATGGATTGGAAGGGATTGAATGGTAAAATCTCATGATATGCCAAATGTTCCAAACAGACCTGTGAACTTGTACCAAGATATAGCAAACCCATGGATCTTAAACCAATCCACTGACATCACCATCATTACCTTAAAATTGATCACATCCATCCTGATCCCATTCAATCTGGCCGGCCAAAGAGGTCCTTAGGAGTTTCAACTCCTGGTCAAGGGTTCGAGTACCAATAGGTGGTGAAATTCCACAAAGGTGTCAGTGTGTAGGGGTGTGTGTGCCTGTGTAAAAAAAATAATACTAATAAAACGGGAACTGCTGTGACCAAATGTGCATAAGCTGAAAATAGGGGGGTATAAGATGGCCACCTAAATCTTTGTAAATCTGAACAGATCTCTCTCGAGATGTTTTCGGAAAACGGTTTGGAAAAACCAACAATCGAATAGTAATACAATCCGTACTACTAGGTAAAACAGTCATTTCAACCCTTACCTATTCTACCAATTATCAAAGTGGATCTATGGTTCTACACTTCATCTTGTTCTCTAGATTTATCATGTGCCTACGTTTGCCTTTCAAGTTGGTAGAATTTTTCAAATTACCTAACTAGTTCTTTATAAATAAAAGCTCATCCTTTCATTTCAGGAGGAGGTGATTTGGTGCAAAAGGGGACAACTAAGAGAGAGTAAGAGTGAGTATAAAGTGAAGAAGTGATCAATCCAAACCTACCACTTCATCCAAGCCATTTGACGTAGTCTATACAAGTGCCCCAACCATCTCAACCGTCCAAGATCAAGAGAGTACGGTTGGGATCTGAGATCTACAGCTAGATCCTCTAGGAGGAGTGCTTAGCTCTCTCTTCCTCCTCCCACATCTTCAAGTGCATTGAAGATGATCCAACCGTCCATCTTTAATTTTCAGTTGGCATCATGCATACTCCTCTCATACATCCCCTTGCTTATAGTTGAGTGAATCTTGGTCGTATGCTCTATATCTCGCCAATCTTTCCAAATCTTGGTGTATCAAAAGCCAAGTTTGCTTGGATTACTCTCCCTTTTACCATTTGCATAATGTAGTTATCTACCTTACTATGTAGATACCAAGTCCTTGATTTCACTATAGGTTGAGGCATTGCCATGTCCTTAGTAGCTTGTAACTTGAGTGGCTTGTAACTTGAGTATTCGATGTATAATTTGTTTTTTCTATTGTGGTATTTTTCATTACATTGCATTTTAGCGTTGTTGATTCTTTCTTTGGTGTTACTATCTCCCCCAAATATGCATTGGGGTTGAGAGGGTGTAGTCTTCTTAGTGGTAGTTTGAGGAAATAGTGGCCCGCTGGTTGATTTCTAACCTTTCAGTGACTAGGTTAACCCTTCAATATAAAGCTTTTTCAGAACTTCAGAAATCCTTAAGCAGTCATAAATCCTATAAAGTAGAGACCGTGCATAAGCGTAAACTGTTGAGAGTGCCTAACCTATTCTCTCATTGTCATCAAAGTCCTTACCTAGTCACAAACCCTATCATCTCAAGTTGTGGAATCTTTGATTCTCTAGCTCAAGACTATATAGGTCTAGATGCTAGGCTTTTCTTGGGTAGTGGTGACTCCAACTCTTTCAAACACATTGTTTTGAGTCCACATCATATCCATCCATAACTAATCACCACAATATTGCATAAAAATATTTGAGTGTACGGTATCCATCCAAAACCAATGACCATAACATCACGCAAAAGCATTTGAGTGCAGAGACGACATTCACAAAACCACTTAATGGGTGGAATAGATAACACACGTGCCTGCTACTTGTATTGCATATGTGATGTGTAAATGAGCCCTTGTGTGAGGGTAAGCTCCATGACTTGGTAGGAAATATCATCTGTTTCAACACTAAGATCAGGGGATCGAGTACAAATGTGGTGTGAATGTATGTAATTTTATTTATTATTATTATTATTTTATTTTTTTTAAAGCCCATGTATGCCCATGTTTATCCTCACTGTCCTTAGTTAGGAACAAACTGAGAGGCCACTGTAATGCATTGATTTTATCCACATGGTCCATCCATTTTGGCTCAAAAGTAAGGCAGATCCACTTGAGCCTTCTGATAAAGCATCCTTAGCACAATTTCAATTATAGCTTGAAAAGATTTTCTTTTAGACCAGATCTTCTGCTTGCCCTAAAATGCGCTTGCCGTGTAAAGTGCTTCGCTCGAGCTTCTTTTGTCGGGAAGCTCTATCCTCCACATGAAGATTGGAGGCATGGTGTAAAAAAGGTATCCTTAGGAGGGGAACAACCACTGAAAATGCCTACTAATACCGATAAGCCAGAGAGCAAAAAGGAAAAATTCATCCGAGGAAGGGCTCACATCTGATCAGCTAGTTAGTGAGGCAACGTAGCCTTTATTCGGGTCCAACACATGGAACCCAACTGGGCCCAATTTTTAATCGGGTCCAAAACGTGAGAGCCAAACCTAATCCAATATCTTAACAGACCCGGACCTGTTAAAATTGGGTTGGGTCCATCTCTACCGTTGGATCCGGGTACCCATTGTCAACCTAGCATATGACCTTTGACTGAGGACAAGCGACACCCAGGTTTGAGTGATCCATGCCATTGAACTAACATTTCCAACGGTGGATATGTCTTGAAAATCCCATACTGAAAGACCACGGACACCCTTCGGCTCTTTTTAGTTAGATGTGGACCGCAATTTAACGGCTATGATCAACCGATCAATGATTTTCTTTCTTAAATAGGAACCGTTGAGTTACGATGATCATAAATGCCTCACCTATTTTCAATGTGGACCGTTGATTTATATTTTTTAACCATCCATTTGTTGGTCACCAATCAAGGGTTTTAGAATTATTCCATCAGGGAAAATTTGTGCACTACAAGCACATCCATGGCTGGGCCATCAGATCAATGGTCCAGATCACCAAATCATGGTCCTTGCCTGTCAAGGACACAAGCATCCTTGTTTACCACTGGGTGGGCCCCCTATCATGTGCTTTGTTTAATTACTCCTACTTAGATTTTATCCTATTTGAGTCACTTGACTAAGCAGAAGGAGTGTTATTGATTATAATAAAGGTAAAATTACAGTCAGCCACTCATATTTATATTATAATTATAATCATCCACCTATGAATTATTTAATTGTATTTAGACCCTTATAATTTTAAAACAATTTCTTTTATATACTTAGTCAAAGATTCACCAAAATAATTTTATTTTACTAATTAAAATACATCTTTTCATAAAATAAATTTTTTTTGAAAAGGTTGCACCTGTTTTACCCACCCCATAAATGACAAAAATCTATGGACCGACAAACAAAGAGATTAGTGGGCCTAAAATACTAAGATGGATAAATAAAATTATGAATAAAATATCTAAGTTCATCCATTGTGGCCCACCCATGTGTAGGAGCAGATTGTAGTATTAGGGCTGAAAGTCGGGTGGGTTCAACCCATCTGACCCTTGACTGACCCGACATTGGGTTGGCCTTGGGCAGGATGTACCGGGTTTGGTCTTAACCTTGGGCTATATAAACACCAACCTGATAAAGGTTGGGTCGGGCTTGGGTTGAGGTCTCATTAGTCCATGCCATTTCCAATTATTCAAGCTAATAAGATATGACAAAATTCTCTCTCTCAAATAGATTGCATGCTATATAACACAAATTTTAAAGGAGTAGTCATATATTTTAGCTTGTTTATTTAAAAAAGATAAAATTCTTTGTCATAGATAATTACATATGTAGTTAATAAAATCATAGGTACAAAAAATAAAAAGTATATATTTAAATATAATAAACTAATGTAATAACAAAAATATTAACATGTATCCGCCCAACCAACCCACCCAACATGACTGAGCCCACTTGGGTTGAGCTTGGGTTGAGAATTTCCAATCCAAGGTTGGGTTGGGTTAAGTTAGGGTTGAGGTATAGGAACTTTGGATTGGGCTAGGGTTGAGCACCAACCTGACCCAACCTGCTTGACTTTCAGCCCTAGGTAGGACCCAATCCGCACCCCAAATATAGGCACCACCATGGTGGTCCCGCATAGAAATCTATAGTTGTCGACTTGCTCCATTTTTACATGTGGAATGGGCCACTCTAGTTGCAATTCCAGCTGATATTTTTCAACAAGGTCCTAGAATCAAGGGCCACACCTGATGAATGGAGTGGATCCAACACGGTGGGCCCCAAACAACTTATTTGTTTTACACGCTTGTGGATAGTGCGTTGAACCATGCTCACCTCACTACACAAAGGCTTAAGGGGTGTGCCTACTGCTAGGGCTATACATCGAGCCAAGTCGAGTCGAGGTGGGCCAAGCTTGGCTTGACTCGTCCATGCTATACTCGAGTTTGAGCTCGAGCTCGCCCTCGAGCTCAACATTGAAGCTTGTCTTGTTTACCAAAGCTTTCGAGTCGAGTTCGAGTCAAGCTAGTAGTTCGAGTCGAGTCGAGTTTACCTCGGTAGAGTAAGGAAAAGAAAAAGAGGGAATGGAGGCAAGTAAAGTCGGATAAAGTTTTTTAGTAAAAGCTTTTAACTTTTAACTTCTTTTTTAAAACTTATATATATATATTATTTAATATTAAAATAATATATATAATATATTATTAAAATATATTACTCGAGCCGAGAGCTCGAGCTTCAAGTCAAGTCGAGTTCGAGTCGAGTCAAGTTGAAATACACCATGGTCGAACTTGGCTTGAACTCAACTCAAGCTTTAGTAAACAAGCTTAACTTGCCTTGTGTAGGCCATTCAAAGCATGTGCATGAGATCCACGCTGTCCATCAGGTGCATCGCCTCATGTTCATTCTACATCATGTCCTAACATTAGCTGGCAAAATGAACCGATGGGGTGGATTTCTCACAAACATCACGGTGGGCCCACCTAGGTTCTGATGAAGGCAATCCACGTCCCACAATCATACTTCAATATAAGTATCTTGCGGTGGCCATGATGGCACGGGGCTGACAACATGGTTGGTTTGGATCATCTGGCCACTCAGCATCTGCGCTCAAATGGTTGGTGATGGACAGTGGATCTTGAGTTGTAAGACATCCACTCCGTCCATAAGGTAGCCCCCTCAAAGATAGGCCATGTAGCCTAAAAACCAACCCGATCCAAACACAAGTTGGCCACACCACAGGAAACAATGGTGTGTGATGCCCATCATACGTTTGTGTGTGGGCCCACTTTCATGGTGTGGATGTTTCGCCAAACCTGCTCATTAGGTGTGACCCATCATGATGAAAGTCAAATTTAAAAATAAAAAATAAAAAATCAACCTAATCTAAGACCCAGTCTTTCGGATATACGGTGAACATTTAGAGTTGTAAGATGATGTATGTATTGCATGTGGTGGGGCCCACACAATTTTGGGGGAGGATTCTAGACGCAAAATGTCATTAGATAATGTATTTTAATTATTAAAAATAATTTTTGGGAGGATTCTATACGCCAAATGGTAATATTAATTTCCTTTATTGACTTTTGAGCCGTCTATTATTATTTGAAAGTATTATAATTTTCTTAGGGTGTGAATGGGTAAGAAGGTTTTAAGGAAAAAAGATAACTTTTAACTTGAAGTGATGGGAAACTTTTAACTTGAAGTGATGGGACATCCAACCCATTCAATAGATTGGCCCTAGCATGAGGATTACCTAATTTAAAAATCAATCTATCCACTTATTAGGTGGACCACACTTGTATTTTGCTATTTATTAATGGTTATACACTTTTTTCTATTGTGTGGATCATTTGATGAGTGAATAGGGCTGTTTTTTATATTAGGTGATCCTAATGGTGGGTCAAAGATATTAGGCGGATTGGATGTCACAAGCACTTAACAAGATGGAAGTTATCAACTGGGTGGACTGTTCCAAGAGCCAAGTGCATAGAACATCCAACCCATTCACTGTATGGGTCCACCATAATAATCACTTAATGCAAAAATCAGCTCTATCCACTTACAAGTGGAGTATGATTGTATTTTTCTATTTATCAATGGCAATACACTGTTTTCTCACTTGATGAGTGGATAGGGCTGATTTTTTGCACTAAGTGATGTGGTGGGCTCCACACCACTTTGGGGGAGGATGGTAGATGCAAAATGTAATGGATAAGGGTATTTAAATTATTTGAAACCAATTTAGGAAGGATTCTAGATGCAAAAATGGTAATAGATAAGGTTATTTAAATTATTTAAATTAATTTCTTTAATATACTTTTGACTATTTTGAAAGTATTATAAAAATCCAAGCCGGTGTAGCCAACAGATAGCTTCTAACTTGCTAAGTACATGGTATATACAACCCATTCCCACCATAAGTATCAAATTGTGCAAAAATCAACCCTAACAGCTCATCAAGTGTGGACAACTGATTAGGTGTACCACACTTGTATTTTGTTATTTATCAATGCTTACACACTTTTTCTGTGGTGTGGCTGACTCGATGAGTAGATAGTGTTGATTTTGTGGAAGAACTTGTTAAAAGTATTTTGGGGATACCATTCATAAGGTTAGCCTTTTGGGATGGGGTTTTTGAACCTAACTGAAATACAGACCACAGCTGGCTGGGCATCACATGTTGCATTGCATCTGAGTTTATGCATCATTGATGGGTCATATATAGCTCCAATTCATCTAATAATTTCTTGTTTTGACACTAATCTATTGATCATGCCCCATCGTTTAGATGGTGGAGAAACCATGAGGCATACAAATTGATATATATATATATATATATGGGAAATGATACTATACTGTCGAGCGTATGCAAGCTTAATATAAGGTCGAGACGTGTGTTGTATTCCAACAGTTCAAGCGCTTAAGAAAAAGGCAAAATGGATGATGACGTTTCCAAGTTCTGTGAACCTCACCAAAGATGTATTTGTTGTATCTATACCGTCTATCCGTTTGGAAAGTTCATTTTAGAGCATGAGCCAAAACCTTAGACAGATCCACTGCTTAAATGAACCACACCAGAGAAGGTAGTGGGGACAATGATGCCACCATTGAAACATTACTAGGGCCCATCATGATGTTAATTTTCCATCCAACCTGTTCATAATGTCACACAGATCTGTACGAAGGGAAAAAACAAATATCAACCTGATCCAAAACTTTTGTGGGCCCCAAAAATTTCTCAATGATAAGCATTCAATCCTCACTGCATTCTATGTTGTGGTTAACTTTAAATTTGAATCTATCTTATTGTATGGTTAGTGCCCTAAAATGATCTTACAAAATGAATGGACAGTATGGATTTAATACTTACATCATGGTATGGCCCACAAAACTTGCTAAGTGTAATATACTACCAAGGCCCGTGGCTTGTCGCTCACCAACCATCCCGCTTCCGACACAGACGGGAGTGGATTACCTCACCCAAGATATCATGGTTATTATAAGTGAGGCTCAATTTGAGTTTTGTGTTCTATATCAACGCCGTAAATTCATTTTGGAGGATCATTTTAGGACATGAACTCAAAAATGAAGAAGATCTAAAGCTCAAGTGGACCATACTATCGAAACCGTGGTGATTAAATGCTTTACCATTAAAAACCTCCGAGGCCCACAATAATGTTTACATAATGCTTATTTTTCATCAAACCTGTTAATAACATCATATAAACTTAGATGAAGTGAAAAAAAAATAAAAAAAAATCAGCATGATCAAAACTTATGTGCCCCATTATTTGTCAATCACTACAGTTTCTTATGATATGGTCCACCTGAGAATTGGATCTGCTTCAGTTTCGGATTCATATCCTAAAATGATATATAAAAACAGATGGATAGTGTGGATATAGAATACATACATCAAGGTGGGCCATGGTAAAGCTACACTAACTTGGGTGGGGCTGCACGTAATCCGGCATCAATCAACCAGCCGAAGCGGATTTCCTGCCAATGGCTTTGACAACAATGCGCAGGAAAGAAACACCTACCGTTAAGATCTTCATCGGCTCCATTTTGATGTTTATATGATATCCAAACTGTTTGCAAGGTAACCACTTGGAAGAACTAAAAATACTAAAAACTTAGCCTGATGTAAAATTTTTGTGACCATAGGAATGTTTAGGAGTGGTTGTTCAATCCCCATTGTTTTCTCTAATGTGGCCCATTTGGGTCTTAAATCTAATTCATTTTTAGTCATATATTTTAAAATGATATCATAAAATAGATGAACAGGATGGATTTATCATAACATCACACTGAACCCCACCTAGGCTCCCAACACAAAAAACTTCAAACTAGAAGGAAATTTCCTCCGTTGTGTTGCAGTTACCAAGTTCTGTGGGCCCTACCATGATGTTAGTGTTATATCCACACTATCCACCCATTTGGAGAGATTATTTTGGGGCATTAGCCGAAAAATGAGGCAAATCTAAAGTTCGAGTGGACCATAGTATAAACATCAGTGGGGATTGAATGCCTAGCATGGAGAATTTCTTGGGGCCCCTAAAGTTTTGGATCAAGCTTATACTTGCTTTGACCTATCATCCTGGTCTGAGTGACATTATGAATAGGTTGGACAACAAATAAATATCATGGTGGGCCTGATGAAGGTTCCAACGGTGGGCATCCGTATTTGTGATATAGCTCATTTTAGCTTGGATATGCTTTTTTTATTGGGCTCATGACTTAAAATGATCTCTCCAAAAGAATAGACGTTGTTGATATAGCATATATATCATGGTTGGCCCACAAAATTCAATGACCACTTGTTCACAGCATGCCATCTGCTTGCATCCCAATCTGCGTGACAATTATGCAACGCCGGTTTTATCGGTTTTGACTTTTCTGAAAAGAATAGCATCGCCATGGTGTAGTTTTCCAATTTGCCATCAAACGGTTGGAATACAAGACACCTCTCGACCGTATACTAAACTTGCATGCGCTCGACCCTATAGTACCATTTCCATATATATATATATATATATATATATATATATATATATATATATATATATATATATATATATATACATTAGCTAAGTCCCTGTTTGGCAGGCACCTAAAAATGAGTTCATCCCATTTTAGTTAACTGCAATGATATCTTATCAAGATCATTGATAACTAAAATGAGATGGAACTCGTTGCATTTTCAGACGTCTACCAAATAGGGCCTAAGAGAATCAGTTTTAATCCAGTGGCTGACAACAATATTTGTGCATGTGGGACGCTTACTAACAGTAACTTATGTGCTTAAACCTACTTATCCCCATAAGTTTTCTGTTTTTTTTAAAAAAAATTTAAGGTCTCTCCATATCAAAGGAGGGCCCACACATTGTTTGGTCCACATCTAAGGTGGGCCCCACATGATGGATCACCCAGAATAATATGGGCCAACATCATGAATGGTCCACATCAAAGGTTAGCCCCTAATGACAAACAGCCTACATCCAAAATGGGTGAGTACAATGGATGAACCACTTCAAAGGTGAGGTCCACATGATGGGCAATGGACATTGAAGCTGGGCCCCACATGATTGATGGCCCACATCAAGGCTACACATGTTCGACAGTCCACATCAAAGGTTGGCTCCTAATGATGAATGGCCCACATCCAAGGAGGGCCTTGCCTGATGGGCAACCCACATTGAAGGTGGCGCCCACATGATGAACAATCCACGTCAAAGGAGGGCTCCACACTATGGGCAATTAATAATGGTGGGCCCCAACCCCACGTGACGGATGAGCCATGGTAAAGGTCGTCCCTAATGATGAGTGGCCCTTATCCAAGGCGGGTCCTAAATGATGGACAGTTCACATTAAAGGTGGGCCCCACATGATAGACAATAACATTGATGGTGAGCTCCATAAGATGGACGACCAACATCAAAGCTGGCCCTGCATAATCGACAGTGCACATTAAAGGTCAGCCCCTAGTGATAAATAGCACACATCCAAGGTGGGCCCCACATGATGGATAGGTCACATCAAAAGTGGAGCCCACACAATGAATGGTCCACATCAAATATTGGCCCCACATGATAGATGGTGGATGTGAAGGAGACTACATGATGTTAGAAACCAAACATACTTTTCTACTTTTTGGTGCAAACATACTTATCTACTGAATAAGTAAAAACTAAGAGGACGTTTGGATCTTAAGCTACTTTGAATACACTACTAATGACATAAGTAAATTGTCTTGAATTTTACTTATTCCAGGTATGTTTGGTAACCAACATAATTATCAACCAAAAAGTTGAAAAACATGTTTGGTTTCCAACATCATAAGTAATTATCCATTAAGTCTGTTTAGTCCGCTCACCATCATGTGGGGCCAACCTTTGATGTAGATCATTCATTGTGTGGGCCCACCTTTGATGTGGGTCATCCATCATACAGGGCCCACCTTGAATGTGGGCTATTCATCACTATGGCTGAACTTTAATGTGCATCACTCATTATGTAGGGCCTACCTTTGATGTTGGTCATCGATCAAATGGGGCCCACCATCAATGTTATTATCCATCATGTGGGGGCCCACCTTCAATATCCATTGCCCATAATATGGAGCCCACTTTTGATGTTGATCATCCATCATGTGAGCCCCACCTCTGATGTCAGTCGTCCATCATTATAGGGCCTGCCTTAGATATGGGCCGATCATAATTAGGGCTGCCTTTGATGTGGACCGTCCTTCATGTAGGGCCCACCTTGATGTGGATCATCCATCATGTGGGGCCCACCATTATTTATTGTCATCATGTGGGCCCCACCTTCAATGTGGGTTGCCCGGTGCAAGGTTCACCTTGGATATGGGTTATTCACCATTAGGGGCCGACCTTTGATGTGAACCGTCCATCATGTGGGGCCACCTCAATATGGGCCATATATTATGTGGGGCCTAAATTCAATGTTCACTGTCCATCATATGGAGCCTACTTTTGATGTGGACCATCCATCATGTAGGCCCCACCTCTGAAGTGGTTCATCCATCATACCAGCCCGCGGGCTTTTTATCATTATGGGCCAACGTTTGAAGTGGACCATCCATACATGGGCCCACATTAATATGGGATCATCCATCATGTGGGGCCCACCTTTCATGTCGACCGTCCACCATGTTAGCCCCACCTTGAATATGGACAGCCCACCACATGGGGTCCCCTTTGATATGGACAATGAAAGAGCCTCCTTTGACATTGACAGTGAGAGAGAGCAGTAGAAAAGTGTCACAAGAAATTAAAAAAAAAAAAAAAAAACCTTATCAAGATGAGTAGCTTTTTAACAATGATATTTTACCAAACTAAGTTAAAGTGAAAAAAGTAAACTTAATTTATTAACATAAGTTAAAAAGTAACTTATTTGGTGGTGTATCCGAACGGGCCCTAAGATAAGCTACTTGCGGGATAAGTAGGTAAATTGCAATCTAAATGCCCCCAAAGTTTGATGAAAAGTTCAGATTTTTTAAAAGAACACATGGCGCATATGAACACGAGCTTAAAAACAGTTGATCTCTGCTTCCCAAAACTCTTTTGTTGTTTTTTCTTTCCAAATGGGGAATGCAAGTCTGTAGATTTAGTAATAACTTGTTTGGATTATGGGAAAAGAAAAGAGTGTAATGATCATCAAACAATCCCATGGATTCCTTGAGCACTGTTGAAACTTGGATTCCCAGGGAATTCATTTCTGGATAGCATGTTGAAATCTTATATTCATCTCACAATGGTCACCTTAAGTCTTGTGCACTATGGAAACGGTGAATGATTATTACATGAAATCGAATATTTGTTTTGTTATCCGAACAACACAAAAGATCTAAACAATAGAAAAACCCATTTCTTTTCTTTTATTTCCTTCTCTCTTCCCACGATCCCAACAGGCCCAATGAAAAATGATTGTCATCCAAACACACCCTAAGTATCCAATTTTTGCCTTTTTATATAGTATAGATGTATAGATATATAAATGTCGAGAAGGGCTCAGAGGATTGTTGTCTCTGAAAAATGTTGGGTTACAACAGCAAATGGTGAGGAATGAAAACAAGGGAAATTCCTCAAAATAAATACAAAATTTGGATGCTTTTGCATATCATCCATCAATAGCTTTAAGGAGATTTGCTAGCCCTGCATGCACTTTCATACCCATACTTTCTTTCTTTTTTTTTTATACCCATACTCAGCATGCATGTAGGACATCTGAGCCATTTATCAAGTGCAACACAGTGCATAGATCATCGGTTGAAAACCCAGGCCTGTCAACTGTCAACAAGGCCATGCATGTATGAAAGAAATGGTTAGCCATAAAAAACAAAAAAAAAAAAAAAAAAAAAAAAAAAAAAAAAAAAAAAAAGCTTGTGAATTTTTATGGATTGCCCACTGATTTCCGACATTTGTGGCCTACCTGATAGAAAACAACACAAGCTCTCAGCCAGAAAATCTTATCCGTGGATCCTACATGATACATGATCAGATGTGCGATGTAAGTGTCAGGTTGGCAGTTGTGTCCGCAGTTAAGAAGTGCATGCTGGTCTAGCTAAACCTCCATAGTGTCTTGAAATTCCTGTGAGCTAGAAATCTTCATCCATCTTGAACACATAATCCTGGGTCCCGTCCTGCAAGCTAGACATAACCGAAGCCTTCTGATATTCGCCCACCCTTCTCTCAAAAAAGTTGGCTTTTCCTCTGCTCAAACGCACAAAAAAAAACAAAGAAGAAGAAGAGGCAATTGTTATAGTTGTTTAAATAACAATGTGCAAACACTTCCGATTCTACGTAGGACGTGAGACCCATATATGGTGGCCCTTTCTGGAGCAATCTGCTTATGTGGACCAATCAGAGTATGGTCAAGCACCTCTTTTTTTTTCTTTTTTTCTTTTTAAACACAAGATTGGGATCGGAATGAAAGATGTATGCAAAACTTATATTTGCATAGGCATACACAAATATGTAGAGGTAATGCATATAACTTCCATCTTTAAAATAAAAAATAAAAAATCCCATCTGGCAGTGGAGAGCTGTTTTTGTTCAGAATAACAGCAGTGTGTTAGAAATGATGGATGCAGTTCCAAAACAAAACAAGGTCAACCAATCGAAGATGAGATGCAACAAGCGACTGAAAACAAGTTTCACCAGTTTCTATATGATTAAGAAGGGAAACTATACAGTCCCAATGCATCAAAACGCAAGTAGTTACATGGCATGCCCATCTGTGCAGGCGGAGCTCATGGTTGGGTGATCCGGGTCATCATCTGAAGCACCCCATTATGAATTGGGGATATCCAGACCAAGACCTTTTGATGAGTGGCCTACAAATAGACAGTTAAAAAAAATCTTGCAAGGGACCAGGAAAAAAGAAAAAAAAAAAAAAAAAAAAAAAAAGGCCAAATATTTGATGGCTAGGACCTTCCAATGTGAAAGTTTTTGTTCCATCCACATTACCGGTGCAGCGATTAGGAACAAAGAAATATGGACCCTTTGCATGAGCTGGACCCTGCAGGACACTTTTGACAATCCAATGCATCAAGATCAAGAGCCTATAATATCTCAATAAAGAAAATGTCATCTATACACCTACCTACCATTTTGAACTAGACAAAAGCAGAATTAACATTGTTTTTTTTTTTTTTTTTTTTCGAAGGGTAATGCATATTGTATTTAAGAGAAGGAAAAAACAAGAGAAAAGGAAAAAACAAAAACATTGGGCTAGGGCCACTGAGGTAGCGGACCAACTAGACGCCAAGAAACAGAAGATTACATCCTTTAAGCTTGTCTACACTAGTCGCCCATTCAACAATACACTGTTGGACTCTATGCACTAGGGACGTAGCTGAATGCGAGTCATTTTTAAAACATATGCTGTTTCTCTCTTCCCAAACAGTCCACCAAACAGCCAGAAGGGCTGATCTCCAGAATTAACAGTGTTATCATATATCATTTGGAAGGTCACATCACCAGGAACTTACAATGATGAATTAGTCAATCCATGCATTTCATGGAGGTTAACATAACCCATAATACATACATGCATGCCCCAGATAGGAACTACTCAACCACAGGCAATAATGCCATAGCATCTTTCCCACCAACATGCCACTTGTGGAGGATATGGTGGAGGATATCCATACCATAAAAAACAGTAGGACCCACCAAGAAGATCATCTGGCATAAAAAGTAAAGCTGGTGCGATCATCATATGGACCACATTGTTGGAATCAATGGATAAATGTGTGACCCACCGTACAGATCTGGCCGCCTAGTGTATTGATCAGCCTGATTTTCAAGATAGGTGATCTTCATGGTGGGGGCTATGGTTTTCATGGTATAGATGTCCTACACAAGTGACATGTTATAGGGAAAGATGGTATGGCACCACTACTTGGTGTCGTTGCTTGTAAGTTATCAGTTCTCACCCCCAAAATCTGCCAAATTGGAAGATCCTAGCCATTCCATCCTTTGCCCTTTTCAGCTCAATGTGGACCATTGCTTTATTTCTTTTCTTAACCGTCTATTTTCAGACCACAAATAAGGGTTGGGGAATACTAGCAGTCTGGACTCTGGATCACCCAATCATGGGCCCCACTTTTACAAACTGGGGGCCCTAGGATATTTTGCATATCTCCAAATTGAGGATCATATAATGCCTCAAAAACCATAACAACCGTGCATTTAATTTCTACACTTACTGCAAGGAAATGAATTCCATCCAGTCAAATGGGTTCTCCACATTATACTTCTTCGGGCACCCCAAAGCAACCTGGAAAAAAAAAACAATAGGCAGCTTCAGCTAATGCCATCTGAAAATTTTGAGTTAGAAGCTAAACAGAAGAAAATGAATTTACCAGCAGACGATCTGCAACAAACTTTATGTACTGGCTCATAAGAGCCGAATTCATGCCGATCAATGCGCATGAAAGAGCTTCACAAACGAACTCAATTTCTATTTCTACAGCATCGTGCATGATTTGGTGCACCCTTTGCCAGTTCAATGGTTGCTGCAACAAGCTGTAAATGAAAATAATTAGAGACTCATCCAAGGTTTTACAATTTGGTTTCAGAATGCAACCAGCCTTGGGGCTAGAACCACTACGTGTTGTTTGGTGTATGACTCATCCAGAACATGTAAATATTTTGGGTAGTGTGACAAATACCACTGAGATTTTGAAAATATCCCAATAATGTTGTGAAAATTACACTAAATAAAATCGCAGGATTTCCAAAATACGGCAGATGTTAAAATATTGCGTTTTTATCACGATATTAATTCGAAAAATAAAAATAAAAAATAAAAAATCTTAAGGAATTTGATATAAATACATACATTTGTAATAAAATAAAAAATAAAAATTCAGCAGGATTTCCCAATAGTATCCCAAGAAAACCCTCAAAATTTGAATATCACCCGAGAAATTTCCAGGTTGAGTGATTGCAGAGAACAAGATTTGTGACTGTGGTTTTAGGGAGGCAACTCAGTTTGTCCTCGAGCAAAACAAAGTTGACTTTAGTTTTGGCGAGTTTTAATTCCAAGCACTCCTCACAGAGAAACAGATGGCTGCGGAAGGGGTAACGGTAGATGGAAGAAACAACAGTTCACCTGTACAAAAGGCAAGCGAAATCACAATGGAGGCCCTCGTCTCTTGAAATTAATTCATTTGAATATGTCAATCCCGGCATTAGACCCCTCTTTTTCAGCCAAAAAATGGCACAGAAGCTGAGAAGAACAGAACAAACCGTGGAATGAGAAATGCTGATATTGTAAAAGGGAACAGATTGTGAAGGCTAGAAAGAAGCTACTACCTTCCAGAGAAAAAGATTCCCTCGACACAAGAGAAGGCCACTAGTCTCTCTGCAAATGAAGTAGAACTGCATATTGGAAAACTTGGAGGAATGAGAATCATCGAAAAGCACAAAATTCTATGCTTCCAGTACAAATCGGCAGCTGAAAGGCAGTACATAAAGCTGTTATAGCATATCAGAATTCAACATAGAGGGATTGTACAGCAGCCAGTTGCACTTTATTTGCACAAGTGGGTCCAAGGTTCGGTGATCCATGAGGTTGACCTCACTGTCGATGAGAGATGTCCAAAAACCTTCCAGACTGGAAGATCCTAACCATTGAATTTTTGGACATTTTGGTATCATTGCTTTTTTCTTCTATTTCAGGGGTAGTATGTTTCAATCTGGGAGATTTTTGGAGGATCCCCCATCCAGATTGAGGCCCATCAGATCAACAATCTGGATCACCAAACCACATGCCCGCTTGCACAGACTTGGCTTATCAGGAAACTATACATGTCCTAATGCACAAAGAAATCCTATAGTTGCCCTGCAATATAAACTAAAACACAAGTCTGATACATCTGACACAACTTTTGAATGCACTTTACTTTTCAGGAGGAATGCACAGAATTTTCACAAATGACCCATTATAATCTACTATGGATAGTGTAAGTTAAATAAGTCCTAAAAGACGGAAAAATCCATGGAGAGGGCACTAACTAAAGGGGGCAGTGGACAACACATGGAAAGCAGCATTTTATGATTGATTTCTGTTTGTTGAGAATGCAAGAAGAATACGTGGCTCAAATGTCTTCACTAAGTCTCTCATATTCCTAAAAACTGTCGCTAGGGAACTCATGCTTCAAAGAGATGCACTTCAAGATAGAATTTTCTGTTCTTTAAAACAAGTAACAATAGGAAAAAAGTTCGGGATTCAACCCGATTAAATGTTTCTCAAAAGACAACCCCAACAGCTCCTAAGCATCATCACTATCTAAGCCTTATCCCAACTAACTGGGGTTGGCTACATGGATCATGTTCTGCTATTCAGATTCACGATGGAAGAAATGGCATAAGTTTGACACCGGCTGCCAACTTGACACAACCCTCCTCCTTTATCCAGGCCTGGGACTAGCAAGGAGAGCACTAACTCTCATAGACACAGTGTAGTAGACTATTACATAGGTAAATTACAATCAGTCGCTATCTAATAGTCTATCACATAGGTTGATTACAATCAACGAGTTCAACAGCTCCTAAGTGTATTAGAAAAAAGCTTTTCTTTGAGAGGTTTTTAGAAAAAGGGCCTGAGTTTTTGCGTGTTGTTATTATAATTTATTACAGTTTTTGCGTGTTGTAAATTCAGTCAGACTGTAGACTCCTCCAAGATATTCTAGAGATCTCTTATGTAGTCTTGAGATTGTAATCTTATAGATATAGAAAGATTATAGAATCCTCATAGATAGACTTGAGAAGCCTATCATGTACTGTTGAGACTCAAATATTGCATAATTTTCCCCATTTACATCCTGGTTTTATAAACATGAATTAGCTTAATGTTCTATTTTACTCATGTATGAGTTGCAAGATGAATTTAAGAGCTTGGATTGAAAAAGGGTGCTAAAAAGCATGGATTTGATGCTCAAGAATCACCAAGGAAAGGGATGGATCTTAGGAGACCAAGATTGAAGAATTCACATGCCAAAAATCCAAGAAAATTAAGTGAAGAATGAAGAAAATCGAAGATTTGAAGTAAAGAATCTTAAAATCGTCCTGAAAAAGTGTATTTTGATGCTCTGAGGTATATTTTGGAAAACTGCGCAGCAGGAAATCTATTTTAAACAAACTGTGCAGCGATAAGTATATTTTGGAAAACTACGTATATTTGAAGCGGTTTCTAGGATTTTTCAACTTTGTACGAAAATTAGAGTTCCCTACTTATAAAGAGGGCTTCCTAAAGCATTCCTAAGCATCATTCAAGGCATCTCAAAGCAAAATTTAATGTTTTTAAAGAGTTTTTAATTTTATTAGAGTTTTATAAGTTATTTTTTTTAGATTTTTTCTATTTGCATTTATTTCTTTCTTCTAATTTTTTTTCTTTCTTATTTTAATTATGTTTTTCTAAGTTCTTTCTAGCCTAAGCTAGAAGGGAAGCACATGGGTTTAATAATTCTTTAAGATTACAATCATTGATTTTTTTAATGGTGTATATGTTATATATTATTTAGGTTATGTTTTTTATCCTCTTGTGAGATCCATATGTTTCCATCATATGAGATCCACATTAATGGATAGGCTTACCCTAGATCAATCAGATTTCCTAGATAGAAGAGGTTCTCTACCTGTTATATTTCTTTGATTTTCATTATCTCATTGATATTGAATTCTTAAAATCACTGACACATGAGAATATATATCAATGGTGCAAATCCATGATTTTCTAATATTTTATATCACTTATTAAAATATTTAAACTGTTTTATTTTCCGATTAAGCTGATCATAGTGCTCAGATCCTAGTTGTGTTATCCAAGTCATCATGATTTTGGAACATTAACCTATATGTGGAACTTTGAAGCTTAGGCGTTATTTTATTCAGTTGAATTACATCCATTCAAAAATTCCAAAATCAAATCATCAATTTAGTTTTTTTTACTTAATTTGTTTTGCATTTGATTTTTTCCTTCTCACAATTCATCTCCCTATGGGATCGACCCTGTATTCACGGGATACTACTTACAAACCTCTGCACTTGGAGCCAAGGAATCATGTACTCATTCTAGTCAAGTAATACAAGTCTTCTCTTCCTTTTCTCTATTCTCCTCCTCTTTCACTAAATCTCTGGTTTCACTTGTTACATGATGTTGTATATAAGGGTTAATCTTGTCATAGTGTAATGTACTTGTTATGTATATACAAGGTCATTAACGTTAGTTCATTGATTCATATTTGTATTTGCCTATATGCCTTTATGCTCTTGTCAGTGAAGATAGATTATTCTCTCAACCTTTTATCACAAGTTTCATGATATCATAGACACTTTCAGATCTAAGCATTTTCCACTGCTTTTGGACATCAAACAAGGATATCTTTTCATTTTGTTTGTTCATCCGCATTCTGGGTTTTGAATACACTCACTCACATGAGGCCGTATGCCGATGTCAGCAACCATACAGGTGACAAATTTAGATCTAGTCAAATTTAGATTATCGACAACTAGTTTAGGGCTGTGTCCAGGTGAACCTAAGCCCAACCTGCAAAGTTAAACCTTGAATTGGGCCAGGCCCTGGTTCATGGATGATTTTGCCAGCCTGAGCTCAAATGTCCACCACTTCTGTGCAAGAACCAAGCCTTTCATTAGGTGTTCCCACCATGCATGTACTGTGGCCTAAAACCAAGTCAGTCCAATCATCAGCACGGCTACAGCAGTTACGAAGGAACAAATTATGGTGAAAAATATAAAATGTGTAATATACTACAAAAATGCCCTTGAGAAACCTACTACACGGCTACGAATGAACAAACTATGTGAAGAATATAATATATTTTCATATTACGAAAATGCCCTTGAAAAACCTAGGCTAGGTGGACCAGCCTTGGGTTGGACTGACGAGCTTTTAGATATAGAGCACAATCTGAGTACTAAATTGGCTTGAATTTTAAGCCCAGGCCTGGCTGTTGGGCCTGATAATCAAGCCTATGCCCGAAAGCCTAACAAACCAACCTTGTCCATTGACTGTGGTAGAAAGTAGTCCCTCTCTATGGATCTCAATCTTTATTTGGTGATGATTTTTCAAATACATTTGGGGCCTGTTTGATTTCCAATTTCATATGAAATGCAAAGTAAATGAGCCATCATTGTCATTTTCAAGTGTTGTTTAAACATAAATGATGGCTCATAAATTGAGAGTCAATTACACTTGTAAAGGAATGAGGTGAAGAAAAATGTAATCATTGCATTTTCACACAATAAAACCCCCATTTTCAAAGTAATTATTGTGTAAAATAAACAATGTAATAAGATAATCATCATAGTCAAATGCAAGAGATGTTGATGAGGACATCTGAGCACCTTTTAGAGTTTATAAGAGGAGGAGGAGAGCTGCCCCAGTTTCTTTATGTTTAGGTGATCATTACATGGAGCCTAGTGGGCCCAATTTGAACATTTGAATACGTGTTCATTTATTCATGAAGGTAAGAGGATAAAGCTACATGCGCTTCCGCTCAAAAGAAACCCGAAGAAGGAGGACGTCAAGAAGGGTGACCCAAAAGATGTGAAGAAGTCGCGCCCTAAGTCTCTCCACATAATCAATGCCAAAGAGTTTGAAAGAGAGATAAAGTATGATTCGATGGTGTATGCCCTCATGGCAAGAGAGGTTACACCCAAGGTTAGTATAGAGTTGCCACCTGAAGTCATTCTAGTGTTGGAGGAGTTAAGCGATGTTTTCCCAGAGGACCTATCGGAGAAGCTTCCACCCATGCAGGACATTCAGGATGCTATCGATTTTGTCTCCGGGTCGATTCTACCAAAGCATTCTCATTACTGAATGAACCCCACGAAGCATGCAGAATTGAAGAAGCAAGTGGATGAACCCCACGAAGCATGCGGATTTCACCTCTAGCGAAATAAAGTTACAGTGATGCACGAGGATATCCGGGTCTCATCGCTGAAGCTCTACTTCTGTGATCAATGTACTGTTAACTCTGGTTTGCCCTTCCACTTGACAAGGTACTCCTAGTAATCTCTATATCAGGTGGAAACCGCTTCTTCATCTAAGATATCCTCCATCTCCTCTCTTTTCGTAAGTATGGATGGTACGAGTGGTAAAGGTTGAGAAGAAGGGTCAGTAATGGCCATGGGTTATGGGACAGGTCAGGGGCATCATCATCAAAGTTCATGTGAGGGTTAGGAGAGGGTCCATGAAACGGTACAAGATCTTCCACATTAAATGTAGAACTAATGCTCATGTTAGGTAGAAAATCTAAGTAAGCATTCGAGCCCAGTCTTTTCAAGATTTTATATGGTCCAGTGCTACGAGCTTATAATTTTTTTATGGTTACATGTGGAAACCTTTTTAGACGTATTCTAATCATGACTTCATCACCCATAACAAACTCTTTAAACCTATGGTGTGAATCAACAATCATTTTGCATGGTTCATTACTTATATTGACTATTTTTCTAATCTCCACATGCAAGTCATGCATATGTGGTGTAGATACATGTGCAAACTCTAAATTCCTATAGAACACTGACACGGGTATGCAATCTACAGGGGTTATAGGATCATCTACTTGTCTTTTCATATCCACTTGCTCCCCGGGACTAATTTAATCGTGACAAAGGTTTGGTAGAGTCAACGCGTGAATGTCCCGCACGGGTGTAGGCTCAACCGATATATCTTCTGGAATAACATAGACTCCTCCAATACCGGACTCACCTCAGGTGATAACTGTACACTACCCTTGAGTGTAACCTCAGGTGGCATCTCCATAATAACCTTAAGTGTAAGCTCACTTGCCACATGGGCATATATCATCAAATCAATTTTAGTCTCCCTTTCAAATTCTTCGGCATTAACTATTGGATGAGACTCAAGCTAGAGTTTCGTCACATCTTCAGTACCACATTACTTTTGGGCGGGAGAGGCTTCAAGGCAAAAAGGTTTGCCTTCAAACAAAAATGAACACGTATTCGAGTGACCGAATAATGTTGCATCCCTATCATACAACCAAGGCATGCCCAAAATGATATGGCCTATACCCATAGGCAAAACATTACATCACAACGTATCCGTCTAAGAACCAAACTGGATGGGACTAGGACAACGCTGAGAAACCGAAGTCGAAGATGCATCAACCCATGATTCTAGCATAAGGCTGAGGGTGAGGAATGACTAGCATAACTTAGCAGCCCACGATTCTAGCAAAGATCACATTAATGCAACTACTACTATCAATAATCACCTTGTAGTTTTTGCCACCACACTTGTCATGAGTGTCGAAAATTGAATTCCTACACCAATTATCACTTTCTAGAATCTAGCTCTCAAGGCACAGCTAACAATTGCAAGTGGCACAGTCTCAACATCTTCAATTTCCCATATATGAAATTCATTTTTCAAAAAAAAAAACTCCTTCAATTTGATCCCCGACTTGTGATTGGACATCTTCCCTAGTGTCGCGGTTTGCATGGAAGGAGGCTTCAAGTTGATCGACATGCACATTGGCCACGGTCAATTGAGTCGTGGTGGTCCTATTGTGCACTTCAATGGCCATCAGAAGGTGGTTGATAGCATTAAGGGGCTCAACAAGCTGCTCTAGATTCATAGTGGGATGTAAACCAAAGTCACGTCCAAAACGAGTGGGCATACACAAGGCAACTCTAAGGGAAAAACCTAAATCCTAGGGTGATGTTATGACAAATACAAAACCAACCTAGAGATAAAATTGGACACACTAGAGACACTAATATGAAAATTCAGCAAGCTATTATCCTGAAATACTACCCTGAAAATTCAGAAAAATGGCAATTTGAGAGTACCAAGCTGAAAATTCAGTAAGAGTAATCTGAAAATTACGAACTAAAAATTCAGCAAGGTGACAACCTAAGATTACTACGCTGAAAATTGAGCAATGGTATAAGTGGAAAATGCTAGCTGAAAATTCGGCAATGGGACACTCCAAACTAGAAACAAAAATCTGCAATATGATCCTAGATTCTATATGCAATGTATGCTCTAATAACCCTAGATGTGACTCTAACATAAGTGCAACACAAAAATCCTATGCTAAACTTATGGCTCTGATACCAAATTTGATGCAGGACATGATTTAATGCTAGCATGCATAGAGATTATGAAAGAGCCCATAAAGTAATTCAATTAACAAAAGATGTTAACCCACTAAGTAATTAAGAGTAAACAATAAGAAATAAAATCCAATTTAACCTAAATCACATACCCGTATGCTAAGAAATTACATAATTAAAACTAGCCCTGACGGAAGGATAGAAGTTCCAATTTAGCATAAGCACGTTCCACACTCAAGGGACAAACTTGTAGGTTTTATAATTAGGGTTAGGAAAGGGGAAATTTTGAAATTTGAAAAATTAAGGTTCATGGGAATTGGGGATTTTGGAAATAGGATTTTTAGAAATTTGGAAAAATAAAAAATTGGGGATCTGGGGTTTAGGGTATGGTTATGGATGGGGAATCAAGGGGTTTTTATGGGGAAGCAAGAGAAAATCAAAGGATTAAGAGGTTGTCCATACGGTCAGCCTAGGGGCTCGCACGCCTGAGTCATTGATTAGGGTTTTTTGGTTCCTCAATGGTTGATTTCGGTTGAGATTGAAGTTAGATGATGAAAAGTTGAAGAAAAATATAATTTGGATGGTCTTGGATAGGAAGGGAAGAAAAGAGTTAAAGTTTTGGGGAAAATACCTCTTTTAGATATAAAGAAAGAGAGAATGAAGATGATAAATGGAAGACTCGCACTTCTGTTGAATGGGGAATGGAATTGCACCACACCCCAGCTCCAAATCACATGGAATATTCTTCAAATCATATAAAGAAGAGAAAACACAAAGCTTTTTTTTTCAAAATAATGGCGTTAGGGCTTCACACGCTCATCTTTCTCTTTTATAGTCTTAGAAAAGACCTTTTACAAAAAGACTCTCAGATAAGATTCTCAACATAAAGATGCTTAATAAATTAAAGTTGTTCCTAACTCCCTAATCTCAACACAAATATAAGGTATAACAAAAATAACGAAACATGTAAATAATCTAAACTACTAAACTATTTCGTGGTCTATGGGGGTCCATGATCGAGATGTCCGATGATGATCCAATGGTCCGATCATTGTGTCCACCCAATCCAATAGTCTGATGTGTCCATCAAGCTCCTATATGCAGCTCACATGCATCTTCTTAGTGTAGAGTCTTCAAAGATGCACAAACATGCACGTAGGGTCTTCAACATGGCTAAGAATGTGAATTGGGCCAAGTGGCCCCATATAATGGTCGTCTAGCCATAAAGAGACTGGCTTAACTCTCCTCCTCTGGTATGGTGCTCGGATGTCCTCATTAAGGTATGCTTTAGAATTTATGGAGGGATGCTTTATGATCTAAAAGATTTAAAATTAGTCAAACTAAAATAGAGCACATGGAGTGTAATTTTAGTAATAACTAATAATAGGAGTGAAAATGAGGAATTAGTTAACATTGTTGACCAAGAAGTTTTCCAAAATGACCACTTTTAATACCTTGGGTCAATAATTCATAAGAGTGGAGAGATTGAGAAGGATGTGACCCATAGAATTCAAGTTGGGTAGAAGAAGTCGAGATGTGCCTTTAGAGTTTTATGTGATCATCATATACCACTCAAACTAAAAGGAAAATTTTATAGGATAGCTATAAGACCAGCCATGCTTTATGGGACATAATGTTGAGTAGTTAAAGAACATGTTCATAGGATAAGTGTAGCTAAAATGAGGATGCTGAGATGGATGAGTGGCAATACAAGGAAGGATAGAATTAGACATGAATGCATTCAAGGGAACCTAGGAGTAGCATCAACGGGTAATAAGATGAGGGAAACTAGACTTGGATGGCTTGTTCATGAGCAACGGAGACCAAGAACCATGCCGATTAGGAGTGATTTGGTACAAGTTGAAGGCTCTAAAAGGGCAAGTGGCAGGCCCAAAAGGACATGGATAGAGGTAGTAAGGAAAGACTTGATGACAAATGGTCTAACTAAAGATTTGGCCCTTGATAGAGTAGAATGGCAAAACAACATTCTTGTGGCCAACCCCAATTAATTAGGATAAGGCTTAGACGACGACAATGACGATGATGAAGACAAGGAGATTATTCTCTCAAACTTTTAATTCATGTTTCATCACTAACTCGAGTGGTTTCGCAGTCTGTTTGCATGCATGCAACTGATCAAATCCTATAGGATTAACCTTACTTTATTTTGAGAGGAGATGAAAGGAAACCAATTGTGAAAGAGGGGCCCTACGAACGTGTTTCAACTTTGACATGGGCCATTTTGCAGAAATCCAACATCTAGCTTTTCTGGCAAATTCTTTCGAGGGAAAGAAAAGAAAATTTCTGGATTCCTACACCATTCCAAACAGGTCCTGAATTCCAGGTAAAACGGGGATGATCATAATCCACCTCTGGGAAAAATTAGAAATTAATATATAGATGAATTGTGTCTTTGTAAAAAAATCCTTAAAAAGTTTCGAGCCAAGCTGATGCCCAAATCAAGTGTTCAGTCCTCATCTAAGTCAACGACGGACTCATACCAGTAATGAAATTGCTTCCACATGCCAAATGGTACTCATCTTAGATCCATTAAACCTAATCCCAAGAAGTATATTGACAATAAACAACTTACCTTAACATAAGCACACTAATCCACATAAGAACTCCATCACTCACAAATTAAATCATGTAGATAAAAATGAAAAAATCTCCACTAGGCTTTTGTCTGATAAATACAACATGGGTTATAGAAAAATAAATCAGGAAGTACATAAATAGCATGTACATATTACTAAAATACAAGACTAAAATATTATGGTATTTTCCTAACAGTTAACCCGACATACATCCGACATGCTTCTAGACATGGCACGACATGCTTCGAGACATGACATAATTTAGCAATAAGAGGGCAGAAATTTAGTGATCTTGCTAAAAATATGCTCTCATCATCCCCAGGGACAGCATGGATAGGGTACAACTGTACAAGTAAGGTTTTATTTAAACTAGATATTGAAGTATGAAGCACATATATGATATGGCTATGTCTGACAACAAGACTGGCATTGCAATGCACGTTGGAGAAGCTTTGGGCAAAGAAATGTGCAATGACCTTTCTTTTAACTAAATTAGCAAGTATGATAGATGAAAAGAGATTCGCAAGTATGATAGATGAAAAGAGATTCTGAAAGAATATCGAGTTATCTTAGGCACCCACCATATGACTGTGTATGATAGCATTATGAACATTGCAATGCACATTGGAGAAACTTTGGGCCCAAAAAGATGTCAAGAGAATGTTGTTACTAAAGGCACCCAACATCCTAATGGATAACCATCACTAAGCACTCTTTCAATAGAAGCATGGGATGCAGGGGTTCCACCAAGTTGAAGAGAAATAACAACCCAAACCATGCCATCAAGAGCTAGACCCTGAGGACATAAGAGGGATGACACCTTGGTTCCCAACCATCAAGACCCTGATGGAATAAGAGGGATGACACCTTGGTTCCCAACCACCAAGACCATCTTCTTCAAGAGTTAGGTTGATCTCTCTACAACAATAACCCATGTAACTAGGAAGCAAGTGGGTATCTATGTTGAACATGGACATGATGTGTCAAGCATTGGGAACAATGGAAAACCCGACAGGTCCACACATAAATTATAATGACATTGAAAAATGAATTATTATATGATTTTTGTCAATAAATGTAGAAGTAGAAAAAAATTAACAATATTAGAACCAATATCATCATCATCATCATCATCTAAGCTTTATCCCAACTAATTGGGGTCAGTTACATGAATCCTATTCCACCATTCCACTCTTCCAAGGACAATGTCCTCAGTTTTTCTTTTTTTTTTCCATCCACATCCTTTTGGGCCTTCCCTTTCGAACCAACTCACTCCTAACTAGTGGAGTTTGTGGTCTCCAGTACACGTGGATGAACCTCTAGTTTGCATCATCTATTACTTATTGGGGCTACTCCTAAGCTCCCTCAAATTTGTTCATTTCTAATTCTATCCTTCCTCGTCTTGCCACTTATCCATCTCAACATCCTCATTTCAATTA
Source organism: Magnolia kwangsiensis (assembly GCA_037074715.1). Lineage (NCBI taxonomy): Eukaryota > Viridiplantae > Streptophyta > Magnoliopsida > Magnoliales > Magnoliaceae > Magnolia > Magnolia kwangsiensis. The sequence goes on along the minus strand of CM073579.1, from coordinate 17,585,519 downwards.
TACTCGGTCTGTGAATGTGTTGTTCCTGCACCGCCGAATATTCTATCCCAGAAAGCATGGGTGGTCTTATAGCTATCCTATGAAATCTCCCCTTCAGCTTGATTTGTATGCAGAGATCACATAGAACTCCGAAGACACTTCTCCATTCATCCACCCAGCTTTAATTCCATGAAAAAGATCCTTCTTGATCACTCCATCATCTCATCAATTATAGACCCAAACTATCGGAATTGGTCATTTTTGGGTACTTCTTTGTCATTGATAACCACATATAAAAAATGATTAAATGCGGTAGTAAAAAAGATAAATGAAGATCTTTTCCTAATAGTTGGTCGTACGTATGTTTGGCTTGTATGTCCAGTCTAACAAGTGTCCAACATTCCAATAATTTAGAAACGTGTCCCTGTAACACTGGCAGAATCTTTAGAAATAATAGTTGGCTATTAGTTTTGAAGTTCCCTGGGAGAGTGGATCATTAGGACACTAGTTTCGATGAGGTTGCTGCGCTGTTGCAAGGGGTGAAATTCGCAGCAGAGTCCAAGTTGTGCCCTTTCATTATTGAGAGACTCGAGTAATGTCATCAAGTGAGTTAAGGAGAAAGCTGCTCCGTAGAGACTTGCTCATTAACAAGAAGAAGCCATGGGTCTCTCCTCTTCAATTCAGTTGAACCTGGTGGATGTCAAAAGATCAGCTAATTCCGAATCAGACAACATGGCCAAGGAAAGTGCCCACAAGTCCACAATTAATAGGTGGTTTTTAGCATCATGGTTAAAAGACTCCGCAATTCGGACCAACATATTCAATCTTGAGTCGAGTTGTGACTCACTTGAGTCAGGGGTGACTCATCCTAGTGGCTCGTGTTTTTGAACCAGATTGGGTCCAATTGAATCCAAGTTTATTACAACCATGTTTTACATGACCTCTTGGTGCTGCTGTATCTGGAGGTTTTATTGTTTTTTTCTTTCATATTGAGTGAATGAGTGTAGAGGCTTCCTAGTTCCATGGTTTGTGTTGTATTTTAATTATTGTTTTGTTGTGACCCCTTTTGTTGTTTATGACTAAAATTTTCCATTTGTCAAAAAAATAAAGTTGCACTTAGTAGAAGCAAATCAACAAACAAGTAGCATATAAAACCTTTTATCTCCTCTAAACAGTGAAATAAGAACATTTTCATAACCCAATTGGCCCTTGGCTGTTGCAGAAGGAATACCTCAATAGAGAGAGTATCATGTAGACACACCCCTTTGGATTGTGCCAGTATAGCTCAGCTTGGGGTTAGTACTGGGCAGGACCATGGATGGTTCCACTAGTCCAAGTACAAGAGGAAGGTTGATCTCTGGTGGGCAGTTGATCATAAACCTTTTCCAATATACCATTTAGAAGCCAACCCCAAATAGCTCAAGAAAGGCAAAGATGATGACAGTGATGATGACTGAAGTATCTAACGAAACTATAATAGATCAGAACAATATGAACATTGTGATGCACATTGAATAAACTTTGGGCCGACAATTGCATGATGGCCTTTCTTTAACCAAATGAGCAAGTATAGCAGATGAAAAAGATGCTAGAAGAATGTTGAATTACCTCTCAATCCACTTCAGTGCCCACTTGGCCTTTCTAGCAATACAAGGAATGTTTTCTACAGCATTGAACAACCTATGCTTCTCCTTTGTATCCTTGATATATGTCTCTAAAAGTAAGCTATACATCTCTGAGAAATCATGAAAAACATTCAATTTAGACTGCCAGAACATCTCAAATCATTGCAAATCCACAACAACACCTACAAAGCTCCACCTGAATGAATATTCTCCATGGCAATCTGAAAACCATAGAATGCTCGAGCCTACAAAAGGGAGAAACTTACTGTTAGAAGGGTTTGTGTTTGGGGGTGCTCACGACTTCAGAAAAGTAAGGTTGGGTCTGATAATTAATAATTTCCATTGGACTGAGTGGCTGTAAACCTAAGCTAGCCATTGAGTTCGCTTCTTGGAAAACAAGAAATAATCATATAAGCACTTTTGTGCCCGTTCGACAAAGAAAACTAACTGGATGCACTGCAGTGTGTTATTGTCATTTCCCAAATGATAGACAAAATAAAATGGCACTTAGAACCATTGAAATTGGCACTTCCCCAAATGCAGCCTAAGAGCATGTAAAAGGCGACAAAACAATAGGCCAATACTACTTTTAGCTACAAATATGTAGTAGCTTGTCAATTCTGCCTGGTGTCGATGCACCAACCAGTCCCAAGCCCAGGTTAAGGGCAAGGGTTAATATCAGCTGGACAGCTGGTCATCAAAACTTTACCAAGTAAACCATAAGAATTCTTATTTCAAATCTTAATTAGAAACAAGATTAGCAAAGCTGATCCCCAAGCCCAAATAGATGGAGTGCTATGATGACAATGACGATGATGATAATGATTACGACAGTATGATGAAATGCAGAACTTTACATGCCAATTGGACACCTGCTTGCAAGATCCTAGTTGTTCATTAGGAGAGCCACAGTGAGTTGTGGCCCAGAAATCAGACCTGTCCATTCACGGGGTGAGCTGCTTATTGATTAAAAGGATGGTTAGTAAAAAGAAGACCATGATCCACATTCACATGCAGTTGTTGCTCATCTGATGATGGTATCAGTCCAGTTTTGGGCCATAACCGTAACACAAACATAGTACAGCTGATGATGAATTGGCCCAAATGCCGTCCAAATGGGGAGAGCAGAGTCAAAGTCCAACTTTGGTAGGTTGCCATAGCAAAGGTTATTCTTGTCATAAAAAAAGATCATAACATCCAATTAGAAGCACCAATTTCTGTGGTAATGAATGGATAGAGTTGGGAGAAAAATCAATGTTTGATAAAGAAGTAGTGAAGTGCATGTTCAAGGTAATGACCTCTGGTATTTGAACATCTTTCAAAAATCTTGCAGCCAAATTTTCCAAAACAATACCATCAGATGCAGCAAAAAATGCCAATATATGACTTATAAAGTGCCTCTCGGAACCAGAAAGAGCTTCCCAATGCTGAATATCATGTGAAAGATCAACCTCCTCAGCTGCAATTCCATGAACACATTATCAGAATTCAGATATGTGTACAAAATAGGACTATGAAAATAATAATAATAATAATAAAGGAATAGTTTCACAACTGAACAATTTAAAAAGAAAGGAAATAAAAGGAATGAATATTGCAGCAGTAGAATCCATTTGAGTACAGGAGAGATTCCAAACCAAAAATACACCTGGGTGCTATTTGAACAGTCAACTCCCCGAAAACGAACAGAGGAAAATGTGCTTGGAATCTACAAATTGTGTGTTTTTCAGAAATCAGATTTTCCTCCATGAATACATGAAAGAGAGAAGGGATGTGGTGAAATGGAAGAAGAAAAAAAAACATTTGAAAAAAAACAAGAAGCTAAAGCTCACAAATGACATCCAAGAGATGAAAGAGAACACCAAAAGAATCAGATTAAGATGCTGAATTCATGCGAAAAAATGGAGTTCAATTTAAACAATTGATTAGAATCCCAATTCAAAATCTAAGATCATGAAGCGATGACTCGAACAAGAATAAGTCCAAAATGAGATTATCAATAATGGTATCATCATTATCATCATCATCTAAGCCTTATCCCAACTAAATAGGGTGGGCTACATGAATCATGTTCTACCATTCCACTCTATCAAGGACTATAGCTTTAGTCAGACCATAGGTCATTGCATCTTTTCTTACTACCTCCACTCACATCCTCTTAGGCATTTCCCTTGACCTTTTTAGAGCCTTCAATATATACCAACTCACTCCTTTTAATTGGCACAATTCTTAGTCTCCATTGCAAATGACCAAACCATCTAACTCTAGTTCCCCTTGTCTTATTACCTATTGGTGCTACTCAGTTCCCTCAAATGCGTTTATTTCTAATTCTATCCTTGCATTACTACTCATCCATTTCAACATCCTCATTTCAGCGACACTCATCCGATGGACATGTTGCTCCTTAACTGCCCAAAATTCTAACCCCTAAAGCACTGCTGGTCTTATAGCCATCCTATAAAATTTCCCTTTCAGTTTGAGTGCTACACAAGTATCACATAAAACTCTAGAGGTATGTCTCCATTTCCTTTACCCTGCTTGAATACTATGGGCAACACCAACATCCTTCTTAACCTCTCCACTTATATGGATTATCAACCCAAGATATTGAAAGTGGTTAGTTTGGGAAACTTCTTGGTTAGCAATCTTTACTAATTCGTCGTTCCCACTCCTGTTTTTACTAATATTGCACTCCATATACTCTGCTTTAGTTTTACTAATTTTAAATTCTTTAGATTCTAAAGAACCCCTTCATAAATCTAGCTTTTTGTTTACGCCTCCCTTGTCTTGTCAATCAAAACTATGTCATTTGCAAGCAACATACACCAAGGGATCTTTTCCAGCAAATGCCTCCTCAACTCCTCCATAATCAATGTGAAAGATATGGGCTCAATGCCAACCCTTGGTGCAAGCCTACAATAATTAGGAACTCAATTGTTCTCTACGGTCCTCACGTTTGTTACCGATCCCTCAAGCATATCCTTAATCATGTCAATATATCCTTTTATAACTCCTTTCTTTCCCAATATCTATTGGATCAACTCTCTAGGGACCCTATCATAAGCTTTCTCTAAGTTAATAAAGACCGTGTGGAGATCCTTTCTCCTCTCCCTATATGTCTCCATTAATTTTCTAAGTAGGAAAATAGATTCATCAATTGTTTAATTATCGACAATAGCATGCAAAATGAAAAATAGAAACTTTGCAATCTTATAATGTGAATTAAGCTTAGTCATGTTTACCAATGGGTTTTGAGCTTCATCAATTGTTTAATTATCAACAATGGTATGCAAAATGAAAAATAGAAGCTTTGCAATGTTACAATGTGAATTAGACTTAGTCGTGTTTACCAGTGGGTTTTGGTCAGTATTGGTGCTAAGGTTTACATGTGTAGTGTCTATGAGTCATATCCTAGAATGTTCAGATCTTCGGGAAAAATTAAAGGTGAGTAGTTATTTTTAGGCACATATAAAATAGGAATTCCTAGGTTGCTTTCATCTACTCACCCAAATAGATAGTGGATTTTATTGATTGGTTTTCTTTTAGTAAAATTTTTCTCTATAACTTTCCTTTATCTTCGTGTCTCCCCCTATAACTTGTCATATGTTTACTATGTGAGGTTGGGTTGAGAATTTAAGGCTTACTCATTCAATTGCTTGAGGAGATTGGAGGCCACGTATGTCTACGAGGCAGCCTTTTAGTTTGAAGATATTCTAAATATCTAATAAAAATTATTCAATATAAATAAGATTACATGAGCATGAATATACTGACAAGACAATTCTATATTTATATTTATATAACCATTTTACACCATACTCCTCATGGGTTGGTCTGAAATTCATGTAATTTGTGGAATTCAACCCACTAATGCAGATCCCTAACCATTTGACACAAATTCCCTCAAGAAATTTGAGACATTTAAATTTAAATTTAAATGAATAGTGTTGGCCGATTCATGACCATTCAACTGCCCAAAATGGCCCCAAATTCATGCAATCTACGAAACTCATCCCGCTAATGCATGTCCCTAACCATTTGACACCATTTTCCTTAAGAGATTGAGGAAAGAATTAAAATTAAATTCGGATGAATGGTGTCAAGTAAATTTAGGACCACCCGAATGCCCCCCAAACGGTATGAAATTCATGTAATTTATGGAACTCATCCCACTAATGCATACTCCAACCATTTAACAATATTCGCCTTATGAGATATAAGGAAAAAATTAAAATTAAATTTGGATGAATAGTGTTAGGCCAATTTGCGACCACCCAAATGCCCCCAAAATAGGACAAACTTCATGCAATCCGTGGATGCATATTCCTAAGCATTTGACATCATTCCCACCAAGAAATTTAAGAAAGTTAAAAATAATAATAATAAAATAAAATAAAAAATCCGGCACTATTCATTCAAAAAATGACCTGAAATTACAAAAAATAGAAAAGGAAAAGGAAAAAGAGGTAAAAACACTGTTTTGTTGCATGCATGTGTGGATTTAAACTTTAAACGTGTATTTGAATAATTATATTCCAAATATTTTACAAAAATACTAGAATATCATTGTTGAATCCGACTCTTTTCTGATGGTCAGCTTCTTGTCGGGAAGCGCTTGTCCGGGTTGGAAATGGAAGAGCTGGGTTGACAGAATTAGGCATCTTAGTTCCTCCTATAATGTTGAGTTTTGGCACATCTATAGAGAAGGAAATAGGCCGGCAGATGGCATGGCTAAATTAGGGAGCAGAACACAAGAATTCGCCCTTCTTCCCTCCTTTGTGGCTCTCCCTCAGGAGGTGAGAGGTCTTCTGGTTCTTGATAGGACAGGCTTAGGGGCGATCAGAAAGCGTGTCAAAAAGTAACGGTGTTTTATATTGCTGCACATAGTTGTTTCTCCTTTTCTTGGTAAGTTCTCCGGCAGTTTTTCAAGGGGAGATTTTGTTAGCATGTAAGTGCTTAGTGGATATGATAGGCGGCCAGTATAGGATCTTTTGGCCACCCGAATGCAGATCTTTTAGGGGTGCATTTGCTGTGTATTTGGAGCCATGACATGTTGATATCTTTGAGTTCCTAGATCGCAGAAAGAACCATGGAAAGGTATTGTTCATATTCTAGTATGCCTATAATATGTGATTAGAATAGTTCAAAAAAAAAAAAAGGTTTTACAGGCTGTAAACACATTATTCCTTTAAATTGTAATTTGAAAATTGGCAAAATGCCATGTTTCAAATTACATGTAGAAAAGACATTATATATAATAGAACGCCATGTTGATACAAATATATATATATATATATATATATATATATATATTACAAAAAATTAAAAAAATGGAAATTATTGTAAATTCTATGAACCAGCGAAAATGCCAAAAGAAAATTATACAACCATGACCAAATTGAGCACAAATCTAGCAAGATTTGGTCCATTTAGTAATATAATGTTAAATTAATATATTTGCAACAAGAAAGACAATTAAAAAAAGCATTTTTACCTTTTTTATTTACCCAAATTCGGCCCTAGATCCTTGATTTTCCAAAAATGGCTTAAATTATGTTTTAATCTTCAAAGATTGCACAAATCTAGTAAAAGAATGAGTCAAAAATAGTCCAAAGAAGTAAAAATATCAAAAAGTGGAGGAGAAATTGTGAAAATTGGAAAACGGTCCCCAAAAGGGGGCTTACACGGCCTTGGGCCGTTACATTGGACCATAATGGTCCGTTACAGGCAACTATAGACCCTTTTCTTTGGAACATGCCATTACGACCTTGTTACGCGAAACGACCGCGACCGCTACATAACCGTTTTTTAATACCATACGTGGGAGAGGTCGGACCAAGAAAACTAGTGGCTATTGCAAAACCAAGGTAAAGGTGTTGTGATTGTCTTAGGCTACTCGACTTCGCAAGGAGTAAAGTTGCTGGTAAATTTGTTATGTTAGGAGCCTAATTAAGGATAATTATGCTTATAAATGGGTTATGGTAATTGTTGTGGCAAGGGTTACCAATGGTTGTTCGGGTTTCCCCATGTACTATGTGTAGGAGTATTGGAACCACATCTTAATTAGTTAAGTATTCCAAGTTTTAGGAACATTCTGTGAGCCTCTAGCATGGCTGGATCTAGAACTCGGGTAAAAGCAAAAATTGATGAGGTGGCAAACAATTATAAAAACTTTTGCCAATCTATCATTTAAAAGCCAACCCCAACAAGGTGTCCCATATCGGTTACGTATTGGCCGTATCGGCCAATACGTAACGGTATCGGTTAAGGCCGATACGCGTATCGGCCGTTACAATTTTTTGTGCCCGTATCGGCCGATACGGGCCGATACGGGGCCGTATCGGACCGTTACGGGGGCGTAACGGTCACCCGTAACGGTCAGAAAACGGTCACTTTTTTTTCTCTTTTTAACCACTTTTTTTGCTGTTTTTTCCAAACTTCTTGCTTCCAAACTGTTTTTCACTCCTTCTAATAGTAATTTCGACCAACCTTGGCTAGTTTTTTGGGACAAAAACACATTATATTACGGATTTGGTTGAATCAAAGCTCGGTGGGCCATTTTTCAGAAATTCTTCAAAAATAGGTATTTACTTTCTTTAATATGTTTTTCTGTTTTAATTATGCCATATGATGTGTTAATCATAGTAGAACATGATAATGTGCATTTTACAGATTTGGGGTGCCATTTAATATTTTTTTAATATTTTTTTCTATTTACGCATGATTTTTGGGCCCTTTTTTTAAAATTCAAAAAATCAATTTTTAATAGTTGTTTTGCTGTTTTAATGATGCCATATGATGTGTTAATCATAGTAGAACAGCTTAATGTGCATTTTACAGATTTGGGGTGCCATTTTATATTTTTTTTATATTTTTTTCTATTTACGCATGATTTTTGGGCCCTTTTTTTAAAATTCAAAAAATCAATTTTTAATAGTTGTTTTGCTGTTTTAATGATGCCATATGATGTGTTAATCATAGTAGAACAGCTTAATGTGCATTTTACAGATTTGGGGTGCCATTTTATATTTTTTTTATATTTTTTTCTATTTACGCATGATATTTGGGCCCTTTTTTTAAAATTCGAAAAATCAATTTTTAATAGTTGTTTTGCTGTTTTAATGATGCCATATGATGTGTTAATCATAGTAGAACAGCTTAATGTGCATTTTACAGATTTGGGGTGCCATTTTATATTTTTTTTATATTTTTTTCTATTTACGCATGATTTTTGGGCCCTTTTTTTAAAATTCGAAAAATCAATATTTAATGGTTGTTTTGCTGTTTTAATGATGTCATATGATATGTTAATCATAGTAGAATATGTTAACGTGCATTTTACAGATTTGGGGTGCCATTTAATTATTTTTTTTATATTTTTTTCTATTTACGCATGATTTTTGGGCCCTTTTTTTAAAATTCGAAAAAACAGTTTTTAATGGTTGTTTTGCTGTTTTAATGATGTCATATGATATGTTAATCATAGTAGAACATGTTAACGTGCATTTTACAGATTTGGGGTGCCATTTAATAATTTTTTTTATATTTTTTTCTATTTACGCATGATTTTTGGGCCCTTTTTTTAAAATTCGAAAAATCAATTTTTAATGGTTGTTTTGCTGTTTTAATGATGCCATATGATATGTTAATCATAGTAGAACATGTTAACGTGCATTTTACAGATTTGGGGTGCCATTTAATATTTTTTTTTTTATTTTTTTCTATTTACGCATGATTTTTGGGCCCTTTTTTTAAAATTCGAAAAAACAGTTTTTAATGGTTGTTTCGCTGTTTTAATCATGCCATATGATGTGTTAATCATAGTAGAACATTTTAATGTGCATTTTACATATTTGGGGTGCCATTTTATATATTTTTTATATTTTTTTCTATTTACGCAAGAATTTTGGGCTCTTTTTTTAAAATTCGAAAAATCAATTTTTAATAGTTGTTTTGCTGTTTTAATCATTCCATATGATGTGTTAATCATAGTAGAATATGTTAATGTGCATTTTACATATTTGGGGTGTCATTTTATAAATTTTTCTTTGTATTTTCGAATTAGTGACTTTATATTTTTATTTGCTTATATTGGACAGGTTTTGGAGCTTCTTAGGGTTTAGTTAGAACATAAAATTATCTTTATTAACATAGGTCATACACTCATACTCATATCCTAAACCTAAAGAAATGTCTGGGTCTGACCAACAACAAGTAAGTGAGGATATTGGATGGCAACATTGTGAGAGGGTTGGTGGTACTAGGCACCAAATAAAGTGCAAGTATTGTGATAGGATAGTGTCTGGTGGAATTACCCGTCTCAAACAACATTTGACACATCGAAAGGGTCAAGTTGCGCCATGTGTCAGAGTACCCAGAGAGATAATGCTATTAATGCAAGCTAGTCTTGATGAGTCGAAGGGTAAACGTGCTGCTGTACAAAAGAAGAGAGATGATACTTTAGAAGCAGCTCGACAGGAGGTGTTTGGTCCTGAATATATGGGCGTTCGTGATGAAGATATTATTGATTCTGACGAAGATTCAGATCGGGAATTAACCATAGCTAGGAGAGAGAGCGTGCGTCTAGCTCGTGAAGAGGAAAAACGTCACCGCATGTTTGGCACGCATGGGTCAGTGCGTGATACAGGAGGGGGCAGTGGGAGTGGGAGTGGGACAGGGAGTGCAACTAGAAGTGCAACTGCTTCTGCAGCTGGGACTGAAGGTAGGGGGGTAGGTTTGGTGGGTTACGACGTATATTTGGGAGCCGACGACAGACATCTTCACGTGATGCCCATATACATTTGGATGAAGAAGTAAATGAGCCTAGGAGACCCTCTATTGATCCAATCCTATTTAGGAAAGAATCAACTAAACAAAAGAAGATAAAACAAATGTGGAGTAGAACTTCCGTTGAGAAATTAGGTAGAGCAGCAGCAAAGTTATTTATACATGCTAACATACCTCCTAACGCGGCCAATTCTCCATATTGGCAGGTGGTAATTGATGCAGCAGCAGAAGCAGGTGAAGGAATAAAAGCTCTCACGGCTAAGGAGATTAGGGGGAAATGGACAGATGCAGAGTATGTGGATGTGAAAACATACGTGGCTACCTTTAAACCTGTATGGCAAGCCAGAGGATGCACGATCATGTGCGATGGTTGGACTGGCCCAACCAGACGCAGCATGATCAACTTCATGGTGTACTGCCACTTGGGAACTATATATCACAAGTCAATTGATGCCTCAGAAGTAATAAAAAATTCTGATTATATTACTGGACTAATGGATAAAGTTGTGGATGAGATTGGAGAGGAGAACGTAGTTCAGATTGTGACAGATAATGAAGCATCATATAAGCTTGCAGGACATCTGTTGATGAATAAGAGAAAACATCTTTTTTGGTCACCATGTGTTGCCCATTGTATTGATCTTATATTGGAAGATATTGGGAAGAAGAAGAATGTTAAGGAAATGGTCGAAAGGGCAAGGGAAGTAACGACGTTTATTTACAATCATAATCAAGTAGTCGCAATAATGAGAAAGTTCACGAAAGGACGAGAATTGTTGAGGCCTGCGGCGACTAGATTCGCAACAAACTTTATAGCATTAGAGAGTTTATTCCAGCATAAGGGAGATTTGAGTGAAATGTTTGCTTCCCGACAATGGCTCAACACAAAACATGGGAAGAAGACATCAGGGACACCGGTCGACGTTGTGAACACCATACGGGACAACAAATATTGGAAGAAGGTTAAGGCGATCCTAAAGGTGATGGAGCCACTAATGAGGGTACTCCGTCTTGTTGAAACCGATGAAGCACCTACCATGGGCTTCCTATATGATGCCATGGATAAGGCAAAGCTTGCAATTCAACGTGATTGTAGAAGCTGGGAGACTTATTGGAAGATGATCGACAGGAGATGGACAAAACAACTCCATCACGATCTTCATGCAGCAGGTTATTACTTAAATCCTAGGTATAGATATGCCCAATCATTTGTTGCGGATGATGAAGTTCGTGTCGGGCTAAAAAATGTGATAAAGAGATTAGAACCTGACTTAGATCTGCAAATAAAGGCGTTGAATGAATTAGATACATTTGAAAATCGCCTTGGTAGTTTTGGAGATGCTCTTGCACAACATGCAGTATCTAGGTTGCAACCGGCCGAATGGTGGATTAATTTCGGAGAGAGTACGAAGGCTCTCCAAAAAATTGCAGTAAAAGTTTTGAGCCAAACAACATCTTCCTCTAGCTGCGAAAGGAATTGGAGTTGTTTTGCGCTCATTCATTCAAAGAATAGGAATAGATTGCAGACTAGAACATTAGATAGACTTGTCTTCATGCACTACAATATAAAATTAAGAATGCGACGACATCATAGGAGCATTACAGCTGCCGATGACGGAGACTACTGTCCAATAAACTTGGACAATATTTATGATGAGGATGACCCACTTCTACCTTGGTTGGAAACAAGGGAAAAGTAAATTGAAGAGGATAGTGAAGAATTGAAAATTGATGACCCAGAAATACGTAAAGCACAACAAGAGAGTCGTGCAGATGTGTTGGACCCAGTAAGAGGGGCAGCGTTTATGTCACGTACGGAAACGGCTCGAGATCAACAAAAGAGTATGAGTAGTGGTAGCGTGTCCGTGTCGGATGATGATGACGATGACCCCCCTGCCTCTGGTGCTGGCACTTCTGATGTTGCTCAACGCCCTATTCAGTCGTCTACAGATCGCGATGCCGATGAACATCGACGAGGTGGTACACGAGATCGAACCTACGAGTGTACCGAGTCACGATACAGCTAGCAGGAGGGTACATCTAGTGGTGCACCGCGTCCGGGAGGTCCGGAACATCAGCAGGCTCATGGTCTTGATTATTATGATGGATATTCTTATGGTCAATTGGATTATAATTATGATGGTTATACTGAGCCCGTTCCATCACATTCATGTTGGAGTAGCCCTCCCGATCAATATTCATATGATTATAGATATACAGATCCAAATTCAAGTTACTCATCACAGCAGACGCACTCTCAATCTCAAGATTCTCAACAGCCTGAGTATGGTTACCAGCATGGCTATTCGACGGGCATTGGTGGATATCCTTACTCAGGGTCAGAGTCGTTACCTAGTCAGGATCAGTCATCCTCTGGTTTCGTTGATCTAGTATTTCCTTCTGGCACTGGATATTATGGATATGCAAAACCTACACCTATTGGACAGCCTCAGCCTGATGGTGACGATGACGATGATGTGGAGGTCGAGCAACCACAAAAAAGCAGATTTTCATTTTGGTGGTGACTTGTGATTGTGAGTATATATTTGTATTAAGGTAAGTATTTGCATTTTGCAGCAGACAGCTCACAAGTATTATTGCAAGAAGCCATGTAATTATGCACACACTTGACACTGCCGAACTTGTATTTAAAATAGCTCCCCTGACAACCAATCAAGTAATCCTTAATCAAGTTGCAGGGGAGTATATCAGACACTACTAATTTTATTTTTTTTAATATTCTTGACTTGAGGATGACAGGTCATAGACATGAATCACAGTCACCTGCACACTGCACAGGTATGTTCGAGAACGAGAAATTCCTCAAAAATAATTGCAAACACACACCTAATGTAAGATATTTACATATTACATTCATTCTAATATATCTATCATTGGTAGTAGATAGTTAGAAAATTAAATATATGAATTTTGTAGTCAAATTCAGGTTATCTGGTTCATAAATTCATCAGACAGTCCGATACAACTTCTCACCAAAGAGTGGACCGTTACGCCCCCATAAACATGTTCCATTTTATAAATGAATGCATATTTGGAATGCTTAGAATATTCCGGATTAAATCCATATTTTTTCATATTTTTTTGGCAAAAAAAAAATTTTGCGCCGTTACGCCCCCGTATCCGTATCGGTTTTGGAGGTCACCGATACGCCAACCGATACCGATACGGGACACCTTGAACCCCAACTTGCTAAGAGAGAAGCTAAGAGGATGATGAAGGTCATTCTAGGTCAGGGCTACAACTTGGGTTCGGGACAACCCAATTCGATTTACCCAGCCCGAGTTTGGGTCATGTTATTAAAAACAGTTACATAACAGTAGCATTGGTAGCCGTTACATGATATGGGGTCATAATGCCTTTTCTGAAAAGGGTTCATAACAGCCCACAGTCCGATGTGGAGGAGATACATTTTCTTCCTTTAAAAACAAAACAAAAACTGTTATATGCCACAGTTACCGTAATTGAATACCTTGGTTTGGATCAGGTCAAGATCCTTGAGTCAGTTTTAGGTTAGAAAATGCCAACCCAATTTGAAATCAGGTCAGGTTGGGTCGGTTGGGAATAATAACATGCATTTGTGCCAGGTTGGGTGAGGTCAGGTAGGGCCAAGGATAGAGGAACTTGGGTTGGACACCTTGGGTTGGAATTTGGATTGGGTTGGGTCCTCTTGAGGTCAGATCAGGCTCGGGTTGACACTTATCCCAACCCATTCCGCCCGAGTTGCACCCCTATTCTAGGCCATAGGAAAGACTAAAGTAGGAAGATTATTTTTTGGGATTTCTAGAATAAGTATCCTAGCCTAGGGTTGTTTTAACGAGGGAATGTTGTTTCATCCAAATACAGGGTGGATTATATCATGTAAGTTATCTGTTAGTGAATTTTGTTTTCGCTTTATGGCCCTCTCAATTTTTCCTGCATTCACGACACGCTATTGGAATGCTACATATAGACTAATTTTATAATTGACACAAAACAGAAATGATTAAATCCAGAAGACTGAATGGTTAATCCTAATTCTTTGAGAAAACAAGTTCTGATTCCATATATCTTTTCATAGTATTTTCTACCCCCACTTCAACATGCAATGCAAATGCATGTTAATAGTATAGAGAGATAAAAGAAACCCAATTCCAAAGAAGTAGTTTGTCAGAGAGAGAGAGAGAGAGAGAGAGAGAGAGGGAGACTCTGTTCCCAAAATCATGATAGAGTTACAGAAGACAGAAATATCAAGATGAACAGACAAACCCAGTTCCAAAAAATCATTTAGGAAAAGAAATGAGAAGAATTCAATAAAAAAAAAAAAAAAAAACTCAATTCCATGAATATGAGAGAGAGAGAGAGAGAGAGAGAGAGAGAGAGAAACTACCAAATATGCGAAGAGAGAGATATAGATAACTCGATTTCCATGAAATAAACAGGAACCCAGTTCCAAAATCAGAGAGAGATTGAAGGAAAATACCCAACTTAAGAAAATCAAATAAACAGAGAGAGAGAGAGAGAGAGAGAGTACCAGTCCAAAAGCTGGCTTCAGCCTTCTTGTACATTTCCCACAACTGCTTGTATCTGATTGGAAACATGCAAAATCTCTGAGAATTCTCCATCAGAATCGGCTCTTCTTCTTCTCCTCCTCCTTCCTTCTTCAGAGAACCCATATCCACCCCAAACCCAAATTTCCTCCTCTCTCTACCTCTATCTATCTATCTACCTATTTATATCTAAAACCCTACCAAAAACCTTGAATTGTCGGTTTCTCGCTCTCTCTCTCTCTCTCCCTCTCTCTCGTTGGAGCGGTTGTTTTCTTATGGCACGGATTCTGGACGATCCTCAACGATATTGTACCAACCGCGAAATAAACTTCGCGGTTAGACGCAAACTCGCTTACACCTACGCAGAAGCGCTACTCCAAGCGCTCAAACTCGTCGCAAGTTTGCACACGTGCGAGAGATCCATGCCGTTCATAAGATGGGCCCCTAGGTGACCGTTAATTATCTCAAAAATAAATTCGGAATTATAATCAAGGAGGCTACATGTACACGTCAATTCTACCTTTGGCGAGTGAGATGACACGGTAGTGCCATTCTCCACAGGACACTAAATATTTGACCTTTAACTGTTTTTCCACCGTCACTCTATTGGACACATATCAGATGGCTAGGATTTTCTAGTAGTTGAGTTTTTGGAGACTTAAACCATCCATGCTAGTGCCCTGCATATGGACGGTTCCGATTTGCCCATAAAACTGTAACATCTAGTGCAGAGAGATGGATCTACCTACGCCGGTTATTCCGGCTCCACCGTATCATCTTTTCATGGAAGGATTGCCGCGAGTCGCAGTTACGAATGCGACGAGATGGCACACGTGTGAAGGATCTAGATCGTTGTATGGTGGACCTGCCATCAATGTGCCCTGCCGCATAAGTCAGCCCGTAAACTCGTTAAGTAGGCCACACGTGGGTTCCAACGGTGGATGCATTTTTTTCAAAAATCGGACTGACCGGATTAAGTGATTAAGTGGGCCATATGAACCGTCCATGTACTCTAATTGTGCATCGTGGATCAATTTCACTTCACCGTCCACTTGGGTTGTATATGTATGGCCCACTAAGAGATCTGATCATCCTGACGTTTAAAACAAGGCACCTAAATTCTGGGTCCCTTCTGATGAGCCGATTCGATATCGCACGAGTGCGACAAATTACCACGTGTGAGAGACAGGTGATGAAATAAGTGTAAGGGTGGTTAGCATTCCCCCGTGTTCCCGCATGAAGAGGAGTTATCTGGGGGACTAGCGGAGTATGACTGTTTCGTACGCACGCATTCTGCCGCTGTAATGTGGAAGATCTGTATGCAATCCAAACCGTCCATCATCATGGTCCCACTGTAGATGGACATATTGACAGACTAGATTGGGTGGAAGATCCTAAATATCATTAATTAACTTCTCTGTGTTGAGTCTGGACTGCTGACTATGTTTCAATTACTTTCTATTGGTTAGCCAAGCAATAATAAAATAGCTTTTGATGGACGCAGATTCGGATAGGGGGGAACACCAACTTCGTTGAGACCGCGACTGTGGGGCCCACCTTCATGTACGAGTTATATATCCACGCCGTCCATTCATTTTTCCAGTTCATTTTAAGAAAGGGCAAAAAAAAAAAAAAATTTGTGACAGATTCAATTTCAGATGGACCACGCAGGAAATAGTGGTGATTGAATGCTCACCGTTGAAACTTCTCGTGGACCACAAAAGTTTTGAATCAATACTTGTATTTTTCCTTCATCAAGGTCTATGTGATCTTATGGACAGATTAGATGGCAAATAAATATTATGGTGGGCCGCAGAAAGCTTTCTATGGTGAACGTTTAATTAATACTATTTCACCTGAGATTTGGATCTGCTTTAATTTTTTTAGCTCATGCTCAAGAATTAACTTTCCATCTATCAAGGTGGACCACGGTGACGGCCTCACGAAGCCACACCCAGCCTCACGGGGAGTAGAGTTTCGAGTAGTCACCGTGATGCATGGGCCTTGTCGACACTGTCCATCCATTTTTTATTGTATCATCTCAGGATCTTAAATGAGAAATCTCCGACCGTACGACCAGTATATGGCTCATTTCCGAGACGAAGCCCACCACGCATTTTAGTTTCCAAGAATACTCCCGGGGCATACGGACACCTCCCCAAAGGTCGAAAATGCCCCTACTTTTTCCTTACCGCAGCTCGAAGACGAGCGCTGACGCTCATCGAACTCTGAGTTATACGAACGGTTCAAAAGAGATCAACGTTACATCGGCCCCACAGTGATGTATTTATTATATGCACAACGTTCATCTATATATCGAGATCATTTCGGAGCATTATCCCCTCAAAAAAAATCATATCCAAAGATCAACTGGACCACACCACAAAGAGCAGCAGAAAATTGATTTTCACTGTTAAAACTTTTGTAGGGCCCACCATAACATTTATTTTCCATCCAATCTATTTGTGACGTCACAAAGACATGGATGAATAGGAAAAATAAATTTCGTAATGATCCAAAACTTCCGTGACCCCTGAAAGGGTTTCAACGGTAGACGTTCAAAGCAGAATGACAATGTCATTTACTACAGTCAGACCTATTACTGCAGATTATAACCGTAGCCATAAATAGCATAATCCGTAGCAATAGAGTCCATCCGAAGTAGGTGTGCCGAACTAGCGGCCCCCCGCGCCACTTGCTGGCCTGTCCGACACGGCCACGCCAATCTAGCGGGTCCACACCCATAGGGTAGTCCCTATTGTTACGGATAATAACCGTAGCTAAAATATGTAGCAATAAGTTTTTTATTTTTTTTTATGTTTTTTTTGTGATTTTTTTTTTTTTTTTAGTACATGGAGAACTTTACTTTACCTATAATTTTCTCTAACACATATTTATATAAATATGTATATATAAGCGTATAAAAAAATTTTCTCTTTTTTTCCATTTCTTTCTTTATTCATTTAACAAGAATATCTTCTAAACTAAAATTAGTTACTTGATGTACCTTATATGATTTTGGGGTAGGAGAAGCTACTTTAACCAACCAATCTGGTTATTTTTCAAGATTTCATCAGCTCGATGATCGAAAATTCATTTCATTCACTTAGCGGTCAATTTCGTTCATTTCATTTGCATACATTTCATGGTCATTTCGCTTCAATTCATGATTACTTTCATGTATTTCACGGTCATCCGAAACATTTTCGTGTTAATTCACGGTCATTTCGAGGCATTTCACGGTCAAACTCTTTCACTTCACATTCATTTGCATGCATTTCATGGTCATTTCGCTTCAATTCATGATCACTTCCATGCATTTCATGGTCATCCGAAACATTTTCGTGTTGATTCACGGTCATTTCGAGGCATTTCACAGTCAAACTCCTTCACTTCACGGTCATTTGAATGCTTTTCATGGTCATTTCGCTTCAATTTATGATCACTTCCATGCATTTCACGGTCATCCGAAATAATTCTGTGTTGATTCCCGGTCATTTTGAGGCATTTCACGGTCAAACTCCTTCACTTCAAGGTCATTTGCATGCATTTCACGGTCAATTCGCTTCAATTCATGATCACTTCCATGCATTTTACGGTCATCCGAAACAATTCCGTGTTGATTCACGGTCATTTCGAGGCATTTCATGGTCAAACTCCTTCACTTCACGGTCATTTGCATGCATTTCACTGTCATTTCGCTTTAATTCATGATCACTTCCATGCATTTCACGGTCGTCCGAAACAATTCCGTGTTGATTCACGGTCATTTCGAGGCATTTCACGGTCAAACTCCTTCACTTCACAGTCATTTGCATGTATTTCACGGTCATTTCGCTTCAATCCATGATCACTTCCATGCATTTCATGGTTGTCCGAAACAATTCTGTGTTGATTCATGGTCATTTCGAGGCATTTCACCGTCAAACTCCTTCACTTCACGGTCATTTCGCTTCAATTCATGATCACTTCCATGCATTTCACGGTCATTCCAAACATTTTCGTGTTGATTCACGGTCATTTCAAGGCATTTCACGGTCAAACTCCTTCACTTCACGGTCATTTGCATGCATTTCACGGTCATTTCCGTACATTTTGCAGTCCAATCGCTTCACTTCACAGTCATTTCCATGCATTTCACGGTCATTCCCGGCAATTTCGTGTTGATTCACGGTCATTTCCCTAAACCTTAACATACACCCTAACATAAACCTATACTTATAACCTAAACCTATGGTCAAATCCCAAAACCTATAACTTAAACCTAAACTTAAACCTAAACCTTAACGTAAACCTATAACCTATAGCAAATGACCTTAACCTTAACCTATAACCTATAACCTAAACCTATTCTCAAATCCCAAAGGTTATAGGTTTTGATTTAGGTTATAGGTTATAGGTTTAGGTTTAGGTTTTTGGATTTGAGAATGGGTTCGGGTTTAGGCTATAGGTTTTGGTTTTAGTTTAGGTTATAGGTTTTGGTTTAGATTATAGGTTTTGGGATTTGAGAATGGGTTCGGGTTTAGGCTATAGGTTTTGGTTTTGGTTTAGGTTATAGATTTTGATTTTAGTTATAGCTTTTGGGATTTGAGAACGGGTTTGGGTTTAGGTTATAAGCATAGGTTTAGGTTAAGTTATAAGTTAAGGTTTAGGGATTTGAGTTTAGGTTTAGGCTAAGGTTTAGGTTTAGGGATTTGAGTTTAGGTTATAGGTTTAGGGAAAGGTTAGGTTTAAGTTATAGGTTTTGAGATTTGAGAATAGTTTTAAGTTATAAGTTTATGTTAGGTTATATGTTAAGGTTTAGGGATTTGAGTTTAGGTTATAGGATTAGGTTTAAGTTTAGGTTTATGGATTTGAGTTTAGGTTATAGGCTTAGGTTTTAGGTTTTACGATTAGGTTTAGGTTTGGGTTTGGGTTTTGGGATTTGAGAATGGGTTCGGGTTTAGGTTATAGGTTTTGGTTTCAGTTTAGGTTATAGGTTTTGGGATTTGATAATGGGTTCGAGTTTAGGTTATAGGTTTTAGTTTCGGTTTAGGTTATAGGTTTTGGGATTTGATAATGGGTTTGGGTTTGGGTTTAGGTTATAGGTTTTAGTTTTGGTTTAGGTTATAGGTTTATGTAACGCCCTGAAAATCGAGGGTCGAGCAGAAACTCAGCTCCCGAGTTCCAACGCATCACTTATGCAACATAGATAATGATGATTGAATGTTATTCATATTAGTGCAATAAACACGAGTAGGATTAGACCAAAACAGCATATCATACTCCAGAGATAGTTAAATTTCGCAAGCGAAAGACGGTGATAAATATATAAAATGTATAATTTATTGTAAGTCTCCGGAGTATGAACATGTTACCAGGTTAACAATATACATGTATACTCCAAAATGAACAAAAAAAAAAGAATATACATGGGTGTTTAAATAAAATGTAAAATACCAAGTGTATTGACATCTAATCAGTAACCCTGTAACCCCGTCAATCAGAACCTGCATATAGGAGAAATCCTCCTCAACATCATAAAGTCCGGCTCTGCTTCGCAAGCATCGTCATCATCTGAAACTAAAACAATGACTGGTTGGTGTTACAAACACTGTCCCGTAACGTGGGAGTGAGTGATCAACTCAGTGAAACTATACAGCAAAGGTTAACATGTTATCAAATCAATTAAGCAGTAATGATAAAGCAGTACAATTAAACATTTCTAGATACTCTTGTTAATGTAAGGATGAGATGTTTTCATGAATGCACGCCCTCGCCTACACTCCCTCGTGCGACACCATCTTACGTTCGCGGCATACTTCCAGCCCTCTGTGCACTTCATCGTCGGTGTTCACTCTCCAAGTGCAGGGTTGTGATGTAGTAATAAACTCGGTAAGACCGAGGTCGAATCCCAAGGGACTGAAACTTGTACGTTATCTAAAATTAAGTAGGATTTGAACTAGAATAAGATAAATTCTAAATCAAGTAGCAATTGTGAAATAATTGTAGGTTAATTAATCTAAAACTAAGAAGATATCAAAGAAGGGTAACTAGGGATTCAGAGGATCCACTTGTAGAGATCAAGGAAATCTTAAGCATGTTTTATGGAAATTAATAAACTGACATTGATCTAGTTTTAGAGAGATGAAAGGTATATGAATTAGAATGGATTCCATCACCAAACCATGCCCAAGGGACTATGGCAAATAACAGAATTAAACTAATTACCAACCAATCACATGTATGGAGGTTAAGAAGGGTGGTGCCGACATCCAACCATGCCCACGAGACGATGGTGAACAACAGAGCTTCCTGACGTCATAAACATAAAAAGGAGAAGGAAATATTCAAATCATCGCAGACCCATTGTAATTTCAGTCACAACAGACCATTAAAAATCAAAAATACTTCCATTAATTAAACTAACATCAACATGAATTCAGTTCATAAATTAAACAAAAATTATAGAATAAATTCTACCATCTCACTCAAAGCTTCACCTCTTAGCCCTAGTTAAGAGGTTTAGCCTAACATAGTGAGGCTAAATCCTAATAAATTAATAAGAAAGAAAGAAAAACTAAAAATTCTCCTTGTCTCTCTCTCTAAGCCGTCCCACGTCCAAGCCCAAGCCTCTACGAGTCTAAATCTTCCTCCCAAGGTCTGAATGAATGCTCTCCATATCCAAAACCTCCTTATATAGCTGCTGGAGTGGTGAAAATCGGATTTGAATCGGATTTGGCAAGCTATACATACCCAACTAAAGCTTTTTCCCAGTCAAGTTCGGTGCCTCAAAAATCACCACTTTTCTCACTTAATTTCCAAAGAAACACCGTCTTTTAGGACGTTTTTGGGTCCTCTACATGATAGACGGTTCAGATCTGCCATATGATCAAAGATGTTGGGCCACATCCGCCTGGAAAAGTCAGTTTTCGCGGATGTGCGAAACCTTTCGCACCATTTCACTTTTGTGATCGGTGGGTCCCACAGAAGCATTTTCTGGAAAATCTACCCCATCCATTGGATTCAGAACGAAATTTCAGTCAAGAATGAGTGGTTTTGAACGTCCATTGATGCAAAAAAGAGAAGAAATCATAAAAAGATTAGTTTTAAACGTTGCAGGGCAGTCCACTTGTGGTCCTTGTATCGCACACATGTGTATGCATGGATGAAAAGAGTCAACATAGTTTTGCAGTGCTCGTGCCCCTCTACACGGTGGACGTTGTGGATCGTCCGTACGGGGCATGTGTGGGGCCCACTATCATCCGCAAAACCGACCGCCTTCGCTCGTTACGCTGGATGAAAACGGAAATTTCCGTTTTGAAGACGGTCGCGGGCGAAGTGCGGGTCAGTGCTGTGATGGCTGGTGGGGCCATGGCTGATGTTAGTGGGGATATCCACTCCGTCCATTGAGATCCACTTGAAAAACCGTTCAGAGAGGGCCAGTTTTGGATCAATTTCTGGTGTGGCCCACGAGTTTCCTATTCAACCGTCCGTCCGACAATTACACGGCTGAGATCCCATTTCCTTTGTCATTTTCAAATTCCGTCAACTAGGCCTTAGTGGTATGGGCCGCAGAAGTCGTATGGACGGTATGGATCAACCATTCGAACCATGAGTGGGGTCCACAACTGCGTCAGATCCCGGATAGCATCGCACGCTGTAGCAAAAACGGTAACTCCGTTTTTTAAGAAAGAAAGCTCGGTCCAACTGAGCTTTGACCGGAATTTTCGTCCAGTGCATATTGAGTGCACACGCACTTTGTGTACTGGCGATGTACATGTAGCTCCATTATGATGGTCTTGAGAAATCTGTACCATTCATCAATTCTGAAATATCATTTTAGACATTGGGACCAAAAGTGAAGCATATCCAGGAAGCATGTGGGCCCCACTTAATGAATTAAGGGGCTGATCTATCCGTTGGGTCACTTCCACGGCGATCCAATGTCTGATTTTTGACATGTACGGTTAATTTATGGCCCCCATCACATGTATGAATTTTCAACTCAATCGGATGGCGAGAACCCTGTGATCTTGCATTTTTAGACCAATTTCGGGCCTTTTTAATGTAAATAGCTTGATTTCCTCAGGTCCCTGGCCTACAAATCTGTTGATCTTAGTCCCTGAAGTCCGTCCCTTACCTTTGGTGTCATCAAAGCATTAAATCCATGCTTTAAGCTTTTTATTTCAGTTCAAGCTCATAAAGACACCCTGCATCACAAACACGATTAAATCGGGCTATTAGACAGTATAAAGTTCGTAAATTCAGGCAATAACTGAGGTCTAATATGTAATATTTGACCCTCAACAGTCGGTACATGCAGTGCGATGATATGAACATGATTACTAAGTTATTATTAGTCCTTTTTATACAGCAGGATTGGGAAGCTAAGGTACCTTCCTTGTATTATTACCTAAACAATGATCCATTCTCGAGTCGTCAGTCCGAAATAATCTCATACAATAGTATAGTTCTAGATCGCTGTAAAGGGCTTGTCACCAATCAATACAGGTTTAGTTATATCCTATAAACTACAACAAGGCTTGTCGCCCCAATGCAGTTTCAGGATATACTCGAGGTCACTACAAAGAGCTCGTCACCAATCAGAGTAGGCTGACAGCTCGAATATAGTGTCTCATACTACCATAATCGGCCCATGAGTCTTAGCGGATCGAGGTACTAAGGTTAGAGGAGTTTTTCACTAGTAAGTTTGGTACCTTAGGTTCAAGCAGTAGCGTCCAAATATCGTGAACATACATCGATTAATCGGGTTAGTTGATAAGCTCAACTAAGCCAAGCGCACGTCGAAATGATCGACATGGAATGCATAAGTACTCTGTGTGGCCTAACCACTGTCGAACATCCCAAGTACGACTCAGATTCGTTAAACATATCCTGTGTGGCGAAACAACCTCAACTACCACTTGAAGAACGATTACCAATTACCTGGACTATACAATAGCCCCAATCACATTCAGTTATGACATGTTATCCGATGATATAGTCAAAGCAGTAAATGGATCATGTTTCAAATTATACAATCAAAGGTTCGACATTGTCCGCTTTAGGGCTGTCAGGGCTGTTGTACGGAATCGTTATACCACTCCCCCATCACCCTTCACGGCATTGTTTCTGCATGTTATGGAATACAACCTAAACATGAATCCACACATATGCAATATAAAATACATGGAGGTAATCATACACATCATTGATGTATTTGAGAATCATATCTCAACACGCATACAGGTACATCTTACTAACTACTAAGTCATTCAAACACTTTACATACACTTAGTCTACACATTACATCATACATATTATGTATTCATTAGCATACGTATTAGGGCAAATCCTTTCGTCAAAGGAGTATCGCCCATACAACAATCATATATCCATGACAGTTAGCCATGGCGAGCACGAAAGCGAATTCTATACTCATTCAGTCATTTTCACAAACACTTAGACTACACAATATAACATACGCAACGTATGTTGATAAAACATGTATTAGGCTAATCCGTTCATCCAAAAGTTGATACACATGCATCTAGCATACATAGACAGCAATTAATCATGGCAAGCACAAATCCGAATTTCATACGTATACGGTATTTTCAACAAATACGAGGAATACAGTATATTCAACATAGTTAACATATAACTGAAAAACAAAGCAAACAATACTTTATACATGTGAAATAGCATCCACGTCAGTAATATATCATTAACCGATATTGAAAGTCTTAAAAACCATAACCTAAACGTATATAGTCCGCAACTTACGCCAATAGACAAGTATTGGACTCAGTTTGTATACCGATTCTTTATCTACGGCTCAACGACAACATATACCATGAAATAGGTTAGCTACTTCATCACTTATGCTATTTGGAACTCTAGAACAGGTTAGGGTTAGGTTTTCTTACCTAAGAACGGGATCGGAATTGTCGAAAAAGCGACACAGTAATCGTAGTTAGGCACGTAGATCAATGAGATTGAATCCCAAGAAGAAACCCCAAGTCTCTCTCTCTCTTTCTCTCTCTTCTCTCTCTTGGATTGGCTAGAGTTTAGAATTCGTATGGGATTTGAGAATGAGGGTTTAAGGCCTTTTTATAAGCCCAAAAGCGACAGAAATAGCCCCAGGGCCATGGTATACTTAGGTTATATCCAAATCGGGTCTGTTCCAATCCAACGGAGCATTTCTGGAGGTCCTCTTATCAAATGCGGTCGGACTTAAGCTCACTAATGATGGATCTTAAGCAAGTTAAGTTTTCAGTCCGATCGGGTTTCCAGATCGTCCGTGGCGGACCAGTTTCAATTCAACGGTCATCGAAACTTGATCAGGGCCACAAGTACTTTGACATGTATGGGCCACCTTCCCTGATCCGAGGGTAAATTTGAGTCAAAAACCAATGTTCAGAACGCTTATAAATGGTGCACAAGCGACACGACCCAGATTACTTTAAATCTTAATTAATTTTCTTAAAAAACTTCACTTTCTCACTCTCTTCACTCAGGACTCAAGGAAATAGTCTTAGAGCATCGCTTGGACGTGATTTTCGAGGTGATTGTCAAGTCCAACTATGTGGTCATAATTGTCTAAGTTCATCGCTATCGAACTTTCAACGTGCGGTCCAGGTCCGTTACGAAGTTTCAAAGTGCTCTCGAGAGCAACTAGGTTTAGAGCTTGATTTAAGATTTTAGAGTAACATAGCGTTAACAATTTTATAGGTTTTGGGTCTTACAGATCGTATTTAAAGTGGTTGGTGCTACTTTCGCAGGTAATCTAGTGTAGCGCTAATTAATTCACGTTAAATTTCTAAAGAATTTAGTACTAAATGATTTCTTTGGCTTTAGAATTGAGTTATGAGAAGTTACCATTGTGTTATGGTTAACCCATTACCTAAGGACATCTAACTCTAGGTTGGTAAAAATTCGAGGTGTTACAATCTACCCCCCTTAAAAATAATTTCGTCCCCGAAATTGGCTAAGGGTAATAAGTCAAGATTCTATTATTTCTTTTACCTAAACTTTACTGATTTCAAGTTTATATGTGTGGTAGGGTGTCTACTATCTATGCTAGTCTGACGCATTTTAATCTACCTTTCTTAAAAAATTTACTCTTTATCTCTTGCTTATACCCTGATGGTTTGCTACAATTTATTTCTTTATTTATTTGGAGTCTTGACGATAATTCTCAACTACTTAGAGTAAGATACATATTTTCAATGGTTGACCAATACGGAGAGATAGTTGTAGTGGGCTTGATCCCGATATGTCGAATTTTCACCTGACTAAAGTAGACAACGTTGTATCCCTTCCTAATCCTGGTGGATCTTAGTCTTCTGCCCGGTCAAGCAGTGAGTCCATTGGTAGTCTATCAGGATTGAGAATTGGGTCAAGCCGCGAATCTTTCGCATTTGTACATTTCAGTAACTCTGTAATCCGATCACTCTAAAAGCTTAGGAAATGTCCATCATAGAAAGGTTCAAATTTCTTATTTATAAGATTATACTTTAGGTCTTGATCTAGGAGAGTCCTCGTCCGAATCTATGTCCAAGGTAGGGGTTAATAAACACTTTAATAGATCATCCTAAAGGGTTTCTAATCGTATAGAGTTGGCCAAGGCTTCTATTATGTTCGTATTTAATGAGTAGGTTTATGGATACACTGACTTTCGCCCTAATTCTTTCTCTGAAAAGACTTCATTATTGACATTCTAAGGAAGATTTAGATCTTATTTAATGACCTAACCTTACATATATCCTAAATCAATTTCTTCGATCCTGGGCTAGTGGGGAAAGGGCCAACTACGCTTTCGCTGTGCCACTTTGAGCCAACGGTTGTATTAGCTGACCTAACCAGATTGAGCTCATAATATTCTACCCTCCTTAAAAATTATTTATACTCAAAGCTCAAGAATCTATGTCTCGATCCGTATGTCGAAACGAGGTGTAATTTAGGACCCATCCTTGACATGAAATGGGAAACAACCTCTCAATACACTGGTTTTCCTTCGGTAATGATGCGTACTGAGAGGCACTCACGGATACGGTCGGGTTCGCATCGGTCTCTGGTGGAGGACCTGCATCCATAGGCTGGGCAGTAGGAATCTCTGGTAGTGGAGTGGACATCATAGGTGGTAGGGCGGGAGCCACAGGTGGTGGAGCGGGAGTCTCAAGTGGTAGTGCGGAAGTCGATCGGGTCACTCTCCCTCGCGTCATGTCCTACAGGAAAGAGCGAAGGCGCCTATCAACTTTTAAAAGCTCTCGAAGGCATGCACGTTAAGGGTCGACAATAAAAGATCGCTAGACTATCCGAACTTCGAGACTTAGTCACTCTAAACTCATAACAAACATGTAATGTTATTCTCGATTATTCCCAAGTTATGCTCTGATACCAACTTCTGTCACGCCCCAAACTCAGAAACCGGGCTCACAAAATTCTCGATCACCGAATCTGGCACTGACAGCCTCCGTAGAATCCCATTCTCGGTTCCCAACGGCCATTCGCCAGGTTCCGATCCTGGGATGCTACGAGGAGGAATTTCAACACCCGTTTGATTTGTGATAAGTATAACCAAAGGCATAACCCATAAACAACAACCAAAAACTCCATTACATTTCCACTATGATCAAAAACTTTACAAGTATAATGAGAATAAAGGAAAATACAATGATAGTGGACGATAACTCCAAAATGATCTGCAAAGCACTCCTGCCTCAGCGTTGTTGTGCTCCAACGTAGCTTATAGAAAGCTTAGAGGGTGGTGAAAGTGTGTGCGCAAGATAGTAATATGATCATGTAATATCAGAGTAATGCGAAATATGCAGATGGATCCATGAATACCATTAGCCGTACCAAGGCTATGCTATGCAAGACATGAATAATATCAGTCATATCAAGGCCATGCGATGTGAAATGTAACTCAAGCATACAAATTCTCATCTAAGTCCACATATCAATACAGCTCAAATCTAGGATATCACCGAGGTCTAGTACACTCTAAACCAGATCGCCGCCCCATCGCGCGGAATAAGGTAAGTGGAAGAGACCTCACTATCCGCCTGCCAATATCGGGCTCGGCTCGTTGATAGCGGACCCATTTCTCAAGCTGGTCAGACTTACCCTAGCTTTGCCCCTTACTCACGGGCGGATAAGGCTGTACCCCCTTCTAACCGACCACGACACAGTGAAAAGTGCGACCGACTAGTAATCGGCACTCCTGTACCCACTCGGTCTAGACGTTGGAGCAACCTCTTGGTATCATAAGGGTTTAGAAACTTTCACCCAAGGATATCTATAGCACCCCATGTAGAACAAGATTTTCGGTATCCAATCCTACTATCCACCATATGCCGGTGAAGGCTACGGCCCTGATGTTGCTAGGGCGTACAGTACCATATCACACAGTGCGAATGCATGAATCACACTATCCAGTCATGCAGCAATCCTGCGCGTAACGTGCACTCATATAGGGCAACGCCGCCTAACCGGAAGCCCATAAACAACCTGCCCAAAGGCATATGCTATGATCAGTCACTTCTCATATCAAGCATACATATAATGTGTATGATCATGAGTCATGGAACTATACTAAACATGTAATAAAGTAATGAACTATCCTTACAACGCAGATGGGCCTAGACGGCCTACATGCAACAAGTACAGGCCTATCAATGGGCCCTAGGGAGAGTAAGTCAAACCAACATTGCTCTCAAGGCACGATCGTCGTAAACACCATTACATAATCCGTGTTGGGATCACACATTACAATGGAACTTAGGTACATCCCATTGGGCTTTAAATTCGTCAAATGAGTCATATCATATGGGCCTTATGTTCATCAAGTGGGCCACATCAATGGGCCGCACCAATGGGCCTTATGTGCATTGCAATGGGTCATAATCCGTGGGCCTTAAAATGCATCAAATGGGCCTAATCTCATGGGTCTTATATGTAACAAATGAGCCACACCAATTGGGCCCCATATGTTCATCAAATGAGCCTCAACCCATAGACCCCATAGACCCTAATACATCTCAATGGGCCTTAACCCATGGGCCCCTAATATATCAAATGGGCCTCAACCCACGGGCCTTACATATATATCAAAGTGGGCCTCAACCATGGGCCACAAATACTTCGAATGGCCCCATAACATGGGTCTTACATCCACATCAAAGTGGGCCCCAATAGACTACCACAAATACATTAAGATGGGTCTCAAAACATATCAAGGTGGGGTTCACTTGGACTATGGATCTGGCTCATTCTTTTAGCTCAAGCCATAAAATGAGCTTTCCAAGTGGATGGACGGATTAGATGCAACACATGCATCATGGAGGTCCCACATGGACGGTGAGGATAAAATACATAAACATGGTGGGTTCCACCGTCCACGGCTGTGGACGGTGTGGTGGCTAAAATACATACATCAATGGAGGTTCCACCGTCCACTGACGGTGTGAATACCACACACACATCACTGTGGATCCATGTGGGACCCACCATAATGTTTATACACCATCCAATCTGTTGATAAGGTCGTACAAACCTAGATGAAAAGGAAAAAAATAAATTTCATCTTAATCCAAGACTTCTGTGGCCCATAAAAGGATTCCAATGGTAGACATTCAATCACACTGTTTCCTATGATGTGGGCCACCTAAGCATTGGATGTGGCTCACTTTTGGAGGGGACCCACCTGAGGAGGGGGTCCACCGTATGAATGGATTAGATGGCAAATAATCATCAAGGTGGGGCCCACGGCTAGAGCCGTGGGTTAATTGGCGTCCACTCGCCTACAGGGCCGTAGGCCCTACCTACGCTGGCAGCGGCAGCGGCTGCTGCTCCAAATTTTATTTTTATTTTTTAAAACCTTAGTTTCTGAGGTTTTTCGAGTGTGAGGTCCACTTCAAGTGAATCCATTCTAGCCATAGGATTCTACGGCTTGTAACAAATCCAACGAGCCTAATATTGAGTATTTTTTTGATGTATAGAAATTTTAGAGAATATTTCAACGGTAAAAACCATCATTTGTTATGCTATAGCCCGCCAGAACCTCGGATTAACTATGTTTTTCAGTTCAACGCCTAAAATGAGGCAAGGAAAGAGATGGACGGCGTGGATTGAATACATAAATTAAGGTAGGGTGTATATGAGTGGGCCACCCCATGAGCTTGTAACCAAGCTAATATTTGTGTTTTCAATGAGACGTCCAGCGTCCCTGGACGCTGAACGGTCCTCACAGTAGAGGTGGGCTTTATTTAAGTGGGCCACTACATAATGAATGGTGTGGGTACAACACACATAAGATGGACCCCACTCATAAACGGCTTGGGTAAAATACTTACTTCATGATGAGTTCCATTTAAGTGGGCCACACGGCCAAATCATCACACAAAAATATAAAAAAAAAGAAGAGAGAGAGAGAGA
Source organism: Magnolia kwangsiensis (assembly GCA_037074715.1). Taxonomy (NCBI): domain Eukaryota; kingdom Viridiplantae; phylum Streptophyta; class Magnoliopsida; order Magnoliales; family Magnoliaceae; genus Magnolia; species Magnolia kwangsiensis. Next base: position 17,555,158 of record CM073579.1, on the reverse strand, counting down.
GATAAAGAGTGGGACATGCTTGTGATGGAGGGCTCCGCCACTATGACCCCTCCCTTGTAAGAAATCATACATCAAATGGATCCCTTTACACATGGGACCACCGAAATCGAAAGTCAACGGTGGAGATCCTTTCTCCACCAATATGGACGGTCTAGATGACCTTTTTAATGCAAGAAAATAAACATCATGATGGGGTCCATGGAGAATGGCCCTATCATGGAATGATCATGATGATCCTAGTGGGCCATCAGCCACATCTTAGGGTCCCAAGTGAGATCCAAACCATTGATCGGTTGGCCTCACTTGGCCCATCTTAAAAACATGAAAAACTACTCTTATCAAGCACCCACCGCTTGATCTTCTTTCTCCCTCGGCTCGTCGGTCTCCTTGTGCGCCTCTTTGATGGAGGAAGATGAGAAATGGATGGGCAGGATGAGAGATCTTGGGATGGAAAGGTGGGCCTCACACATGCATTTTTCTCTCCATGGGAAGACTTGGACGTATGGGGATTCTCTTGCTTGGAATAGAGTTTGAAAATGAGAGATAGAGACTTGTAAAGGGAGAGAGAGAGAGAGAGAGAGAGAGAGTGATGGGTGATGGAGTGATGGATGTGGTGGTGATAGGTGTAAGAGACCTTTTTGACTTTTGTGACAATTGTGTAAGAAAGGCATGGGTGTGTAAGAGACTTTTTGACTTTGAGGCTTGCTTGGAAAAGGGTGAAAAGTGATGTGTACTTGACATGTACTTGACATGATGAGATTGATTGATGTGACAAGTCGTAGAGATTCTCTTAGGTTTTATAACGCGCGACATTTTTCTCGCATCGAACGATGGCCCACATCTCTTGACCAAGGTATCGCCTCGGCGCGCAAGTCGCGACATCGGAACCGCGGCGACGGCGCAGTCGTTATGGTAAGGGTCTTGTGTTGAGTCGACTCGGGTTGATGGCGTGCAAATCAGGGTCACGCGTAAATATCGGTTAAGGGTCGAAGGTTGCCGGAATTCGACCGAGAAGACTGCGAAAGTCTACGGAACGGTACGGACTAAGATATGGGTCTTACACGAAATGACCGTGAAATGCATGCAAATGACCGTGAAGTGAAGGAGTTTGACTGTGAAATGCCTCGAAATGACCGTGAATCAACACGAAAATGTTTCGGATGACCGTGAAATGCATGGAAGTGATCATGAATTGAAGCGAAATGACCGTGAAATGCATGCAAATGACCATGAAGTGAAGGAGTTTGACCGTGAAATGCCTCGAAATGACCGTGAATCAACATGAAATTATTTCGGATGACCGTGAAATGCATGAAAGTGAACATGAATTGAAGCGAAATGACCGCGAAATGCATGCAAATGACCGTGAAGTGAAGGAGTTTGACCGTGAAATGCCTCAAAATGACCGTGAATCAACACGAAAATGTTTCGGATGACCGTGAAATGTATGGAAGTGATCATGAATTGAAGCG